>CM053595.1:302067418-302121743 GCA_028646575.1 Pseudocheirus occidentalis
AGATTGTGGGAGGGGTCTTACAGTGGGATCAATGTTCTGGGCTGGGGGATAGGGACAAAAAGGGGAGAAAATTTGTAACTCAAAACCTTGTGGAAATGAATGATGTAACCAAGAAAATAAATTAAAATTTAAATAAAAGAAGATGGAATTTGAGTTGAATGTGGAAGAAGCAGAAGTGAGGGGGCAGATGACTAAGCATAGGTAACAACTGGTTCAAAGGCCTGGTATCTGAAGATGAAGTGTTATGTGAGAAATAGCTTGCTTGAGGTCAGTCAATGGCTGAATTGTGCAGCTAGATCTCAGAACACAGAGTGTAAAGTGTAGGAAGACTGGTAAGGTTGGAAGGGGCCAGGTTGTGATAGTTTTTAGATAGCAAACAGAAGATTGTCTCTTGGTTTCTCGAGATAATATGGAGCCAGTGGAGCTCACTGAGTGGAGTGTGATGGAATAGAAAATCATTTCAGCAGCTGAAGGGATGATATAATATATTGTGGAGACTAGAGACACATAAAACAATTATGAGGCATTTACAATAGGTCAGGAGAAGTGATTACGCCCTATACTAGGGAGGTAGCTATGTGAGCAGAGAGAGGGAATGTGTCAAGGTAGAAATGACCAAATTTGATGACATCTTGGATATGTGGGGAAAGTGGGACTGAGTAATCAAGGGTGACATTGAGATTGTGTGTCTGGGTGACTGGGAGAATAGTGATGATGAGGATGATGGTAATAGAAAAATTGGGAAAATGGCAGACTTGGGGAGAAAAAATCATGATTTATCGATTGGGCATGCTGAGTTTAAGAGATCTCCGAGGCAGTTTGAGATCTCCAAAAACTACCTGAAGATGCAAGACTAGAGTTCATGAGAGACTAGGACTAGATATATAGATCTGGGAGGCATCTGCCTAGTGATGTGAATTAAACCCATGGGGGTTTATGCGATCTCTAAGAGAAATACAGAAGGAGAAGAGAAAAGAGGGAAGGGCAGAATCATCAGAAACCAATACCCATGGTTGGTGAGTATAGCTTCAATGAAAATATAGCACAAGAGATTAAAAAGTTTGCCAGCAGTTATAGAGAAACCATTTGTAAGTTAATGTTGTTCAGTCGTTTGAGATTTTCTTGGCAAAGAGAGTGAAGAGGTTTATCATTTCCTTCTCCAGCTTATTTTACATATGAGGAAATTGAGCCAAACTGGGTTAAGTAAGTGACTTGCCCAGGGTCATACAGCTAATAAGTGTCTGAAGTCAGATTTGAACTCAGGAAGATGAGTCTTCCTGACTCTAAGTCCAGCATCCTATATACTGTGCCACCCAGCTGCTCATACTGGTAAGAGGCAGGCTTTAGGCATAGATGTCCTCAGTCCCATACTGTTTCTGATCTTGAAACTATAGAAGATATATACATATGTTTAGTTTAATTTTCTTTTCTTTTCTTTTTTTGAGGAGAGAGGAGGAATAATAATTCCTTACTAAAAACAAACAGCAATCAGTAAATATCCCCATAGGAGGCTAAATATATAAACAAATGGAAGACAATAGCTTGACTTTTTTTCAGAAAAGGTATTTGAATAGTATTCTATTCCCTTTCCTTTCCCTTCCATTCCCTTCACTGTGTCATCCTTAGATTACTAACTAAGCATTTGACCCTGAATTTAATTTCTTGGAGACTTTTTTGTTCCTCTGTAAAACAGGGACACATGTACCCAACTTAGCTTACTCAAAGGATGTCTGTGAGGATCAAGACTGAGAGACTGAATGCAAAACGCCACATCCAAGTCAGCTCTCAGAAATAATGCTAGGCCCCTACAGGATCTTTTGTGAAAACATTGATGGTTTCTGAACTCTGGGGAGGTTTTATTTTTCTTAGGCACAGGCTGACTCAGCCTACGGCTCATGGAGAACCCATGTGCTAGATCAGTGGGGGATGAATCATTTGCACGTGCTTCTGACAGAAAACTGAATTAGAAAAGGGTTTCTTTCATTTGGAAGTAAAATATCCTTGGCCTCTAAATTTAACAGAGGGAAACATAGTACTTCCTCCATCCCAAAAGGATTAGGAAACTGAGCTCCACTTTTCCCATGGAAAGATGCTATTCAAGGCCATGGGTTAAGAACAGTTGACCAGCACTGGCATTTCCAAAGAATGCAGATTTAGGTGACCCTGTCAATCTTGTCCCTTCTACCATCCATAGTCCTGAATAGAACAGCAACATGCCTGGGTAACAGGAATAAACTGGGAAAGAAATTAGCCCATGGTTGACTGCCATTATTCATCATTGTTTGTAAATGTTCTCCATACTATTCTTCATTCATTAAAAATGGTTCATTTCCTTTAGTCTTCATTCATTGCCTAATATTTCTAATGAACTTAATGTAGCAAATGAAATAATCAGACAAAAGCAGTGTAAGACGACCTTTCTGCCACTGTAAGCATGATCTGATTTCATTAGGAATTCAGCATTCAAGAAAGAGAGTTGGTTAACTGTTAAATGATCAGTCTACTGCTTACAGGGGTTGGGGGGAAAGTTGTGCTAGGTCTGAAGTATAAAGATTTAAGTTCCAGTCCTGACTGCTATTACCACTTTTGTGTCCATGGGCAAGTTAGTGGAGAGCAACTAAATTGGTGACAGGTTTAATACTTAAGTAAGACAATTTTTCAGAAGAGAAGACTCAGGGAAAGTCACAACACCTAGCTTCAAGTAACTGAAAGATTTTTACTTGGGAGAGAGATTGAACTCATTCTTGACCATCAGTGATAGAAGCAGAAGGAAAGGGGTGGTGGTAAAGGAAAGGTAAATTGAAACTTGATGCAAGGATAGCTTAACAATTCCAAGTGATAATCAGTCACAGAATGGAAGTATGGAGGAGGTAGTCCAATACCCCTCAATAGTTGTCAATTCAATACTGGATGATCATGTAGAGAAGATTCTTGTTCATTTAGATGTATGCAGAAGTAGCAGGCCCCTGAGGGCCCAGGAAGACTACAATTCAATAAAATGCCTATCATCCATAAAACAGAGGTGGTAATAATGACTTGTGCCACCTAATTCATAGGTTATCATATGGAACATATTTAGCGAGCATCACACACACACACACACACACACACACACACACAGGAGGCAGTAGTGGCCTAGTGTATCAAGAGCTGACTTCTAAGCTAGGAAGAACTAGGTTCAAATCATATGTCTAAAACAAAACTAAGTCACTCAGAATAAGTCACTTAATTTCTTGGTACTTGTAGCTAAAAGCAAGCATGCTGGTTTACCCAGGATGGCTGCTAGTACAGATTCTTAGATCTGCTTTAATAGGAAAGATAACTGTTTAAGAGGTCAACAATCTTTCTAAATTACATTCACTAGTTCAGAGGAAAAGTTAGCACCCTGAACTTTAGGGAAAATAGAAGCAGAGAAATAAAGACCAGCAGACAGGGCTTCTAATCACCTGAAAATTAGCACAGATCAATAGACAGATAAACCTGTCTGACCAAGGTAATACATATAGTTACCAGAGAGAGAAGCACCAGCTTCTGGGTTTTTCAAAGCTGGGGGATTCCTTAACAGCTACCAAGAATCTCATCTGGTCAGATCACAAGAATACTCTTCCAAGTCCCAAAGCAAAATGTTGACCTCAGAGTATATATACGCATTTTTTTTTAAACCAGAAGGCATCGCTACCCTCCTGATTCAGTGCCTAAATAGAAATTAACAAAAGATGTGAAAGCCTTCCTACAAGTAAGCCTGTCCTAAATAAGCTACCTTTAATGGGCTACACATGAAGACTATTTATTAATGGAATGGGAAGATCTTATATTCCATTAACATTACAGTACTCAGAGTAAGTAAAGACTGTAAGTTGCGAAGAAGGTGCCAACTTGCATTTTCAGAAGTTCCTTCTGCTAGTAGTTCCCTATCCCAATGGATAATGGGTACTAATTCTTTCTGTGTGTCTCTACAGGAATAGATCAGATAGATAGATAGATAGATAGATAGACAGACAGATAGACAGACAAATAGATAGATAGACAGACAGACAGACCAACCGCAGAGCTGTTATGCTATACTCAGAGCAATACTACTTTCTTCAATACAATAATAAGTCATATTCATATAAATTTCTTGAATAATGATTTCCATCCTTCAGAATAGATTCTTTAAAATTTTGAAAAAGACCTCCTTTGCAAAACTGACTTAATACCTGTTGATCCCAAAGTATATAGGGTAACAAAGTAAAGTCTTTTGTCCTCAGGAGAGCCTCCAGTTGGAAGAAATTATGCTTAATTTATAGACAGAAGAGAGTTAGGTGAGATCCATCTAGGAAGATTACTATGAGGAAACTATCACCACCAACCTATGTGAGCTAATAAATACAATCTTTTCTTGGGAAAGATAACCAAAATGAAATGATTGACTAATAAGCATGATAAATGTGGTATTGAAGTTCAAGGAAAGTCAGTAAATGAGGGACTCAAGAGCTTGAACTGGCTCTGATGGACAATGATGGGCTGTTCCATATTGCTGAACTGGGAAAGGATCCCAATGAAAAAATTATTTGAGAATGATGACTGTGGCATCAGGGGAAATTAAGAGACAGGAGGGATTGTCATTAAATTAAAGCAGCTTTGAAGTCTGATTCACTTAAATGATTATGGGTTGAGTTCCTACTGCTTGTAGGGCACTGTGTTAAGTGTTGAGGGAGATAAAATGTTCAGAGAAAACACATTCTATACATCTCATGGAGTGAATATGATACAAACACAGATCGTTATAATATTAAAATAATAAAATTCAAATGCATGAGCAATACAAGGTACAATAAAAAACTTTCAGGGATAAGCAGACTGAGGAAGAGCTGAAGAGGGGAATACCAAACTTCAGAAATCATTGGAGCATTGGCACAAATGTGATAAAGAAAACATTGAGTGTTGCCTGGACTAGGTTACAGGTCTGTTGGAATTGAAGAGTCCAGTTTGGTAGACTCATAAGTACTTAAAGAGGGATGGGATTGCACAATGATAGCATCTCAGAGCAAATGGGAATTTCAGCAGCCACCTAGTCTAATTGAAATACACAAAAGCCTCACTAATTGGTCAGTTTTGTTTTGTTTTGTTTTGCCTTTGTATCCACAGCACTTATCACAGTCTCTGGTGTTTGATGAGCACTTGTTGATCAGACTCAGTTTGATCTAGCAATTGTTTGAAGGGTACATTCGAGGAGGATACCTCAAGGCAGAAAATAAATGGAAGCAAAGACAGTATCCAGAAAAAGTAAAGTCAGCAAGCTTTTATTAAAGGCCTACTATGTGCCAGGTGAGCTCCAGGATGACTCTAGAAAGGAGAGAAGACTCAAATTAAACAATCAATACCTCTACTACTTCATAAGACACCCCATTCAACTTGTTTTTTTTTTCTCCAGAATCCAAGTCTAAGTTTGCCTTTTGACAATTCTACCTGCTGCATCTATTTCTGCCCTGTGGGAGCAAGCAAGTCTAATCACCTGTTAATTTAACAGCCTTTTAAATACCTGAAAAATATTATCATTCTCCTTCCTTTCTCTACCCCATCGTCCTCTTCTCCAAGCCAAATATTCCTAATTCCCACCATTGTTTTTCAAATGGCCTGTCTCCAAGACCTTTGATTAGCTTGGTTGCTGTCCTCTAAGGACCTGTCCAGTGCCCTAGTGCCCTTCCTCAACTCTGGTATACAGAATTGAACACAATACCCCACAAATCATAGAATCAGGAGAGCATTCAATAGGACTACCTTTCTATTTCCAGAAACTCTGCCTCCCTGACCTTGGGTCACATTAATCATTCCATAGTCATATCATATAAATGACTCATACTGAACTTGACCCACTGAAACATTCATTCTCTGAATCTTCTTCAGACAAGTCACTGTCTAAAAAATCTCATATTTGTAGGATTTGTAAGATGGATTTCTCAGAAAATCACAACTAAATTTCATCTTAGCTTTTGTCACCCAGTTTTCTATCCTGTCAAGATCATTTGGGATTTTCACTATTTCTTTCATGGGTCAATCCCCAAATCCCATCCCAACTTCCTCTCATATCCAGGTTGACAAACATGCTTTTATTCAAATCAATGATAAAAATGTCAAGTCAATAGAATTAAACACACATCACTGAGAACTTCACTGGTGACTTCCAGGAAAGTTGATGCTAGCTCCTTAATGCTTACTCTTTAAGTCCAACTATTGAACTTCTTCTGTTGTTGTTAAGTCATTTTTTTCAGGTGTATCTAACTCATTGTGACCCCATTTGGGGTTTTCCTGGCAAGGGCACTGGAATGGTTTTGTATTTCCTTCTCCAGATCATTTTTCATATGAGGAAACTAAGGCAAACAGGGTTAAGTGACTTGCCCAGAGTCACAAAGCTAGTAAGTGCCTGTAGCTGAATTTGATTGCAGGAAGACTCCAGACTCCAGACCTACAACTCTATCCACTGAGCCATGGAGCTGCCCTTGGTACAACCTAAGATTACAGAAAAATGAAATGTGGCATGAATTTTGGCTTTTTGCTGCCCCTTCCGACTTGACATTGTATACTGAAAGAAGGAGCAGATTCAAAAGATTGAATGTATCTTGTGAAAATTTGGGGTAAATGGAATGGTCAGAATTGACATATGCACAGAAAAAAAATACAACAAATATATTTAGAAGTTTCTTATTCTGTCAGCCAGAATATCCCCCAGATTTTACCTTCATGACCCACTCTATCTAAGACTATCGATTAGTCAATCTCCACTAAATGATTCCTCCCCCTTAAAGATCTCCCTTCTTTCCTTCTTGTGAACTCTAATCACTTAGCCCAGTTCCTGGCACTTAGCAGATGTTTAAGAAATGTCTGTTGATTGACTGAGTGCAATTCAACCAACATTTAGTTGAAAAAATTGTAGAAAATACTGTGCCAGTCACTGGTAAGGTATTTGTCCTTAAAGGACATCCAGTCAATTAGTAGGGCAACAGGTGGACAGAAAAGGATACCTCAAGGCAGAGATTAAATGGAAGCAAAACAGTATCCAGAAAAGTAAAGTCAACAAGCTTTTATTAAAGGCCTACTGTGTGCCAGATGAGCTCTTGGATGATTCTAGAAAGGAGAGAAGAATTAAATTGAACTATCAAATATAATGGATCAAATATAAACTATCAAATATTATAATAATATAATGGCAAAGAAGAAATCCAGAGAAAGGACTCAAGAGAAGTTCTTGGGAAAAAAAACAACAACACTTTTAACCATGGATAGAAATGAAAACATTTTTTGTGGGGGGTGGGGAGGAAAGAAATAGTCCTTGAGAGGAATCTAAAAAGATTCTTAAAAGCAGACATGAAGGAGGAATGCTTATCATGCTTACTAGGTAGAGCCATCTCTGGAATATGGCGCTTATCTTAATTCAATTGCTGTGGACTTGTTGACATATCTGACTTTGAGAGGCAACACAGTGCAGATGATTCTGTTGGATTTGGAGTCAAGGAGACTTGGGTTTGAATCATGCTCCAGACATAGGCCAATGACTTCACTCTGCCGAATCTCAGCACTTGAGTTGTATCCTATTTGGCGTTTTCTTGGCAAACATACTTGAGTGGTTTGCCATCTCCTTCTCCACATCATTTTGCAGATGAGGAAACTGAGGCAAATAGGTTTAGTGACTTGTGCAGGGTCATTTAGCTAATGTGCTTAGGCTGTATTTGAATTTATCTCTTGCTGATTCCAGGCCTGGTGCTCTATCTATTCTGACACCCACCTGCTATTTCTGTTTATAGTAGAAATCCATATCCTGCTAGTACTGTGTAGTTGTGTAGCAGTAGTAGTAGTAGTAGTAGTAGTAGTAGTAGTAGTAGTAGTAGTAGTAGTAGTAGTAGTAGTAGTAGTAGTAGTAGTAGTTGTAGTATTTCTCTTTATGGAACACCAATACATTTGCTTCCTCCATTAGTATAGGAAATGAGAAAGCCTTCTTGATTCATCAGTACATGAATCTAAGTCAGAAATGAACCAGGTAAGTAATCCCAAGGCACTGATTAATGGACTTTTTCGAGAAATGATTGATCTGCTGCCCCTGCTAGTGTGAGCATTATGCATTTATCAATATTAAAGCAATGCTGTTCAAACAGATATCAAAATATATTAATGCAATGGAATGATAGATGAAATATTTGTGTTACTCCTCAGTATTCTGATACTACCTGAGATCTTTGTAGTACAAGCCAGGGCCATTGCTACTTCCATGCTATGTCACAAAAGGGCATGCCAATTAATTGGCCTATGACAGTGCTCACCAGCACTGTGGTTTTCCTTCTCAAGATATTCCCCTTGTAGGCCATTTACTGCATTGTTTATTTGAATTTGTATACCCAAGAGTCTGCCTGGAATGTACCCAATAAATGATTTTTCGTTCATTTATTCATTCATTCACATACTCTCCAAGGGGGAGATGAAAAAATGGAGAATAAATCCACCCCCATCCCACATGCCACCATCATCTGAAACCAAGCTTTGAGGACCTAAATCCTTAGGAAAAATATAAAATAAAAGTTTTAGTCTTTGAAGCTCTCTTTGTTCTCTCTGTCATAATTATAGATCATAGATTTAGAGTTAGAGAGAGCCTAAAAGTCCATCTAGTCCAACAACCTATTTTTTCCAACTGAAATAGAGAACTAAGGAGTTTAGGACACATTTCCAAGATCTCATAAGAAGTAAGCATGGTAGGGGTAGGGGAAAAGAGTGGATTTTAGTACAGGTCCATTAACTCCAAAGCCAGATTTGGAAAAGAAAAAAAAACTGAGACACAGAAGAGGCAAGTGAATCCCTGGGTAACAGTGTCCATAGTGGGTTGACTCCAAAGCCAATGTCCTTTCCATTTTGCCACACTTCACAGGTGATGCCATTTGCATTGAGAACTTTTCTTCATGAGTTTTCTCATGTATGCTTGAGTGGATCAGCAGATGAATAAATATTGATGAAGCATTTATTCTGTACCAGAACTATTGGAAGCCCTGCAGACAAAAGAGAAGTAAAGGAGGCCCTGCCCTTCAGAACCTCACCGTCCAGCATAGAAGACAACATGGATTACACAGACAGTTAGAGATGCTTTGGTCAGGGAGATCTCAGGAATGAATCACAGGGACAAGTGGAAATACAGGCCAATGCTGGGCCCTTTCTAGAAACTATACAGATTTGATTACTATTCCTAGAACTGGTAATCAAACCAGGGGCCATAAGAGTATGCTCATATGGCAAAACTTGAAGATGTTGGAAGTAGAATCTGGATGGTACCAACGTGGGAAAGCTCTCTTCAGTCTGGAACACAGAACCCTGAGAAAAAAGCTTAAAATGTCAGATTGGCTTGGTTGGTGGGGGAGTGGATAGACTTAAGGGGCATGTCATGATCACTTTCAGTAACCATAGATATAGCATCATAGAACTAGATGTGGAAAGTACCCCATAGCTCATCTAATACAACTCCTCATTTTTCAGATTAGGAAACTGAGGAACAGAGAAGTTAAATGGTCACAGATATAGTATCAGAGATGGGATTTTTTACTAGGTTTTCTGACTCCAATACCAACACATCTTCTTCTACAACAAGCAAGATTTGGTAACTATTGGATATGAGTAACTTACATTAAAGAGTAAACAATGACTTCAAATTCTGACTCCCAATAACTGGAAGGATTGCATTAGTCTATACGAAAAAAGGAAGGTTAGGAGGAGTGTTGAATTTGAAGGTATAGTGAGATATCTGAAGGACAGGTTAAATTTGAGGTGTCTATGGACATTCAGGTGATGTCTATCAGGAAGTTGTAAATACAGGACTGTACATGAAAAAAGAAATGAGGGTTACAAATGTAGAAGTGGGAGTCATCTCCATTAAGTTAATAATTGAGCACAAATAAGTTGAGGAAGAGAGAGAGTGAGAGAAGGAAGAGGAGGAGGAGGAAGAGAAGAACAAGAACAAGAAGAAGAGAAGGAGGAGGAGGAGGGGAAAAGGAGGAGGAGGATGTAGTCTAGCATAGACCCTTGAATTATACTAATGCATGTGTGTGTGTGTGTGTGTGTGTGTGTGTGTGTGTGACTTGAGGGGAAAGCATAAGAATAAAAGGGGGAAAATAGAAAAAAAGATTTTTCTTCCCTTTCCATGTGTGTTAAACATTTCTCAAAGTAGAGATATTTTCCACAGTACCTAGATCAGAACTGGTCATAGTAACATAAAAAATAGAGCCATAGAGAAGATCTGAGGTAGAGGGGACCATAGAGATCACCTGAATCAACCTTCCCACTTTACAATTGAGGAGGAACCTGTAGTTTAGAGACAGGGAGACACTGACATTTGAGGGGAAACCAGAGAAACAATTGCCTCTAGAGTACTCAATGGGAACTATGCCATAGAGTAGTCAGACTGGGGGAAGGGTTCAGGGACGCAGACCTTTCCAACTTCTGGTAATAGCATCCCTACTGCCCAGTAATCACCACGTCTGAATGCTGGCAGCCAAGGCAGGAAAGAAAATTCAGACAGATTATAAAGACTGTTAAAGAAGGACTGAAACTGGAAAAATGATTTTCTGTCTATACACAATTGAAAATGAAAATTCAATTAACCAGAACTCTTTGTTCCTAACACATTATGATTAATCAGAGTTTTACCACATGTATTGCAATATCTATAACTGTTTCGATATTTCTAATATTCACTGGAAAAAACAGGAATTTCTTTCATTATGATGTCTTGAAAAAAATCACTGATTTGAACTTTGCCATTCCTAGTTGTTTAATCCAAATGAATATAAATGTAGCTCTCTTAAATTATCTTTTTAATTTGGAGCATTAATGGACTATTTCTCTTCACCCTCAAAACTGGGCTTTAGTACCCACATGAAGACAAATTACATTATTATCTTAGGACAGCATGCTAAAAATCATTGGATTTTTAGTTCTAGGAGCAGGAGATATTTCTTATTTGACACAGTACATCAATATTTGTCATGGTCACCGAGACTGAATTTAAAGTCATTTATAGAACAAAAGAAACAAAATGGACATAATTGTGATATTCGCTCTAAGAAAAACATGCACAACCCAAAAGGTTTCCTGAATCCTTTCCTGATACCTGCCTCTTGTCTGAATTTCACTATGTAAGACTTGACAGCCCTGAAGTTCTGATCAACTAATAATCCTTGGTTCTTCCAAGATGATAAACAGCACAGGCATTTTAATTACAAGCAGAAAGAACACAAAAGTCTTTTGCAAAGGTCACAGTGAGAAGAGGAACTCTACCTCCTATACCCAATTACAACTGTCTAATCAATCAATAAACACTATGTACTAGTCACTGTCCTAAGTGGCAAACAACAGCCTCTGACCTCAAGGACCTTAGAGTAATAATCTAGAATTCCTCCAAACCACAGGCTAATTGTTTCATGTTGTGAAAACAGCAACGATAGAGGTTAGGAATACCTGTCAAAACCTTGATGTGTAACAATAGCCTAGCCCAGCCTCATGACCTAGACCTATGACCTAGACCAGAAACAAATCAGGCAGATCTTAAAGGGGTCAAGCAAAAACCCTGAAAAGAAATTCAACATATGCCTCCTCTCATATGTGTTTCTTTCAGCTCTAGATTGTAGGAGACATTTGTGGTGAGAGGACTTTTAACTCACCGGTTAAGAAAGGAACTCAGTTGGAAGGTATCAGCGTTTTTCAAGCTAAAATGTTACATTCTGTATCCCTTTACCCTTTTAGTAAGACAAATAAGTATTCAAGTTATTAAACCTTAGAAGGTAGTAGTACACCTACATTAATGCTATAAATATGAATAATAATCAGTACATAATATATTGTATATACATAATAATAATAAATTAGAATAAGTATTTGACATCACCAGGCTCAAGTATAGGAACTAATAACACAAGCTACCATTATATTTTTAGTCTTTCTCCTCCCCAACTTCAGGTTTCACCCTAAAAGTTAAGATCCAAACAGGTCTTGACAGAGTAGAGCATTGCAAAGAAAATAACATGATGAAATTTAATGCTGAAAAATACATTTAATTGTTCGCTAGAAAATAATCTGAGAGTACTGGGAGACCACCAGGCTGACATGAGTCTACAGTGTAAAAAGGCCGTAAAAAATAATGTTCCTTCGGGCTCATTAAGAGATACATAGCTTCTTGGAATATAGAAAAGGTTCATATTACTGTAATTTCCCCTGATGGGACCACATCTGGGAGGTACAGTTTAGGGAGGCCCTGGTAAAATGGACGGCATCCAAAGGTGGACAATAAAGATGGAGAAAGATCTGAATCCATGTCATCTGAAGATCAACCGAAGCCACTGGGCATGTTTAGAATTTATAATAAGGACTTAGGGCAAGGGGTATGCTAGCTGTCTTAAGAAACTTGAAAGATTGTCGTGGGATTAAATGTGTTGTACTTGGTGCCAGAGGACAGAAACTCCTGGGGTGGGAATTGTCCAGAGGCAAGTTTAGGCTTGACATCAAGAAAAACAAAAAAAGAACTCCCTAACAACTGAGTTGCATCAAAGTGGTGTAGGCTACCTTGAGGGACTGGGAACTCTTACACATTGAAAGTTTTCAAGGAGAGGATGGGTGATCATGTTTTTGTGTGTGTTTCAATTAAGGATTTTTTTCAAGTGTGAACTGGACCAGCTGTCCAGCAAGGTTGGATCCAACAATTAGGTTCTATGATTCTATGATGTCTTCCCTTCTGTTTGTTAGGGCATTTCTGAGGCTTCTTATTCACCCAGGTGTAGAGTATACTGTGGACTTAGTACACATAGGCATTCCCCTTTCTGGAGAAGAAAATGTCATTCTGACACTTCTCTATGGAGCAGGAAGGTATAATATGGTAAACACAGAAGAAGACCACTTCCTAGAATAAAGATGTCCTGCCCACTCAGCAGTAGCACTAACTCCCTGTCTCCCTGAATTATGGCCTTACAGGAGTGGAAAAGCACTGAAACTGATTGATGAGAAAGAAGTTTTAAGCTATATCAAGAATTAGCTTGTGTGAGATTTGCACAGCAATTCTCCTCAATGTAATTACCAAATTAATTGTCTCTGAGGATTTAAATTTAAAAAAAGATATATTTCAGAGAGGGAGCATCAATAGACTTAAGAATGAAAACTTAATTGAGTTTTCAATATTGGTTGCTTAAAGATGGTGGAGTCCATTTTTCCATTTGTTTTTTAAGACTCAACACTTAACTTTCTTCATGTATTTGCATTAAGTAATTTAAATGAAGTAACTGTCAGAAAGTTGGCTTGATTTCATGTTGAGAAAGCAAAGTGCTATAGTGGAAAGATCACTGTGGTCTTAGAGGAAGAATTTTTGAGTCTGCAACCTGTCTCTGCCCTGCTCAAGTTGTGCAATGTCAGACAAGTCCCCTTAACCTCGTCCAGCCTCATGAATTTTATTTTTTAATGAAATAAATTGGGGATAATGATATTTGTCCTACTAACCCCATAGGATCTTTAATACTCAACATGGTGCTCCCATTTACATGGTGCTTTAAGCTCATAAAATCTTCTCTATATGTTGTCTCATTTGAACCTCATAATAACTATGAAGTACACACTACAGAGTCTTATAGAGTTATTTCTAAGCTATAAAACACCATACACATGAATGGCTATTATTGTTGGTGTTGTTCAGCTATTTTATAGAATGGCCAGCTTGGCAAATCAAAAGGTTGTTAGGCAAAAACAAACAACTCTTGGGGATATGCCTCATTTCTCCTTCCCACTCCCATGGGAAAGGATTTCCCTGCTGATGAATGAGAAGTTAGCAATCAACAAATATTTATTGTCAGGCACTCTGTTAGGTGTTAAGAATGTAAGCAGCAATAATTAAATAACCTCTATTGTCAAAGAGATTAATACTCTAATGGAGGAGACAAGAAGTACACACGTGTAGTATCTGGTTTAGTAATTTTTTTCAATGACTGTCACCCATTCCTGACACTCTCTTCTGGCTCATCTTCACCTCTTAACTTCCTAGAATTCAGTCCCTGCTAAAATCTCATCTCATACAGAAAGCTTTTCCTAGTCACTCTTAATTTTAGTGCCTTCCTTCTATTGTTTAACTCTAATTTATCCTGTATATAGCTTGCTGATATACAGCGATTTGTTTGTGGTCTACACCATTGAATTGTAACCTTCTTGAGAGCAGGCACAGTCTTTTCCCTTTATTTGTGTGTTTCTCTGCTCCTCCCCCACTCAGGGCTTAGTACAGAAGCAGACACATAATAAATGCTTAAGAAGAATGTATTGACTATCGATACCGTAATCGTATCTTTAAGAGCCAAATGGAATATTGGGGAAAAATACAGTTTGAAGTGATCATTGTGTCTATCTTTTGTCTATTTATCTTTACAAAGTCAGGGGGAGGGTGTAGGGGTTATTAATGATCTATGAGAATCAGAAAGAATCTGTGGAAAAGATAAAAAATGAAGAGAGGAAAAACTTTCTTTGCAGAACTGTAAACTATTTTTCTGCAAAAACAGGAAAAAATTATGAAGAATCACGAAGAACTGTAGTTTACAATGTAATTATTGAGAAACCAGATTTATCTATGATGACTGAATAGAACAGGATAGAAGAAAGACTAAAATACAATTTCCTGTGATTCTAAAATTAATTCTTATTTTGAAGAGAAATATGAAGATTATTAATATATTTTAATTGGTGTCAAATGAACTGGATATTGAGGAAAATTCATCTGCTATTTTACAGAGAATTTAAATTAGCTCTGTCTCGCATCTTCCTCATAGGCACAATATTATAGATAATTACATATGTCTTAATTATTGAATTAATTTGTCAATGAATGGTAAGATTGATAAGTGTAATAATTATTCAACAGGACAGTAAGTTATCTAATATCTCTCCATATATACACATACACATGTGTGTATATACATATATGTGTATATATATATGTTATATATGCAAATGTAATTGGGATTTTTTTTCTAGTTTATTAAAAATAGTAGTTTGTGAACTGGGGCAGGAGTTTGAACCAATTGATTAATGAGAAAGAGGCTACAATTTTATTTAATTAATAAGAAATTATTAAAACCTATTCATACATTATTCTGTAACAGGTATGGGGAACCTTTGGCCTCGAGGTCACACATGGTCATCTAGTTCCTCAAGTGTGGCCCTTTGACTGGATTCAAACAACATAGGGCAAATCCTTTTAATAAGAGAGAATTTCTTCTGTGAAGTCTGGATTCAATCAAAGGGGTGCACTTGAGGACCTAGACAGCCACATGTGGTTTCAAAGCCATAGGCTCCCCACCCCTACTCTAGAGTTTGGGATGGCAAGGTAGATGTGAGAATGAAGAAAGTGGTAGGTTGAGGAGTGATCTATAAAGAATGGGGTCAACTCTATGATTCTTGCAGAAAAAGAAACCCTCCATGCAGCATAAATGAATGCAAATAATACAATAATGTTCTTGTTGCTATTGTGACACTACAAGACAATATTTTAGTGAAACTGTGGCTGAACTATATCCAAAAGTAAAAAGCAATGTTCACAAAGGAATCTAGGCTAAATGGTATTTAAAGATATCATTTTTATGACAAAGATATTTAAAATTTAAGGAAGTACAGTGGAACAGGGGCATTACTAGAATGAGGGTTTGAGCACTAGCTCTGATACTTATGAGTTATTTAAGGCAGCTAAGAGGCTCCATGGATAGAGTTATGGGCCTAGAGTCAGGATGATAAATGAATCTGTCTTTAGATACTTACTGACTCTGTGACCCTAGGCAAGTCACTTAACCTTTGGTTATCTCAGTTTCTTCATCTGTAAAATGTAGGTAATAGTAACACCTGCCTCCCAGGGTTGTTGTAAGGCTCAAATGAGAAAACAGTTGTAAAATGCTTAGCACATTGTCTTGGACATGTTACTATATGAGTGCTTGCTTCTAGTATTAATAGAAATATTAATGTTTAATAATAATTACTAACACTAACGTAAGTACCATATATTGCTTTATGCGGAATAACATGCCCCTGGTAGACATATGCAAAAGATTACCTTTCTGATGCTGTTTCATTATTTCTAGCATTAACATAGCGGTATTTCCACTATCACCTTTACATAGCTGTGAAGGGGAGCCCTTGGTAAATTGCAAAGTATTGCCTGAATACAAAGTATTCATATTCACTTACACATGTTGGCTTTCTATTACAAGTGATCCTCAAAAGACAGAATGTTTCCATATGAAAGCCAAGTATAATGGAGAAACCAAAAAAATCATTTGTAACATAAACCAATAGTTTCTTATAAAGTATTCCCTTGGAAATTCCATGCCTTTGGCCCAAAGAACAAGCTTTCTGTTGTGTCCATTTGGATTTAAAAGCACGTTTTATTCTCTACATAAAATTGTACACATATAGACAGAAGCTTTCTTTCTGTGTTTCTTTGATTGGGTTCTCTCTTCCCACATGGCCTCTCAGTTTTGATCTTTCTTACTTAAAGGGGCATTATTCTAATAACCTTAGCATAATAAATGCAGTTGATGATTAAAATGCTCTAAATATCCATTTTCCAGAATCTCCCCAGGGATCAGCAACCTGATTAGTGTTATATTTTCATTCATGGTAAAACAATCTGATCTATTCTTCATCTTCCTTTGGTCCAAAATAATCATGCAAACTATGAAATATCAAGTTCAGCCTATGTTCTGGAATAGCACCAAGCCATTAGTCACTAACAAAGCTATGGTCTGCAGCTGCATGCAACGATATTCCTGTAATTAAGCCCTTTCCCTGAGCTATATGGTTAAAGTATTTGGAGAGCATCATAACACTACCCAGGGTGGAATTCTTTCTGAAAGGCATTTGAAATATATTATGCCAGGTTGAATTAGAATTTTATTTTCTCATATTGATTCATGAGACTTAGATATGCAACTTTTCTTACAAAGACAGCCTCCTTGAATATATTACTTAATGCTGGGGCTAGGCTGGGGAGCCAATTCTCTCTCCCTGAGAGGCCTGGGAGAAAAGCAGATTAATTACTTCTCTCATGGGGAGGAACTATCTCCACCCCAAACAAAAAGAAGAAAACATGCTGCTCTAATGGCAAGTCCGAGATCCAATTTAACAGCATAAAGACATGTTTTAAGAATTATTGCACGCTTTTCTAAGCAGTTGGAACATTATTCACAAAGAAAGAGTCACAAAGAAAATCACAGACAGGATTTTCACTAAGCCCATTTTCCAGTTCTGGAGCTAACCAGATGTGTGACCTTGAGCCTGTCACTTAGTTCTGATCACTTGTTTGTTCATCTGAAAAAAGGAGTTGGACTAGGTAGGTGTCTTCTAGGATGTTCTGCCAAATGGAATCCTATGATCATATGAGGATGAAAATAATAATAGAAGGTTTAGGAATTGGACCTAGGATTTCTTTGGTAGAGGGATTTCCAGAGCAAACTGTCTCTTCCCAATGTAGGTTAGCACCTCCTTTACAAAAACATGATCTTAGAGCAAATATCCTTAACCATTTCTGTGTCTGGCATATTCTCTTTTGACAGTCTGATAAAGCCTACAGACCCATTTTATAAAATAATATATTAGAATGCATGAAAGTAGATTCATGAACTGCAAAAGGAAATAAATTATGTTGAAATATAGTCATATATCTATAGATCTCTATATGTATATAACAACAACAGAAATGTATATGGTATATGTTTACCAAAGGCTACCTTTCTGATGCTGTTTCTAGTGTACAGATAGCAATGTTTACATTATTATCCTCCCATAGCTACGAAGGGAAGCCCTTGGTAGAATATATATGTATATGTATATGTGTATACACACACAAACCTGTACCCATACCTGTATCTGTATCAGCAACTCTTTCTCCAGATTGATATGTATCAATACCTTTAAAAAGTTCACACATTCCAGTTGAGAACATGTAATCTCAAGAGTTATGTGTAATTTCAAGAAGTTAAGTGATTTGCCCAGGGTCACACAGCCAGTTAAAGTCTAAGAACAGATTCCAGCTTAGGTCTTTTTGGGTCTAATTTCCACACTCTATCCATTACTCCACACAACTGCCTAAAGATGGTCAAATAGCTAATTTGGATATAATGGTTGTGATTTTTTTTCTCCCTTCTCACCTTTTTGAGCTAGCTTTTCCTACCTCCAGGGCAAAATGGCTCCTCCAAGTTTTAATTTTCATACCTAAAATATGCCCATGCCAGAAATATAGTTTGTATCTCTTGTGTACAGGAACATGAAAGTAGACATGGTATTGTGGAGAGGGAGCTAACCTGAGAATCAGGAAGGGCTTGGCTTTGGTTCTGTCTTTGATATCTGGAAGCTATTTGACTCTTAGAAAACCATCCTAACTCTCAGTGTCTAAGACTACAGTTGCCAAGGGGGTGTTTATCTGTGCTGGGGGGAGTTTTCTCACCTGGAAGTTCTCTAGACCTTTGAAATGACAGATCCAGTCTCTGCCTATTGTCTGTATATCCATAGTCTATATGTGTCTATGCTTTGTGTACTATCTTTTGTATTGTATTTTTTTTCACTCTCACATCCCAATAAGTCCATAGGTCCCAAGAAGGCAGGTACCATTCCTCATTTAGCTTTTTGTGCTTCACAGTACCCAATATTGGGCTTGCAGGATGCACTTAATAAACAATAGTTGAATTAAATTGAACTGAATTTTCTCCCACCTCACAAAGAGCACTATGGGGGAAATGATAGCAAATGTGTGAAGATGAAAGCCCTTGGTGGATAGAAAACTGGCAATCATTTCAGACTGAAACTGCAGTCCTTCTGTCTTGCAAACCTTAGTGCAAAAAGTTCATCATCTTGAAATGTAATCATGGTCTATTTTGTCATCCCATTTGCTTTCATGTCAGAATATTCCTTTTGTTTTATATATGGAACACATTCATCTTCTTACAATAAAAATACCATGTAAGGTTCTTTCCAGTTACCATTAGGTGACTGTGAGACATCTAAGAATTTCACTTACAAATGCATGTTCTATCATTTAAAAAAAAGCATTAGGTCAACTTTCCTTCCACTTCTAAAATCTAATTTGGTGTTTGATTTGGCAAGAGAAAATGCTTTTCTACAGAGGACTTAACTCTTAGGTCCTAAATTACTCTCAGAATGCTACTCTGGAATAATCAAGAAATTCCTGATGGCAAAAGGAATGTTCATAGGTAGGGAAGAAAAATCACCAAATTCAGGAATTACATTCTTATTGTTCCCTGGATTCTAGGATCAGAGATGGAGGGTTGGAAGGGATCTTATACCTATCCCTTATGGGTGATGTGTTTGCCCTGTACATATTATATAGGCCAAATAATGCCTAGGTGCATAGAATCTGCTCAGGAAAATCAATTGGCTGGTGATTTGAGCTTAATCAATTGTATATAAAAGGAGGATGTACTCTTTTCATCATAATCATTGTGTAACTGAACCCAGTTCAGACCAGAAGATTCCTCTTTGCTTGACCATGCTCCCTTGCTGCCTCTTATCTATGCCTTGTTCAATACAATACTCCATATTGCTCAATCAGTCAATAATAGTTTATGAAGTACTTTTATGAATAAAAGTTAATGAAGTACCCATATGGCCTATGGGCCAAACACAGTGCTGTGGGTGCTGGAGATAAAAAAAAAGAAGAGTTACAAAAATGGTCTGAATTATAAGGGACTACTTCCTCTTTCATTCTGGATGCTAATAAACATTGTTTTTTTATTATTGCATAATTGTTGAATCATACTAGGCTTATAGTCCACTAAGACCCCAAGATCATTTTTTTCCTGTGACTTTTTTTTCTATCCAAGTTTCCTTCATCCTTACATAGATTTCTTTTTGAAGAATCTATAGGTGGGTCTTTATTTTAATTCTTAATTTTATTGCATTGACTTCAACTGAATTTCATTGCATTAGCTTGGTCCATTATTTTAATCCATGCAGGATCCTGATTCTGTCACCCAACAGCTTTAGGTCACTTGTAGTTTTGATAAGAATTCCCTAAATGCTTCAATCAAGTCATTGATATGTTAACTGGCACCCGGCCAAGGACAGAGCCATATGGCATGCCACTGGAGATGTCCCACCAGGTTGACACTAATTCATTGATCAACACCCTTCCCATATGGTCAGTGGACTTCTTCCTAACCCACTTAACATCATTATATTTCAGGCCCGTTCTCCTTATTGTGCTCCCTAGTATGTCATGAGATCCTTTATCAAATGCTGGCTCAAAATCAAGGATACTGTGTATACACAAGTCTTTGGATCTATCACACAAACAGCCCTGTCAAGAAATTTAGTGCTATTAATTCTTAAAATGGTAAGAACAGCAAACATTTCCATAGTTCTTTCAAGTTTGCCAATCCCCTTGTTTATATTACCTTATATGATCATCACATTAATCTTTTGAGATGGATGTAACTGAGAAAGTGTGGCACAGAGATTAGTGATTATCAAGAATCACAAGCTAAGTTTTTGAGGCAGAATTTAAACACAAGGTTTCCTGAAGTTTAATCATTTGCTTAGGGTAACACATGATAAGTTTCTGAAGCAAAATTTGAACTCCAGTCTTCAGGATTCCAAGTTCAACTCTCTCTCCAAAATTCCACTTAGCTGCCAAATTCCCAAACCATCCCACAGCCACATTCAGACTCATAGTCTATAAGATCAGTCTGCCAACCTGTATACTCCAGAAACTCATGCTGGCTCCAAATGATTGCATGCTATTTTAAGCAAGTTTGAATTTCATGCATTTTATATTTCACAGCAATCATCCACATTTAATAAAAGGTTAAGGGTCAAACTGAAACTGAAAAATTATTCTTTTTCACTGCATAAACAGATTCTTTATTCATATCTATCCTTACTGTTCTTCTCCATTTCAGGACCTAATAATTGTTTAATTGTAAACTCGTTTAGACTTCCTGCCCCATCTAGGCATTATGGAGGAAATTAGTGATGGGAAAATACTCTTGGGGCAAACATTGAATGTAGTTACCATTCCCACCAAGCGGGCCCCTGACTACTCTGAGATATAATATCAGAGGCTTCTTCTTCTACCCATTCTTTATCTTCATTCGGAAATGGACAAGAACTGTCTTTTCCGAAAGATGTGTGATTGGAAATGGGGGCTGTCATCTGCTTATTTGGATCAGCCTCTTCGAAATTGAACATAAAATTTAAAAATAAAATGTAACACTCCAACTTCACTTTGAATGCCATGTACAACTTGCTAGTTAGATCTCATAGGATTCATTATCACTTATAAGGCAGAGCATGTGCCTATAGAGATGGAAAACATGCCATTTGAAGTTACTGTATTAATATATGTTTTTAATTCTCAAATTCATCAGAACACCAAGTGGACCAGTGTGGAAGTGAGAAATGAGGCATAAGGAACTAATGTTTAAAGCTACAGCTTTGTAAATGCCACCTTTGACATTGGCCTTAGTCATTGTTAGAAAAAGTTAAAGGGTAAAGAAGAGAAAAGATCAGGGGAATGATATAGTTTGGGAGAACCATTGTGTGCCTTGCATTCCTTATCAATAACTTTAGCTACAGCATTCAAGACAAATTATCTTCAGTCTCTGACTAAACATTTCTAGGGACTAGGGGATTTTTATTCATGCATGAGACAGAACACCATAGTTTGGTAATGTGTACAATGCTATAGACAGAGTATACTTGGATTTCAAAGATATCCTTATAGATGAGCTGTGGGCTAGATGACAATATAATTAATTGATTCACAATAGATTAAACTATCACACCCTATAATTAGGAGGCAGAGTGGATGGAACACTGGATTTAGAATTCAAATCCAGCCTCAGACACTTACTAGCTATGTGACCCTGGGCAAGTCATTTATCCCACTTTGCCTCAGTTTCCTCATCTGTAAAATGAGCTGGAGAAGGAAATGACCAACCACTTCAGTATCTTTACCAAGAAAACTCTAAATGGGGTCAGAAAAAAAATTGGTCATGACTGGAAACAGCTGAACAATAACAACATAATATATTGATTATTGCAATGAGATGAACCTGAAAAGCATGTTCTAGTAGAATCCCACGTAGCCCTGTCCTTCACCTTCTTATGTTCAATATTTTGGTCAATTACTTTAAATTTTGTCAATGATAAGGCATACTTAAAGTACTTCATTCACTCATAAATTTCATTTATTCACTCTATTCATTTATTTATACTAAGCAAATTTTCAGACACCACAGGGCTATGAGGGATGGCTAACAAATTGTGTGCAACAATCCAGACACATTTATTTAGGACCTGCCACGGGCCAAGCAGCCAAGCATGGTACTAGGTACACTGAAATTACAAAAGACAAAAAAAATCAATCCTCACTCTTAAGGGTTTACATTCTGTTGGAGAAAACAAAATGGATGCACACACACATGTATACGTGGGGGCGGCTAGGTGGCACAGTGAATAGAGCACCAGCCCTGGAGTCAGGAGGACCTGAATTCAAATCCGGCCTCAGACACTTAACACAAAAGCTAGCCATGTGACCTTGGGCAAGTCACTTAACCCCAACTGCCCTCCAAAAAAACCCCATGTATACATATATACACACATGGATATACACATGTGTATATGTATGTATATATGTAGGTGTACATAAAATATGTTTTTACAACTAATTGTAATAATATATGCATATTATACTATATATGTGTGATATATATGCATGCGTGTATATTATAAATATGTATATATGTATATTTTTTAAATAAAATTTTAGAAGGAAGTCACTCACAGCTGGGTGGGGGGGAAGAGTGAGTGACGGCGAAATTGGCATCCAAAAGGATCCTCACAGTCAAGATGGTAGACTGAAATTTTTGAGAAGAAAATGAACAGGAATAAATGTCAAGCCCCAAACTTGGGTCCCCAAAATGACAATCTCAGTTTTTTAAAAAATGGTGTAATTCTAGCCAAGCAATTGTGTAACTAGGTTCTGAAGGCAACAACAAAATGAAAACCCAGTACCAATAAAATGCTATGATCTGGAAGTCACAAGAGGGGACTGTGATCTTAGGGGATATTTTCCCTTCATCCCTTCTAAACATTGTCCTGTGATTCTTGGCTTATTTCCATTCCCCACTCCCATTCTTTAAATGCCTACTATGTAGCTGGAAGTGTATTAACTATGGAATTACTTCATATCAAGAAGAGGGGATAATGGGAGATGTTCAGATGTTTGTGGCACCCATAAGTGAGATTAGATGTGGGTGACCGCTTGACCAGCATGGATTCGTTCTGTACCTTTCATTCCATCACCAATCTGTGGAAGGCACTTGGGAGTGAGGAGTGGAATGCTTACAAGTACATGAAAACTTTTGAGGAGACCTTAGTCTGGAAGGAAAGGAAGAGCAGAGGTCTACAGCTGGGAATGGACTTCAAAGACCTTTTGGGGCAAACCCTAAAGCAATCCAAAGGAGGTCAAGTGATTTGCCAAAGGTCATTTAGTCAGTTTCCTCATTTTAACAATAAGGAAACTGAGACCCAAGATTGGGAAGTGACTGGCTCCAGGTCACACATTGAGTAAATGGGCAAAGGCAATATTTGAAACCAAGATGTAGAATTCCAAAGCCAGAGATATTTTCACTCCACCATGATACCATCCTTTATCCTTAACCAGTAAAGTCCTTGAGGGTGAAAGAGGCATCTAACTGGCTGGGCATAGTGTCTACAAATCCGTTGATCCTTACTGAGGGTTCAATAAAGCTGTTTCTACCTATAATATCCATTCCGCATCCAAGTGCAAGTGGAGGCCAAGGTTCAGTACGTTGCAAATATTTTTTAACAGCCAAGGGGTCAAAAAAGAATGCTCTGTGTTTTTCATCAAGCAGTTCTTTTCGATGTGAGCTTGTCTGACACACAGAGCCACAATCGAAGACGACATGCACTAATGGGCTCCTATACAGGTGTCAGACTGGCTGATAGATGACTCTGGGATGTACAGAATCTGTTGTTATTCTCTCTCTGGGCTGTGGGCAAATAGGATATGATCTGGGAACTTTAACTTCCACATTCATTACCCCAGCCCAGCTCTGGCAATAATCAGCATCTAACGGAATCATACACTTTCCATTTACAGAGCCTCATGTCATTTTTAGGAGATGCCCAGATGGTTCTATGTTTGCTGTCAATAGCTTCCAAGACTGATGATGCCATGGTCCCAGTTTCCCTGCTGCCAGAGTGCTCTGTCACTGCAAAAACTAATACATACAGCAGATTAGTTCGCTTAGAGAGCAGCATCAGTACAATGATTAATGCAACTCCAAGTCACAGCCTGGGCTCATCTCTACAGACGTCATAGTTGCTAGAGGGCTCAGGGTGAGCAAAGGGAAAGAACTTTTAGTGAAGACTGTACTATAGGTCACTGTGTCGGAGACCAACCCTCTGGCAGAGAAGGGTTAAGATGGAGACAGTGAACCCTCAGAGGCAAAAACTGTCATTTCAGTTGGAGTAAGCAACTAGCTGGCATAATGGCAAGACTGTTGGATGTGGAGTCAGGAAAATCAAAGTTCAAACCTTTTCCTAAGACTGCCTAGTCCTGGGTAAATTTTTTATTGTTCTTAGTTACTTGTTTTAGTCATGTCGGACTCTTCATGACCCCACTTGGGGTTTTCTTGGCAAAGATGCTGGAGTGGTTGGCCATTTCTGTCTCCAACATCAATTTGGCCCCAGGTAAATCACTTAACCAGTCTCACCCTTGGCTTCCTTATCCATGCAATGGGGATAACAGCACCTACCTCACAGGGCTGTTGTGTCAAATGAGATAATTTATGGAAAGTACTTTGCAAACCTTAAAGCTTTCTATAAACTATTATTATTATTCCTGCCACTGACTAATCCAATCAAAAAACAATTTGATTCCCTCTTAAAATTAATTAGCTCTGCTTCTCACTTTCTCCGTTCCCTTAGCTACATCACTCACCAGGCTGGATTAGATTATCTCTAGAGGCCCTTCCACATCTGAAATCCGATAATTTTATAACTGTTTAGAAAAGGGAATAAAGTCCTTAGGCAGTCATTTAACTTCCCCAGGCCTTAGGCTCCTTCCTTGTTAATTGGGGATAATAATAATTGTATTACTTACCTCAAAGGTTTATTATTATTATTATTATTATTATTATTATTATTATTAGCAATGTGCTTCTGACTATGAAATCTAAGGTACTTTACAGAATGTGAGAAATTATTAATTGGACCTTTTCTCCAGTATTAAGGATGGGAAGAATAAAGGGGGTTATAGTAGTTTAGGCTTCCTTTTTCATGTTTGTGTGTGAGTGTGTGTGCATGTGTGTGTGTGCGTGTTTCTGTGTGTGTGTATTGACTTTGAGGAGCTAGCTGTGTGACCGTGGGCAAAGAGTAGTAGGAAAGTAGAAGATTATGTTGGTTCTTCTCAAGTCTGCCATTTTAGCAGTGGCCTACGCTGAGGACAAAATTCTAGTATCTGACCCAGTGCTTTACAAAGAGCAGACACAATATGTTTGTTTATGACAAAAGAAATGTGATTTCCCACTGTAGCACTGCCAACTCTTTTATTTACATGATACACATATACACATACACACTCTCTCAATCTCAATGTGTGTATATATATATATATATATACACACACACATATGTATGTGTATGTTTGTGCATGTTTGTATCTGTGTGTGTGTGTGTGTGTGTGTGTGCTTCTGGAGCAGCTAGGTGCACAGTGTGCAGTGTGGTGGTCCTGGAGCCAGGAACACTCAGCTTCCTGAGTTCAAATCTGGCCTTAGACACTTGGTAGTTTTGTAATCGGGGGATGTCACTTAACCCTGTTTGCCTCAGTTTTTCATCTGTGCAGTGAACTGGAGAAGGAAATGACAAACCACTCCACTATTTTTGCCAAGAATATCACAAATGGCTCATTAGGAGTTGAAAATGATTGAAATATGACTGAAGAACAGCAGCATTTGGGGCAGCTAGGTGACTCAGGGGATAAAACCAGGCTTGGATTCAGGAACTGAGAACTCATCTTCATGAGTTCAAATTCAACCTCAGACACTTGCTGACCATGTGACCCTGGAAAAGTCATTTCACCTTTTTTGTCTCAGTCTCTTCAGCTATAAAATGAGCTGAAGAAGGAAATGGCCAACCACTCCAGTTTCTTTGCTAAGAAAACCCCAAAAGAGGTTGCAAAGGGTTGGACATGCCTGAAAATGACCAGATGACAACAAATGAAGATTTCAGATACTTTCTCCCTACAAACATCCTTTCTGGGGTGGCTAGGTGGCGCAGTGAATAGAGCACCAGCCCTGAAGTCAGGAGTATCTGAGTTCAAATCCGACCTCAGACACTTAATACAAAAAAAAAAAACCTAGCCGTGTGACCTTGGGCAAGTCACTTAACCCCAACTGCCCTCCAAAAAGCAAAAACAAAACAAAACAAAAAAAAAACAAACATCCTTTCTTCTCCCCCTTTTCTGACCAATGTCCAGCCCAGCAAACGAAAGAATGACTCTATAATATTCTTGAAAGATGCCTAAGGGCATTCTCAGATCAATAGCCATTGATGCTAGACTGAGAGCCACAGTATCAGAGAGAAACAGTTAGACATCCTAAGCAGGTCTTTAGCTCTCACATCCTATAAATTTTAATTCTGCTCCTGTTTCAATGTTAGGACAGTATTTTTCCACACACAGGCACACACAGCCACCCCAATATCAATACAGTACTTTTGCTTCTAAGAAGTAATGAGACATTCTCTCCCTTGACACATTTTCTAGAACTCTGGTGTGCTTGCTAGGGTGCCTCTCAAATTAAGCAGAGATCAGTGGGAAGGTAAGTTGTAAATTTGACAAGGCATTAGAGATGAAAAGGATTCGTTATGTAGGGAAATGCAGAAAATCAGGGTTTGATTAAGGAAAAACAGGGACCAGCATGATGAATGAGCTCAATCAGGCCTCTCTCTTCCAAAAGTGAAGTGAGAACTTGGAAACTGGACTGATTTTGCCCCATTTGATGACTGATTTTTCCTCTTCTAAACTCCTTTCTCTTGTAAACAAATTTCGGGGTTCTGATCATAGAAAGATTGGGCTTGTTTGCAGACCCACTCGGTGCCTGTCAGTGAAAACAGGACAGATTTGAAGTCAGTGGGCCTGGGTTGGAATCCTGGCCTTACCCTTCACTGGATATGGGATTACAGGCAAGCCAGTTCACCTTTCTGGGACTCAGTTTCCTCAATCAACAAAGGGACCTTGGGAATACGTGATATTCTTTCTAGAACTAAATTTGTGGTCTCATAATCCTACTGGAAAAGGAGTTTCCAAATAGGAGTCCTGACAGTCTAGATTTAAGGCCACGTCATCCCTTTCAACCTGGAAAATCTTTAATGATTCTTTACTGACTATAAAATAAAATATTATCTTCTCTCCTAGGCATTTAAAACCTTCCTCACACTGGCTCTCATCCACCCCTCTAAGATGATTTCATAGCTCTTCCTTTCTTGGACACTCTTCCTGTCAAACAGACTAGTCTGCTATTCTCCCCATCCCCTAAACATCTGTCTTTACTCAAGTAGCTCACACCTCCTCCCTCTTTACAACCCCTTTCCCAGTCTGGAACACTCTAGCCCCTTACCCCTTCCTGGAGAATCCCAGGCTTCCATCAAAGTCTGGCCCAGATGATCCTCTTTATAACAAGTCGTGGTCTACAGGAGGCCCTTGTTGATGACATGAGTTTTTTTTTCATAACACATTATTAGCAGTATCGATCTTGAAATAATTTTTCATAATTAACAAGATTAAAATATAATCTCTTTTTTATGAAAGACTGTTTTCAGTTTTGTTGGTACCTCACTCAGTGCCTTGTATATTTTGTTGTTTTTGTTGAGGAATTTTCAGTCATGTCCAATACTTTGTGAGCCCTTTTGGGGTTTTCTTGGCCAAGATCCTGGAGTGGTTTGCCATTTCCTTCTCCAGCTCATTTAACAGAGAAGGAAACTGAGGTAAATTGGGTTAAGTGACTGGCCTAGGGTCACTCAACTAGTAAGTATCTGAAGCTAGATGTGAACTCAGGAAGATGAGTCTTCCTGACTCCAGGCCTGGCACTCTATCCACTGAACCACCCAGCGGCCCCTTGTATACTTCAGACACAATAAAATGTTGCTTAATTGAAAGTAATTGAATGAGCAGATAAGGTTCCTCTGTATTTCACGGGACCTATATGAATATTTTAAAAATATCTTGTTCCTATACTGTGGGTGACTGACCAAAAGCCCCGTGAGTAGATTTGTAGTCTCTCCAGTGCCCCTTTGGGGCCTGTGGCTAGTCACTCAATCACTTTGGGCCCTTGGTGTCCATATTTGTAAAATGAGAGAGTTGACCTTAGTGATCCCTGAGACCCATTCCATTCCATCTTGAATGTTCAGAGAACCACAGACTGTTTGATCTGGAAAGGAGTCTTAAAGAACATCCAATCCATTCCTCTTTGAGCCCACCAAAGAAAACTCACTTGCCCAAGATTGCATGGCTAATTAGCCTGATTAATGTGAGAAATTTCTTAAATTGCCTCTTTGCTGACAGACCCACTGGCACACCATCTGCACTATTCACATAGAGCAAACAATTTCTTAACACTAGCTTGGAAAGGTAATCTCATGGGTCCAGTCGAGAACAGAAGACTAATGGAGTAAGATTCCACTCTCAAAGGGAGTCAGCCTTGGGCAAACCCACCTAATGCTGCCCCTAACTTTGAGACAAGTGATGGTCCCAGACTGAGGATCTCAGTCAGAAGGAATTTTTCCATAGAAAGTAAGGGTTGTGAGGTTCTGGGCATGAGTACACAAAAATCTAAGCAATGAATTACATCCCTAATTTACAAACAAGTCATTCTTTCAAAGACTTGTTTTAAATTTTGATTTGAAATGAAAAATAGACATCAGTATTAGACCTGGCATCTTGAGATCTGCATATAAAAGCCATCTGAGAAACCACCTAACATCTGAGTCCGCAGTTTCTATAGATTTCAGTGAAGAAGAGCTGATTTCCAATTTTACTTTGTCGAATACTTGTGGCTGTATTTGTTGCTGTTCAGTAATGGCTGACTCTTCATGACCCCATTTGGGGTTTTCTTGGCAAAGACACTGAAGTGGTTTTCCATTTCCTTCTCCATGTCATTTTACAAGTAAGGAAACTGAGGAAAAAGGGTGAAGTGACTTGCTAAGGACCACACGGCTAGGGAGTGTCTGAGGCCAGATTTAAACTCAGAAAGATAAGACTCCTTGACCCCAGGTGAGGCACTCTATCCACTGAATCACCTACTTGTCCATCTAATTTCACCTTTCTGGGATTTAGGTCCCTTAGGTGTTAAATGGGGATAGTAATAATATGTATCTTGTGAGTGCAGGGTAGAAGAGTGATTGGAGCATTGGGCCTAGAATCAGGAAGGCCTGAAGTCAAATCCTGATTCAGACACTGATTAACTGCGTGACCCTGGATGAGTCACTTCAACACTCTTGGTCTTAATTTCTTCATCTGTAGAATAAGGATAAGGTTAGATTTGTTTTTATTACAAAATGAGAAAACTGAGAAAAAGTAAAGATCAGTCACTTAAATTCTCAGTTCAAAAATATTATCATTTATCAAATGCAGATAATAACTTACTATTTATACTAGTCATCATTGGACCCATATTTTTTTTAGCTATATAAATGGAATAAAAAGAGAGGTAGGTAGTTTTCCCTATGGTAATTGAGAGGAAGAATGAAAGGGGGGTAATAACAAAAATTGATATTTACAAGACGTTTCCAATTTTGCAAAGGACTTTTGACGCATCTTATTTGAATCTCCCAACAGACACGTGGAAAAGATACTACAAGTATGACACCCCCATTTAACTGATTTTAAAAAAGCTGAGTTAAGAAATATTCAGTGAGGAGTAGCTTGGTGACGTGTTGAATAGAGCACCAGTCTTGGAGTCAGGAGGACCTGAGTTCAAATCTGTTCTCAGATACTTAACAGTTACTAGCTGTGTGACATTGGGAAAGTCTCTTAACCCCAGTTCTGTCCTCCCCTCTACAAAATGAGAAAAAGAGAGAAATATTCAGTGACTTGACTGTTTTCACATTGCTGTTGATTGTCAAAAGCAAGATTTGAACCCATGTCTACAAGTCAAGCATCTGTATCCCTTGGGTAATATTTCAATTTTCAGGGAAAGAAAGAAGTAGCTTACAGAACAGATACCATGATATGTCCTGAAATGGAACTCAAACGATCAGTAAAAGGAGAATGAAAATCATTCTGGGAGTTATTTTTTTCTTTAATCTTGATTCTTCAAAATGTAGCAGTGCACAGATCAAAATATGGTACGGGTTTAACTAGAAGGGGGCAATGTGCAAATGGGGAGTGACAGAGTCAAGAAAACACATGGTCCTGAGTTCAAATCTGGACCTCAGACACTTCTGAGCTATGTGACCTGGGAAAGTCACATGACCTGCTTGCATCAGTTTCCTCATCTATAAAATGAGCTGGAGAAAGAAATGGCAAACCCCTCCAATGTCTTTGCCAAGAAAACCTTTGATGGGGTCCCAAAGAATCAGACATGACTAAAAATAACAAAAGTTGACTAGATTACTATTGAATCCCCTTCTAAATCTTATTTCTGGGATTCTTTAAGAACAGAATGAAGTGTTATTTCTCTTTTTTTTGTCAATTAAGGGCATTTTTCAGAATCACAGAATTTCAAAGACCAATTAGTCTATGTATTCTCCCAGTATACCTGACAGGTGTTCACCATTTCAGCATTTCCTTGGACACATGCAATGAAGAGGAATTGTCTCACCTTGCATATTACTTTTGAACAGCTAGCATTGCTAAGATACTTCCTTTTTTTTGTTTATTTTGGTTTAATTTAAGACATCAAAATGCAATCTGTCTCTCCATAACTTATACCCATTTTCTAGCTCTGCACAAACATAAGTTTCAGTGATAATTATTTAGATTGAGGGTGGAATTTGGAGCCTGGAGAGATCAGGAATTAAATCCCAAATCATCTGTTTATCCTTGCAAAATCCATTTAACATTCTTGAGCCTCAGTAACTTCATCTGGACAATGGGGATATGAATGGCTTCGATACAGGATTTTTATGATGATTCAATGAGATAAAGAAAACAAAACTCCCTAGGAATATGAAATACTAGAAAAATGTCAATTGGCATAATGACATTTCAGATGGTTGAAGACGGCTATCATGCTTGTCATTGCCCTCTGTTCCCTGGTGAACATGGCTGGGCCATCAACAATGTCTGTATTCCGTAATCCCCAGCCACCTCACGTCTTCTACTTTTCTCCAGATGTAGTGTATTTGTCAATGCTGTCACTAAAATGTGATGCCCCAAAATGCAGATATGATTCCAGAATTCATAAAATAATAGTTTTGTAGAAGGAAAAGACCTTGGAGGCAGGCAGTCCAATTCCCTACTGTTAGAGAGCAGGAAGAACATAAGGCTCAGCTGAAAATCACACTTGTTAAATAGTGAGAATTGCAGTCAGGATTCACACTCAGGTCCACAGCACTGAATTTTAGACCAATATTTCCAGCAGATGGCTAGTGCCTCCTTTTCTCCATTTGCATCCATCCTAAAAACATGCAGTTTAAAAGGCCTTCCTTTGTTATTCTCAAGTCTGTGTCTTTCCTGTTTATTTAGTTTTGTGTCATTCCCAAACCCTGCTTTGTCCCAGAGAAATAAGTGCTAGTCTAGCTCTTTCAAAGGGTCCAGGATATAAGCAAATACATCATTTTGACAGCAGAAAATGACGAAACAGCTTTCAGAATCTCTCCATACTTGGCTGATAAATGAGCCATACCAACCCCAGATTCTAATACCTTGCACAATCTCATGGAAACAAGCGAACCCGTTCAGAAGATAGTAAGAAGGATCGGCCCCGTGTGGCTGACAGCAGGAAAAAAGAGATTGATTCATTGTTGACTTGGAAAAAGCATAAATAAAAGGAACAAAATGAAAAGTGCATTTTCTTACAGCTCAGAGTGCTCAGTGGTTCCTTATTTATAAAAGCAATCCTACGAAATGATGATTAAACATCCTTTATTTATTCTGAAGTTAATTCTTAATTGCTTATTTATTCTAAGGCAGGAAATGTTAAAAAATAAATAAATAAACAACAGTGCATCTATACTAAATTATACTGTGGTTCTTTGGAATGTGAATGAAGTAACATCAGAGACTTAAAGCCAAGGGGGGTGGGGAATTGAGGTCTTTATTCTCAATGTTGCATTTCACTTACAAGTCTCTTAAAAACATTTACAGCTATTTACATTTATGGGCTAGCCTTCTGATTGGTCCTATGGTTTCAGTGAAATACTAGTTCTTCCAAGGTAGGTTGGCCACTGCTTTGGCATTCGTAATCTTCGAAAACTGCCTTGAATAGAGGTCAACCTGAAGGCCTACAGTGGTAAAGACCCACAAAACTCCCCAGTGAGGACTGAATCAGATTAAGATGTAATTGGAAAATGTTGAACAAAATAAGCAAAAATACAATACAATTTGTATTAGATGATGTTATTTTGTGGTTTTCTAGGTCAATATGCAGCCTTCAGGAATTGCTTTCTATTTGAGTCTGTCACCACTGATTTGGAGAATTAAGAAGTTAAGGTTCTTGCTCAGGGGTCACACAAAAAGGAAGGCATCAAAGATGCAACTTGAACTCAGGTCTTCCTGGATTTGAAGTCAGCTTTTTTCCCATTGGTTCACTTTGCCTCTCATTGTAATTCATCATATTATAAATCAGTTCTTTAGGTTGTATAATGAAACACAGTAATGGAATTAAAATGCTAAGAAATATGTTCTTGAAATATATCTTCCTTTCTTCCCCCATTCTCTCCCAAAAGAAGCTTGGGCTGTAGCATATCTCTCCACGGTCATAATTGCACTAAACCACAGAAGAAGAGAGTTGGGAAGGGCATTCTGGATCATCTCTCCAAAAGCTCTGGAAAGATGTACACTCAGAGACTCAGAGGCTTAGATGTGGAAGGGACTTTCAAAGTCATGAAGTCAGAGCCAGTCATTTAACACATGAGGAAATGGGTCCCCAAATGGCGAGTGACTTACAAATGTCACATAACAGGAGGAAATGGAATTTGGACCCAGATTCTCTGATTTCACATTTCTAGTTCCTCTGGATGAGATTCAGACTTTCAGGTGGCAGAGTGGATAGAGTTCCTGACTTGAAGCCAAGAACCCTAGAATTTCAACTTAGGACACATTTTCAGTGTGACTCAGGGCTAGTTACTTAACTCTTCTCACCTCAGTTTACCCACCTCGACATTGAGGATATGGAAAATGTGTAGCTTTTCCTGTTTTTATGAGGATCACGTGAGAAAATGTATGTAAAGTACTTTGGAAACATTAAAATATTCCATAAATATTAATCATATTATTTTTTTATGTGCATGTTGTATATAAACAGTATTGTAAACTGTTAGGCACTATATAAATGGAAGGGTAATGAGGTAGCAAAGTGAATAGAGTGCCGGACCTGGAGTCACGAAGACTCATCTTCCTGAATTCAAATCCAGCCCAGGTGTGACCCTGGGCAAGTCACTTGACACGATTTGCCTTAATTTCCTCATCTGTAAAATGACCTGGACAAGGAAATGGCCAAATAGTCTAGTATCTTTGCCAAAAGAACTTCGGATGGGGTCACAAAGAGTCAGACCCAGCTGAAAATGACTAAACAATGACATTGAAATCCTAGTGTTAGTCATTATTATCATCATTTTTAATGTTATTTTACATATTAGGGAACTGGAGTTCAGAGACATCAAAGGACCTGCTTAACATCTGAAACTGAGGGACAGACTGGCATAAAATTCAGGTTTGGCACAGTTTGCCCCTGACCAAGGGACCATGAAAATGTGTCTCTTTTCTCTTTTTTTCAGGAGGTTTAGAGGTGGAGAGTATGGGCATGGAATGTTATATACACTGTCAGATTTGGTTAATGTGAAGATCATAAGGACTTTCTCCCTACCTTTTTGCTTCCTATTCATTGTTTAAAACAACTTAGTGAGGTAGGGGCTACAAAGACTAATAACACCATTTTACAGATGAGGAATGCTGAGACTCAGTAAGGTAAGTTGCCTTTGGTTCTCCAACTCAAACCTATGACTCCATACCCCATGCTCCTTCCATGATGCCCAGCTACAGCTAAGACACAGCACATTTCTTGGGGGAAATCAGCTCACCTATATCAAACAGGGAGGTGCCAAGTGAATTTAGGGGAGAGAAGTATCTGTGGACCAAATTCTTGGTTCCAAGCTCAGTGGTAGGCACAGAGCAGGGGCAGGATAAATACTGGGTGACAGAATGAACTTAGTAGGGGAAGAATGGAATTTTCCCCTCTGACTAAAGAAAGAATGAGAGTTTTCTGGGCTCTGCATCTGAGAGGGATAATCAATTTCTCTTGGTCCAAAATTAGTGAACTAAAAATAACCCCATAAGAATCTAGACCCCTTGAAATCCTAGTGATAAATAACTAAGGGAATTTATGTTAAAAAAAAAAGTAATGTTACAGATCTCCTTTGGGAGAAGTTCATGTTTTCCCCTTCTGAGGTGTGATCACAGCAACATTTGGTATTTCTGCATCATTATTAGCATCACACCAGGCTTTTTTAATGTCAGTTTGCCAATGGAATGAATGTGTTTTTATAAACTTACAAAGTAGTTACAGTGCCAACTATCTAGAAAATTACACGAAACAAACCTCAAAGTCAGGTGTGAAAGCTAATCTGCCTTGGAGGGGAAATGCACATGGGATATGGGAGTTTTGTTAAACCAGGGGAAGACATCTGGCTTCCTTGGGCAGGGTTGGTTTTCCCACTGTGGTCCAGCATGGGCCTTAGGAAACATCCCCTCCATGTGTTACCATTCTCCAGAGATTGGCGATCTACAGTCAATCCCCAATCAATCAATGAGTGTTTCTTAAGTACCCGCTATGTATATAGTATTGCACTATGTATATAGTCTTTGACAGACATACAATTCTATTCATCAAAATTAAAGTGGAGTTTTCTGGTGTTACAGAAATGAATAAGATCCAAAGGTTCTCTTTTTTATTTCTCTACAGGGATTCTCTGATTGAATCTCTGAAATGGAGCTAAATGAACAGGTTCCGGAACTTAATAGGCTCAGATGTAATCTGTGGGACCTGTTGCCTCAGTTTCCTGATCTGCACAATGAAGTACATGCTCCAAGGCAGCACAGTTTAGTGAATGTGGTCCTAGATTGGAAGGCAAGAAAGAAGGTCTGAGATCAGATTCTGCCTCAGAGGTTACTAGATATGTGACAAGGAACAAGTCATTTATCTACTTTTGCCCTCAGGGTTTTTTAAATTAATCTGTAAAATGAGGGGGTTGTCTTTAGTGCCCTCTACGGTCTCTTCCAGTTTTAAATTTATAATTCCATGGCATGTAACTAAGAGGCTTTCTAGCTCCATTGCTCCATCTGAGCAATACCTGCCTTTAGCGCTCTCTCTGTTTTTCTCTCCTTTCTCCCTGTATTATTTTCTCTGTCTCTGACTATCTCTGACTCTGTCTGTCTCTTTCTCACATGTTTAGGTACATAAGTGTGATTTTAAAGGGATTCAGGACAAAATCGTCCCTATTTTTCTTCCTCCTCCTGCTGATTCAATGTAAACTTCACCGACCTATCTCTGACAATTATTGCCTGTATCACCCTGGACTAGTCATCTTACCTCTCAGCAACCCAGGCAAACCTCTAAGACAATAGATTATAGAGAAGATGAAGGCTTGTGTTGAGAGAGGGAGGAAATCACTTGGAGTGACCTGCAGTAATGAAATCATGGAACACAGGTCCAGCTCCTATTCCAATCTAGGCCTCTACGTGGCGAAATAGATGCCTGGGTTTGGACTTGGGAAGAATTGAGCTTGAACTCTAACCTCAGACACTTATCAGCTATGTGATATTGAGGAGGTCAATTAACCTCCCTTTACCTCAGTTTCCTCATCTGTGAAATGGGGATATTCATACCTATCAGGGGAGTTGTGAGGATCAAATGGGAATATATTTATAACTCTCTTAGCACAGTTTATCTCACATAATAGACATTTAATAAATGTATGCTCCCTTCCCCCTTCCTCTTTTCCTATGCCTAGTTCTATCCCCATCAATATTTTTTGAGGGGGTAAGGCAAAGCAATTGGGGTTAAGTGACTTACCCAAAGTCACACAGCTAGTGTCAAGTGTCAGGCTGGATTTGAACTCAGGTCTTCCCAACTCCAGGGCTGGTGCTCTATTCACTTTGCCAACTAGCTGCCCTGTCCATATTATTTTAGAAACAGGCCTTGTGATAATGGCACAGTAGAATTGAGGGGGAGCAGGGCCTCACAGGCTATCTGCTCTCAATCATTTGAAAGAGGAAGAAGCTGAGTAAGCAATGGAGCTGGAACTAGAATTAGTCTCTTGGCTGTCAGTCCCAAACTCCTTCCACTAAAACCTCAATTTGAGATAGTGTACATTTAAATGAAAACCCTTGCTACTGTTATGAACAGTCCTTCCTAATGGTATTGCCATTATCCAGATATTAAAACCCAAGGAGGCATGAATTACAAAAACAATGAAAGTTCCCCAATCAATAAGGAAACTGTTTCCTATTATTCTGCTTACAAATGCTGGGGATGAACTCATCTCAATTCTAGCTGGTTTTCAGGGGAGAGTGTATCATTTACTAGAATTAAAAGAGCTTGGAAAAGTAGCATAATAATCCAACAAGGTATTTATTTTGCTATTGTGATTTTCTTTTTGCTCCTTTTGTTGTCCTTGTTAAGCATGTGTTCACCATATATAATTCCTGGCCTTACCCAGTCTTTTCCTAAATTCTCAGAAATGGCTAGAAGCCACAGTATGGATCTCTGATCTTTTCAGGGTGGATACTCCCTCTAGTGGGACAGATCACACTCTATCTACAGTTTCTCATCTGGTCCAGCTCTGGGCTCCATCCATCCATATGTCCTCCCATTCTCCAGATCTCTCAAAGATGCCTAGATATCAGTGGACCAGGTCCAGGAGCTAGCCCATGGCTCTTCCTACAGGAGAGCATCTCTGCTCTGAGTCACAATCACCAGTCATCCACTCAGCACCAGTAGCAACCCCCTTAAGTCATGTGATAGAGAGGGACAGACAAGTGTAGGCTTTATCTTGCCGCTAAAAGCTGCCCAGTAGGAATGATCGGCTTCTTCATCTGATTCTCCTGACTGCCACACCATTGGCCATCACTGCTTCAGCCTAAGCAATTTTCGTACTGAGTAACAGTGAGTACCCAATCAGCTCTTACATCCTATTTTCTCTCCTTCCCAAACAATTTCCTTCATTTCCTTTAAATCCTATGATTCAGAATCACCTTCTGTTCCTTTTGCAGCTCAGTTCTAACTATCTCCAATGTCTAGAATCCTCTTCTCTCCCTGCTGTTCTTTCTTGCTTCCAACCTCAATTATTTTTCTAGGTCAGCTAGTCAAGCCGAGTCAGTGGGGTATTTGTTCAGTATATGGGGGGCAGAGTACAACACCCCGATAGCGGTGACTTTTCTATAGCCCTTCACGGTGGGCCAGGCTCTGTGCTAAGTCCTTTACAATTATTATCTCAGCTGATTCTCACAAAAAACCCTGGGAGGTAGTGCTATCTGCATCCCCATTATACAGGTGAGGCAATCGAGGCAGAGGGTAAGGCACCCGGCCAGGATCACACAGCTAGTAGGAGTGCTGAATATGCAGTTAGGAAGATCTAAATTCAAATCTGGCCTCAGACATACATATACATACACGTATTACATATACATGTACACACATACATATATACATACATATACATAAATAGGTATAGATGAATATTTTGTATCATATATACATACACATATACATGTCACTTACTATATGACAGACATTGTGCTAAGTAACAGTGATTGAAACACAAGGAAGGACAGTCCCTTTCCTCCTGGATCTATCTGTCTAGTCCTTCCCAGTGGCAGGATGATATGTGAGCAAGAACAATGATTTTGGAGTCAGAGGCCCTGAGTTTGAATCTTGACTCTGCTACTTATTAATTATGTAACCCAGGCTAAGCCAATTGACATCTCTGGGCCTCAGTTTCCTCATATGTAAGATAAGGAGATTGTACTCAGTGTTCTAGATGTCCTTTCCTGTTCTAGGTCTATGGTTTATCTAGTCTATGGTACAAATTGCATTCAGGGAAGCTCTACCTCCTCCTACCCTTGAGATGCCTAACATTTTTGGAGAAGGTTGTGCAACCAAGCCAAATGGATTCACTACAAATTCAGGTTGTCAAATCTCAGCTACATCCTTTCTGCCACATAGCAATCTTTTATTGTCCCTTTGATGACTCTTTCTCATATTTCTCTCACAGGATCTGTTTTAATTATTTCCCTGTTTACCTCATTCCTTTCTCTTCCAATAGATGACTATGACTTCACTTATTGCATTGTGGGGAAAATATGACATCATCCATCAACATCATAACACTCAATTCTTCTATTCCAACTCTTAAGACCCACCTGTATCTTCACCCATTCTCTTCTTTGCTCTAGTCTCCTGAGAAGAAAGATATGGCTAAGCCCTATATTTGAATACTTGCCCCAAATCCATCTCATTTCCTACAGAAGCTTGCCCAATCAGCCATTATTTTGTCTTCTCATTCTATTTCTATTTATTGAGACCTTTTCTGCTCCCCTCACATGTGATTTGCTTTGTTCTCCACCATCGTTAAAAAGCTTTCACTCTAGCCTGCCATCCTACAAGCAATCAGCCTGTTCTAAAGTCTTTTTTTTTCTGCCAAACTCCTAGAAAGAGTTGCCTACTCTCGCTGTCTTTCCTTCCTTACTACCCACACAGTCCCTTGCAATCTGGCTTCAGACCCCATTGTCCAATGAAAACTCCTTTCTCTAAAGTGATTAATGATTGCCTAATTGGCAGATTCTATCATCTTTTCTCTATTTTGCATTATCCTTGATAACTTTTTTTTGACATTCAAAGCTCTTCATAACCTAGTTCTGTGCTAATTTTCCAGTATTTTTACACCTTACTCCCCAATATGTACTTTTTAAATCCTGTGATATTGATCTCTTTTTTGTTCCACTAAAAAGCTCTAGGGAATTCTCTCTGGCTACCCCCTTGCCTGGAATGCCCTCCCTCTGCTCCAACTACTGATCTCCCTGGCTTCTGTTAAGTTCCGATTAAAATCCCACCTTCTACAGAAAGCAGTCCTCAATGCCTTCTTAATGACAGTAACTTTCTTCTTCCAATTAGGTCAGATTTGTGTTGTATATAATTTGTTTTGTATATATTTATTTGTATGTTGTCTCCCCCATTAGATGGTGACCTCCTTGAGGGCAGTGACTATCTTTTATCTAAGGGAAGTATTTAAATGTTAATCAAATGAATGAATGAGTGGGTGAACAAATGAATGTCAAAGGTATATTAGTGTGGAGGCATACTTTTTGTTACATGGACAAGAGAAGAAATAATTTTTATTATAGCGTGGAAGAAATATCTATCTGGTGTTTTTTTTCTTATTTTTACCTCTCTAAATGTAGTTGTCATGTGAGTTCTCTCTCTCCATGGAAATTTTAAATGGGAAAGTTTCCCAAATAATTTTAGATCAATCATAGCATCATATGGTTTTGACATCACAAGTCTTGTCATGTTACCATGCCAACAGTCACTGAGGAGCTAAAAGCTTACCAAAGATATGGAAAATTACAGACTTAGATGTAATTCTATCTACTGTCGGCTGAACAATAACAATATTGCACAACTATAAATAATGAGGGTTACCACATCAGCCTTTCTTACTTGTCCTCCCTCATTTTCATTCATCAAGAACTGAAAATTTTCTGTTCTGAAAATAAAATATCAAGATCCATCCACTAATGGATGTATATAATGGCAGCTCCAAGCACCTCCTTCCTACTATTCTTGGTACAATTTATAGCTTTTACACTCAATGTAGTATTGAATAGGCTGCCATGATCACCACTACCATCAAGACCACCAGTTGTTAGAAACCTGCCTGCTTAATTATACTTTGCAATACCATAATTATCAGACACCTTACCAACTATCTATCTATATGGAACGGGGGCAAAGTAACTTACTCTTTGCCATTTCTTTTCAGACAGAACAATGGACTTGGGAAAACAAAGAATAAGGAGCCATGCGACCAGCCTGGAGAAAGGTGACTTACTGTTGTTAAAAGGGCAGGAGCTTCTTAATTCAGAACTGATTTGAACTTTATAAAAGGCAACTCTTCTACAGTCCCATAGATAGTAAACAAAGTTTGGAATGTATGAGCTCATGCCCAATATTCAGAGAGGGCTGAGGATTATTGATACTTTAGCAAGAAAAAATATGATTATACTTGACCTGGATAGACTGGGAGGTTTAAAGATAGCTATCTTCTAATTCTCATTATTTCTGTCTGTCTGTCTGTCTGACTCTCTGCCTCTTTTTCTCTATCTGTCTCTGTTTTTCTCTGTCTTTTTCTGTCTCTTTTTCTGTCTCTCTCCCTCTCTGTCTTTTTCTCTGTCTTTGTCTGTTTCTCTTTCTCTCTCTCTCTCATTCTCTCTCTCTCTCTCTGTCTCTCTGTCTCCCTGTCTCCATCTCTCTATCTCTCTGTCTCTGTCTCTCTCTGTCTTTCTGTCTCTGCATGTCTGTCTCTGTCTGTCTCTGTCTGTCTGTCTCTGTCTCTGTGTCTGTCTCTGTCTGTGTCTGTCTGTCTCTGTCGCTGTCTCTCTCTCTGTCTCTCTGTCTCTCTCTGTCTCTCTTTGTCTCTGTCTCTGTCTCTCTCTCTCTTTCTCTCTCTTTCCTCTTAACCAGACAAGCATCATACCACACCCAGTTAAAAGACTTCGAGTAGATGTAGTCTTAAATGGCTGACTGTTCTTAACATATCAGCAATGCCACCATCATTATACCTATTTCCAGTACAGACCTCTCTCCCTCACTTCCAAGTTCATATGTATTATGTATGCTTCCATATTTCCAGAGTGTCCTTATTTCAACTACAAAAAGTTTCCTTTTAGTGACTGAAATCATAATCTCTTTGTAAAGAGTTGATATGGTTGACCATCACCTACTGATAAGCCCTCATCAGACACACTCCATTGTTATGGCTCTAACAGAAACATTGAGAATTTATATAATCCCTCAGTTTGCAAAGTGCTTTACAAATAGGATCTCATGTTAACCTCATAATAACAGTGCTATCTGGGAGGCAAGTGCTATCTTTATTTTCATTTTACTGATTAAGGAACCAAGGCTGACAGAGGTTAAGCCAATGGTCACACAGGCAATAAGTGTCTTGAGCCAGATTTGACTTCAGGTCTTCTTGACTCCAGCTGTAACACTCCACCTTAGCCTAAGCTTTCTGATCTATACAATAAGTGATATTAATTTGATAGCCTCTGAAGACCCTTCTAGCTCTAGTTCTATGATGCTCTTCAGGAAATGGGATCACTCTGAGATTATAAATTGTATTTGTTTTCAGCCATGTTGGATTCAGGTAGATATGGCCAGTAGGAAGACTAATAAGTGACTGGTATACATCACACTAGCCTGCCATTTCCTGAATATGCATATTATTCTAGGTTGTTGTCGATATATAGGTAAATTGGGCCTCTCTAATTTTCCAAAGTCAGTCTGGAATGTTGATTCTATTTCATTATAAATCTGCATTGACATCAGTCATGCTTCCCAGGAATAATCTTATTATGCTTCTCCCTTAACTTATGATGACAAGAGCACTAGAGGGAGAGTGAGGAGGAAGAAGAAGAAGAAGAAGAAGAAGAAGAAGAAGAAGAAGAAGAAGAAGAAGAAGAAGAAGAAGAAGAAGAAGGAGAAGAAGAAGAAGAAGAAGAAGGAGAAGGAGAAGGAGGAGAAGGAGGAGGAGAAGGAGAAGGAGGAGAAGGAGGAGGAGGAGGAAGAGGAAGAGAAAAGAAAAAGAGAGAGAGAGAGACAGAGAGAGAGAGAGAGAAAGAGAGAGAGAGAGAGAGATGAGGGACACCTTTAATGTCACCCTGTTTAACTCTCTCATTTTGCAAATAAGGATATTGAGGTGTGATATGGTGTAATGGGAATCTGAAGCTCTTTCCTGCCCCTAGCCCCTCTGCTTAAGTGGCTCTGAGAATGTTCCTTGATTTGGTGGTCACATGGAGCCCGTGGCGAGAGGCTTGTATTTTGGGAATGGCCACACCTTGTTACTTTGTAATTGGTCGGTGGGTCAAGAAGGCTGACCCAGGAGAAGCCTATATATACACCCTGATGTGAGGCTTTGCTTTGGGGCTCAGTTTAAGAAGAGTTGTATGATTTGACCAGATGAGACTCTGGGAAGCCGTTGAGCCCCCCTGGCTTTGAAAAACCCAGATGTTGATGCTTCCATCTCTGGTAACTTGAATAGGTAATGGATGTGATTGTCAGATGGTTGGAAGCCCATCTGCTGATCTGTTTCTTGGTCTCCTTGTAACTTGAGTTTGTATTCTATGGAGTTCAGGGTACTGACTTTTCCCCCTGAACTAGATAAATGATATGTTTGTTTGAGTAAAGAAAGATTGTTAACCCATTTTGAGTTGCTCTCCTTTAGAAAAGCAGATCTAAGAACCTGTGCTAGCAGTCACCCTGGGTATGCTAGGGTGCTTGCTGATACATATGGCTAAATGAGATGCCCAGTATCATAAAGGTAAAAGAGTCATAAAGGTAATAGAGTATCATAAAGGCCATAGAGTCAGGATTTGAATTCAGGTCCTCTAACTCCACACTCAATATTCTTCCACTGTACCATGAAACGGTGTCCTATATTTTGTAGATCAGACACAAGTCTTTATCATATGACTAATTCCCTAACAGTAGGACTTCCTTTTTCCATTTATGCTGTTTCCTTTTAATGTAGGGGTGGCTCCATGGTACAGTGGATAAAATGTTGGGCCTGAAATCAGGAAAAAGTATCTTCTTGAGTTCAAATCTGATCTTAGACACTTACTTGCTCTGTGACCCTGGGCAAGTAACTTTACCCTGTTTTCTCCAGTTTCTCATCTGCAGAATGATCTGCAGAAGGAAATGGCAAACCACTCCAGCATCTTTTGCAAGAAAACACCAAATGAGTTCATGAAGAGTCAGATATGACAGAAATGACTAAACAACAACAACCACAAACCTGTAATGTACCTAGAACAATATTCTGTATTCATTATTTTATTTGCTTAAATAGAAGCACATAAGAGGGAGGGAAATGGGGAAATTTTGAGAGAAATTAGTTTAACCTAGAAAGTGGGAGTAAAATCTCATTGTCTTCACAACTATTGAACCTCTGTTGCTTTGAATATAGCTCTAGGGTCAAGACTGATTTTAAATGTCTCTGCTTGATCCAGAGAAAAGATACACAACCAGAAAAAAAGATACACATTAACTCTTGGAAGCACTTAAAAAGTGCTTTATAAAGGCATAAAGAGGCATTCAGAATTGCCTAATCACTAATATTAACTTTTGAAAAAGTTGGTAGAATTGCTAAGGCAGTAAAATGATTAAATCTGGTTACACATATGCTATCACCTTCACTCACAGGGAAACTATTGGACATATGGCTAAAGACTTTGAGAAGCAAGGTTTGGGTCTTCATTAGAGGAGCAATGAAGCGGAGACTGGAGGGACTAGCTATCCTCTACTCTCCAAATTTACACATCTCTCAATGTGAAAAGGATATACAAGAAAAAATGGTTGGGTTCTGAAAGCAACATAGCTATGAATTGTGTAGGTTTATGAGAGAGAAAGAGAGAGACAAAGAGACAAGAGACAGAGACAGAGATAGACAGAGAGACAGAGACAGAGAAAGAGAGAGACAGAGAGACAGAGAGAAATATTAGATCCAGGAATAATGCCAAAAATCTTTAGCTCAAAGATGTGTTTTGCTATTAAATATTTCCATTATTCTTGAAATAAAATAGAAATAATGCTTTCCAATTGATTCATCACCTAGAGATTTCCCCAAACTTCGATAGCTTTTGTTACCACATTTCTGAGCCTTACCCATCCAGGGGTTACCTCCATTTATATATATTTCTTACACTCAGATTTCACTTTTAGCTTTGAGGAGAGGATTAAAGGATCTCAAATTGCTTTCCTAACACTAATTTACAGAAGCCCACAACAATCCAGCAACTTCTGCCACCTATTATTATTACATCTAATACTGGCAGAATGGAAAGCCTCCTGATTGCAAATGGGAGGACTTCACAAATTGAAAGCAGATGTTTTAAAGCTAGGACTCATTTTGAAAACTTCTTTCCAAAAGAAGGACAAGGGGCAGTGACAGCTGCCTGGGTACCTACAGGTCTATTCATAAAAGGTTTACATTTTTGGAGATGAACTCTTCTCTTAAATAGGTGACTTCGAGATGGTAGCATGAGATGTGGAACATGTTTAAAATATTGTTGCTGCAATTTGTTTGCTGTTCAGTCGTATCTGACACTGCATGACCCCAGTTGGGCTTTTCTTGGCAAAGATACTGCAATGGTTTGCCATTTCAAGGGTATACATTATTTCAATTCATTTTTATCAAATTATATTTAAACAGATATAGTTACAAAGCATCCTAGTTCTGTTAGAGTTGAACACATAGAAAATACATCCATCCTTTCAAAAGACTAGCCATCCTCCAAACTGTGAAGTAGCAATCATACAATTTACGCACTAGGAAAGGACTTTAGAGGTTTTCCAGTTCAGTGATTTTAGAATCCACTTGGGTTGGTCACAAACCTTTAAGATGATGGTGTTAAATTCAAATATAAATGAATTCCTGTTGGCCACACTCAGACTTAGAAAATCACAAATTAACAGTATGTTGTATTTTTAATTATTATGTTAAAGATTTTCCAAGGACATTTTAATCTGATTGGAGCCATGTTTAGGAGTTTTGCTGGAAGTGAGTTTAACACTTCATTTTTAATACAGGCATTCATAATTTGGGGTACGGAAACTCTAAAAACAATGATAAGTACATTTCATTATTCATTTCCTTTGTAATCATATTAATTTTATTTTATGCATTTAAAAACATAATTGTGAGAAGTAGTCCATAGGTTTTACCAGACTGCCAAAAGGATCCAGTACATATGTAAAAATGTTTAAGAAAACTGGAGATATTTATCTATCTATATGTGTATACCCACATACATAGGTATGTATGTATGTAGGAATGTATATGAGTGTATAACAAAGGCAGATTTCCCTTTGTCCAGAGGAATGCATAATTGGCTTAATGCTTCCTTGTAAAAAGAAATGAATATTTAGATGACAGTAGTTAAAACAGATAGACCCTCAATTCTTTAGTGATTTTGTCTCATCTTCTAAGACAATGGGGTTACTACATTTGGAGTCTAATATGCAGTATGCTATTTAAGAAAGTAGTAATGACACTCAAGAAAGTTGTCAGGAAGACAGATGGACTTCACAAAATACACACAGTGGAAATCTGGGCTAGAGATGGCATACTTTTGAGGCAATCAACGATCAAATTTTCAGATCCCTTAAATGGGAAGATTAAGCAACAATGAAACATCTATGTACAATAGTAAGAGTTTTAATTTGTAGTTATTGGCAGATTGATTGATAATGTTCTATAACAACTGTTAACTACTACCCCATATACATACTGTCTAATGTCTATAAAAAGTTTTATAAGAATGATCTATTTCTGTCATCTACCTTTCTATCAGCTATCTATCCATTTATCTATCTATCATCTATCTATCTATCAATTTATCTATCAATTTATCTATCTATCCATCCATCCATCTATCTATCTATCTATCTATCTATCTATCTCTGTCTGTCTGTCTGTCTGTCTATCTATCCATCTATCTACATTGAGAGTTTCCTTGATGGAAAATAATGATTAAGCATGACAGCTCACATATTCTTAATCATAACTGATTAGCATTTATAGCACAGAGAAACCCACTGTGTTTACTGTTTGCAAATTGTCCAGTAGAACAAAACTCAGGCTTTAAGCTTCCTTCAACAAGTTTTCTCCCATGAATATCCAGGTGGTTTCCAGGACTAGACCCAATTGTCCAGATGTGATCTAACCTGAAATTGAAGACTACCAAAAAGGTAAGGAAAAGATGCATGGTACACATAAATGGGTTATAGTTGATTACCAAAAGTAACTCCAGTGTGGAAAATGGTATGAAATACTTCATCAAAGATATGTATAAATTGAGGGGATAGGCAATGATGCAGCAAGATCAAGCAATGAAAGGGAGAAAGCTTAAGGTTGCAATGGTGCCTATGAAATAAACATAAGACACAGAGAAAGGCATTCAGTGAAATAGGCAGATTCCTTCACAGAGAACAACAGGGAAAGATGAGAAAAGTACAATCTTGGTTTTTTGTTTGTTTGTTTTTGCTTTTTGGATGGCAGTTGGGGGTTAAGTGACTTGCCCAAGGTCACACGGATAGTAGAGAACAACAGGGAAAGATGAGAAAAGTACAATCTTGGTTTTTTGTTTGTTTTTGCTTTTTGGATGGCAGTTGGGGGTTAAGTGACTTGCCCAAGGTCACACGGATAGTTTTTGTGTTAAGTGTCTGAGGCTGGACTTGAACTCAGGTCCTCCTGACTCCAGGGCCAGTGCTCTATTCACTGCACCACCTAGCTGCCCTGAGAAAAGTACACTCTTAAAGGGAGTTTCCCATTCTGACAAAGTGATAAGTCCAGAGAAATGAACAAATTTAAGTGAAACAGATTAGTGACATAAATTTAAAACAAATCTGAAACCTCTATTTGAGCCCATTGATTGTTAGTCTTTTGCTCAGTTTGCTTACGTTAGGAGATTATGCCCCAGATAAATTAAGAGAGTTTTCTAGATTACACTGCAAGTCAACAGCAAAACTTGAATTACAATCTAGGTGTCCTGACTCTCAAATTTGCAGTTGAAACTGACCTAGTCGATACTCACTTTTACACTTCATATCAGGGACACTGCCCTGCATTTTGACACTGTCACTCTTCCATAGGATTCCATTCTTGCATACCATTCCATTCATAAAATACTGTCTATCCCTACATGGGGTAAACTTATAAAAGTTTAAATTATTACTTCACCCAAAGTATTATTCATTTTTAACAAGAGATTCTAGAAATCTAGGAATTAAATAAATTAATTGATTAATGAAACATTATTTCTCAAGCCTTCCTATCGCTAAAGGTGACATGGAGTCAAGTATTGGCTCTGACATATACTGGCTTTGTGACCTTGAACAATTCTCTATATAATGCTTTTATGTTATGAGTTTCAGGGAAGGCTGCCAACCTGAGTTTCTACAGGAAACTTCCTCATATCATTTTATGAATCAGTGAAATGACCAGCTCAGTCCTACTGCTCTAACCCTATATGCCAAGCATTGCAATTCACATGGATTATTCCAATATGAAAGGGAGGAGAATTTTGACCTTTCAAGAACTTAGTTTTATTAGGAGCAGGCGACACATATAGCCAAGCATAGGACAAAGTTAATTTGCTTTTGAAAAGATGCTCCCTTTTCTGGGAGCAATAGAAATAATGATTTTACTGAGGTTTCAGATCCAGAAAGGAAAAGAAGCATAGATACATTCAAGGATGTTTTGCAACGATTGCCAAGCACTGGAGTGAAACATGGCTGAGCCTTCAAGGTATAGTGGTACAATGAGGCAATATTTTATTTTTGACTCAAGTCTACAGTGACCTAATTTGGGGTTTTCTTGGCAAGGCTACTACTGTGGCTTACCATTTCCTAATCCAGCTCATACTATAGAGACCAAGGCAAACAGGATTATATGACTTGTCAGAGTCATACAGCTAGTAAGTATCTGAGGCCAGATTTGAAATCAGGAAGATGACTTTTCCCAATTACAGACCCAACACTCTGTCCACTTTGCCACCTGGTTGAGGCACTTTTCATTCAGGATACTTGAAACATCAGTGAGGATTTCCAGAGCTTAAAGAGTTAAAAAATCTTCCACTTCATGGTCTCTGAAGAACCATCAGGAGGAATAGATCTGGAATCCTTCACCATTTTTAGTTTTAGATTTTTTTTTACTTTAGCAGTCTGCTGAATCCTATATATTCCTTCTCATCATAATCTTTTAAATGCATAAAATAAAATGCATAATATTACAAAGGAAAACAAATTATATTAAAATCCAATTATCTTTTTTTTCTTTCTAACCATAGACCCCTGTTAAGAGCCCCTGGTATCGAGGATCTTAGAATCATAGATTTAAAGCTGGAAAATATTTTAGAAGTTATCTAGTTCAACCCTCTCTTTTTTTTACAGATGAAGAAAGTACCTGAGGCCCTATAAATTTTATGGGTCATACAGGTGGGTGGAATTTTAACCCATGTTCTCTCACTACAAATCAAGTATGTTCTGTCCTTTGTAACCCATAATTTCTCATACGACCTAAAATATTTCCCCACCTCCCTCTACACTCACCCCCAATCTAGAACAGTGCTATTTCAGGCTTTCTGACAGGTGGTAGGGAAGTTACTTTTGAATTGGAGTCTCTGCCCAGCATTTCTCAAACAGTAACCAGTGAGGGAGGTAAGCAAATATTCTGCCTACTCATAAGCCTGGTGCTTTGCACCCAAGACTAGAACATTCTGACAACAATAATATTAGAGCTTTACATGGAGTATATGTTCTTTAAAAATGTCAATCTGTAGAAAATAATGAGTTTTTTTGTGTTTGTTTTTTACAGCCTCCTCAAATCTAATCAACATTGGTCCATTTCAGCTAATCATAAACACAACATACATTAGCATACCCAATTTTTGTTCACTGATCAGGACTTCCACTAAACACAACCAGAGGGAGTAGGGAAAGAATGAAACAGGGTGTAGTAGAGAGAGAATTCTTGTTAAGTTTAGTGTTTTTCTTATCACTAGCTGAGTGTTAAAGCTGTGAGCAGAGTCAACATAAGAATGTTCATGAGTTCTACGTTCTTAAGTGTCAAGAACCAGTTAATTTAACTCTGAATACCTGACAGTTTCTTTTGGATACATTTCTGCAACTTGGGGAAAAAATTGGAAAAGAAGCCAGAAAGTGTAAATGTACTTACTCTTGACCCCTGATCTTTGTCAATGTCATTAGAAAATTCTGGTTGAAGGTTTGTTCTACCACCAGTCCCCCTCAGATGCCAACACCTCACTGAATTAGCAGTTAAGAAAGTACAGAATGAAATTTTATGAAGATATCTATTTATCTAGAAGCCATTATATTCATGCATTTACTGTATTTAGTACATATTAATTCCATTACAAAAGTTTGAATTCTTTCAAACTCTGGCTGCTGAGTCATTAACCCAACAAATAGCCTGAGGGAATAAATTAGATGCCATTTAATAAACTAAGAAGAGAATGGTAGCTGGAGAGAAAAAGATGAGAGAAGAGCAGCTATTTGAGAGTGGAGAGATTTTGTTCCTTAGGGAAAGAAAAAATAAATTTGTTACCCACTACCCATTCTCAACTTTTCCCTCCCTCCCCCCTAAAAAAAGAGAGAAATTACTTGAGGTATTCCATAGGAGCTCTGTTCAAGAGATCAGAAAAGAGAAAGGCTACCCTTTTAGATCCTAAGTCACCACTCTAGGTGAATGGGGCTTGATAATGGGGTGGGAAGCAAATACACACACACACACACATACACACACACAATTTAAAAATCAGAAAGGTATATACTTTTACAAAAATGAGGGCCATTTTCCCTGTTGTCATGTAAAGTTCTCTTTAGTCATAGGACAACTTGATGGTTTCTACTTTTCTTGGAAGGGAAAGAAATGAGATTTTCATTTAGGAAATCCCACTGACCAAACATTCTAGTGACAGAATCGTGTTGCTCAGGTAGAATTCCTCACATAGAATTCCTCACATAGAATTCCAGATATAAAATATTATCATTATGATTTAAATTCTCTTACAGGGGAAATCTAAGATAAGCAAGATAGTGAAGTCAGGCAAGCTCCTGACATTCTGGGGAGTCCTATTCATACCCCAGAAACACACAGTCATCCAGCTTCATGGTACTACTCTGAAGACTTAGATTTCCTTAAAAGAGATGGGCTATCAAGTATTATCTGTTTCCTGTCTTCTTTACCTTTAATTGTAAGTTCCACAAGGGTAGAGAGAATGGCTTATCCAAACTGGGCATCTCCCTCAATGTTTACCCAAATACTACATACTATGTATTGTTGGTGACTATTTGTTCAACTGAAGTCAATGACAAAATATCCCATTAATGCAAATTACTATACAGCATTTCCCAGAAGTCTTAGGGCAGTTTTACACTACCAATGCTTACAACTGAACTATGATACTTTTGCAACAAATTGCACATGTAGAGGGAGTTTTTTCATCTGGCAACTATTCATACAAATGAAATCACATGCCCAGTTTCTATCTTTATTATTTTTTCAGAGGTTATTATAGTAAACAATTATTCTTGGCAAACCCAACAAACTCATCTAAATTTAGTAAACGAGTCAATTTCTTTGCTCATTTGTTGTTGTTGCTGTGCCAATTTTGAAGCCCAATTTGCTAAAACTTTTCATTGGGTAGACCTGTTAAAACAGGAAGAGTGGAATATTTGTGAGCACCTATCCTTAAACACTGTGCCAATGTTATAAAGCCATTAAGACTATAAAATCATTCTATTTATGTTGCAGGCGTGTTTTTTTGGAGGGGGAATAGTAATAAAAATTTTTTAAATAAAAAAATCCATTAAAAAAAAGAAAATGTTACAGATTTAAAGCTACCTTCCAAAAATATTGACCTATATATTTGACCATAATATCCTCTAAGGAATACTAAGTATTCTTGAAATTCTGTAGCTTAGCATATGTCAAGACTTACTTAATGTTATAAAGCCTGACAGGACAAGGTGGCATTTCATATCTCAATGTCATTCAACTTGAATTTCCCTTTGGTGGGCGCCCTCCTACAATATGTTCCAGGGAGCGGTTGTCACTTACTTGCCACAAGATCGTGAACAGAGTCAGACTAATGAAAGTGGCTCTTCAAGTGGTAATATATACATCAACTTGAGCACAGTGAAAACTATTTAGAATTAACCACACTTTCAAAATGTCATTCAATCCATAGGTATTTCATTCTCCCATATTCTAAAAAGGCATAATTGAGTCTAGCTTTCTTTAGACACCAACCTTGCCTGCCAGTTTTGTAGCACTGCAGGCAGATGTCAAACATTGCAGTCCAACTACCCATGTGCCTTGTTAAGTCATGGGTTCCATTCAGATGCTGACCACTGACCACAAGATACTCCGAAATCTACTCCTGCCTAAATGCTGTCCACTCATCAGGTGGAAGGGGAAAGTGGAGCAGCCATTTTTTTTTTACCCCCTGGTGATCTCTAATATGATCTTAGAATTTCCTGCTACCTAAAAGATTATCTACTCACTTTACTTCACTAAATCTCAGCTTCCTCATTGTTCTAGTTAGGAGAGTGAACTAGATCATCTCTAACTTCACTTCCAGATTTAGATCTCATAATTCCTGACCAAGAGATGAATTCTTTCTACAATATCCTCCAAAGGAATGTTAAGTTTCTTGAAGGTAGGGATTACTTCTTTTTGGTCTTTGTACCAAGGTATCTAGTCCAGGGGTGGGGAACCTGTGCCCTGGAGGACACATGTGGCCCTCTAGGTCCTCAAGTATGGCCCTCTGACTAAACCCAAACTTCCTAGAATAAATCCCCTTAATAAAAGGATTTGTACTGTGTCAAAGGATCACAATCAAGGACATAGAGGGCCACATTTGGCCTCAAGGCCACAAATTCCCCACCCCTGGACTCTAGCCTATAGTAAAAATGTATTAAATGCTTGTTGATTAATTATAATAACAAGGATTCATAGAGTCTTGGAAGATTCATGGCAATCAAGCACTCACTCCTCCAGCATAGCAAATTCATCCCATTTGTTAACAACTCTAATTGTCAGGAAGTTCTTTACATTGAGCTAAAATCATGCGCCTTGTGCTGTTTACCCATTCAGCTGTCTTTGCAGCTTTTCAACAATCCCAGTCCCTCTTTAATTGAATAGTCTGACAGGCATTCAATGAAGGTAAGCTCTTTGTAGGCACTGGACATCTTACTTATATGTATGTATCATTAATTATATATTTGAACTCAATTCTTTCTGATTCCAGATCCAGCTATCTTTACGACGGCAGGATCTTAGTTACCGTAGGTAGTAAATCAATCACCTTCCTTAGACCCTGGTTTTCTCATATCCAATATGGCAGACAATAATATGGAAATAAAAAGAGAGAGAGTTTCTGTCCTCAAGTTTATAATCCAAAAGAGAAGCTGAAAAGAGGAGTTGGGGGAGAAGGTGCATGACATGGGACATGATGGAGGAGTTAAAAGAAATCCAAAGGCAGTTCAGCTAATGAGAAGTCAGGAAAATACTGTACTGGGCCCCCTCCTTAAATGAAGGTTTTGGAGCCATGGCTCTGCTCTCTAGTCAGAGGGTCTAATCAGAGGATATCTATATCTCTAATTAATATAGATGCTATTATGTATGTATTATGTTATATATACATATATATGGTTATAAATGGGATCATTTCTATAGACATACACACATGCATATATGCATATATGCGGTGTTTATAGAAATGGACACACTATATAATATTACATTATGTAATATTATATTTTGTTATATGATATGATATATGATGTTTTATATTATATTGTATTGTATTGCATTATGTAATGTTATATTAATTCATTTCAGTGCACATAGCAGCGGACAGAGTATTGGGTCTAAAGTTAGTTAGACTCTTCTTCCTGTGTCCAAACCTGACCTCAGGCTCTTACTAGTTGTGTGATCCTGGGCAAGTTATATAACCATATTTGCCTCAGTTTCCCTCTCTGTTAAATGAGCTGGAGAAGGAAATAGCAAACCACTCCAGTATCTTTGACAAGAAAACCCCAAATTGGGTCATTAAGAGTTACATGGGGGGGCAGAGCCAAGATGGCGGCGTAGAAGCAGTAAAGCACCGCAGCTCCCACACAAACACGCCAAAACACTCACAAAATGGGACGCTAAACAGATTTTCAAGCTCCAAAACTCTCCAAAAGACAAAAAGAACATCTGTTGCTACAGGCAGCGCAGCAGGCGGGGCTTTTCACAGCAGTCTGGGACCCAAGGCCTAAACCCCAGCCAGGTCAAGCCCTGGGGCAACGGGCGGGGAGCTGCGTCTATAGGGGAGCAGATCGGCTGCACTGGAGGCACAGTTACCACATTTATCAGGCCAGAAGAAAAAAAGGCTAAGACAAAGGTTGGTGGATTTTGCTAAATGGGGAGGAGAAGAGCGGGTCCAGCCAAACTGCTCCCAGGGCAAGGAAGCAGTCGGAGGCGGCTGTAGCAGCAGGAACATCTGAGAGCCGCAGCGCCCCCCACTGGGCTGCTTCAGAGCCCTCGGCATGCAGATAGCAGGGAGGCTGACGCGATCCATCAGGGCCAAGGACTCTTGCGTTGAGTGGCCTGGATCAGGATCATGGTCTTGAGTGGTGGTCCTGGGGTGCGCTTTCAGTGAGCCAAGGCTGGGAGGTGGGGCTGCAGCACCCCACTAAGGATCCGGCAGCTGTGAGGGCCCCAGCGATTTGGGACAGAGCTTTCCCCCTCCAGGAAGCAGAGTTCCACAGAGCTAAAAAAAAACCAAGCAATTAATAGACTGGCCAACATGAGAAAAAGGAAGCAAGCTAGGAAGAGCAGTAAAACTCTAGAATCCTTTTTTATGGACAAAAAAGACCAAACCATGCAGCGGGAGGAAGACAGCTCAGTCAAAACTCCCTCACCAAATGCTTCCAAAACACAGGAAGAATGCCTACTAGCTATACATCAACTGAAAAAGGACTTTGAAAACCCAATAAGAGAAGTAGAGGAAAAATTGGAGAGAGAAATGAGAATGATGCGAGAAAGTCATGAAAAGAGAGTCAACAACCTGACTGAAGAAAACAATACCTTAAAGAGCAAATTGACTCAGATGGCAAAGGAGGCCCAGAAAGCCAACGAAGAGAAGAATGCCTTAAAAAGTCGAATTTGCCAGATGGAGAAAGAGTCTCAAAAGCATTCTGAAGAGAATAATTCCTTCAGAATTAGAGTGGAGCGAGTGGAAGCTAAT
>CM053595.1:302122243-302148536 GCA_028646575.1 Pseudocheirus occidentalis
CATGTTGGCCAGTCTATTAATTGCTTGGTTTTTTAGCTCTGTGGAACTCTGCTTCCTGGAGGGGGAAAGCTCTGTCCCAAATCGCTGGGGCCCTCTCAGCTGCTGGAGCCCTTAGTGGGGTGCTGCAGCTCCCCCCCCAGCTTCGGCTCACTGAAAGCGCACCCCAGGACCACCACTCAAGACGCTGATCCAGATCCAGGCCGCTCAACGCAAGAGCCCTTGGCCTCGATGGGTCGCGTCAGCCCCCCTGCTATCTGCAGGCCGAGGGCTCTGAAGCAGCCCAGTGGAAGCTGCCGCTGCTCCATTCCTGCTGCTATAGCTGCCTCCCACTGCTTCCTTGCCCTGGGAGCAGTTTGGCCGGACCTGCTCTTCTCCTTCCCAGTTAGCAAAATCCATTGTCTCTTAGCCTTTTTGTCTTCTGGCCTGATAGATGTGGTAACTGTGGCTCCAGTGCAGCCGATCTGCTGTCCTGTAGCTGCGGTTCCCTGCCCGATGCGCCAGGGCCTGAGCCCACCAGGGTTTCAGCGGTGGGTCCCAGAGTGCTGCGAAGAGCCCCGCCTGTTGTGCTGCCTGTAGCAACAGATATGCTTTCTGTCTTGTGGAGAGTTTTGGAGCTTGAAAATCTGTTTAGCGTCCCATTTTATGAGTTTTTTAGCGTGTTTGTGTGGGAGCTGTGGCCCTTTGCTGCTTCTAACCTGCCATCTTGGCTCCGCCCCAATTTGAGTTTTTTTTCTAGGGTGGAAGGGGTACTCCCTCAGGTTTCTTGTGCCTAGGTTTGCAAGCCCTTGCAATTTACCTGGTGCTGTACTGATTTTATGCTGAAACCCACAGAGAGACCCACATGTGTCTAGTGCTGAGGTGATGAGGCGTGGCTGCTGCTGCTGAAGGCCAGAATTATGGCTGCTTACCTGGTGTTGAGGCAAAGTCGTATTAGTGGTATCTGTAATGTTCTAAGGCCATTGGGGTGTTTCTGCATTTCCCCAGAATATGCTAAAATCGGGGTGGTCTGGCTGCTGGCAGTTGCTTGTTTGTCCAGAGTTATGCTGAAGCATGTGGTAGGAGTTCAGTACTTGGTGGCTCCCTGTTTGCTTAGAGACTTTTAAGGTTTTCTACCTGTTTGCCTGGGGCTATACTAATGCAAAAGTCTACCCATTTCCCTGGTTATGTTCAGACACATGGGGGTGCCTGGTGTTGGCATTTGCCTGCTCTACCACAGTAGGGCTCAAGATCTAACCCTGGTTTGCAAAGGTGGTACCTGATGATGGCTTACTGGAACACTTCCTGTCCTAGACTATGTTCCCCTTTTACCCAAGTGAGACAGAACTTTCCTTTCAATCTTTCAGGTTTCTTGGGTTCAAGAATTGTTTCACCCATATTTTTTCAGGTTCTGTTGTTCTAGGATTTGTTTTGGCTCACTATTTTATGGTTGTCTGGAAGTGAATATGAGAATATTATGTGGATTTATTGCTTACTCCACCATCTTGGCAATGAGAAGTCCTCAATAAGCATTTATTAAGCATATTACTCTGTGCCAGAAGATGTGCCAAAAGCTATGACCTGTCAGAAAACCTTCAATCACTTATTAAGTACCTATTGATTTCCAGGTCTTGTGCATAACCAACCCTGTGAGGAAGCATGGTGGGGGAATTAGGATACTTTATTTGGAATGGCAGGCCCTTAGAATACATTCCCCAGACACTGAATATCTGTGGGATTCTGGTCAAGTCAATTAATTTCTACATCTCAGTTTCTTTATACAAAAAATGAGGGAAGGGGTAGACTTCATAATTTATTTCCATCTCTAATCCTATGATCATATAATTTTATTATGGCACCTGGTAAAATTTTTATTACCACTTTTTGACATTTTTCGCCCATTCTTTCATTTTATACCCAAGGGACAGACTTAGTTATCATTATCTCTAGGGCATATCTATAGTCATTGATGCTAACATGCTCATATTGGAAGAATCATTGGAGTTCCCCTAAAGCCCCACATACTTAATCAAAAAATAAACTTGTTAACAAAATATAAAGTAAAACTTAAAACTAGCTGGCATTGAGTCATTGGACTAGAAATACCAAGAGAAAGATCACTGAATCAATGACCAATTGATCTGCTCTTCTACCAACATTAGTTGTAGTTTGGTCTTTTGCTTTACCTAATCAGAATTTGGAAATACAACTGAAAAATGCATTCATTAATGGGTTCCTTAATCATTCAGACACCTATACAAAAGGTTCAACATTTTCCATTCTCTCCTTCCATCAATCTCCACCTTGCCTGCCTAATCTTTGTGTCTGTCCACAAACACCTAATCACACTTTGGGAATACTCCTTAGCCGTGGCCCATTATACTGCTGAGTTGCCTTCTCTGACTCCAAAGAATCTGCTTTTGCATATCTTGCCAACTTAGCTGTTAGGGTTGTATTGTGAAGTAAATATAATGACCAAATCATCTTGTTATTTCTAAGAACACTCTGATATTATAGAAGAATAGAGGCAACACTAAGAATAATGTTGGAGAATGGAGTCTGATAGTAAAATCTCGCTTCTGCTGTTTACAAGATTTCTGACACTGGACAAGTCTCAAGACCCCAAACACCATCAACCAATCAAAGGGAATTTACTAAGGGCCTAGTATATTCTAGGCACTATGTTAGGCATTGGAGACCAAAATGGAAGATCCCTTCTTGTCGAGGAGATTATACTCTATCATGAAGACAATATATATATATATATATATATATACACATACAAACAAAATAGATTCAAGCTGTACTCAGGCAACATTATTTTAGTTAAGGTAAATATTAAACATAAAAATACAATCCTAAATACTAATAATTTTAATTATACAAATAAATAAAATAAATATATACTAAAATAATGCATCATCTGCCTTATAAGTTTTGTGAAGATCAATGAATGGATGAACGAGAGAGTATTTATTAAGCACTTACTATTTTCAAATGACTGAGTTACACACTAGGATTACAAAGAGAAAAATAGGCAGATCTTTGATCTCTAGGATTTCATATTCCATTGGGGGAAGATAACACATGGAGAGGGGCTTTAACTTTTCATTTCACTGGAACATGTACTATAACTCTGAGGCACAATATAAAGGTAAGCTATAACTTGAACACTAATTAATCACAATGGGAGTAAACCAAGAAATGGACTTTTCTGGTACTTGCCAAAGCACTGAACTGAAGGTTTACCTCAATTATATGTGTTGCTTTAAGGTTGTCTTTGAAGCACAGGTTCTTAACTATTTATGGATCAATATGCACATGTGTGTATATATACATATATGTATATGTACATATATGTTTATACACATACATATACACTTTTGTGTGTATATATTTATAAATATATTCATATAGAAGATGAAAACGAGGTAACAGAGCCCAGGTTAAGAATATCAACATGAATTTCTGTTCTGTATTTCAAATCCAATTTCTCTTTGGCCTTTTATTTTGAAATCACAGTGCGGTCTATTTCATATGGTCCAAGATCTAATAAAATCTCATTTAAAAATTCAATGACATTTTACAAATTGAATTTGAAAGAAAATTAGTTTTGATAGATGACTATTCTATCACTAAATCAAACCTCCAAACACAATGTAAAGGCACCTAAAGACTGTTGATGTCATTGTTATTTTTAATTTGGTGCTACTGCTTAAAGGAGAAGAAAAAAATCCAACAGCAATGAAACCAGCAAATTAGACTGTTATCCAAACAAACTCTGCCTCAATTTACTTTGGCAAACAAACCACTTCCTTTGTTTTCTCAAACTCTGGGGTACATTGGGAAACTGTTTGGCTTTGGAAAATGGCCACACTACTGTGAGTTATAAGGAATAGGACTTAGGGTAAAACTCCAAATGTCTCCAAATGAAGTAGCAAATTGAAAAATGGAGAAGTGTGTGTTCATGAACACATACTGAATGAGGTCTAAAAATTTGGGGAAAAAACAGACTTAGGCATACTGCATCAGGAAGAAGACTAAGAAACACAATCCTAGATTTTAAAATAAATTCCTATATGATGATGCTTTATATCACATTGATTCAGTGATATCAATCAACAGCAGTTGATGGAGAGATTTGAAATGATGCCCAAGACATAGTGAATTGCAAAAATATTTTTTTCTTCAGAAAAGTGTGACTTCCAAGGAAGGAAGGCAATTCTTCTAATGCCCAGATGAAAAGAACTATGAAGCCAATTGCACAACACTGTATTCAGTGATTAATAAACCAGAAATGTCACCTCCCTTGATTGTTTCATGAATAGTATGTGTTCCCAGCAATTAGAAAAGCCCCCACAAAGCCTTCAGAGAATCAGAACCAATGAATTCTTTTTAAAGGCAGTATTTGGTCCTGAACTGCTTTTATCTCAGAGGACCATAATCAGATCCTGAGTTCAAAAGAAGGCATTTCAAGTCAGCTGTCATGCTGACCATTAAACCAAATATATAAAAATTAGAAGAGGGGCTTGACCTGTTCTGCCAGATCAGTAAATAAGCATTTATTAAACATCTGCTTTTTGCACTATTCCAAGGGCTAGAACTACAAATAAAACCAAGGAAATTCACAGGATAATGGGGGAGACATCAGGCAAAAAGCTTTGTACAAACAAGTTATATACAGGATAAACATGAGATAATTATAGAGGTTGCTGAGTTCTGAATTCAACTTTTTATGAGAAGTATTTCCTGATTCTTTTTAATGACAGTATCTTTCATTTATTGATCTTTCATAGTTTGCATATTGTCTCCTTGATTCAAATTTAAGTCACTTTGGGCAGGGAGTGTTTCTGCCTTGCTTTATTTTTCAGCTCTAACACATTGCCTGACACATAGTAAATGCTTGCTGACTTGACTTGACCAGAATGTGCAAAGAGGCAAATTTAGACTTGAGGTCAGGATAATGTCCTAAGCATCAGAGCTGTCCAGCAGTGTAGAGGTCTCACTAGAGCAACAGGTTCCCCCCCCCACCCCCTTAAAGGAGGCTTGAAAGATTTTCGATGCTGATTTGCCTGGGATGTTCTTAAGGGGACCGTCATTCAATCTCAGGTTTGACTGGGTGTCCTTTATATGTCTTGTATACCTCTAAGCTTCTGTGAGATTCAGAGGTGCCTTTGATTTAAATCTATCTTTGACTATAACTGCATGAGGTTGATGCTGAAATGACCTGCCCTAAAGGTTTCTTCCCTTTCGATTTCCATTGCCTACACACCCCCACTGGGGGACAACAACAACAAATGATGCAAAAAACTTAGAGCATAAAGAGTTTATGTCTATCTTTCTGACTCATCAGAGAGTTTGAAGCCCATCTCCTAGGGGAATGTCTCAATTGTAGCCAAATTTATTTCGGTGCGGTTCCAATAAAACAGTATTTTTTTTTGTCAGATGACCCATGATGAAAGAAAGGAGGAGCATTTTTCCAGGATATAGCAAAAAAGACCCTGCTTCATTAACACAGACTATCCTGATAAAAGTTAAGAGAGTCAGTCTGAGAACAACTGATTTTTCCACTTTTAGGCCTCGCACTGAATTTTGTTCCAGATCTTACTGGGTTCAATTACTCTTGAGTATTTCCCCTATGAACATATATGTTGTGATTCCCATGTTCTCTGCTCCATTAGAATGTCAGTTCCTTGAAGGCACGTATTGTTTTAGCTTTTCTTTTAACTCCATGCTTCTCATAGCACTTTCCCCATATATGCCCATCACCTGATTCGTTGGCATGCTTAGACATTTGCTAGATTGCTGTGGCAGTCAACTGAGAGCCATTAGGCACAAGAAAGCATACACATGTTCCATGCTCTTGAGGGAGCTTACACTCTAATTGGGAATAGAACTAATTCAGGATTCTTTTCATTGACAAAGCAAAGCATAATATGATTAAGTACTGATTAGTGTGGTGCCAGAGTAGGTGTTTGCTGCTTGTTGGAGTAACTACTTCAATCAGTCTTCACAGAGGAGGGGAAGAGGTGGGGATTGTGCTAAGTCTTGAGAGATCTGTTGGTTCTTGATAGAGGGAGGCAAGAAGAACCTTTCAGGTTGGAAGAGCAATAGTTATAGAGGAGGGGAATATATCACATAAGAGCTGAGCATTCAGCAATACAGTCTGGCTATCAGGAAAGCTTCCCATTAGGCAACAATAATACATATAATGGGGTAGGATTAAAGACCGAGGTCAGATCATAGAGGGCTTTGAAATCCAGACAAATGAATTCAGTCTTGATTCAGTACACATTGTGAGACAACCACAGAACTGAAAGAGCCCTATACATCCATTTTACAGATGAAGGAAGCGAGACCAAGAATATTAACTGTCTGTCCCAGGGTCCTATATACGTAAGTGTCTGAGGAACCCAGTTCTCCTCAAGTCCAACTCCCTAGTCACATGACATTCCCTCTCAATGAAGACAGTGAACAACGACAACAACAACATGAAATATTTTGGAGAAATGCTGCTAGCAGTTGGGTAGAAGATAGAATAAAGGCAGAAAGAACAGTTAGAGACATTGCATATGATTTCAAGAGAACATACAGTAGAACCTTTTTTTTTCCTTCTGCTGGCATTGCTTTTGCCATAACATTTTCCCCCTTTCCTTGGATACACTTATAATGATCAGAATCTGAAGAGCTGTCACACATACCGCCACGCCATTCATCAAATGTGTTAATTAGGACAGGTAGCTAGGCAGCACTGTCAGAGAACCTGGTTTTGGAAGAGGAAGACTTATCTTCCTGAGCTCAAATCTGACCTCAGACACTTATGACCTGTGTGCCCCTAGGCAAGTGGAGCAACCCTGTTTGCCTCAATTTCCTCATCTGTACAATGAGCTGGAGAATAAAATGGAAAATCACTCCAGTACCTTTGCCAAGAAAACCTCACATGGAGTCACAAAGCATCAGACATGACTGAAACAACCCAACAAAAACTAGAAGTCTGGGATAATGGATGAGGAGCTTTCCAGACTAAGATGCTGACTTTTGGGTAACCCATTTGAGAAGACTCTGAATATTTCCCTAAAATAAATCCTCAAATCAAAGCCTGCTTTAAAGCAACCCGAGCCATCTACCTTCTCTCAAGATACCTTGCCTGTGCAGCACTGCCCGAACACCTGTATGTGCCGGCTAAATGTTAATGTATTCTGTCAAAAACAGATTACCTTCCATGGCTAAATTACTCAATGCCATTATCTGGATCAGCCATCTGCAGGCTTAATCCCCTTGAGTTCTCAAATTCCAAGCACTCACCATGCTATTTTGGTTTTACATTCCTGCATAAATCTGTTAAGCACAATATGTTACAGAAAATTCCCCAAATCAAAGGCAATCTGCTGCCCTATAAAATACGGGTTACTGAAAATCGAAGGGCATAATACGGTAGGAGTGCAAGCTGTCTGGAAGTCATCTCTGCAAGGAGAAGGTTGAGACACCGGCTTACTGAGCTTTCTGCAAATGCAGACTGTAAAATCAGCTATATACTTTCAATATACTGCGTGGGCTTGAACCCATTCATGTATTTCATATCTAATAAAAATCTGAACAGTTGGTCTGATTGGATTTTAAGTGATGCAAATTTGAAAATCAAATGGGCAAAGTCCCTTCAGACTTCGTCTATTTAGACCATAATTGTAAAGAACTACAAATTACATTTATACTACTGTTGAATTCCCCAGAGATTCAATATGAAATTTACCAGAAAGGGACAAATATTTGCAGGTGTCTGTTCATAAAGCCCAATTTCCTGCACATAGGATGCTGTATCCTGCTGGCACCAAATTTTCCTTAATATAAATACCAAATCATGTTTGATTCTATGAAGCCTTTATTTTAAGGCAACCCATCAATGTTATTGGTGTACCAAAATCCTAGGTCAACATTTTAGTTCCAATTACAATTCTCTTCCATCAACTCTGAGTGCAGTTTCATTTGCCTTTATGTTTTTATTTTCATCCAGACTTATAAATAGAACGACTGAAGATATAAGCCAGACTTTATCCACTGGGAAATGACATCCTTGTGAAAATGGAGAGAGGGGGGAAAATAAGCTATGATTAGAACGTTTGGATATTTCTCATGACATGTGGATGGTCACACAGAAATGTGTGTTAAAAGGAAAAAAAGACTTTTCTAGAAGGTGATAAAAAGCTCACACTTTATAGTCATGTTTCTGTTACAATTATCAAATGTTTTCAAGGCCAACTCATGCCTCCTGGTTTATTTTAAATGAAAGTTATTATCACAAAATCTGAACAGACACCAATTCTCAAAGTAAAATGGTCTTTCCAACACCACATATGTAGCATTTACAGTTCCAGGATAAAACAATCTGTCTAGAACTTTCATATTTAATCACATGACAGTGGTTTGCAAAATCACTGAAGCAATATACTTACCCATATTGTTCTCTGATCAAATCTAAGCAAGACCCCGGGGCTATGATGCTCTTGCAACTTAAATCAGGAAATAGAAATGGTATTCTACTGTGACTTGAAATGCAAAATAAAGATTGTCTAATTGAGCATATTGCTCGCTAGTCCATCTGCGTGGTACAGTTTATATGGTACCTTTCCCCTTCATTATACATCACCAAATATTTTCCGTAGATTTTGGAAACAAATTAAAAGGAATGAAGTATGTGATGTATTCAATTAAAAGTATTTAACTAATCAAAAGGATTGGTCTTGGAGAAGCCATTCAGTGGGTTCTTGGAACAGCAATCTGTATGCTTGCCTGTTATCCATCATTTCTCACATCAGACCTCTGACTATTTGCTATGAGCAATTCTCACCATCAACTATCTCATCTTCTCCTTTAACATAAATGAGATACACTTCATATATCAGGACTATGTTTTATAACACTCTTTATTCCCCTTTGTTATTTTGAGAAGGAAACTCTGAGGTGCAGTAGCTGGCATTTTGATCTTTCTACCCTGGACTATTTAGTGTAACCACAAAGGAACTCCCACTCCAGCCCACCAGACAAGCATTTCTTTAGCGTCTCCTTGTAGAGCTCCATTGCCAAGCTCTCTACTACCTGCCAAGGGGTTCAATACCCCTTTTGGACACCTCCCACTGTTGCAGTGCTTCCCACACATCTTGCCTAAACCTTCCCCTTTACCACTTCCATCCATTGCTCCTGCTTCTCTCTTCAGAACTGATACAGAATATCTAATTTCTCTTTTACATGATGGCTCTTCAATTAACTAAGTACAGTTCAGTTATCATATTCCTCTAATTTCTATTTTATAAGTATATATTATACACTTAGCATATGTCCCAGAGTATTGTGCTAGGTGCTATGATGAAGAGGAAAGAATTGAGAAATCATTCCTGTTCCCAAGGAGTTCATAATCTTGATGGAAAGTTATGGATGGTATACATGAACTTAGAGCACAAGAAGGGAATAACAAATACTTTAAATCAATAACATATCAGTAGGGAAGCTAGTCCCTGTGAGACCTCAACATGATGTTGAATACTACCAGCAGAACACAGGCCATAGCACTGAATCAGGAAGATGCAACAGGACTAGTTACAACCAAACAATTTGGGTATTTGAGTAAGTAACTGTGATCCTCCTAAGGGATTCTACTGTGCAATGAATAGTGAATGATCAAAGATCATATCTGTCCCTCCCTCTAATGACCTTCTGTAGTTAGCTCTTTCAAAACATGAATTTGAGGAATTATATAAACTGTGGAATTTATGGCATAATCTTGAGCAGTTTTTTCATTTAGATTTAAGTTTACAACATGCTCTAAGTATCGTAACTAAGAGTAAGAAAAAAGAGAGGAGAAATAGAGAGAGACAGAGACAGAGGCACAGAGAGAAAGACAGAGACTAGGTATAATATGTGGCTTGTTAGTTGTCCTTCATTCTCGAAGGGGACCAAAATGACATCACTATGTTGGGGTCAATGTACAGAGTATCCAACTGTGGTTGATTAGACCAATACATCTAGGAACACTATACCCCAGGTCAGGCACAAATAGCCCATATGAACATTTGGAGTGGATAGAGCTCTAAATTTGTGCTTCTCACGTTTCCTTTGAAATATGGCATTTTTTCCTGATTCCATATGTATGATATGTAGAGATGGGTTTATAGTATTTTAGTATAGGTAAAAATAAGCCTGCATACACACATACATACTGATGAATACTGCCTCCACTTGGGAAATATGTATGTATGTATGTATGTATATATCCATGTGTGTGTTATATACATGCATATGCCTATAGGTATATATGTGTGTGTAGTTATGTATGGTTATATGTATGTAGTTATCTATCAGCTATTTCTCCTCCAGCATTTTGTGGTTATATTGCTGATCACCATGGAAAAGTGAATTCTTGTCTGAAAGAGACATGGATGACTGGATAGGGAAAGGAAGAAAACCATGTCTGTTCTCTGTGCATTTAACAATGGTAATATCCCTGTTGTGTCCAGGAGGAAGAATTAAGTCAAATTTCAGTCATTCTGGTACAAGTTAAAATGATACTGATAAATTTATAACTCAAGTTGTACACTCAAGAATCTTGTTTAGGAGTCAAGAGACCTGTATTTTGTTCTTGGTTCCGGTACACCTTAGCAGTGTGACCTTGTGGAGATTATACAACTTCTCTGTGTGTGTGGTGAAGTTGTCATTAATCTAAAAAATGGTCAGAAATGTTGGAGAGGTAATGAGATATGGTGGAAAGAACACAGGATCTGGAATCAGAAGACATGAATTTGAGTGTTATATCAACTACATTCTGGCTAGGTGGACCTTGGATAAGTCATACCACCTCTTTGCAAATTAATTCCCTCATCTGAAAAATTAAAAGATTGACTGGATGATGATCTCTAGGGTTCTTTGAAACTATACATTCTGAGGGTAATTAACGAAGGCCTTTGAGACCCAAAGTTGTAGGATTCCATCCCAGGCATGGAGTATCACCTGTGTAGCATCTCACTAGTACACCTCCCCTTCTGCCCTAAAATTGCTCCTATTGTTGGGTTTCATTACCTCACACCTTGAGTATTATCATAGGCTGCTGTTGAGTTTGCCTGCTTCAGATCCCTCCCCACTTCAATCTGTTCTCTATCTAGTCACTAAAGTGATCTTCATAACACCCAGGTCTGATCATGCCATAATCATACACAATTAATTCTGCTTGCTTCTGATTGTCTTCAAGATGAAATACAAAGTGCTCTTTTTGACTTTTCATAAGCCCTTCAAAGCTTTGTCCCCTCCCACCTTTCCAGTCTTTTTACACCTTATTCTCCAACTCTTTTACCTAATTACATTGGCCTCCTGGCTTTTCCAAGAACAAGATAGTCCATCTCTTGGCTCCACGCATTTTCTCTGGCTCTCTCCATTCCTGGAATGTTCACCCTCCTCTGCTCTGACTACTGACCTTCCTGGCTTCATCTAAGTCCCAACTAAAATCCCAACTGCTAAAGAAAGCCTTTTTCAAGTCCTCTTAATTCTATTGTTTTCCCCTCTGTTAATGATTTTCTTTTCATCCTATACGTGTCTTCCTTAGTATATATATGTTTGCATATTGTCTCTGCCATTAAATTCTAAGCTCATTGAGGCCAAGGACTGTGTCACCAGCACTTAGCACAATACTTGGCACATAGTAGGTGCTTAATAAATGTTTGTTGAATTAGTAAACATACAATATAATATTAACCAAAACAGCCTTAAGAGAAGTCTGAAATACTAGCAATTTCATTTTGGAAAATAAAGAAGAAAAATTTAGGCTTGATGCTAATTCAGTGTCCCACTGGCAATTTTGATTCATTCTTTCTCTGTTACCTTATCTCCTTTCTGCTGACTGTAAACAACAGGAAATATTCTCCCTATCAATATCCCTTATGTAATTATACTGGGCTAAATTGATGCACAAAGATTAAATTGTTCAGTCCATGGTCCCTCAAATGTCTCAGGATACCTGTACCTGCATTTATGAAATTATGATGCAAAATAAAACAAAACAAAACGAAACAAAACTGAATAACAATAAGTAGCTCCTTCCCCCCACTTTTTTTCAAAGCTATTCCATTCTGAATGATGTAGTAAGGCATGACAAGGAAGAGACAAGTCATAGGATGATGGGGGCTAGACTGAGACTCCACTGATATAAAAATCTCATAGGTGAAGAGATTGCTAATGAAAATCAGCACCTTCTCTACAACTCAAGTCTTAGAGAGATACTTAAAATCCTAAGTGACTCTTCCAGGATCATATAGTTACTATGTATTTGAAACAGTATTTTTTAAAAATCTTTTAGGAGGGGGAAAGGCAGGGCAATTGGAGCTAAGTGACTTGACCAAGGTCACACAGCTATTAAGTGTTAAGTGTCCGAGTTCAGATTCAAACTCAAGTCCTCCTGATTCCGGGGCTGGTGCTCTATTCACTATGCCACCTAGCTGCCCTTTGAAAGAATATTTGAACTTAGGTCTTTCTGGATATGATGTAAGCCCTCTAGTCAGTACAGCAGATTCTCTCTCCAATTAGATGAGTTTAAGAAATAGACACTTTTGAGAATTTTGAAAAAGATTCTATATGTACAAATTTAATTTAAATACAACTGTTCAGGTTTGTGGCTACTGAGTAAAATGAAATCACATTCATTAAGGTGATAAGGTAACTGCTGAAATCAATAGAGACTAGGTTCATTACTCAAATTCCTAGATCAAACTTCCTTTGTGGAATTCTTCAAATGACTTGAAAATACTCCACTTAAAACATGTTTTTCTTCAATGATTTTGCTTATTTTAGGGGACAAAAATTGGAATCTACCCATCTTCTAAATCTGCATCAGAAAGTAGTATTGTTCTTTCCAAAAGCCAATAGTGATTCACCTTGGATTTATTTTAGGGGGAACTGTACTTGGTGCTTATTTTCTTTGGTTAATCCCTAGCCTATCAGAACTTTATTTTTATATCTTAAAATCCAGGGTAGCTCATTCAAAGCACTAGAAATCAAATGAGAATCCCCAAGCTCCAATATTAAGAAAACAAAGAAAATAAATCTTCTAGGACCCATTGGACACATGATCTATTCAAATCTAACTAAGAAATGTGTTCCATCTAAGTGCAAACAACAACCACCACAGCAACAACCTTCTAATCACTAACAGGAGTCTCAGTTTATTTTTCATTTGTTTGTTCTAAGAAGGTTATGGTGTTTAGATTGTCCTTTGGAAAGAAACTGTGGCCACCTTTTTCTTTCTTGAAGTGACTGTTCAACATACTAAATGTTACCCTAGAATTTGGAGAGAGAGAGAAATGGCTTTGAAAGGTGCTGGAAATATAACAAAGGAATATTCAAACATTATGTCTCCTTTCGATGAGAGGTGAGAAAATATGAGCTCTTACATGATAAAAGTTCACTTTACCCAAATTGTCAGGGAATTGGAAATCAAGTCAAATATATATTCTTATCAAATGAGGAAAAGTGATACCTCATTTTTATTTTTTTTTGGAGTGGGAGGGCAAGGCAAATGGGGTTTAGTGACTTGCCCAAGGTCATACAGCTAGTAAGTGTTAAGGGTCTGAGGTCAGATTTGAACCCAGGTCCTCCTGATTCCAGGGCTGGGGCTCTATTCAGTGCACCACCTAGCCACCCTAAAATAGATACTTCAAAGACCTTTTTAGTTAAATCTCCTGTTTTGGGAAAATTTTCCTAAAATATCTGAATCCTTGAGGACTAGAGTTTCCATAGAATTGGAGTTGAGAATATCTCCAAAGGACAATGGAGCAGTATATGGAAGCCACTAGTGGGTTACCGCTTTTACAAATATGTTTTGCATCCCCAGATCTTGGGACACAGCCTGGTATACAGAAAATGGTGAAAAATTATTTGTTGACTAATGTTATAGGCAGATTGTTGTAGAGTGGCTTGACAAAACATGTGTCTGCCTCAGTTTCCTGAACTGTAAAATAGGAATAATCATAACACCTCCCTTCCATGGCTGTTGTGAGGTTCAAAAGAGATAATATTTGTGCAAAGTGCTTAGCCAAGTACCTAACATATAGTATGCCGTATATAAATGATCATTCTGTTCCATTCCTTTCCCAGTTAAGGTCCCAAGGATGTTGTATAGACCCTGAGCTTTTAAGCTCAGTGAGGGCATGGACAAGAGCCACCAAAAGTGGACAGCTGTGAATGAGATATGATATGTATGATTTGAGGGGGGAGCAGCTAAGTGAAGGAGATTGTGGATCCAGTGGAATTGATAATAAAGGTTGGTAACCCCAGGCTAGTAAACAGGGGTCAATCTTTCCTTGACAATTCACAGTATCTGAAGGTCATTCTGATCATTAATTCTCATTATTGACATAGAAAGTTAAAAAAAAAGAAAGATCAAGTTGAATATATATGGATCCCATGACATAACTGGCAAATTCTAAATAATTTTGTGAATAAATCTTGGGTCATAGAGCACAACTAAGGACTCAGAGTGATGGATGAACATTTTCTTTCCTTCTCTACTATCTGCTGGGTGGGACACAACAATGCTTTGTTACCTAATGTCTTATTTTCTTGACATGATCCTTTTTGTCCTAAATAGAGTCGAATTGAAGGTATGGTATATAGATGTCGAGAGACCATATTAGTCGAGAGATGAATAATTGTAATGTTACTGTATTTGATTTCAGGATATGTTCAGTACTTGAATATATATGTATGGTGTGTGTATGTGTGTATGTATACACACAATACACATATGGACAGAGCTGTATGTATATGTATATAAACAGATATACATAAACATACACATGAATATATGCACATATGCCTATGTACACATATATACAATGTAAGCCTACACACCTATATTATATACACATTCATATGCCTTTGTGTTCATACATATACATCCATATTCACATGGATATACAAATATGCAATATATCTACATGTTTATATGTGGACATATTTGTATGCATATATGTGCAAATATACTCATCTTTAGCAAATTAACTTGGAACATCTCTATCACTTGGCAAACTGACAGATTCACCGTTCAGATCTAACACCACTCAGTTTAGTAGAATGCCATGCTATGTCATGGAAATGTTTGTTTTATATTAGAAATTACTTAAATGAATAAAGATTATGATGCTAAAGAGATAGTTAATACTTCTATTAATATCTTATGTGTGTTTGATAAAGCTAGGACTAAGAGATGAGTCCATGACAAATGTGGAATTGGTACAGATTTAATAGAAAGAGCTGCTCCGTATGCATTTTTCTCTTTCTGACCATGTCAAAATCCTGGTAGCAGAGGCCTGCATGCATCAAACACTGGGCCTTTCTCTCAGGAGGTGATGAACTAGGAGGTGATCAATAATGTTGGACTAATCTTTGGCCAGGTTAAGAAAATCCTCAAGTCATTGGATCTCTTCTAGGTGACTAGCAGCAGCCGAGCCCATCATCCAAAAATGAGCCAGCTCAACAAGAAAGCTTCTAACCAATGAGTTAATGTCTACATGCTACAGTTTGTCACTCCCCTTTGATTTTCTCTACAGGGTTTGTTGCTTAAGATGTTTCTAATCCAAATTTGCAATCATGAATTCACTTAATGATTGTTCTTTTGTTGTAAACATTTTTAGAGTTTGAATTTCCAAATGGCAATTTGCTGAATCATAGTCTCTGAATATGAAAGTACCTTAGAGTTTGTTTGATACATCTAAAGCAAGCATCATGGAAGAATGGAAAAATAACTACCTGCAGATGAAGGCTGAGGATCTGGCCTTGCAGTTATCAGTGTGATCTGGAGAAAGTCACTTCACTTCTCTTGACCTCAGATTTCCTCTAAGGCTTCCAATCTTCTGAAGCTTGAACCACCACTAAAACACAGCCAGGTGGTTAGTGGTAAGGATGTTCGGTCTTTTGGCACTATTAGGTTTGCACCGGTTGTTGCATGTTTTGTTTTTGTTGTTCACTTGTTTTTCAGTCATGTTGAACTCTTCATGATCCCATTTGGAGTTTCCTTGGCAAAGGTACTGGAGTGGTTTGACATTTCCTTCTCCAGTTCATTTTACAGATGACGATGGTATATTCTTTGGATATTGAAATGTGAATGTAAATATATTAATCTGAAGTCTGATATGGTAGGTATTGGGCCTGCTTACCCTAGAGTCAGAAAGAACTATGTTCCAGTTCCAACTCTGATGTGTAACCTTGGAAAAATAACTCAAGCTCTCAGTGCTCCAGGAAAAATATTTATGGCTATAAAATCGAGTATTTGATGATTTAAATTGATAAAGGCTATTTCTTCATAGGGACATTCTTATACCAATAGAAACATAATCCTAGAACCCTCTGTTCTGTATTAAACTCTTCCCCATCCAAAAAAAATCACATAATTAACTCCTTAATGGATCTATATACTATCAGGAAAGCCAGATGTCTCTTCAGTAGATTTCTGGACTTGACCTCAGGAAGGACCAAGTTTGAACCTTACTTTAAACACTACTGTAATCTCATGTAAGGCATTCGAATAAACTACTTTCATCTCAGTTTCTTCCTCTGTAAAATGAAGATGCATTTACCTCTCAAAGTTAATGTGAAGATCAAAAGAAATCATGTATAGGAAGCGTTTTTTTTATCAATTTCAAAGTATTATATCAATGCTACTGATATCACTGTTATTGTTCAGGGGTTGGACAGTGCCTACACAAAATATATCAGCTAAAAATATAAATTTCCACAGCCTGTTTTGGGTTGACTTATGCAGATCTCCACATTCAACATAAGTGAGTTAAGGGAAAACTAAATCCAGTTTTGCTAAGCATACTAGGGGGAAGAAAGAGGGAGGCAGTGGTAGAGACCATGCAGTCCCTGAGAGCAGAGCAGGCCAAAAGTCCAAATAAAGGCAACCAAGAGAAATGCTGAGAAGCTTATAGTTAAAAACTGTTTAGAGTAGCCAGAAGGTACAAAGCTCAAGGTATTAATTCAATGGGTTAAGACCAAAGAAATGCAATAAGAGATCATTGTTTCTGCAATAATGCAATAAGATTGTTGCTGGAAGGGCCTTTAAAGTCCAATGAATCTGAACCCCTCACATTATAGGAAACATCCTCAACATATCCAGCCATGCCACTTGCTCTTTTATTAGACTATCATTTCTATTTCCTCCTGACCTGAAAATGCAACCCTACCTCAAAGTTACCTTGGCTCTCCTAGGCCAGATCTGGCCTTATTTTGTTAGGTTCCAAGCCTCTATCACAGTCATAGATCTCCTGCCATGCTCTTCCCTATCCCCTAACCCTTACAGCTCCCCTTTATGTATCATCTTCCCCAATCAGAATGTATGATCTCAGCAGGAACTATCTTACTGTGGTTGTTTCTCCAGGATACAGGAAATTTTAAGCCCTTCCAATATGGGGAGAGAAGTCACTAAATATGTGCAAATAGAAAGAAGTTGAAATACAAAGTTTTGACACATGCTTGATAATTATTTTCTGATGATGACATAGCAGACAATATATAATCAATGAAGTACTACAGAAGGATTACAGTGTGCATTGTCTTGGCTTTGGCCAGAGGACCGCTCTCCTAAATTCCACTCTAATGGGGGAGAGAAGGAATTCTCTCAGATAAAGGAAAACCTACCATGAAGGGGAGGGGAGGGTTTGCAGAGTTTATGAAACATGGGAAGGTGGCAGAAGAGAACTGGCCTAGATGACATCACTCAGTTACAAAGGCTGAACAGTTCTAAGATGAATTAACTTCTATCATTAGAATTGGAGCACCATTAACAGTATGCAATTTCTCTTTAAGACAGAGAAGAGTTTACCTTAGGATGGAAATTGGGTTTTCTCTAAATGAAAGGATTTTCTTCCCTCCAGATCTTTTTATAAACTAGTACTTTCCCCAGCACTTTCTGTGATTGGTAGGATTTAGCTCAGATTTTACCTTCAGCCTCCATAAACTGGCTGGCCCTGTGTCTTCTTGAACTGACTAACACCTGGCTCATGCCCCTTCTTCTTGTTGAATGAAACAGCTGTCACTGCTTTGATATCTATTTTTGTCAATCACATCTCCAGTTTTAGTCTTCAACCATCTGTGACCCCAACTCTGTGCCTTCATTTCAACTCAATTTCCCTGGCTTCCTTCAAGATTCAGCTCAAATACTGCCTTCCTCAGGAGACCTTTCCTGGTTCACAGATGCTAATGTCTTCCCTTCTAAGGTCACATTTCATCTACACTGTATATATCTTATGGGTACTTCATTATATAATGTTGTCTCTCCTATTAGAATGTACCCTATAAGGGCAGGGAGACTTTTTTTAGTTTCTAGAACGGAAAATCCAGATAGTAAGCACTTAATAAATGTTCGTTATCTTACTGATCTCTTTTATGTGTCCAATAGTGCCTTTTCATGATAACGCGCTCTACCCAAAATGCCCCCTTACTCTGTTTCCAAATTGCCTCCCTTCCTGGCTCAGAAAGATATTCTAGTAAAGGAGCTTGTCAGTTTCCTATTATTTTCCCATGTGCACTATTTTCTAGGTCAATTTCTTGATTGAATTTGTAATTTTACCCATATGCACCCTCTCTCCTATAGTGAAATCACAAACCACCCATGCCTACTGGTTCTATATGAATCTTGTCTGGTCCTCACAAGAATTTAATCCTCCACAGAGAATTTTCTCAACATTTCCACTAAGAATTTTCTTTAGGAGGCAGCTAGGTGGTGCAGTGGATAGAGCACTGAGTCTGGGGTCAAGAAAATCAATTCAAATCTGGACTCAGATACTTATTAGCTAATGTGACGGAGAAAGTCATTGAAAAATCTCTTTCCCAGTTACCTTAACCTTAAAATGGGAATAGGAAAAACATCTACCTTGTAAGGTTGTTTGAGGTTCAAATGAAATATCTGTTAAATGCTTAGCACAGTACATGGAACATAGTAAGTGCTACATAAATACTAGCTAACATCATCAACATCAACATCATCTTCATCTTCATCATCATCATCATCATCATCATCACCATCATCATCACCACCAACACTACCACCACCACCAAAGGGTTAGCAAGTGATTCTTGAAAAATCTCAGTCATTTGGCAAAATGACAGATTCACTGTTCAGTTCTTATGGCACAAAATTAACATAGAGCTAAAAAGACAACAGATACTTCTATTAATACCCTATGGGTGCTTGATAAAGTTTGGACAATGAACTGACTCAGTGACAAATAGGAAAATGTCACTGATTTAATACAAAAATTAAATTTTGAAAATTGCTGCTTTTCTCTGGGCTTTTAAACTGTGTTTGAATATCTGTGGCATACACAGGCCACAATGAGGTCCATGCCCTACTATTGTTATAAGACTGACGTTTCCTTTTTCAGCCCATCAATCCCCCCATGATACTACTTAACATGCTTGTCTACAACTCATTGCTGTGGTTTGATGGTAAAGTATGGTAATAAATGATGGTAATAAAACTGACTGATAACTAATTTCATAAAATCATTAGAATAGTGCAATAGAGCTAGGAGATAACAAAACTATCTTTAATGTGGATTCTATCAAAGACGGATTTGTTACTTTCATTTATGACAATACTCTCCCTTCATTCTTGGTTAAAGACACTTTTGTGTTGTTGGTTCCCCCAGATCACTAGAATGCTTAACTTGGAGTCAGGGAGACTTGAATTCAAATTTTGCTTCAAACATTTACTATGTGACCTGTGGTAATCATTTAATTGCTTATATTTCTCTTTCCTAGCTATAGAATGAAGGCATCAAAGTTAACAGCCTTCAAGGTGCCTTCCAGCCTTAAATCTAAGATTCTGTGGTGATTCTTGTGAGTAGGGATTACTTCACTATTTGAATCCTCCGCACCCACCAGAATGGCTAGAACACAGTAGGTGCTTGAAAAAATGCTTGTTGATTGGTTTTCATTTTGCACTTGAGGGTTTGGATCAATAATTTCTTTATATGGGGAACTTCTGTTGTTGTACAAATTTCTTCCAGGAAAACAGATCCCATAATATGATGATAATATATGGTTTTAAGGAAGAGTTTTTTTTTCTTCTGGGTTTTGTACACATTTGTGTTTAATAACTTCATTTCAATATAATTTATTTCACTTTTAATCCTATGTGTTTTATTTTTGGTGCATTTAAAACATTATGCTGAGATGAAGTAGTAGACTTCACCAGACTACTAATAGGGTCCATGACTCCAAAAATGTTAAAAACAGTTGTGTTAGACAGTTAGTTGGCTTGGATTATGAGAATTGAAGTAAGCTTCATAGGGTCACGAAGATAATTATAGCATCCCATGATAGGATTTAAACCCTGATCTTTCTAAATCCAAAGCTGGTCCTGATTCAGTATTCAACTGATTGTTTTATTTAGTATCATCCTTTAACATATAACTTTTTAAGAAATGAACTGATCTCTTTTTAAAGTTTTCCCATTCCCTGGATTCATATTTGAATATGCTTTAATTTTGCATTTATTTTTTCTTGAAATAATATTCAGACATATTTTCAACTACTTTAATTTTCTTCTAAAAATATTAGAAATCATTTAAAAGGGGTGGCTGGGTGTTGTAGTGAATAGAGCACTGGACTTGGAGTAAGGAGGCCCTGAGTTCAAATCCAACCTTAGACACTTAACATTTACTATCTATGTGACGTTGGGCAAGTGACTTAACCCCAATTACCCTACCTTTTCCCCTCCAAAAAGACAAAAAAAAAGATACAATTTCCAGTCTTTGGCTCCTCCACTGGGTTTGACTTTCTCTCGTTACTGATGATATATTAACAAAAATATTTTAATGGATTTTATAAGTCTAAGTCCTATGGACCTATGTGATACCTTCTATTCTGAAATGAAACCATTTTTTGTCAAAATACAGTTACAAGCCAACCCCAGATATGCTTTACTTTACTGCTTTCCTCATCTTTTCTCTTCTTCATACTATCCCTGTTTCAGATGTAAAGTATACAGATCTCTTCATATCTCCATAAATATTATACCTGGCATGAGAGAGTTCCAGCAAATGAGGAAGATAAAAAACATAATACGTTCTATGACTGATAAGTCCTTTCAGATTTATTTCTACTACATTCTGTATCATGACCTCTTTCCCAGATCTGATGGATAGAATACTTAGTAATATTCTTCAGCTCCAATCGACCCATGCTGGGAAGTCTTCCTTCAGTTTCTCAATTGCTAGTATTTTTCTCTTGTTTACTTTCTTTGCCCTAAATCCATTTGGTTATATTGTCGAAACTGAGAAGATTTAAATTCACCGAGGGCACCTAGCACACATAGGAGGTGTTTAATATGTATTTGCTGAATGGAACTGAACTTTATCTATCAGCAGCATTAACTCACTGTGTAATTATATCTTGGTCATAAGAACTAGTTTCCCCTCGTTCACCAACACTGGGAGTCGAACATAGAGAATTACGGCCTCTCTTCTTATATCATACCTAGTGACAATATGACTAACGCATCTTAATAAAAGGACAATTATTATCAAGCAGCCAAAATGAGGATTCTCAACCATTAACATGGTCTGTATGTGTGCTATGTTCAATGATGTTGTTGATTATTATTTGCAATAAATTAAATTAATTAAAAGTTAGGAAACAGATTATTATGGAGCAAGGGATTAAATGAATAAGGCCAAAGACCAACATGATATAGTGGAAAGTGAATTGGATCAGAAGTGAAGAAATTTGGTCTTTGGGCTGGGGTTTCATCATTCATCAGCCATGTTATCTTAGAAAAGTCACTTAGATTTTTTTTTTAATCTCATCCACTACATCTTCAAATAAAAGACTCGAAGCGGGTGACAGGACCATGTATGAGAGTGTATGTAGTATAGAAGCTATGCCAGAAATAGGGATGGACAATATAAAAAGGTATGAAGAGAATGTGAATCCTGCACTGACTTCTCAAAATCCACACGATGGTCAATGCCTCAGTGAGAGTATGACTTCCTCACCCTTTGGTTCTAAAAAAATAATGGTCTTAATCTGAAATGTCTCTGTAGTGAAGAATACTAAATGGATTTGTTTTGCTCCAAATCTGTGAGTTTAATCTGTGTAAGGGATCCCAAGTGTGGAAATTCCTTCCACCGATTTAGATCTGCAGCTAGAGGTCAAATGACCGACCTCCAAGTTTTATAGCTTTTGTGTGTCAGAGGCAGGATGTGATTGACATCCTCCTAACTTCTAGGCCAGGCTCTATATACTATATCATGCTGGGAATAAGGGGACTCACACCACATGCCCTAGTGAGAAGTAATAAGAACACGTTTTCTTCCTAATGAATTCTGCAGATATAACAGATGCTTCAAATGTCCACAAAGAGTGCATGTGTCTCAGAGCTACAGGGCTTCCTAGGTAAAGCGCTCAGTTTTGATCAATAGTGATAAAGAGCTGCCTTTATGCCTGGCCACTGGCTGCTCTCGGTTTTCTGGAAAGCAATTTGATTATAGACCTAAATCACAGTAATGCAGTTACACTAGTCTGGGGTTAGCCACCTGGCTTAGTGGTTCATTAGTAAAGAAATGACCCCTATGCAGGCAACACAGCTGGGTCATTCCAAGTTAATGAACCTCTCTACTTTACTGTCTGGTACCTCTACAAATGCCTCGATATGGGTCCCTTTTATCAGGCTTCCTTTTTTTTAAACATGAGAACAATGGAGTGTGAAATTTGGGTGGAGTGGCCTCTGAAACAATTAATACTTAATATATGACTGGTTTCTGAGAGTTGCATTTATAGAGAACAAACATGTTTGCTTCAAAGTGAATTCTATTATACCTGATTTTGCCTTTTCAATGGTGGAGGGTTTCATGTAAAATTAGGCAGACTTATGTCATCCTTTATATACCAACGGTGTCCCTTGGTCAACATTCCTAAATTCATGTTCATGATTTGATTCTCCAAGCCTGGAGATGAATCACAGGATCTCAGTTATACAGGAACTTCAGAAGACATGTGCTCATCCATCACATAGCTAAGCATGGATCCTCTGTCCAGTGTGTCTAACAAGGAGTCATCCAGCTTCTATTGAAAAACTTCCAACATGGAGAATTTATAACATGTTCATTTCACTTTGAGTCACTCTACCTATCATTTTCCTTTTCATTGAGATGTGGAGAAACCTGCCCACCATCAGCTACCAGTCTAACACTTCCCCTACTTCTGCTCTTGGGAACCAAGCCAAACAAGCATGGTTGTTCTACTACATGAAAGCCCTGTGATTATTGGAAGACCATTCATTGACTTTCTCCTTGAAAGCAATGGCAAGATGTGTTGATTAACTGGCCAAGTTTAGGAATATGGAGCCAGTGACATCAAATGGTATGATGAGTTGATATGTAGAAAGGAGATCAAAACGATGATTTTGACTTAGGGAACACTAGGCCTTAACTATATGTGCTATCCATTCTTATACTATCTAGCATGACCAATGCATATTTTCAGGAGAGCTGAGGAGTATATTGCTCTTAGTCCTAAGCAAAACAAAAGGCCTCTTGATTACAACTCACTCATCAACTGAAAATAGGGGAGGAGGCAAGCTGCAGATGGTATGAGGTTAGGTCATTTACTGGCCTGGGTTGTCCTGAGTACGTCCGACTGTCAAATGAACAGGAACACAGCCACAGAAGATTTTTCACTTCATCCAAGTGAGCCAGGCTAGCGAAGAAATTTCCAGGAGGTGGCAGAAAGAAAACTGTCTCTATATACAAGGAACAATTCTTCCCTGAGAGGAAGAGTAAAACCAGGCCAAGAAAGTGATAAATCAAATGCTTATTTACCTGAAAATTTGCATTTCTAATGAGCACTTTATAATTGCTTTTAATAAGCCTCCTGCCAGGAAATTGTTGTCCATTTCTAGAAGAATCTGCTTTTGCACGGGGTTTCTTAATTTCTCTGTATGCCGACTTGCTCTTCTTTGGCAAAGCAAAAATGAAATGTGTAACCAATGATAATGAAAAACATGTGAGTAAAAGTTCAACTCTTGTCTCCCTCCATTTCAAACAAACTCTGGGGGCTCAGGTGTGTGTGAAGCAGACACTATTCAGAAACAGGTGTTTAGGCCTCTAATATCAGCTAATTCGTGACCAGAAATAAAGACAGCGGTATAAGGAGAATGTGCTTCAAAATTCAACTTTGTTCGAAGGCATTAGGGAGCTAAGGACATGTGATTTTCCCAAAGGCTCATTATTCTGAAGAGAGAAGATGATCATTCATTTTCTTATCAAATTTACCATATTAGCCTGTTAAGAAATGCTCAAATTTACTTTTGTAAATTAAAGAATTAGAAGCAAACTTTAAAATGACACCTAATATTTTACCCCAGAATCTAAGCATGTCTTAAAAGGGATTCTGACAAAGGGCATGAGTTTAATGTTTATAAACATATTTAAATTCTAAGCATTTAAGCATGGCCAGAGCAAAGCATATAGGGAGTCAAAATAAGGTGGTTGTTTTTTTTTTAAAGAAATCTGACACATCAGCACAAAAAAGAAATCTTACAAAAAACCTCAAGCTTTTTTGATATGAAATCAGTACCCATGGGCTAGTCCAATAATACCTCCAGTGCAATCAGTGTGTGGCACTGTGCCTTGTAGCATTCTTTTTTAACAGTAAATTCTATGCTTGATTACTCCTATCATCTTGGCAAAACTCAATTTCATTCCTTCTACAGATTTCTAGAATAAAAATAACAGGGTTTATGCCCGGGCCCTTGGTTTCTACTGCTTGAGATAATGTGATTATATTGGATATCCCTGTTTACTCTACCTATCACTGTCAATCTTTCCTGATTCCTCTATGACATTCTCTATCAATGATAGATTGCATGGCCTTTAATACAATAGCCTAAGAGGACCAAGGGTTTCATTACATTAATATGTCTCTGGTTAATTCTACCTTATCTCCTTATTCAGCTTAGCCTTAAAACCCAATTAAAATCTAATTTATCTGATCCCTGAATTCTGAATACTATTTGGCAATGAATCTAACAGCCTTATAGTAACTACATTACTGCACATTGTGCCCTAAGGTATTCAGTATAATGTTTAAAAAAATTCAATAAGCGCTGGTTAAAGATGCCATATTCTCTTTGGGGCCTTCTCTATTTCATACTTGAGAACAAATACTTTGGATTAATGTACAGAGACTGCTATCTTGGTGAAGTATACATTGTTAAAATATAGGATAAGCAGCACATATTTTAATTCTAACATATGGCCGGTCACATGAATACCTCAGTCACTTGCTTCCAATTTGCTTTCTAAAAGTGAAGACAGGCCACGGATTTTCAAAAGCTGCAAACCCAGGAACATTTCACAATAGTTTTAGAAGTGTTACAGTACTTGGAATATATGAAGGACCCAACACTGTCATTTTAAGAATATTTGCGCTCTATGGGACGTCTCAGTTTTGTGCATCAGCATTTTGGTATTTCAGCTACTCTCCCTCCTCTACATACAACATTTTGTGTGAATTGTGAAAAAAGTATTTGATACAAAGGTTTGTAACAAGTTCAGTACTCTAAAACAAGGTTTTGAAAAAAAAATAGATCCTGCAGCCTGATTTGCCTTTCTGAAAGGTAGAAGTACCAATCCTGCAATAAGACCATTGTCCCTCATACTTTCATTACTCCCTGCTTGTGACAAGTATAAAATACTAGCTCTACCACTGTGTGATCTTGGGTAGATTAATTAATCCATCAACACACCTTTAATAAGTGATAGGCACCTAGTTAGACACTGATAAATCATATGAATCATTTGACACACAGTTCTTTCATCTGCAAAAGGGGAGTCAATAATAATCACACTATGTACCCATAGAGAGGGTTTGGGAGGATAAAAAGAAAAAATGTATACACTGTAACTATAGAGCCCTATAGAAATGAGTTCATCATGCCCAACATCCCCTTTTATCATTTTATACGGTACAGTAGTATTCCATTACATCCATATATCATGGCCTGTTCAGCAATTTCATGATCACTCTTTTGATTTCCAGTTCTTTGACACCAAATAAAAAAGATCTTGTATGAGTGTACAATGTATGAATGTATGTGTGTAGATACACACACATATAAGTATATATACACACACATACGTGTGTGCATATGTGCTTATAGAGATAGACAGGGTGGGAAGAGAGAGAGAGAGAGAGAGAAAGAGAGAGAGAGAGAAAGAGAGAGAGAGAGAGAGAGAGAGAGAGAGAGAGAGAGAGAGAGAGAGAGAGAGAGAGAGAG
>CM053595.1:302149036-302184091 GCA_028646575.1 Pseudocheirus occidentalis
GTTAAGCTGTTATGAACACTATATTGTGACTTTCTGTGATAAGATGTAATATTGAGAATTTATATTGTGAATATTATACTGAATCTTGATTTGTAATGGAATAAACAGAGTGTTCACTATTACTGTGTAATTTGAATCTTAAAAGCTCTTCACAGTAGCATTCTTTTGGGAATCTGCTTGTGCTTGGCTTTACAGATGGCTTACAGGGGGGAAGGAGAGAGGGATATATTAAGAAGTAAAGGTGATGTAAAAACAAAAGTCATCAATAAAACAGAGACAAAGATAGACAGAAAGACACACAGAGACAGAACGAATACACATATATATACACATATACATACATACACATATACAAATACATATACATGTATACACACAAGCACATACATACACATATGCAGAAACATGTACATATACACATGCACATGCATATATACACATGCATGTACATGTACATGTACATATACATACATTTGTATAAATGTAGTTTAGAAAGGAATGTTCTTGACTAGGCTCCTGGAATTATGTTTAAAACTGCCATGTTGATAATGATGGAAATATAAGATCTCTTATAGCACATGCCATGGGACAGAAATAGCATGTCAGTTCTAGTGAATTGACTATGCCATGTCACATACCAGGTTACTGGATAGAAAGCAGCCAAAGGTATTGATAATCCCCAAATTTACAAACACTGGATTTTCAAAGTTCACTTTCACATTTGTAGACATTGAATTTTCTTGATTGCTTTGCCTCAATTGGTCCTTTCCCCCAATAATGCTTGACTTCAGTGTTTTATGTCCTCTTGCCCAATACACTGGTAATACAGGGCATCATAAAACAAACAAACAGAAAAAAAGAAAACACTGGATGGAAGAATCATCCTAAAAGATATGATGACAGTATGGCCAGAAAAAGGAGTAGGCTGATAATGTAGTCAGAGTTAGTACAGTTGGCGTGCTCCACTGGGATCCATTGGGATCAGTATCAAAAATCTGAAGGACAGTCCAGAGCTCGTTCAATAGATCTATGCTGGGGTGGGGGAGGGGGCCAATAGAAGGACATGGACAAGAGTTGTAGAGAATGACATTTTGAAGATTGGTTTCAATCTAGACCTTTGGGGACAGAGAATAGACACATCAATGAGAGATGACAAATCCATTGATGTCTCAGTGTTTTGTAAAACTGTCCATACCAGAGCATCCTTTTTACAATGTAATAAAACTATTTGGAATTCAGATTGCACTTTCACATTACACAGCTGAGTGGTGAGGTGGGAGTAAACATGGTAGGGAGGCTGGAGAGCTAGCTAGACTTGGTCAGAGGAAAATACGACTTTAAATTTAGATATTTATATAACCCTGGGTAAGTCAATTAACTTCTCTCAACCTCAATTTCCCCACCTGTAATTGGAAAGGGGGGGTAATTATAGTATTTATTTCACAGAATTTCTGTGAGCATAAAATCAAATGAGATATTGGCAAAGAATTTTGCAAACCTTAAAGATTGTATACATGTGAGTTATTAGTCATTTACTACTACTACCACTACCCTTACCAATATCACTATCACCACCACCACCGCCGCCAGAGCAAGGAGGAAGAGGAAGAGGAAGAGGAGGAAGAGGAGGAGGAGAAGGAATAGTAGTAGTAGTGATAGTAGTTATAGTAGTAGCAGTAGTAGTACTAGTAGTACTAGTAGTAGTAGTAGTAGTACTAGTAGTAGTAGTGGTGGTGGTGGTGGTGCTATAATTTTTTCCACAAAATTTATTTCACCAATGAGGTAGTTGAAATAATTGTGCTGAGAATTAGTTTTAAAACAAAATAATATTATGCCAATCATCATGAAAAGAAATTGAAAAATGGAATAGAAAACCAGGTGTACATGTATCTTGAGTACTCAAAGCAAAGCAGTCAAAGGTCACTGAAGAGGTCAAGGGACATTTTCAAGGGCTTTAGGACAGATGATACTTATTCTTCATTAAGTCTAGTTCCATCTAATGATTCATGACTTTCCCTTTCCTTTATAGAAAACTGCCAATAGCACAAATTTTATGCTTATTAGTCATTATTAATGTTGGATTCTGGTTCAAAGATGTAACAAATGAGCTCACCATAAAAGTGGCTTTCTGGACATAACATGAAAAAGGTGGACTAAATTGGACAAACAGAATGAAACTAATATTTGTGCACAGAAACGTAAGAAAAAGCTATGATGTGGCTATGATGTGAACTGAGTTGCAAACAGCTGAATGATGGTGGTAGTAGGATCAGAGGACATAAATGTAAATTCTCCTTGAGCTGGAAGAAAGGAAGTGGTACGGCATAAATGTTGTGTATGTCCCACTTCTAGTCATCAGTAACTTCCATGAGGCAGGATTGTCAGTGAGAGAGGAAGGAAAAAGCAGGAGAGGTGGGGGAAGGGGAAGGCAGCAGGTACCTAGGTTTTTGAATATTCACAATCTGACTATTTATCATGGAGGGCAATGCAACCTGTAACCTGAAGATAAGCTTGTTACCTCAGTGAGTACTTGCCTTTGAAAGCATATGCCAGTGATAATTTCCTGCATATTTAGACAAATCAAAATAAAAAAAAACATTCATCATAGTATGGAAAAACTCTATGTGCATATGTTGTCATATTAATACACATTCTTAGTACCTTCTCAGAAAGGCAAATGTGTTGAAACCCATAATATTTTACTTTATTGTTTTTGCACTTAAAATACACTGAATTTAGAATATTTAGCTTATTCTGACAAACCTTTTGAATCTGGTGCCTTTTTAGAGATCCTGTACCAAATAAAAATAAGCCTTGTGTTTTGTTTATTATTGAATGCTTTTATTACAACTCTACAACATCAGAATGCAGATCTCTTAATTATGCAGAAGATTTTTGCAGCATACAAGCCTGCCCTCTTCTGGGCATAGTCTGTTTCTTAAGACAAATAAAAATAAAAATAAGGACTCGATTTTGAAATTTAAGTTGGATTTCAATTAGCAATTGAAATTAAGGAAAATGAAAATCTGTGTCAAGCCAGAAGCACAATATTCCAAGAGAAGCACTTGCCTTGGAAACCTTGCCTTCCTTATCCCAAGCTTCATGGACAACCAGCCAACTGAACCACTTCCAAATAATAATTGGCCAAAAAAAAAGAAAAGAAAAAAAGGATTATGTTGACCCCCACTCCTACTGCAGTTTGCCTCATTTATCTAGGACACAGAAAACAATAGTCTAAGGCATGTGGGCCTCATCATGCCATCAGGTCACTATTAAAGAAACACCACACTGAAATATCCCCCCTGGGCCACAAGACCCAGGATGCAAACTCTGATAACAGTGATATTAAGTGATGGTTTCTCAGAGGAGGCCTCTTCATCTCCATAAAAGCAGCATGTAAAGGTTAGGGATGCACATCCTTTAGTAGACCAGATTCCCATAATGACCTGCTATGAAGCTTTGAATTTAGGGGAAAAAAACCTTCCCTTAATTCTTTCTATAGATCTGTCCTTAGCACCTTTCCAAGTAACAAATTGCTTTTTCTTTCTTCATTGTGCAAAACAAACAGTAAATCTGCCTCTTTCAAAAATATGTTTTTTTTCCTTTTAAATCACAACAGAATGCTGTGTAATTTGTAATGATCAAACCAATGCCCAAACAAGGACTGAAAAATGCACCAGCCTCCCTTATTTGCAGAAGAGGGAGAATAATGATGTGGGGTGTTATAGGTAGCGTGACTGCCTTTGTTGACTTGCGTCCCCCACCTTTTTGTTATTGTTGTTCTAGCAGATGGTCTCTGGAGAGGATTTTGTGCATGTGTGTGTTTATATATACATACATATATACATATGTATATGCATTTATGTGCATCTATCACATAAATGTAAGTATAGAAAAATCAGTTAATACACAGATACATACATATACATATAAGTATGTACACATATGTAGGAATGAAAATGAACAACAGATAACACACACATTTATGTATTTTAATTGTCCCTTTCTATTTTCAAGGAGGACTGTTTCTTAGTATTTAAAGATCCAACTGAAAATATTGAATCAAATCTATTCATTCCAATTATATTATAAAATATGCTGGCATTAGTAACTATATATGAAAATTAAAAAAAAATCCTTCTATAACCTTAGGCTCTATCAGAAATAAAAACTCATTTTCAAAAATTATTTTTAACAATCTTAGCTATTTTGTTAACATTTATAATATGTTTATGCTTTTCAATAACACTGGGCCAGTTTAATGGTAGCCTTGTTATTAAAAATGCTTTCTAATTCCTTATCCAAGGTAAAAATAATCAAACCAATTAGAAGCCATTATGACTATTTACAGAATCATGAGGACTTCAATATTTCTCTCCAATGTCTGTCCAAGTTTCTAACAAACCCATGGGGTCTCTGAGGAATGTTGGGGTACCTAGAGAATTCCCTCTGGACTTGCCCAGTAAGCACTAATTGATGATGATGATGGTGGTGATGATAACATGGAAATCAAAAGTCCTGCAAGGCAAGAAAAGACATTCATAATTATTGAAAATACGCACAAACAAATGTTTTTATTAGTGTTGTCTCAGACTATATACCCAGGAGGTCTTCTCAGGAACCAACTAGCAATGTAGAAGGATATATAATGTTGACATATTATGACTTACAGTCCAGCACAAAGAAACATGCCTTGGCCCAGGACACATCCACAGGATATAGAGTGCCAGCTGCCTTTTGATCAATGTGAGCGAGTCAAGGTATATCCATTTTTTTTTTTGCTTTTTGGAGGGCAGTTGGGGTTAAGTGACTTGCCCAAGGTCACAGGCTACTTTTTGTGTTAAGTGTCTGAGGCCAGATTTGAACTCAGGTACTCCTGACTCCAGGGCTGGTGCTCTACTCACTGCGCCACCTAGCCGCCCAGGTATATCCATTTTCGATTGGAAGGCTGACCCACTGGTGAAGCAATTTCTGTACTATTAACCCAATAAGGACTTAGACTCTCTAGCCCTGTTTCTATCTACATGCCTCTTTCATAAAATGCATGGATTAAAAATATGCTTCATTCAATAATATCATTTACAGCACATCATTTAAATTATGAATAAAATGCTTCATTGCAACAGCTTTCAATGTAAATACAGTGAAAGTTGGGACAACATGGGACTGGTGCAGCTAAGTCTGTCTCTAGATGAAGCTACTTCAGAACATGCTACCCCTTAAATCAGTGATTCTCAACCTGTGGGTTGCGACCTCCTTTGGGGTCAAATGGGGTCACCTAAGACCATCAGAAAACACATATTTCTAATGGTCGTAGGACCCAAGACACCACTGCTCCTCTATCTGTCGCCAGGCGGGTCCACCCACATGCAGATACACCCACATATGAGTATTAAAGGGTCACGGCATTGGGAAGGTTGAGAACCACTGTGATGGCACTTGATAATCCTCTCAGACTTCTAATTGTTTTGATTATTTTTATCTGTCTACATTTCTCATTTTCCCCTATAAGATGATAAAGCCCTTGAGAGTATGACTTATCCATTTCTTGGTTTTGTCTCCTCCAGTGCCTAACACATACTAGATATGTAGTAATTATCTGTACATTTTAAAACAAGTTTTCTAGAGAAAAAAAAAAAACAGGTCACCTTTTTTTTTTTTTGGCGGGCAGTTGGGATTAAGTGACTTGCCCAAGGTCACACGGCTAGTTTTTTGTGTTAAGCGTCTGAGGCCAGATTTGAACTCAGGTACTCCTGACTCCATGGCCGGTGCTCAATTCACTGCACCACCTAGCCACCCCAACAGGTCACCTTTCAAAGGAGTGGCTTTACTGCTAGCGATTTTGGGCTCTGTGGCAAACACTAGGGCAAACCACCCCCTTTCCCTTTTCTTTGTATCCCTAACATCAAGCACAAAGATTGGTATAATTTAGCCACTTAGGAAATGCTAACAATGAATGTATGAATGGATGGATGGATGGATGGAGGAATGAATGAATGAATGAATGTCCTTGAAGTCAAAGTCGTCTAAGGTGTACAGGCATAGAAATGGCTTAGCTAGTGCCATCACTCCAAAGGAACAAATACTTTTAAAGATCTTTTAAAGGGCCTGAAGAATGAAGAAACACTTGAAAAATAAAGAAAACATACTTTGAAAATACATTGATGCATTTGGAAAATTATACATTTCATGAAATAAAAGGTGGAGATATAATATAAAATTGATATACTATATTATTACATAACATATTAATATAATATATTGGATCATAATGATTATCATGATCTGACTAAACCTGTAATTTCATTAGCTGAGGGAACTTCCAGCAAGAAGAACCTTTCTACCACGGTAGATATACACTTGAAACTCAATTTAGAGTTGGAGACATTTGCCTGGGGTTTGAGAGGTTAAACAACTGCTTGGGGTCACAAAGACTCAAGTTTTCTCCATACCAAGTTTTCTTCATACTCAAGCTTTCTATCCATTGTGTTGTGTTCTGTTCTAATTAATTAAAAATCCAGTTGCTAAATCCCTTTTTTATATGCTTATTAAACAGTATATACGTGGGTAGAGAATGCCCCCCAAAATATAGTAAAAGGCAATGCTTTTTGCTGATACAAGACAACACAACAGACATTATACAGTCTCTTGCCCCACTATGATTGCATCTAACAACACAATATATTTAAAATATTTTTTGAAGTCTTTATGGAAACGATGAGGTCAGTATGAAGAAAATAGAGGGGAAAAGTCTATTCCAAATTCATCACACTGCTCTGATGGGAAGAGCAGTATGAAGACTTATTCTAAATAGTTTAGCTGAAGGTCACAAATGTGAAATCATCTAAAAAGGGCATGTTTCAAAGACCAAGGACCCCCAAGAACCTACTGCCCGCCATTCTTAGACTAGAAAAATATCTGCTTTAAATAAAGGCAGAAATCTATTGTCCAAAGGTTTCATGAGACCTACTGGTCTCTAATGATCCAAAGTCATGTCAGGTGAGGTATTTATTGCTTTGTTAGTTTTTGTTTAGAATATAATCTACATTCCAGTTGCGCTTGGGAAAAAATACAGCAATCTCTGGAGAACTGGCATGTCATCTCTTGCCAAATATCATAGTTAGACAAAAGTTTCTACAGTCATATAGCTTTGGGATTTTTTGTTTGTTTGTTTGTTTGTTTGTTTGTTTTGGGGGAGTAATAGTGAAATCATAAGTGCAATGCCAAAATCCAAACTGGGGGTCCTGAGAGTCCATGATGAAGTCCATTTTGGAGAAAAGGTGATGTTTCCAATCTCACCTTAGATGGGATATTTGTTGAGTGCTGGATGAATAGACGAAGTGGCAAAGTTGCAGTTGTCACTGGACGCTCCACGAACAAGGGCCAATCTAGGAGAATCCCAAAGTCGTGAAAAACAACAGCAAAAGTAAAGCCTTCTCCCTTCCCAAAAGGAGGAGCTGGCCACTCTCTCTATCTGGCTTTTCTTGCATATCAGCATCACTTTCATCTTACTTACCCAAATTTCATCCCTTTTAATTATCCCCTAATTCATCCAGATGAAGGTAAACTACAAAATTGGTCTGTCAAGACCTAAAAAGAAAGAAATGTGGAGCTTAATATCATTTCTATTCATGTAATGACAGAGCTCCAAATTCCCTATCATTTTTGTCCAGAATAGCCATACTCATTGATTGACCTGAAGGAACAATAGATGCGAGTTCTGAAAAACAAAAACCTTTACAGAGACATAAATGGAGCTCTTGGTGAGCCCAATGTATTCATTTAATCCTCAAATGACAAAAATCTCAAAGTGACTATTCCATGGACAAATTAAGAGGATAGACTGTTGGCAGTTTTATCAGTAGGAAAATGAGTGCTCTACCAATATCCACCAAGATAACATGGAAGGTTTAGTTTCCCATGTAGAGGTCAGGCTGAACTGGAAAGAGCCAAGGAAACTATCAGTCTGGATAGATTGACAGCTGCTTGTTAGACTCCTTCTCTTTCTCATATTAAGAAGAAAGTATAGTAGCTAGACATACCATCATTATGGTAGCAAGAAGTATGCACGGTAATACCTTTAAGGTCATAAATGTTTCTGACAGTAATGGACTCAAGAGATAGAAACCTCCAGGGTCTACCTAGCTGAACAAAGAGAACACACCTCCTTTTTGTCCCCCACAATGTCATAATACCATTAAATCAAATACAAGCTGAAATAATGAAACATGCTCGAGACGCTATACACTGAAAGGGTCCTGAAACCAGGCACTGCTTCCCAGTCATATTTATCTATCCCAAATCACCCAAACTATCACATTACATGAACCTAATAACTTGCTGTGAAATAATGGGGTGATTTCTCTGTTTAGCTCAACAATTAATTGGTAATTAAAATAGTGGATACTTTAGGATATGGATATTTTTTTTAATTCACTTCAAGAACAGGCTCAAATTATATTTAACCAATTGGTGGCCATATATAATAAAACATTATGCAAAAATCTTAATCTTCCAACTCTCAATAACATGTTTCCCTTTCTAAGCAACTTGTTAGTATTACTGGAGACACGGTTATTCAAAGATGTTCATAGTGAACGAGCTTTATGCTCTCAGTCTCAAGATTATGCTTGCCGCACTAAATAGTCAAGATGAATGGGACAATCATAATGCTGCCAGTTCTTAGGGTGTCACGTTAAGGAATATGTACTGCCATTACCATCCAGTGCTCCCTATTGGGGCAAGGCTGCCCACTGAAAAGTTATTTTGTTGATGCATGATAACATGGTGGCCCCAGATAAGATGTTATGAGTCTAACATCAAGAGAAAAATCTGCTTTTAGTAGGGTTTTTAGTAGCAATGGTAGATTTTTCTATATGGCTCTATACACTTTCACTCAGCTACTCCTTTCTGAGTGATGGATGACAAAACAATTATTTGTGGGTCTGAAAGGAGGTGAATGGAAGGCAATGAAGCTAGCTAGGCAAGACGCAAGTGAACTCATTACTTTGGATTTAGTAACATTTTGTTCAAACTAACTGCTGCAATGACCGTAGAGAGGTATTTCAAATCCATATAAACCATAATCTAGTTTCTTTTAACATGACTGTAAAAAACCTGCTGCACTAATCCTTTAGCCTATGGATAACCATCACTTTCAACATCATCATCACCATCATCATCATCATCATCATCATCAAATAGTGATTGTTTTCAGTCTAAATTTGTGATTTCATTGGCATAAGGAAATCCCAGTGAGGAAACTTGCTTGTACCAATGCAAATATGAACCTGCTCTGCACCTTATAGTAATAAAGCATTGCTTGGGACATAGAGAAGTTATACAACTTGTTGGGATCTTATATGCTTTATATCACAGAATCGGGATTAAATGCAGGCTTTTCTGACTCCTAGATTAGATCTCTATCCATGATACCACCCTACTTCCTATTATATATAATAATGAATTCATCAAACTACCACAACTCTCTTATAACTGAGTAGCATGTAGCCCATCAACGATCTTTGTGTATGTTATCCTTTTATATATATTTATAAGACTCCATAAGAACAGGTCAAGTAGCATGATTCCTATGTTATCAAGGAGGAAATCTGAGCATTAAGAGGTTAAGTGACTTGCCTAGAGAAACACTATCTACTGAGTGGCAGAGTTAAAGTAAGAAGCTATAGCTCTTAACTCTCGGGCCCAGGCTACTTCTAGTGCACCAATCAAACTAATAATTGGACTCATGAGAAGTGATCTGGACATTTAATTCAAGAAGCCAGCAAAGCACTTAATTTCAAGCCTGTGTTTTAGATAATGGTATTACTAGTGCTTAGTCAACCAATGACCTCCTAATTACAAAATCTAATGGACTTTTCCCTGTATTACTTCTCATTTAATTATTATCAACTATTCCCTCCTTCTTAAATTCCTCTTGTCCCTTGACTTCTTACATTCTTAAATCCTCTTTCCTTGGAGCCTCTTGATCCATTTTCTTATCATGATTCTAAATAGGAGTATGATGCTCTCAGTTCAATCCTCAGTCCTTAATTATTCAATACACACATAATGTTTATATGTAATTTTTTTGCTGCTATTGAGTCATTTCAGCCATATTTGACTCTTTGTGACCACATTTGGGATTTTCTTGGTAAAGAGACTGGCATGATTTGTAATCTTGTTCTTAGCTCATTTTAAAGATGAGGAACCTGAGGAAAACAGGGTTAAGTGACTTGGTCAAGGTCACATAGCTAGCGTGTAATGCCAGATTAGAACTCATGTTTTATATTTTCTTGACACCAGAATGGCACTCTGTCAATTGTGTCATCTAACTGTCCTACATGTAATTATACACACACACGTGTGTAAATATGGATATACATATAAAATACATACAAACATATACATGTATACATATACACAAAAACTATGTGTATATGATTATACATTTTCAAAAGACTCAGTGCAGTTTTAATCTATCATATATCGATATATATGGATTGTATATTATATGGATAATATATGTCTATATGTATATATTACATATATATGTATAATATGGATAATCGATTTTCATCATGGATTCTCATCCACTTCCATGCCTTCGTTTAATCACTCTAGATTAACTCTTAAATCTGTACATTTATCAGTCTAATGTTTCTTCCAAATTCAGCCCCACCATTGCCAAATATAAGCAGATATATTCATTCCCTATGTATTAAACTTATTTCCCATGCGCAGTATCTCTGTATTCATTCACCTGTATCCATTCAAATCCCTGGAGTCATTTTTGACTTTTCCTCTCTGCCTATTAACCATCAAAATCATCCATTAAGTCTTCTCTATTTTTCTTTTGCGATGTATCACATATGCATCCTTTCCATTTTGTTCCTGCAATTACTACCTTAATATGAGTCATAGGATTTGTAGCTGGAAGGAAAATTAGAGTTCATTTAGTCCTATCTTGTCATATCATAAACGAGATGCTAGAATGCATTACAGGAGTTCTTAACTTTTTTTCTTGGCATGACAGTCCCTTCTGAGAGTTTAGGGAAACCTACAGACTACTCATAAAAATGTGTTTTAGATACATTAAGTAAAACACATAGGATCACAAACTATTAAAACATATATATTAAATATATATTTTTTCAAATTATAGAATTCAGGTTAAGAAGCCCAAGTATAATGGGAAAACCAACAAATGGCTTCTTTGGTCAGTCAAGAAGTGGGTCAGGGGTCAGGAGACCTCAGTTCCAGCTCAATGTAGGGAACATGCAAGCTCTGTTGCCTTGGTAAAATCACTAAACCTTGCTCAACTTTATTTGTGCATTTGGAAAAAGAAGATAATACTTGTACTATCTTATTTCCTAGGGCTGTTGGAAGAAATATACTTTCTAAAGGTTAAAACAGGAAAACTTAAGAAAGCTGAGGTAATTTGAGCAATATCAAAAGTGACAGAATCATAATTTCATTCTAGGTCTTCTGACCTAGGGTGAATCCAAAAGTTTTTCTATGGATTATCTAAGTCCTAGAAGGCAAGAAGGACACCTCTCCAACTTGTTTCTATGTTCTCCAATGTCCTTTCTTCTCCTCTTACAAAACTTCACACTTCATATTACAGCCAGACTCATCTACTCTGAAGCAAGTGGTGATCAATATCACTCCAGTGTTCAAAAAAAGACAAACTGATTTATTATTGCTTTAATTAATTAATAACTACCTGCATAGGCCCCCAGCTTCATTGTGTTAGCACGGGCAGGAATACATCCCATAACTTTTTTCTATTGTAAATTCTTTGTCCTATTCTTGGGATTCAGTTGGCATTGTTCCAGGGTGGGTGAGTTCTGGTCTTCTAGGATATGGCTCTCTAGTGGAAACTCACTGTTCCAATATTTGTGAGGGGATGGAGGGAACTGGAATCTAGTCTTGAGTTCAACTACAAATATGGCAGTGATTTATGATGAAAATTACCATTTCACAGAAAGATGTCTGACACCACAATAAACTACTTTTTGTCCATGCACTTCCCCACATGCAAGACTGAATTACTATCTTAGAGACAAGCAGTATAATAGATAGAAATTTGACCTTGGAATAATGATACCTAAGTTCAAATTCACACATCTTTAGTTTTGAAGAAACTGGAAAAGACCTCAGAGGCAAAGTCCCAACTACCACCCACTACTCCTTTTAAAGGTAAGGATATTCAGATCCTGAGAAGGTGTGACTTGCCCAAATCACCTTTTTGTTGTTATTTCAGGCATGTTTTACTCTTCCTGACCCCATTTAGGGTTGTCTTGACAAAGATACTGGAGTGGTTTGCCATTTTCTCCTCCAGCTCATTTTACAGATGAGAAAACTGAGGCAACCAGTATAAAGTTGACTTGCCCAAACAAAGTTAGTAAGTGTCTGAGGTTGGATTTGAACTCAGCACTTCCTGACTCCAGGTCTGGTACTCTATCCATTGTGCTTCCTGGCTGCCTCAAAGGTCACATAATATCTAAGTATGAGAGATGAGATTTGAACTTGTTTTCTCTGATTCTAAAGCTAGTTCCTTTCCACTGTCTCACACTTAGCTAGTCTGATCATATCAGTAACTTAACTTTTCAGACTCTCTGTTTTCACATGTACAAATTAGTTATAGTAATACCTGCACTTTCTTCCTCACATCATCATAAGGCCATTGTTCAGAAAATTGTAAAGGGTTATATAAATGTTTTTGTTATTCATTAGTGTATTATATATCCTAGCTTGATAAAAATAGATCGTACATCATTTCTTGCCATGCATTTTACCTAAGATGTATTCAATAAATATGTATTGATAAGCTGCATATTCCCCGATTATATTTCCCTCCATGAAATTATGCCCTGATAATAAGAAAGTTACATTAATCTTTGTCATCAAATTGCAGCATTACAAGTATTTCTCTTACTTCAATGATTTTTCATAGGCTAACATTATAACACATCCCTCCCTTGAATTCCCATCCATCTATTATTTTCATCAATGTGTTGCAAAAGAAAGTTATTTCCTTTGTAACCATCTGTACTTAGCCAACCAATAAGGAAGCATTATGTTGGCTCAATTGCAAAGATGAAAAGCATGGGGTGGAGGCCTGGGGGGAGAGGGAGAGACAACAAAAACCCTTGATTAATCTCATGCCTACAGAGGAGATAATGATGAACAGAAGAAGTACAAAAAGCTTTAGAGCCTTCAATGTGATCTGATCAATTTCCCCCATAATGTGCATTCCTTAAATTACTTCTAGATCCAGAGATTATGACAAAACCTAGAAGAGACGATGGTGTTAGTGTGTGAAATCCTGCTGATTCTATATTTCAAATGAATTTATTGTTCTAGGTTGGAATAAAAAGGTTCTTTACATAGTTATGCTGAGTTGTATTGGCCTCAGGAATGTGATGGGTCAACAGAAATATTTTGCAAGTCCATGAAGTCCAACTCATGATTGCTGAGAAAAATATTGGAAATGAAAATAAAATAATACAGCAGCAGAAAAAAGTAGCCCCTAAATGAAGAAATATGTTTTAGTACTAAGTGTTTCTGGAGTTAGTCAAAACACTTAGTGCTTAGCCAGAGTGCATAGCTCAGCCTGTTTTCAAAGGCCATAAAAGGTGCCCTAACTGTAGACAACAAGAGCTGGGCTCTTGAGAATACATATACTGACCTTGATGTGATTACCAATCTTTCACGTAAAGATCAAGGGATGGATTAGAATGAATTGCATCTTTTTCAGTCCAGTGATGTGGTATGGTTCTGGGCCTGGATTGAGGAAGACTGAGTTCAAATCCAGCCTCCGATGATCACTGTGTGCATGCCCTGGATGAATGGCTTCCACTTTCTATGCTTCAGTTTTCTCAGTTGCAAACTGAGGTTAAAAATACCCCTACTCCTTAAGGTTGTTGCAGGATCTAAAGCATTTAGCATTTGCACAGCGCTCTCATAAAGCAGCTGCTTAAAAATGCTTGTTTCATTCCTCCATTTCTTCCTTCTTTTATTTTCTTTTCTTTCTATCTTTTTTTCTCTCCCCCCTCCCTTACTCCCTCCCTACATTCCCTTCTTCCTTCTATTTTATGTGTGTTGAATACATATATATTGTACACGTCTAAAAAGAATCCTTTTGGTCTTTTGAGACTGGCATTTTAATAGATATGATAGATAGATAGATAGATAGGCAGACTGATTGACTGACAAATAGATGATAGACAGACAGACAGACAGATAGATAGATAGATAGATAGATAGATAGATAGATAGATAGATAGATAGATAGATAGATAAACAGACTGAATGGCAGATAGATAGACTGACAGATAGATGATAAGCAGACAAACTGACAGACAAATAGATGATAAATAGATAGATAGACAGACAGATAGATAGATAGATAGATAGATAGATAGATAGATAGATGGATAAGACAGATATAGAGACAAACATACTACTTTGGGAGACTACTGCCATTTTATAATATTAATATCACCCTCATTACTTTCAAATTTTTAAAGTTAGAAAACTAATAGAATCTCACTATTGAAGTCACCTAGTCTTATACATAAGCAGGAATTATACACAAGCAAGGGGATACTGAATACCATAAAGCCTTGAGGAGGGTGGGAATTAAACTACCTCCTGAGACAGTGTAATGGCAAGCAAAAAAGTACTTAGCACTTTGCTTTAGTTACTTAAGTATTTAGCACTTTGAGTCCCTTGTGATTTGAAGGTGGGAGGAATTTACTGATGCAATAGGAAGAGGTGAAACAGGAAGTAGAACCACCACAGATAAGGAAGAACACAGTGGGGACAGAGCAGAATTGGGAAGAAGCATGACTGTGGAGCTGTTACATTGTCTGTTTTGATGTTAATTTGTCAGATCTATCTGCTGATAGAGGATGTTGCTGTTGTCACAGAAACCCTGGGACATTACTACTGGTTTAGAAGACCTCAAAGAATATTTTCTTGTTGTCTGTTCACAGAAGTCCTGGAGGAGGGTTTTACCAATGTTTTCAGAGGTCCTGGACTATAGTGATGATTTGTATTGATTTCTCAGACCTTGTTTGTGGGTCTATGTTGATTTTATTGGCAAAAAGTGAATTGATGGTGGTGCTGGCAATGTGAATGAATGTTATTGTGGCTCTGTTAAACTTTGTCTTCCAAGAAACATAAACTGTGAAGGACTTGAGGAGCACCAGACAATGTAAGCTTCAATATGGAAGGTGAGCTGGACAAGGAACTAGATGAGGAGCAGAACAAGTCACTGAGAGTTTCTCACCTGTGAATCCAGGTGACAGTTAGGTAGGTACATCAGCTGTCCTCTGGAAAACTTCTCATGCTTGGCTTTATAAACAGTGCATTTTTCGATATCTTTAACTATTAGGAACCCCCCCACACACACACACATACACCTTAAATACAATCTATGGTTTCATCTTGATAATTTTCACCCAATGTACCTAATTCTAGAATCTTAGGACAAACGAGAAAAAAAAGTAATCAGAAATCTATATGATAGATTTTAGAATATTTGAATAAAATTAACATGTCCCCTCTTAAGTGTTTTCCCCCTCCAAGATGAATACAATTGGGATATTCCAAATTTTTCTATTACTAGACTTAGAATCCAGAATATTTTGAATCAAATCCCACCTAAGATATTTACTAGTTATGTGATCTTGGGCAAGACATTCTTTCTTTTCCTTGGTATCCTCACCTTTAAAATGAAAGGGTTGAACTCCTTGGTCTATTACCAGCTTTCTTCTAGGTTTTAATAACAGGTAGTGTTTATATAGAACTTCAAGGTTTGCATAATACTTTATATATCCTTTGAGAGTGCATTTCTAAGGTATTTTGTAATCTTAGAGCACTAGATAATGCCCTAGTTTATGGGAACTTTGGTCACTTTATCTAAACTACTCTGCAGAATAGCACCGTTAGCTGGTGCTGTTAGCTCCCCCCTTTTTATAGATGCATAAAGTCAGGTGAGAGAGATTAATTGACTTGCTCAAAGTCACATAGTAAATATCTGAGGCAAGATTCCACCCCAAGTCTTCCTTATTCAGGAAGACCAGTTCTCAACTCTACCACACACACATCCCATGCCTCCTGGAATCTTTTATCTGAATGAGGAATGGTGATACACCTGCCTCCTTTTGGCAGAAATGTAGGAATACTACAGGGTCAGAATGGTGCATACTCCATTTCACAAAAATAGTATTTTCAAATAGCTTTGCACAACTGCTATTGTTTACTTTTATAAGAAACACATTTTTGACTCTCTGTGTTTGGGGGATCAGTATATCAGAAAATGACTGAGATGTTAAAAAAACGAAAGGAACTATTTTTTTAATTGTGCTTAGAAGACTAAATCTGTAAAATGTTACAGAACCAATTTAAAATCTAGACTCAGGTACTAGTCATATATGTAATGCCGGAAAAATCACTTAATTTCTCTTTGCCTGTTTGCTCAACTTTCAAATGACAACACCTACCTTGAAAAGTTATTGTGTGGATCAAATGAGATCATAGTTGTTAAAAATAAATTTAAAAATCTCTTTTTCACACAGTTCCTGTCATATAACAGGTTCTACATAAATGCTTATTCTCCTCTCTTCCCCCCTATTCCTGGAAAGAAGCAATGCCAATTGTAAGGCAAAAAAATTGATGAATCTTGGCAGAAAAAATATGAGAATATGTAACCCTAAGTACTGGGAGTTCACAGATAAAATGGTCTGATTTAGGTGTGAAATAATGCTGTACTGATGTTGTCAATTCCTGACAGCTGCAAGCTCTGATCACAAATTAAAGAATAAAAATAAGAGAAGACATATCTAAGAGATATTTGCATAGGATAGCTTAGGAGCAGGATAAAGGCCCCAAGTCTGGAAGACAGTCAGAATTGGGCAATAGCTTGGAGAGGAGTCAGAGATGGGAGCTTTGAAAATATTTGCTGCCATACTTCAGCTAGATAGATGCTTGTCTCAGGATTTCTAAGACTTCTTCAAATGAATTAGAAGAGGGATTAGTGGGTGCCATTTAGCTGTCTCCTCCAAAATCCAACATTTACAGACTGAATAATACCATGTTTAGCACTGCTTCCCAGGACATACTTGAATTGGTATTCCCTTCCAAAAGTCTGTGTTCCCATTCATGAAAAGAGAATCTCTTTTTAGACCCAGTTTGTATTAAATCCGTCTAAGCCAGTCCAGCTGTCTTCTCTATTGATTTGGTCTCCTGACTTTTTAGGTGACACTTTATAAAATGTTTTACTAAAATCCAGCTAGAATGTGTCTACTTTCTCTTGAATTACTATCATCCTAAACTGTCTCTGAGAAATATCTCTGTTTTTGAACTGGCAACATTTGTTTAAAGGAGGATATAGAATTTGGGAAGACTCAACACTTTAAAAGAATCACAGAAAAAAAGAGAGGACAGTGAAAGAAAGAAAATAAAAATAAATATTTTTATGAGCTTAACTTCCCCACCTCTAAAATTTATGAATATGATTTTTACATTTTGAAGCCATTCTCAATGAAGATATGAAAAGCAAACATAGATTTTGACAAAGGCAAGGTAGAGGCACATTGTGGGTGTACCTGGAAGGTAAGATTCCCAATGAATAAGTGTGTGGGAGTAGCATCATTAAGTATCTCATCTGAGAAATACATGGCAAGAAAAGGAACTGAGCATCTTATGTAGTCAGAATTTGACATAACTGATGAAGTATGAAGTGGGTTCTCTGAGTTGTATTTACAGGATGGGTGGTAATCTTCGCTCCTGCCTTGATGAGATAATATATCTCCCAAGTGATCAAAGAAAGCCTTTATCAAGAAAGGATTTCTTATCAACATCTTTCCTTCTGTTCCCATCCTGATTCATCCTTTCAGGATTAATTTGAGCAACGCATATTTATTAAGAACCTGTTATATGTTATGTATGCATACTGATCAAAAATGACGCCAACAAAAGAAGCAGTGAAAACCCTTAAGGAGATTCCAAATCATGCTCACTCAGTTGTCAAGGTATACCAATGGTTATTTCTATTTCCTTAACATCTCCTACATTTGTTTTTTCTCCAGACAAATGATCACTGTTTGAGTTCAGACTCTTATCACCCCATACATATACTGGTATCCCCCTTCTAGTCTCTCCTGTTTCAAATTAATCCTTCATATGCAGCCCCAGTGGTCTTTCCAAGTTACAAATATGGCTACACCTATTGATCAACAACCTTAGAAAAATGACTTTTAAAAAAAAATCTAAAATAACATAGAAACTCATTAGCCTAGAATAAACCATCTTCTATTATCTGGATTGTACCAACCTTTCTAGTCTTGTTTCATATTACTCCTCTTGTTTAGTTTTTAATACTCCAGACAAACTGAGCCATCTCCAAGTTCCAACTAGTTATAATATTATAGCCACTAACTTCATGCATTTTCCCTGACATACCCCTACCCCAGCTAAAATTTCCTCTTTCTTCTTAAATCTTCCTTACAAAATCACTTGAAACTTAGTATTATACTTAGTTATGCCTACATTGTATACCTTCCCATACCAACTCTAATTAGGCTTGCTGACATCTGACAGAATATAAAATCATCAAAGACAGGAAATACGTGTGTATTTCTTTTGGGTTTTTTTTCCTCCACTATCAGGACTATAATGTAGGAGAAACTTTAGAATTGTTTGTTGTATGGAATTATATTTGATATTTAACAACTCTAAAAATAGGTAGCATACATATTATTATCCTCATTTCCAGAGGAATTAGCTAAGATTCTTAGAAACAGCCAGTCACTAATAAAACATCTAGAAAATATCAGAGAGAGGACTTGAAATAAGGTCATTGGGTTTAGTGCTGGAAAGAAGCTCAGAGGTCCTCTGAGCAGCAAGGAGGCACAGTGGGAGCATTCAACTTGGAGTCAGGGAGACCTGAAATCAAATTCTGTCTAAAACAATCATTTTACCCATGGTAGAGAACCTATGGCCTCAAGGTCACATGGGTCCCTTTAGGTCCTCCTTTGGGGCCCTCTGACTGAATCCACACTTCACAGAACAAAGCCCCATAGCTGCCTCAGCTTACTCTACTGTAAAATGGGAATGATAATAGAACTTGCTATTATCATTGTGAAGATCAAATTAGAGGACAAATGCCAAGTTCTTTGCAAACCTTAGAGCACACAGTAAATGCTAGCTTTTATTACTCTTGGTGCTGTGATTCTTATCTAGTGTAACCTCAAGCTTTTATATATGGAGAAATTAAGAACCTGAAAAGTGAAGTAACATAACTAGAGTAATCACAGGGAGTAAATGGCTATCTGGGATTTGTGCTTCCATGTCCCCTGACTCAAATCCCAAAGCCCTTTCCATCTCATCATAACTAAAAATGTCAGACCTTCTGTTAGTGACTGTTCCATGCATTGATGTCTTGTCACCACTAGGAATTCCACATCCCCTCAATGCACAGGGTCATGTCTTGTTCTTTGGATTCTCTACAATGTTCAGTCTAGAACTCAGTCCATCCTTTCATGGGAAATGAAAGAAAATAAGACATGGTTAAGAGCAACAGTCTTTAGCTCTGCTCAGGAAGCACCCCCCCCAGTCTAGCTTCTATAGATGGAGACATGTTTGAATCATAAGGGAATCCATGTTACATTGACAAATACTATAAGCCCTGGCTGGATATTTCCTTCTCACCAAATAACAGACCAACTCCTTAGCAGACCAAGCATGTGATTTTAAACAGTCTAATCTTATAATCACATCCCTCCACCTCCCATCCCCACTTATTCCATTCATCTTTGCCGCAAGCTGTTCTACTCATTTCCCATAAAGCAGATTTGTATTAATAATAATAGAAATAACAAAAACAGTAATAATAATTGACATTTTAATAGCATGTCAATATTTGCATGACATTTGCGTATGTTAACTCATTTTCTCTTCACAAAAACCCTGTGAGGCAGGTGCTATCAATGTCCTCATTCTACAGAAGAGGAAATTGAACAAGAGAAGCTATGAGTTGTCCAGGTTCACAAATCCAATGAGAGTTTGGGGCAGGTTTCAAATTTAAATATTCCTGCCTCCAAGTTCACCACATAGTTCTATGCGGTTGGTCAAGAACTGGCCCACCCAAGGACTGAAAGAACTTCTGAAGCCTCTCCACAAAACCCCATTCATAAGGTCACAAGGAAAAGGCCATCTTTGCTGAGCATTTTTATAGAGATTGTCCAGACATACTCTTTACAAACCAATAGATTCTATATAACAAGGGGTCCAAGATTTAAAGGTTAATGAGGTTTGTTCTCTTAGGTATCTAGCTGATGCTAAGTGTGTCTTGAATCCAAGAGCGTGGCAATGATGAGTGGAAAGGGAGATCTTGCCATATTAATCAAGTTTGTTAGGATGGCACTTCCACTTCGTATATGTCAGAACACCTGAAAGGCTGGCATGAAGGTGAAGAATAAAGAGTGGAATGATGTGTCTCAAGAGGTCAGAGGAATATGCTTTCAGCATTGTTATTTTGTGCTGCTAGTTTGTTTTGTTCTGACTCAGAAGACTTTCAGAAAAGGAACATTTGATTTCAAAGTCTGTAGAAACTCAACTGGGAAATGTGAAATGAAAAATTTGACTTTGTCTTTACTCAAGCATTTGTGTGTGTGTGTGTATAAGTGTGTACATGTATGTGGGTGCAAATATTTAAGTATTTATATATAGTGCACATACACATATTATATATGTGTGTGCATATATATGCGTATACATGTGTATGCATACACAATATATGCACATTGATATACATATACATATATTTGCATGTAGATAGACATGCATAGTATATGTGTATATATGCATCTTCTCTGATGTGGGCACACCATGCTGAGCACTCCAGTGCCAGTGTCTCCCATGTCACAGCACAATCAATTCCGAAGTTCCTAAGAGAGACCTTGAAAGAGTCCTTTATTGATTCTTCTGACCACCATGTGGACTTTTACCCTGTGTGAGTTCTCCATAAAGTAGGGTTACTATGTATATGCATGTGTATGTGTGTGTGCATGTGTGTCTGTGTGTATGTGTAAGTAAGCAAATGTATATGTGTATCTGTGTGCATATGTATGTGTTTGTGTATATGAATATGTATCTATATGCACACATATGCATGTGTTTATATTTGCCTCATCATTGCTACCATAGAAAACATCTGTTCTTCTAGCTTCAATGTTTTCCTTGAAATACTCAACCATTTTTTATGAACATGGAGCAATTTGGGGGAGCTCCTAGGCTGTCCCAGGCTACAAGGAGCAAAGATGCCTTGTCCCTTTATTTCAGAGTTAGGGACTGAAATATAAAGTTCTTGGTTTGCTATCTGCTTAGGGAAAGGTGAGATCCACCCTTTGTCCTCAAACATCTAAGGTACCTGCTGCCATGAAATATCCCTTTTGAGACCCACTTTGAAATGCCAAGAACGGGGCAGTGAGGAGGTCAGTGACCAGATTGACCTGTCTCTGCTGCCTTTACAAAATCCACCAAACCCAGTGATTCAGCAGGCAACCCCTGGCACCAATCGTGGCTGCCTGACAAATTCAGACACTCACATTTTCCTAGCTCATGAATGCAATTTACTATTCTCTGTCACACTGATTAACCTTGCATGATTCACAGCTACCTTTTCAAAGAGGGGGTGAGTTTATTTTTTTAAGAAGGGAAAAAGTTTGAAAGCTAAATATGGAACTTCATGTTGCCTTAAGAATAGACTGCCCTTTTAAAGTTCCTGTCTCACTTTAATTCAATAGTTTTCTTTTTTGCCACCAGGATGAGTGACCTATAAAATCTCAGTATGGGAAGTGCCATTTTCAGAAAAGCTACATACTTATATGTATTTGACAACATATTTTTGTTTGAGGAAAAAAATCCAATGGTGTTATCTGTAATTTACAATTTATTTGGAATGCCCCTTATCTAGGGACTGTAATTCATTATGTTGACTACAGTTTGATAAAACCAAGCACCATGATAACTCATAGTACAAAGACCAAGGAAAAGGAAGTCAGGGTGAGGGGGCAAGTGCCTCCCTACTCTAGTAGTTAGACACCTCTTATAAAGTTGGCTCTCCTGAATTAAATAGGAAAAGTGCTGCCATCAGATGCCTCAACTTCAACATGGCAGAATCTAAGAGCAGAAACATTTAATAATCACCAGAGAATATACTGCATTCCATTGCCCTGCCCAGATTTCAAAGGTGAGGAGATTGAAAAGGATTTTCCAGATCAATTAAAAATTCAATTCACCCAATATTTATTAAGCTACGATTGCATGCAAGGACAGAAAGCATATCACTGAGAATACAGGGATCCTTGACAAAACAATCGTAAAATCATAAACCTCCTTACCTCCAAGGAACCTATATTGAGTTAAGAGGTCACTTTTGAACTCAAAGAAATCTAGTGTAAGAAAAATTGAAGACAGAGGGGCCACTAAGTAGGGGAAGAAGGAAAGGTTTTATGAGATGGGTGGCACATGAGTAAGGCAAGGATTCTAGGAGGAAGAGATAAGAGATTGCAATCTAAGCCTAAAGCATACATTGTGCAAATGTATAGTGATAGGAGATGAAATGGCAAATTTAGAGAAAAAGTTAAAATTCAATTTGGCCAGAATATAGAAATCGTGAAAGAGAAGTTAGAGTAAATCAAATTTGAAAGGTCAGTGGACACCAAATTGTAGAGGCTTATAAATGGCAGGATAAGAATTTTACATTTTATCTAACTACGGATGGGGAGTGGAACTGGAAAATTTTGAGCAGGGGAGTGACAATCACCAGAAAAAATAACTGTTACCAGATGAAAGAGTAAGAACTGTGAAGTAGATAGCTGGGTGGTACAGCCCATCGAGTATTTGAACATGGAATCAAGCAGACCTAAGTTTTAATTCCATTTTTGATATTGACTAGTTATGTGACCCCTGGCAAATCAATTAACTCCTATTAACCTCCATTTCTTCATCGGGAGCATGGAGATAATAGCATCTTCCTCCCACAAGGCTGTTTTGGGGATCAGATGAGATAACATTAGCGAAACACTCCACAAGCCTTAAAGCACTAGGTAAATGTTAGCTGTTATTGCTGTTGTTAATAAAATTGACCTCCGAGACCTATTTTGTAGAGATAAACCTCCTTGGGGGAAAAAAGGAGCAATTTGCTGTCCTCCGGGAATGGTCGCATATTTATACACAGAAGAGTTTTACTAAATAAAGAATGAGATGCAGAACATGGCAGAAGGTGAGGAGGTAGATGGAGCAAGCTAGAAGGTGAAGGGAAAGTGTGTTTAACTTGGCTGTTCTAAACGCTGAAGTTACAGGCTTCCCTTGGCTGTTCTAATACCTCTTTAATCAGCGAACAAGTGTAGGAACATTTCTTATCTTTCTCTCCCCCTCCTCAGCCTATCCAGTTTGAAAGGTTGGAAAGCAAGAGTGGGAAAGAAAGTGTGTTTGGAGAGAATAAGGCAAGAGAAGAGAACTATAGCAAAGAGAAGAGAATCCATGCTACACTTCTGTCTTCTTGTTAACAGTAATTACACAGAGCCAAGGTTCCCAAGTGGTCCTGGCTGCTATTGTTGTGGAGTGGCGAGAAAAGAGAATGGGTACATAAGTAGCAGTCTTTGCCAACAGGCAGCAGAAAAGCTTTCTGGGAGTGCAAACCTCCTACTTGCCAGAGGAGCAAAGGTCACAGTGCATTGGATTAATGCAGCCTAGTCTTCCTCATTCTGGTATCCTGGGTTTTTGAGAGATGAGATATGGGAGAAGAAGGCACAAGAAACTGCACTCACCAGGATGTATTTATGTCCTCTATTACATTTAATGAGGGAGGCCAAGATGATGTACCCTGTGATGCCTTTGAAGAAATCATTTACCAGCTGGGATGCAACTAGAAACTCTGGCAGTTGGGGCAAACACAGAGGAAATGGGGAGAACTCATGCTGGAACACAGTGGTAACATACTCTGGGGAGGAACTCTGAAACCCAAAGTATTCTGGCCCCATGGTATTATAGCAAGAGACCCCTGGACCCAGTGCACGGATTGGGTGTCAGTGAGAGAGACAGGCACTGGGATATCATGTCAGGACTTCAACAAGTTGCTGTTATGGGCAAAAGGCACAGGATGGAGCTGAACCAGGAGGAATCCTCTGATGGGAGCAACTTGGATTATTTATGTCATTACATACCTATTGACTAGCCCAGGGTTTCTTAAGCTTTTGCCACTCACTACTCCTTTGGTGTTTCTTTAACTGTGGGTCCAGATGGGGTCACGACTCAGTGTTTAAGAAGTGTTGGCTAATCCAATGTCTTGCATGCAGCAGGAGAACTCAATTCAATTCAATTATTTTACATGTGATGCCACAGGCAGGGGATATGAATATGTGTCAGGAGTGTGTATGTGTGTGTGGGGGGTACATAACATGTGAGAGCTTCCTGTCTTTACTGATTATCCCTGTTAACCAGACATTAATCTCAGTGATTTTTCCCTACTAAAGAAGTCAAAATCCCTGTATCCTGAGACAAACCCCAAGTTATGACTTTTCTTGTTACATTTATGAGTAGTTATATTGTAAAAGACCTGAAAGCCCCAGGTTGTTTGTAGACCTAAAGTCTAATCACTCTAGGTGCTGAGTTGAAATGAGACAAGCTATAATCAATTACAGAAATTATCAATGGGTAGCTGATGGGATGACTTATTTTTTTACAACCCCCTCAAGATCTGGTCCAAACGTCAAAAGTAAAGGTCTTTAGATACTATACTTAGTGGTCAGGTAATAGGACTAATATAAGTTTCACCATCTTTCTCCTTTTAGCTTGTGGTAGGCAAAAGCGGGGAAGAAGAGATGGGAAAAGGGTCAAGGACAAGTCTCACCCTCACGTCAATGCATAAGCATATTCTGAGGGGAAATGTTCGTGTTTTTCCTACTTTCTTTATCTGTTGGAAAATCAGAAGTATGATCATTGTCACAAAGAAATCCTACAGGTATTCCTTCTTTTCAGAAGCATGAAATACCTCTTCTGTCTCCTTCCTTTCCCTCCCCAATCCCATTTTTTTAAAAAAAAATTACTTTGTAAAATCTACACTTAATCCTTCTGATCTAATTGTAATCTCAGTACTTAAAGGAGTTATTATCCCCTTTTTTTTGCTTTTGACAGCTTTGACAGTAAATCTGGTGAATCTTGTTTTTAATCACTGAAGAGAATATAAAATTCCAGTTATAGTTTAATGAAAATAAAGATGTAATTTTTCCTCATCGTGGTTCCCCTAAAATCTATCCACAGAAACTGGGCAGTCTGTTAGACCCCAGTTTAAGAGTTTCTAATACAGATCAATACTGCTTAGTAGTTCTATTATTTTATCTCATGACCTGTAGTGGCGTTGGGGATTAGGTAGGTGGCTACTTGCTGTGGAATATGGGGAAACCATCTTAAATATACTTTTTCTTCCACACATATCTTAAAATTGACTTAAACTGAATCTAAATATTCTGTGGAATGTGAGGAAACCATTCCTAAATATAGTTTCATTTGCACAATCATCAAACTGATTCTGTGAATTTAGATGGGCCTGTTTTTTGTTTCCCATGGCTGTTTATGCCTCTCCTCTCCACCATAATTCTCTAATACTGGAGGAATCCTGGAATGTGAGGTGCCCACTATGCTTCTTTCTTCAGAATGCCACCCCATGCCAGTTATTCTCTTCCTTTCTACAGGCCCTATTTCTAGTTTATTTCCTTAAAAAAAATCTTTAAGTTGAATATTGGCTCAGTGATTTGTGTTAACTATGCTAATATATTATACATAGAGAAAAACATAAACACACAACAGGCCATGAGCTCTATTATATCTGTCTGAATTAAGAATGGCCACTATTTTATTCACAATAGGATTATACTATTCACATAGCACACAACACCCAGCCCAACTGTGCTTAATAGAGGAGACAAATGGAATGCACTCCCAGGCAAAATAAATACTTGGACATTATCTCCCCTTTGTCCACTACCTCCTCTTTGAAAGCCACTGAGGATGGCTGTGTCTTAGTGAGAATCTCCATCAATGGCAAGGTAACTGACAATGGTGATGTAGGCATTTTTCTCAGTTTTCTAACTTAGATAATGGCTACAGTCCTCATTGATGATGCTTAGAACATTAAAATGAAAATTTTATTAGATGTCCTTGGGTTTATATCTTTATCTTTAAGATTTACCACAAAGTGAACTGTCCTGCATCAGCATTATCACAATCCAATATTTTGCTATCATTTTTCTACATTTATCACCAATACATTCTTATTATCTTCGTACACCAGTGGTTCTCATCTTTCTTAAAGTCGTGACCCTTTAATACTCGTATGTGGGTGTATCTGCATGTGGGCAGACCCTCCTGGAGAGGGATAGAGGAGGGATGTCTGGGTCCCTAAGACTCTCAGAAACATGTGTTTTCTGATGGTCTTAGGCGACTACTGTGAAAGGGTCATTAGACCCCCAAAGGGATCACTATCCACAGGTTGAGAACCACTGCCTTAAACTAATGACTGCTCTACATTGTACCTAGAAAACACTAGAAAAATGTGGAGTGGAAGTTTTATGCCACTTATTTGAATCTCAAATAAGGCTCTATTTTTCTTTTCCAAAGAAATAAATTTGCATATGCACAGTGAACAGAATTTGATCTTGTCCACTTTGATGCTTTAATATTAAAGTTCCTTCTACATTAACTGAAAGTGAGGTAATGTTTCTGAAGTAAGGACCAATCCAATCTCCTCTCGTAAGACTTTGAACATTGAAATGAAATTCACAAAATGAGAGATTTACAAAGTCCCTCATCTCTGCAAAGATCTAAGGTCCTTACCACATCAGGTCTAAACTGTCATGCCACTACATTCTGAAAATATTGATCTGGGAACCACATTTCTGCACATATTGACCTGAAAACTTCATTCCTCAAAATAAGTTCTACTTTTACTCACATATTCGGAGGAAAGAAAAAGGTAGAAACACTCTTTCCCTCCAACACACACACCCACGTACACATACACAACTTACACTGATACAGTTTCACCTTCGGGTAAATAAATAAGTGAAAATTCTAGTTTCTTCTTTGCAAAAGATTATTCCCTCAAAGATGAGAAATAATTGACTTTTCAGAGAGTTTGAATTCGAGATTATGTTTCCCAGGAGAGGATACCAGTTTTCATTTTTAATATATACACAATTTTGAAATTAAGTTGCTATTATAATAAATAGCTCTTTTGTGAGAAGTCTGTGGAATCAGAAAGAGGAGTGGACACCTATATCAATCTGTTTAACTGTTCAAGAAAAGCCCTTGCAGATCTAAATAAATATTCTGATGCAGGAAGGTAATTTATTTTATATTAATTCATGCCCTATGACTTGTCACAGAAGAACGCTTTTGTTGACTTGGCAGGAATGCTCTTATTTCTCCTTAAGCATCTTACTCAGTCTTAATTCTATCCTTTTCCATATTTTTCCTCTCCTTGCCTTAGGAGTAGGAGAAACAATAGTGACATTAGAAACTTGTTGGGGTTAATGAGAGTAGTATCTGTGCAGTACAAAGGTTCTCAAAATTCTTAAGAGAGAATTTGTGAAGGCAGAGTTCAGAGCAACCCTGGAGCTTGCTCTCAGAGACATGAGCTAGCCATGCATTTTACTATTTCAGTCACCACTCTCCTATACCATGAAGGGAGAGGAGTCTCATCTTTCCCTCCCATTTATTTTCTTAGCCCATTAAAGTTAGATCCCTGGAGTGGAGAGTCCATGAAAGACCTAGCAATATGACACAGTGAGCTCCATCAGCCTAAGCTGGCAACCAGTATAACAGCGAGTCAGAGGACCCAACCACAATTCAGTGCCTCTCAAAGCCATCTCAATAGTCCTGTGCTGTAACACTTTAGCCTATAACCTTATCATTTTCTCTCTAGATATGTGAGTACCATCTTAAAACGTCTATGTTTCATAGCAATTGTGTACAGCACGAGACTACTAGATCGAGGCAATATCTATTTGAAAACATGAATCATCTCAGATGCACATCAAGTTACACAATGTTAAAAGCCGTTCCAAGATGAATGTCAGCTCCACATTTACAAGACTTATAATAAACCAAAAAGGACCCCAACACCCAAACTTTTTTTCCTTCTAATTATTAAAATAAATGTTGATTCTTTCAAAGATAAATAGAAAAACTTCTTATCATTCTAAACAATACAGACTTCAAAAATTTTGTATTTTTTTGTGAAATGATCTGTTATACCCAGTTATTGAGTGCAGTCATGATGATTATTCCAGAATATAATTTTCCAAATTTCACTGACCAAAGTCACAAGGAGAATTTAATCCAATGCCCTGAAGTTGAATCCACCTCCTACTAAAATTTCACTATCCAACGCATTTAGAAGCACAATCTCTCAAACTCTCCAAAGCTATTCCGTGTTTTTCAAATAGTTTGGACTGCATGGTAACATCAGCTTTGTCATGTATACTGTTTTTCTGATTTGTTTTGCTTTTACTTTACGCTTTCTAAGATACTTTAAGAAGTTCCGTAAGACTGCCACCAAAAACAAATAGAACCATGAAGAAAACAAATATCACAAAAGATGACTTACATTATTCATGTATTCACTGAGCAGATCCTGGAGGGCCTGTCGTACTGCATTACACTCGGCTACAATTCTCTCCCGACGGTCATCACGAGTACAAGAAGAATCTGCCATCAGCGCTGCACCACTAATAATGCTCTCCAGCCTTTCTTCTAGAGATGGTCTGAATCGAGCCTCACTGAATGTCATGGGGTCTAAAATGATCTTGTTCTGAAAAAATAAAATTAAAATGAGCAGAGGAAAGAAGACTGCCTTCATATCTTAGATTCTAGGTCATAAAATAGGGGCTTCCATTACAAAGGAAAGTTTTTGGCAAGTTGAATCTGTGATTATCTCTGTTTTTCAGAAAACTAAAGGAGAGAATATCAACATTTTTGAAACCTCATGCCTTAAGTACATATATCTAGAACCAAATATACATATTAGTTGTGAAAATATATTTTTGGCAAAATCTCTATCGACAGATGAGTTTCCACATGAAAAAGTAACACTGAAAACATATTAAAATGTTTCAAAAGTAGTTGATCTTGTTAAAAAAAAGTTTTATTTGATAATTCTAAACATCTTTTCGAGATTAAGATGATGAACCAGCAAAGAAACTTTAAACTGGAGGTAACTAAGAGACTGATATCATAAGTCTTAATCCTTTTTAACGTTTCTTTTACATGACAATCTCATTTTCTCATTTATGTGTATGTCCCAAAGAAATTGTACACACTAATTTATGTGTATCTCATATACAGACTCTAGTTTCCAAGTCTTTGTTCTACTTTCTCTCTCTCTGTTTCTCTCTCTCTCTGTCTCTCTCTCTCTCTCTGTGTTTCTCTCTCTCTCTTTCTCTCTCTCTCTCTCTGTCTCTCTGTCTCTCTCTCTGTCTCTTTCTCTCTTCATAGTATTTGAAAGATTAAGATTATACCACACGGTATACTTGTATTTAAATTTGCTGCAACAAAGTCCTAAAACTATATATACCTTAAGAAGAAAAAAAATGTTCCTTCAACATTAACATACCTCTAGGCCAAGAGAATCATGCCAAAATAACAAGAGAACAAAATTATCATGGTTTAAACCTTGGCCAAAATATATAATTAGATATCTAATCCAATAGCTGAATCAACAAGGTAATTTGTATTAACTAGAGAGCACATTGAAAAGAATTCCATCTCAAGTAAAAACTAACAAACTTCAAATAAAGCTTAACCCTTTTTAATTCTATTGAAACCTAATGGCACATTCCAGAAGCTCTTTGCATACTTACTGCTTTATTTACTTTATATTCACTTTTTTCATATAAATGGAAAGAAGTAATACAGTTTTGACTGAAAAAAATGGTGGAGTCACAGTGTGCTTCTAGCCTGGTGTGAAAAGACATGAGTTCTAAATTAATATGACCACCTATTACCTGTGATTTCAGAAATCTACTTATTTTGTTCACAGGGTTTTTTGTTTGACTTGAAACAAGAAGGCAATGATATCAACCTTGCCTAGTTCAAAGAGCTGTTGTGAAGCTCAAATGATTTAGCAATGCAAGTAACTGGAAAGGTATAAGGCACCATGCAAATGTAAAATCATATTTGGTTGCTGTGTTTCAGTCATTTAAGTTGCATCCAAATCTTTATGACCCCATTTGAGGTTTTCTTTGCAAAGATGCTTGAGTAGTTTGCCATTTCGTTCTCTAGCTCACTTTATAAATGAGGAAACCGAGGTAACAGAGTTAAGTGACTTGCTCACAGTGACAGTGTTAGTATGTGTCTGTGGCCAGAACTGAACCCAGGAAGATGAGTTTTCCTAACTCCAGGTCCAGCACTCTCTCCACTGTTCCAGGATTTCAATGACTGTAATCTCACTGAAAAGGAAATCACCTATATCACCACAGAATCCAACCTGTCCATGCCTTTTAACAAAGGTGAGTCTTGCACACATGCTTTCATAACTCTCCTACTTCCCACAAACCCTTCCTTCTTTCAAACTTCCCAATTTCTATTAAAGGCATCACCATTCTACTAGTTTTCCCAGTTCATAACCTTGACATCAGCTTCAACTTCTCACTCTCTCTCCCCCCACAAATCCAGCCAGTCACAAAAATCTAGCTGTTTCTTCCTCCAAAGCATCTCTAGTATTGGACCTCCTCCTGTCTCCATTCACAGAGTCACCATGCTAGTTCAGGCCTCATAATCTTGAACCAAGACAAGTACAACAGTTTCTTAATAGATCTCAGCAATTTCCTTAAGGTGTGACTCTCATAAACATTCAACTCCAGTCACATCTTGTTGCCTCTGGGATAAAATACCAACTACTGTGTTTAGCTTTTAAAGCCCTTTGTGGTCTGGTCCTATCCTCTCTTTCCAAGTTTAAGGGAAATTATTTCCCCTCACTCCATGACACAACTCTTTGATCCTAATAGATAGAATTATGTCTCTCATTTTCTCCACTGAGCATACCCCACTACTGGAAGGCATTCCTTCTGTGACCCTCTCACAGACCAAACACCATTTTCTTCATGAAGACTTGTTGATCTCATAATTTTGAGTACCCACCCTCTTTACCTAATATTTCACCAATTTGTAGATTATTTATTCAGTTTTTAATGATGACATAGATGCATATATATATATACTATGTATAATGTACTTATATATACATACAATGCATAATGTAAGTAATTGCAAATAGGAATGGTTTTGTTTCATTCTTTGTACTTGAATTTCTAATGCCTTCTCTACTGCACTACACTTAGTAGGCATGTATCAAACAATTAGTGATTGATAGAAAATTCACATATTGTTTATACTTTTACATTGCAATATTTGACCATAATATGTACTGAATTAATGTTCATTATAATCAATTGAATGTGACAGATATTCCCCTAGGAATGACTGATGTGCAGTAGTGTTAACCTCTTCCTGTCTGCTTGAGCATCCTGACTAGAGTCAGTAAGACCTAAGTTCAAATACAGCCTGAGATACTTACTAGATGTGTGGTCCTGGGAAAGTTACCTAACCTCTGTTTGCCTCAGTTTTCTTATCAATAAAATGAAAATAATAATAGTATCCACCTCCTCCAGGTTCTTGTGACAATCAAGTGAGATGAGTGTAAAACACTTAACACTTAACAGTCATAAAGTATTACATGACCTGTAGCTATTACAATTGTTACCTACGCATTATCAGTTTCTTCTGATGTTTCGTTATTCTGCTCTTATAGCAGAGTGAGCCCACTAGAGCTCTATTATGATGTACAATCATGGTGGAGCGGTAGGCCCTGGTTCTAAAAGACTATTAAACCTTGGCACTTCCTGAATCTTGGAAAAGGCTTCCTTCAGATCAACAGGAACTGTGAAATTGGTAACATAGAAACATATATACAATGTCAAGAATTCCAGTCTTAGAGAGTAGACTAAGCATGAAACAAATTAGGTAGATGGCCTCTATTTATGTAAAATGGTCAGGAAGTCAACAAGGATTTATTGAATGTCTCCTATGTTCCAGACTCTGGGCTAAGTGATGAGAATACAAAATCAAGCACAAAGAAAAACAACCCCTGCCCTCTTATATTTCAAGGGGAAACACAAAGCACAAAAGGAAGTCGAATAGGGGTGAAAGAGAAATAAGGTACACAGCACAGGGGCATTATTGAAGTCTGGAATGCACCATGGTTGGAAATCAGGAGATGGTTGGCCTGGGTATCTGCCTTAAGTGGAAGAACCGGGAAGAATTACCTAATCAGAGCAAGTAGCTACAGGGGCAGAAGATACTGCTGAGGGAAGAGTTCCAAGGTTAAAAAAATCTTGGAGGTTAGAGAGATATCAGGAGCATGATCAGAGGAGTATAGCAAGAAGAGGGGGCCTAGTGACATACTAGTGACTAGGCAATAATGATTTGGGAAAACATACCTCTATAGATTGATGGATAGTAGGGACTTTTTCCCTCTCCTATCTCTGCTTTATTTTTGTCAAGAAATCAGTATTATTTGAGGAGAAGGGTAGAATAAAATGCATTAACAGTAAATGAAAACCCAAATCAATGAAATCAGAGAGCACCAAGCTGACTAGAGTTCAAATTCCTAGGGTCTTATAAATTACATACCAGGGGACTAAAAGACAGGGAAAAGTAGATTTAAGGCAGGTCAACAAAGGAACTGGTCTATCAAGAACCAAGGTCTTGGAGGGGCAGGAGAGAAGAGGTGAAGAAGGGTTTGGTGCTATTTTTGGACAAAACCATTACTAGGCCCTGGAGAATGGTTCAAAGTCAGTAGAGTGAAGGTTGAACAAGCTGTGGTATATGATTGTAATGGAATATTACTGTGTTGTAAAAAATGATGAGCTTGATGATATTGGAAAACCATGGAGAGACTTGCATGAAATAAAGAAGAGTGAAATGAGCAGAAGCAAGAGAACATCGTATATGGTAACAGCAACATTATTTTAAGAATGACTTTCAGTGAATAAGTCATTTTGACTATTATGAATATCTGAATTAATTACAAAGGACATGTGAGGGGAGATGCTATCTGCATCCAGAGAAAGAACTGATAAATAGGAATTTGCATAATTTATGTTGAATAGTAGTCATCTCTAGGGAGGATTGGGAAAAAAGAAAATTGCATGATAACTTTATTATATATATATGTTATATTCATTTTATATTTTATATTTATTTTATTATAGAGATATTAAATATTTAAAAGGAATATCAAATTATAAATAAGAGGTTTGCAATCATCTTTTTGAATGGTATTATGTTCTGGAAATGCTTGTTTCATTCAAAAAATTAGAAAATTTTAAAAATTCAAAAAATCAAAGTCAAAACTAGGAAGGAAGGAAGGAAGGAAGGAAGGAAGGAAAGGAGGGAGGGAGAGAAGCAGGGAGGGAGGGAAGAAGGGAGGAGGATAGGTCTTGGCCAAAAACTCGATCTGGAGGAGGGGGGGGGGGTTAGATCCTAAAGAATTGAAAATATCACCTAGACTGTGAGCCTGAGTCATTGAGAGGATGGTACTAGCCTCCAGACTAATAGTAAAGTTAGAAAGGAAGGAGCATTGGGGTTGGGGATAATGAGTTTAATTTCAGACATGAGTTTAAATTGTGTCCAGAACATTGATGGTAGCAGCTAGCAGCTAAGTGCCTTAGTGAACAGTGTGGACTTTGAGTGAGGGAGACTTATCTTTCTGAGTTCAAATCTGGCCTTATATACTTATTAGCTGTGTGACCTTGAGCAAGTCACTTAACCTTATTTGCCTCAGTTTTTGCATCTGTAAAATAAGAAAGAGAAGGAAATGAAAAATCATTCCAGTATGTTTGCCAACAAAATCCCAATCAGAGTCACAAAGAATTGAACATGACTGAAATGGTTGAATGAAAACAACAACTGGACATCCATTTTGAGATTTGTGAGATCATCAGAGAGATTAGGATATTATAGGAAGACTTGAAAAATATCAGCATAGATACCCATGGGATCTGATGAGATCACCAAGTAGAATAGGGGAAGAAGAGAAGAATGCCCAGGAAGACCCCTGAGAGAAAAGTCAACACTAACCTCTGTCATTTCTTACCTCAGTGACGTTAGATGAGTCACTTAGTCTTGGACTAAGTTTCCTCATATATAGAATGAGGAAACTTGATGAGATGGACTCTAAATGTTCTTCCAGCCTTGGACCTATATCACTATGATATATATTCTTATTTTATGAGTCCCTTCTACTACATATAATTTGAATTATAATCTATTGAGCACTTAATAAAGACTTGTTGATTGATTTATCATATGATACTATGTATAATTAATGATCTAATTAAAACTTAATTATTCATTCAGTAGTTATATGATTTTATGTACCTATGTGTTAATAGATTTATTATATAATTATTTGATTCCATGTGTAAAGCAAAAATATAGGTTGGTTACCATAAGTGGTTTTAAGTGTGTTAAAGCATAGCACTTGACTAGGCAGCGTGGTAAATACAAAGGAAGAGAAGAGTAAGCTCCTGTCATTCAAGAAATTCCATTCAAACTGTGATACAAGGATGAACATATATCAAAGCACCACAGAAAGATGTGTGTCTGTTTGTGCGTCAGTACCAAAGGAGGAAGTAAAACACATGCTAGGAGATTAAGAGTAAAGAGAGACCAGAGCGGGTCAGAGTGTGGTAAACCAACACCAATGGTGCAAGAAGAATGTGAACTTGGTCTGATGGATTTGGATGGCCAGAGAGAAAAAGCAGGACAGCGATTCTAAATGGGGCACTTCTTGGCAAACTGTGGTCCACAATCCAAGACTCTTTCTGCAATCCTGTGAGGTCAAAACTATTTTCATAACAATGCTAAGATATTTTTTGATGATTTAAATGTTCTTTCTTTTCCAACAATGTATTTGTG
>CM053595.1:302184591-302187091 GCA_028646575.1 Pseudocheirus occidentalis
ATATATAACATGTTTTATATATATGTATATATATATATACATACAAATTAAAACAGTATATCTCAAAGATTGGATGTAGAAGCAAATATAAGGATCCATTTGTTTTCTAATAAGCCAGGCATTAAAGAGATTTGCAATATCTATACCTACTTATAGCTATCTATCTATAGATATGGATAGATCAATATCTAAAAATACATAGATCTATCTATAGATTATAGATAGATATAGATATAGATGGTTCTATGGATATAGATCTATTTTTATCTATAAATAGATCTGTCTACATCTATCATCTATCTATTTATCCATCCATCCATCCATCCATCCATGCATCCATGCATCCATCCATCCGTCCGTCCATCCATCCATCCACCCTTCCATTTACGTACCTATCTATCTTTCTTTTTATCTATCTATCTATCTACCTATCTATCTATCTAGCTATCTATCTATCTAATCTCAAACTATGCCACTTTTCTTAATAATTTTTGTGCTCTGGAAAATATAGTTACTGCTTTTGTTTTCATAAAGTATGTCATGTTAGTATCCAATGGGTTTTTTTACTCTTATTTGAAATGAACTGTTATATTTTTAAATTAATCACTTTTTTCTTCTAGTATGGTAAATATAAATAGATATAACACATACAAAAATTCTTTGGGGTGTTCAATCATTTTTAAGAGTGCAAAATGGAGGGCAGCTAGGTAGTGTAGTGAATAGAGCACTGGCCCTGGAATCAGGAGGATTTGGGTTCAAATTTGGCCTCAGACACTTAATACACACACACACACACACACACACACACATACAAAATGACACATACAAACTAGTCTTGTGACCACTGGCAAGTCACTTAAACCCAACTACCCTACTTTCCCCTCTCAAAAAAAAAAAGAGAGTGCAAAAGGGTCCTGGGACCAAAGGAAATGTATGTTTACTGAGGGAGGATAGAAAAGCACTTAAGCTGACTTTATCATAGGATGCTTTGGGCGATGATAAGGGATAAAGAACCCCACTCTAGAAGATTACATGACACCCTGAATATGAGAATCCTGCAATTATTTCTTCTCCAAAAATATACAAAAATCTGAAAGAATATACTTTCTAATAATTTTTGAAGTTATAAAATGGAAATGAGTTAGAACATGACATTTTCAAGACTTTAAGTAAAGCCAGTCTTCATGTTTCAAATGTAGATAGGATCTTTTCTTAGGAGTGTGGCATGTCACTGAATCATATCATTATCAGCATTATTAAAAATGATCTCTTCTATAAAACTCATAAGGATATATAATTTTGATGCATGCATATAATTACATGTACAGATAGATGCACATGTGTGGTGATGTAGCCCCTAGGTATACATATGTGTAAAAGGAGAGTAGATCGTCTGACCTGCCTATCCCTTAAAACGCTAAATCATATCCAAGGTCACATATTTGGTGAATATAATACCTGGGTCTCAAATCTGAGTTTCTCTTGGGTCTGAGAACAACACTTTCCACTACTTAACACTTCCTTTAGAGTTCTTAAGAAATGAAAGAGTGATGCGCTGCCATCATTTGTTAATAAACTATAAAGAGACAGGAGAAGAATAAAAGGATCAATATTGATCAGGGTCTAATAATCTCATATTATTTTTAAATAATGAAGATGAAGACCAAAACAGGTTTTCTGAGAAACATTTAAATAAATCAGCAGCAGTGAAGCTATACATTGAGAGATGATTCAAGGATTCTCTAAGTAAAGAGGAAATGCAGTTCTGAAAAAAAATAAAGCATTTAAGACAAAAAGACAAATCTCAGATAAGGCTGAAGATCCTGGAGAATCTATGAACAAGAAATCCAAGCATAGGACAGCATCTAAACACAAAAATAGGTTTGGGAATTTACCCATATCCTAAATATGAAACATATTTACATAGATAGGTTGCAAAGAAAGGTTGTAAGTAACTAAATTTGTCATAATTTCAATCAATTATTTTTTATTTGCACAAGAAACATTTGATTAGCACCTACTGAATATCAATGTATTGAGCTGGGGGTACATAGGTACAAACCAAAATCATCCCTTCCTCCAAAGGATTATATACTATTTGGGAGTGAGGAAAGATGAATAGATGATGCAGTAAGTCAATGTAAATTATATTCAAAGTAAATGTGAAATAATAGGCTTTAGTATGGCAATAAAACTGAGGGTGGAGAATAGATGGAAACTTAAAGTTTCTGCATAACAACTGATGTTGGCCCAATGATACTTTTATCACGAGATTTTCCAGTTGTGAAGTTTCATTGATTTGCTTCTTATATCCTCAGAATGATCTTCAAGTAAATGGTTATTACATAGAGAAGAAGAAAAGACTAAAATAAATATGAATATATGTACTTTAACATACATATGATAAAGTGATATGACACATTTTTGTATGTGCTTATGAAAATTTTTTCTTCCTTTCATTGTTTTTCCTTCCTTCCTTCCTTCCTACCTTCCTTTTTTC
>CM053595.1:302189591-302209753 GCA_028646575.1 Pseudocheirus occidentalis
TTGATATCCTGTGTGTAAATCAAAGTCAATATGCACCAAATAAAACTTGTTATTTTTCTCCCTAACTCCACCATCTACTAACCTTTCCCAATTATCTTCAAGCTATTACCATTCTTCCAGCTTCCCATGTCTGTAAACCTTGCATCCTCCTTTTCTTTTAAACCTCCTCAACTTCTCCTCTTGCATTCAAATGCACATCCACCCCTAGTGATGTGAATCAATTCTCCTATCAGGATCCCTTTATTTCAGCACCTCTCACCAGGGTTATTACAATGATCCTCTAAAGAGCATCATGCAGGAATCTTCCCCTAGTCTAATCTATCCACCAGGCAGTTGCAAAGTCATTTTCCTTAAATCCAGACAATAAGTATTTATTATTTACAGACAATCAGCCAAGTGCACTAATTATTTGAATAAATTGTTATTTATTTGGCTCAAGAAACTGAGGCAAACAATTGAATAACTTGCCCAGGGTTACACAGATAGCCAATGTATGAGAACAAATTTCTACCAGCAGAAAGGCTGATTTGTAAAAGAGCTATTGTTTTTATTGTTAAGTCAAAATCCAAATCTAATCAATTCTCAGGGGTAGTATTAAATTCTAATTTCCCTACCTCCTATTCCCTTTTCCACTTTCTCTAGGTGACTCTCGTTGTTAAAAAAAAAGTTTACTCAAGGATTTTCAAACTTTCTTAATAACTCAGACTTAAAAAAATTAATGATAATATAAAGTTACTAGATAAAATCAATAATGTTTTCTCTAAACAAATCAATGCATTGGGAGTAACTGTTGTGAGGTTGGTTAATGCTCCTCGCCAACACAAGAGATAATTGAGGCATTGGGTTTTTTAGCTGTGCAGTACCTTTATCTTGACATGCAAATTTTAACAAGTCCCAAATATCTCTGTTATCTCAATCATTAACAAAAGGAAACCACTGATGGTTTACAATCATGTGAACCTAAGTCAGGAAATTTGCAAAGAAATAGACTCAGTCTAGACCCTAAAACATATTTTGTATTAACATCATTGATGGAGAGAGATGCTTTGAACATATCTTAAGGAGACACTCCTTAACCTCAGCAGTTTCAGCAGCAGCAAAATCTGTTTTCTTCATGTACAATAGGAGCATCAGTATGACTGTGAACACAGGACAAGAACAAAACATAGAGTGCTTCTGTTGCCTAGAAACATAGGCACAAATGCAGAAATAGGAGGACCCTTAAGGATCATCAAGGTACAAAGGAGAGAACACTGGATTTGGAGTCAAGCAACCTGGTTACCAATTCCAGCTCTTACCTTTCTCTTCTATATACCTTGGAGAAGGCAATCATTTTTTTTGAGATCTCAATTAGCTCCTCTTCAAAATGGGGGAGGGGAAGTGATACATGACTTCTTATGACCTTATATCATAGATCTTGGATATATAACCAAAAGCAACCTTGGTTATTATCTAGCCCAAAGCAGTCATTTTAGAGACGAGGAAACAGATCCAGTAAAGAGATTTTGTCTATGTTGCATAGATAGTAACCATCAGAAGAGCTGAAAAGACATCCTCTAAATCCAAGAGGTTTTTTTTCTACTCTGTAATGCTGCTTCTTATGAGCCTATGATCTAATCTGACCCCTGCATTTTACAGAGTAGGAAACACAGGCAAAGTTTCTGTCCATATCAGTGCTCCAAAGAGACAATTATGATGACAATAATTAGAATCATTGTTATACTTTGATGAATTTGTAAGTTCATGAACATGGTGCTTCCTTAAACAACATAGATCTGATCTTCTCATCTTGGGTGACTTTAGTCTGTTTCCTTCCCCATAAATTCTCCATGTGATGTGCCCCTCGAACCTTTCATTAGAGATCAAAGCATTGCATTGATTGAAATGCTGTGTACTGCCAGTTATACCTTGAGTTTGCTCCCAGGCCACCCCTTTTCCAAGGCTGGATTATCTCTTGGATGATGTCTTTTATGTCACTTCAGGTGGACAATTCTCTGTTCTAATATGCTGTTGCCTCCATGACTCTGCCATTGCTGTCTCATTGACCTGTCATTTTAATTTTAAAGATCATGCTATTCCATGATTGCTAGTCATATAATAGCACATTTCTACAGTGCCTTAAAATGTGAAAAAATCATTTCAATCATCCCTTGGGGTAGATATTGCAAGTATTTTTATATGCATGTTACAGATGATAAAATTAATGTTCTCTGAATTTAAGTGACTTGCCCATGGTCACACAGCTAGAATCAGTGGTGAGACTGAAAACTAGGAGTCAGCATGTGTTTTACTATTCCCTAATGTTTCTCCATATCTACTTCTTTCTGGTATGTATGTAACCAAACTTAACAATGGTGCTTCCTACTTGCAAGTTATTTGGTTAGATGATGAAGGGAATAACAAAGAATAAGATAAACTCTCCATTCTCATCGGCATTATATCCTGGAGGGGGAAAATAAGGAAAGTTTGCAAGTATATGTTGCATATGCAACTAATGTATTCTAAGAAAATGCAATGACAGAAGTTGAAAATCCTAACAAGATTTTTTAGCAGACAATTTGACTTTGATTTAGAGGATCACAGACTGAGAATAACAGGAATACTTGAAGATCATTTAATCCAGCCCCTTTACTTCAAAGATGGAAAGAAAAAACAAGCAAACAGAAAGACAAAACACACAAGCAAAAACCTCAGGTCCAAGGATGTACAATATCTTATCCTGAGTTGCATAGGTAGAAAGAAGAATCTGGATTCAAAAACTTTTGACTTCAGATCACTCTTTCTCATATATATCAAGCTGATTTCTGGATAAACTTGGTAACATTTTTTAATAAATGGCTCATAGAATTTAGAAAATGAAACAGTGACAATTAAAAGTGCCTATTTTTATCATGTTAATGCCAGAGTACTGTTTTTTTCTTTGACAGTCATTGGAAAAAGGGAATGTTAGAAGCAATTAATAGATCTTTAAGGTAATAATAATAATTATTATTTTTAAAATTTTATATAATATATAATATAATAATTAATAATTAATATATTAACATAAATTACATACAATATATAATATATAATAAGAATTATTTTTAATACAGGCTCTCATGAAATTCTCATAATCTACATAGCAATAGAATATCTACATAGGTTGTTTTGGAATTGATTAAATGATTAGATCCAACGGTTTTTAAAAAAATTACTCACTATGTATTTGGAGAAAAATGGGTAGTGGAATACTCCCAAGGAACTTGGTCATGGGCAATGTCATCATTTTTCACTCAGACTTCAATGAAAATATTGATGTTATGATTACAAAATTTCAGTTGACAAAATATTGGGATAGACAACTAATAAGAAACTCGTAATTGAGTCGAGTCAAAAAGATTGTGACAGACAAGACCTATGGGCCAAATCCAGCAAGGTAGTATTCAGTAGGGACACATAAAATCTACAACTCAAATCAAAGAATCAAATTCACAAGGACAAGATGGAAGGGAGAGATGTGACTCCATACAACAGTGTGTGGTAATCAATAATGGTAGCAATAAATCTTAGAGTTTTAATGGGGTGAAAGATAAAAATGAGTCTTCAATGTGATATGGCAGCCCCCAAATCACATGACTACCTGGGTTTCCTTCAGAGATTGAGGGAAGGGGAGAGTCTTTGTAGTCAGTCTTGATCATTCCATATTTGGAGCACTGTGTTCAATGCAGGGTGCCAAATATTTGGAAGGACAATGGCAAGTTAGGATAAGCTCAGAGGAGCCTGAAAAGGTTAAATGGAAGCAGAGGTGGCTGGATGCCAGGATGTATGAGGACGAGTGGAAGGAATTAAGGATGTTTTAAGACAAATAGCTGACATAGTAGATTCAGTGCTGGACTTGAAGTCAAGGAAACCTGAGTTCATATCCTGACACAGACACTACTGTGTGAGAAGTCACCTAAGTTTTATGAGCCTCTGTTTCCTCCTCTGTAAAATGCATGTATTTCTCTTACAGGATTGTTATGATGGTCAAATAAGATAATGTATGTGGAAAAGTGGTAAATTTTAAAGTGTATGTGAAATTATTGTTATTATTATTATTTTTATTATTATTATTATCATCTAGAGCTCTGGGAAAGAGTTACGTGATCCATAACTTATTTTAAGTACTTGAAAGATTTCCATGGGGAAGAGAGATTCAATTAATTTTGCTTGGATCAAGATGGAAAAATAAAGAGTTAGGAGTGAAAGCAGAGAAAAGGCAGATTTAGGCTTTAAAAAGTGAAATTGCTCCAAGATAAAATATTTCATCTCAAGTGGTCCACCTCATTGGAAATTTTCATGAGGAGGCTATATATAACAACATGTTAATAGTATTACAGAAAGATTGTCTTGTCCAAACTAAATAGTACCTGAAGTCCTTTTTATGTTTCAGATTCAATGATAATTGTGTATTTTTAATATTAATTCAAGAAGTCAATACAATGAGATCAATAAGATCGGCTGAGAAGGTGTTACTGAATGGCCTCCTCACATTAATCCTAGCTCTTTTTTTTTTCTCCTCCTTTGCAATTTCTGTAGAACTGCCTAGGTCTCTCTAAGGGCATAACTCACTCTCTACTTGTAGTTCCCAGATTCAAAAAGGTGACTCAGTTTTGAGACTCAAATTCTAGAAATGAGGACTTTGATTGATGACACTGGGATCCAACTGAGAAGAGTGAGCAAACATTCCTGCTGGAGGAGTTTGTGGAGCCAATACAATAAGTCAGTCATTATTCAAGTTTTCATTTGATTCAAATGTTTGCCTTCTATCTCCAGTCTCCAAATGGCTGGAAGTAATAACACATAACTCTTATCTATCAAGAAAGAGAAGTCATGTGTCTCCAGCTCTTTTTGCCTGGGGAGCAAAAGTCCTAGGGATGCTGCCTTCAAAGTCAGGTTGGCTACTATGTGCCTGAGGCAAGAGTTGGAAAAAGATTTGAGGACCCAGCATGATCTGGAAATAATATCTAATCACTTACATGCAGATTAGCCAATGGAAAAATCCTCCAGAAGCCAGAAGGCATTAATCGGGTATTGGATAACCACAGATAGGTTCCCATAAACCGTTAGTGCCAATTAGTGATGGTGGTGATTCATTTTCTTGTATGCCCCCAAAGGCAGTTCATAACAGAGTAAAAGAAATCTTGTATTTTCAAATTTCCTTCTCCTTTTAATGTTAGTTAAGCTAGGCAAGGCATTGCTTTGGTCATGTCACATAGTCAAAAGGACCTCAGTGATTCAGAAGTCCCTCTACAGATACGGTTCATATTCTGTCTCTGCCTGCCTATCCTTTGAGACTGTCATCCGCATGCTTTCACTATGTACCAAATTATCAAAATGCCAGAAAGGGAACTGGAGGGAAATGACTGCACAGTATTGCACAGGCTGGACCGATATTTATTATCTTCTTTTCAGCTCATCTCTTGGGTTTGGGAAAGGCAAATGCTAGTAGGCCATGTGTGATTCATCAGTCCCTTGTTTGTGCAAGCCCTGGGAGAGAGATATGCCTTGTCTCTGACTGCCTTTAGAGTTCACAGGAGCAACAGTGAATACAATCAGGCAATTGTGTTCTTGCTCACAGAAAACTGGCCTGCCCCACCTGTGGTCAAGCATAACAGCTTTGGAGCAAAATGCACAGGAAATAAATAAATGCCTACAGACTTTTATTCAGGTGCTTACTTCAATTTTCAAATGAAATCCTGTAACATAAGGTCTACTTTAGCTTAATATGTGTATTTCTAAAGCAACTGATGCTGCAACAGAGTCATTAAAGCAGAATTTGAATCGCAAATTTCAATATTTGTTTATTCCAAAAATGACTACCACAATATGGTAGGTTCAATTTCCAACATCACCCTTGTTTTGCTTTTGTTATGTTATTTTGGAAAATCTCTTTTTCCTGCTGTTTGAATCTTCTGTCTCCCCTGATTACACACACACACACACACACACACTCACACACACACACACAGAGTTTAATTAAGTAGGTTGCTATCTTTCTTCAGAGTACTGAAGGTGTGTCTTCTCTACAACTTTCCCTAACCTTTAACTCCGAACTCATTGTAAAAAAACAAAACAAAACAAAATAAAAAACCATGCACAGACCATTCCTCCCTAAAGCTGGTTCAACTAGTCATGTTCTCTCCCTCTCAGTGTAGTTGAGTAGTCTTTCTATTTATCTTTAAATACCTTGTATCAAATTCTCCAAAAGGTTTTGTCACTCTTGAGAAGCCCCCAATCCACATTCACCCACCTGTTCTGTCATGGGATCACAGAGTTCTTTGCTTTATTGAAAAGATGGAGTCGATGAACTGTGAGGATATTCTACCCCTTTCTTTTGTTATTCAAAATTTCTCAATATCACACACCCTCTTCTCCTTCACTTTCTTCTTATTTCTTCAATATCTATATGCACTGACTCCTTTTCTGCCTACAAATCTGCCTATGACTCCAGTATTCTAAAAACCAATCAAACAAGAAGACTTTATGTAAGATCTCAAGAACCTCTTGTGACTCTATCGCCTTCTTTTGCTTACCACTCCTTCTGTCTCTATCTCTGTCATTTTCTCTGTCTATTTCTGTTTGTCTTTTGCTTACCACTCCTTCTGTCTCTATCTCTGTCATTTTCTCTGTCTATTTCTGTTTGTCTTTCTATACCTGTCTCTATATCTCTGTATCTGTTTCTCTGTCTTCATACTATGTTTTTCTGTCTTCTGTCTCTCTCTGTCTCTCTCTGTCTCCCTCTTCCTGTCTCTGTCTCTTAATCTCTCTATCTTATAATCTCTTTCTTTCTCCCTCCCTCCTTCCTTCTCTCTCTCCCTCTCTCTCTCTCTCTCTCTCTCTCTCTCTCTCTTTCTCTGTCTCTGTCTCTCTCTCTCTCTGTTTCTCTCCCTCTCTGTCTCTGTCTCTGTCTCCCTGTCTCTCTCTCTCTCCCCTTCTCTCTCTCTTCTCCCTCCCTCCTTCCCTTTCTCCCTCCTTTTCCTATTACATAAGAGACACATAAGCTTATCATTTGCATTTTATCAGCCTCCTCTACCCTTCGTAGTTCGACACTCCCCCCATATACTGAAATTGCTCTTTCAAAAGTCATATATAAAATCCTAGTAGAACATTGACCATTTCTAACTTTCTCCAGCACCTGAATCTTTGATGCATTTGAAACTCTTGGCTACTCTTTAGCTTTCAAGAGATTGTACTCCTGGACTACCTTCTTACCTCTATTCACTCTGCCTCATTAAATAGATTCTTTTTCTTCCCCTGGCTAGGGAAAAGCGTAACTCTTAAGGACATTTTTATTCTTGTGTGCTCTTTCTCCCTTCACTCGTTCCATCCATCCATCCATCTATCCATCCACTTAATAGTTATTGAGTAAATGCCCTAAACTAAACTAAATTAACTATTTACAAAACCTCCCCCTTGGCAATCATGTCTGCTCTCCTTGATTTTTTCCAAGTATTGATTTTATGAGATGATTGTTCAACTCCTGAGCCCTAACCTTTGCTACCAAGCTCCACAGTCTTCCATTGTGATGTCTTACTAAAATCTGCCTAAATCTCCACAAGCCCCCCAAAACTGGTTATTTTCCCCCAAGCACAATTATTTCCTTTCCCTGACTTTTCTATTTCTGTTCCTGATACTAACATCTTTCCCATCATGCAAACTGAAAATCACAGTCTTTTCTTGACTCTTCAATTTTCATCTTCCTCTTTCAGTTAATTATTAAAATCTCTGAATTTTATATTTATGAAATGTCTTTCCAACCTGATTTGGATTATCACTACCTTTAATGTAAATTTCTGTAATTTCCCCAATCTCACTTCCTTGCCTTCAGATAATTCCTAGTATAATCCATTCTACAACTATTCTAAAGCATAACTCTAATCACATAACTCTAATCATGTCACTCACACCCTCCTTACCCATCCCAAACTCCCAAGAGATCATAGTGCTACTTACAATTATATAGTATTATATCTACAATGTGGATGAGAAAATGGAGTCCATCAGCTGTGATGGGCACCATCAAAAATATTCACCACCAAATAAAGATAAAGTTCTTTATCATAGGGGCAGCTAGGTAGCATAGAGAATAGTCCTGAAGTCAGGAGGACCCGAGTTCAAATCTGGCCTCAGATGCTTAATATGCTTATTAGCTGTGTGACCTTGGGCAAGTGACTCAAGCCCAATTTCCTTGTCTTCCCCCTCCAAAAAATCTTTAACATGACATTTATTCTACTCCCCCTGCCTCTCCATAATGATTTGACTGTAATCTACTTATTCATTTACCTCATAAATGCAAGCAAGTTTTGTGTAAAAATCAGATAATCAAAAAATTTTTAAAAGCTCATATCATGCTCATATGTACCTGTGTCTTTATAAAAGCATGATAGTTTATTGAGTACTTTTACATGTATTTTTCAAATTGACACCCACCACAATCTGGAGAGGGGTATCTTTATGCCAAGTATTTCATAGTATTTCATTTCATCATCATCAGACCATAGATCTAAAGCTAGAAGAAGCTTCAGGGGCCATATAATTCAACCACTTCATTTTACAGATTAGGTAACTGAGACTCAGGGATGTCCAAGCTCATACAGATAGGAAGTAGCATAGCCAGGATTAAAAGTCAGATCCACAAATTCAGGTTCACAGTGTCACAGAATTTAAGAGTTAGAAGGTTCTATGGTGGCCATTGAATCCAATGTCCACATGAAAGGAGCCGTCCCTATAACATATGGTAAGTGGTCATCAAGTTTCTACTCTGAGTCCTCAAAGGGGGAAGAGGTCATCCCTTCTCAACACATTCCAGTATACTTTTGGACAACACTAATTTTATTAAATGTTTCCTAAAATTAAGTAAAATTTGCCTCTTTTCACTTTCTACCTGACCATGGTTCTGCCAGAACCATCTAGTTCTGTCTTCTAAGGCCAAACTAATTAGGATTCAGTCCTTCTTCAACATAACTATGGATCAAGTACTTAAAGATGACTATCATGTCCCTCTAACCCCACCCCTTTTCTAGACTGAATGTATCAAGTTCCTTCAACTGGACACTATTTGACATGGCCTCAAGGTCCTTACCCATACTGGTTTCACTCTTTTGGACATCCTCTATACTATCAATGTTCTTATTAAGCCATGGCATTCTGAACTGTAAATCATACTCAAGATGAGGTCTGAAGAGGGCAGCATACAGAGGGACTATCCCTTCCTTATTCCTGGAATCTATCCCTCTCCTAATTCATCCCAAGCCTGAATTATTGTTTTTACATTCCCACATCACTTTACTGATTCACATTATGCTGGCAGTCCACTAAAACTCCCAGATAATTTTCAGAACACCCCCCCAACACACACACAATATCTATTCATGTCTCCTCTATCTTATACTTATGAAATGGATTTTTGTAGTCAAGAGTAGGGCTTTGGATTTATCTGTATTGAATTTTATCTCATTAGATTCAGTCCAATATTCAAGCCTAAGATCATTCTGAATTTGGTCTCAGTTGTCTAGCATGTTAGTAAACTTCCCCATTTGAGTCATTTGCAAATTTGATGATTGCATTATCTCTGCCTTCCTCCAAATCATGGATAAAGATGGTAAATAGCACAAGGCAAAGGATAGATGTCTGGAGTTCTCTACTGAAGACTTGCACAATTACATTGAACCATTAGCAGCTTGTCTTTGAGTCTAGTTATTCCATGAGTTACACATCCACGTGGTTCTAGTATTGTGTAACATCTCTCCATGTTCTCCATAAGAATGATATAAAATATATGATTGGATCCTTTGCTAAAATATGGGTGAACACTTTATTTTGAAACATTTTTTAACCACGGAATTCCAGTCATCTGCTATTTTGATAATTTTGTCAAAATAGGTAAATCAGATTGGATTTTGGATGGCCTGTTCATGGTGAAGCCTTGTAGCCTTCTTCTGATGACCATTTCCCATCCTACATATTAACCAATTATTTATTTAATAGGGTACTCTAGGCAGGTAGATGGCACTGTGGATAGAATGCAGGTCCTCAAGTCGGTAAGACCTGAGTTCAAATCTAGCCTCAGAAATCGACTAAATATATGACTCAAGGGAAGTGACTTCACCCTTTTTGCCTCAGTTTCTGCCTCCATAAAATGAGTCAGAGAAGGAAATGACAAACAACCCTTCAATATATTTGCCAAGAAAACCCCAAATTGGGTCATGAAGAGTCAGATATGGCTGATTGACAATAACCACCTATATTTTTTTACATGCATCAAAGCCAAATTCACTGACACATACTTTATACTCTGTTACTTTCCAGTTGATTTATCATCCCATTATATTTCTTCCTTCTTTTGCTCAAGAGGAAACTTGAGTTTTCCTAATTCCACATTGCAAGAAAATGAAGAAGCATATTTGAAAACAATTAACCTTTTAGTTGTAAACGGAGGCCTCTTTATACTATAAAACAATGATTGTTATGTGTACAATCAAAATTTTAAGACATGTGGGATACATCATTATCTTTATCTTCACATGCAATATAAGTAGACTCTTGTCTAATCTGAATGTCTGCTAATTCTTAAAACTTTCCTTTTGATGGAGTCAAAACATAACCTTTGACTATATCCTTGTCAAATTCTACCTGGATTATTAGTCTCTTGATTGGCCTCCTTTTCCTCAGCTTTATACTTCCTTCCTTTATCTAACTTTTAGTAGAATTGAAAAGAAAGCTGGATTTGGAATCAGTAGCTGGATTTGACTTTCATTTCTGTGTAATCTGAATGACTTTGGATAAGTCCCTCCATTTCTCTTTGCATCCATTCCCTCATAAACAAAATTAGGTGTTTCTGCCAGATGATCTTTAAAAACCCTTTCATCATAAATACAAATACTGCCACAGATGTCTTTAAAAAAACCTATTTCTCTGAGTACACTAGATCAGTAAGCACCTAGTAAGGACTTCTTACGTGCCTGGCAGACAAAGACCAAGGTAATCCTTGCTTTCAAGTAGATTCCATGGGCAGGGGGGTGGAAGAAGGAAGCAGAAACATGTAGGTAAATACAGACAAGGTAAATATAAGCACTTATAGGGGGCATTAGTAGTTGGAATGACCAAGAAAGGACTTCTTAGAGACTGATATGATCATTTTACATTATAAGAGTTTAGAGCAATGATTCTCAACCTTCCTAATGCAGAAAACCCTTTAATACTTGTATGTGGGCATATCTGCATTTGGGTGGACCTGCCTGGAGACTGATAGAGGAGCAGTGTCTCAGTTCCTAATACCATCGGAAATATGTGTTTTCTGATGGTCTTAGGAAACCCCTGTGAAAGGGTCATTTGATCGCCAAAGGTGTTGCGGCCCAAATATTAAGAACCTCTGGTTTAGTGTTTCACTGTAAGGATGCTGTGAACATAGAAGGTAGTTGGTATTAGAACTGAGTGGTAAAAAGAAATCATGACAAAGGTCAGTAAAATATCAGAGGGATATTTTACTCTCAAAGAAAAAAATATTAGGAGGATATAGTTCTTGTAAACCATTCTGTAAGTAGTATGCTTCTTTTCTATTTTAAGTATATAGTCCAAAAGAATAAAGTAGACATTTAATGATGTCCTTTTATTTTACAGATGAGGAAACTTAAGTCCCTAGATATTACTTGGTACCATTATTATCTGAGATAATTTACAGGCCACTCTTCCTCCTCCTCCCTTTGATGGTAGATTGATTAATGGCGTCAATGTGACCTAAGTTGGTGGGTTTCTCCTACGTTGCTTTTCTCTTTCTAGAGTCAGTTTAATGGAAAAGTTAACTGTAGGGAGGAAACTGATTGCAGGATGCATCCTTCAACCATGGGATGACCAATGAAGCTCTTAGAAATCCTAGATGGAACAAATCACTGTTGTTCTTCAAAGGAACATTTGGGCTTCATCCATTTTGCCTGAGTTTTGTCTGAGGGCTTTCCAAAGGAATAAGGGATGGGAAAATGGGGAAACCTCTGCTTTATTAGCTTTATGCAAAGTCCATTTGACTTTGACATCACTTGACATGGGTTCATAGTGACTGAAAGTCAGAATTGACCATCTCAAAGCAAGTACATTTCATATTAAAAGTAAATGTGCTTGCTGTTGTAGACTCTTTTAAAAAAGGACCCTGAAGGATAAAATAAAACACAGGCAGTATGGCCTAGTAAATCAGGTTTCAGAAGTGAAGCTAGGTTCAGATACTGTCTCAGGCATTAACTAGCTGTGAGTCCATGAGTGAGTCACTTGCCCTCTCTGTGCCTCATACTTCATCTGTAAAATGAAGAGGTTGACATCAATGGCCTCTATGGTGTCTTATAACTCTAAAAATAGAATTTTTTAATCCCATGACTTACGCCAGCACACTTCCTGCCCCATGTGACCTTACAAATCTGAATGGACCCATAGTTGCAACACAGACCACTGTACCATTGGACCATTGCAGGAAGGGATCCTTCCTACAATCTGGGCTGGCACTGTACACAAGGGATGCTTGTATTTCTGCCAATTGTTCTCTTCTGGGGTTGAAATGCAAGGCCATGTAAAAATGATAGCAATTATTAATGCTCTGAAGGCTTTCAACCTTCTTCTTTTGGTGACTGGAAGTTTAAATTAAGGCTATAAAGCATGCTTATTATAATAAATTCACTTTGGTGCCTAAATCAAAAGGCAACTCATTTGTTCCATTTTCACCACTTACTATCTTAACATTCAAGTATCAATAATTAACACAGATCCTCCCTCATTATGGCCCAAGTTTTCTGCGTGCTTATTTTCCCATCTTTACATGAAAAGTTCCTCTTGACTTAATTGGAGCAATGTGTATGGAGTGGGAGAAATACTTTAATCATTTATTTTTTGATTAAACTACAGAGAACTTCTAACCGCCATTTTAGATTTGACTTAATTTCTAAATTGCTTAGTGTTTTATTGATACCTTGATGTTCTTTCACAGAAAACATACTGAAAATTAATCTCAATGTCCATTTAATCTCCTTAAAATATTGCTTATAATTATAAACTCTTTGATTCAAACCAAATTAGGTAAAAACAAAAATGTTTTATGATTACCCAGTCCTTTGTTTTTCATGGATACATTTTATTTGTTTAACAAAAATGGTAACATTGGAGTCTTTGGGCAGGGGGTACTTCCTTTGCCCAGGGCTCTCCTTTCACCCTCAGCTGGTCGTGATCAAGGCTCAAGCAAAGGAGATGCAGTTGGCTCAGCCAGAGGTGCCAGAAAGGAAGGCAGCAGCCTACCTATTATCCAAACAAAAGCCAGAGTTTCCAAAAATGTCCTCCAGGTTAAAGCACTCCAGAGTGCAGTTCTGTTCCAGAGGAAGAGGGTGGAATAAAAGTTTTCTCATGGAACTTTTTACTGTGCCCTTCTGGTTATCAGCATTTCCTGAATGGTGTTCTCTTCATCTTTCACACTGCTCTCAAGGTATGATTTTCTCTGTTCCAATTCCTTAATTTTTTTCCCTCTCTTCTGTTTGTCTAACAGCTGGTTTTGAATTACTTCCTTGGATTGAAGAATAAACATTCTCCCTACACTTTCATACATATGACTTCTACCAAAGTCATAATTTCTGTATCTGTAAGACGCACATGATTTTTCATTCTGTTTAACTGTTCCATCTGTATATCTGCAAGCTTCACGTTCTCCTGACTATAGCTAACTTTGGCTTGTAGTTCTATTGAAAGCCTTCTTTACTCCAGGCCTATGGGGGAAGCCAAGTGCTCTAAACTCTTTTTTTTTTGACATGTTGTTTATAAAGCTTGGTAAGATAGCCTTACATCATTTGGTGAAGAAAAATAAAACACTGAAGCTTTAAAATGAGAAAAGATTTAACAAAAGTCATTAGGGAAATACATAGATAAAAAATGCCAGTTGGGGATGTTCTCAATGGACTATGTGCAATTGGTGGTGGGGGCTAATAAGGAGATGCAGAACTTGGAGTGTTAGAAAGCATGCTACAGATGTTAGGACAAATTGGAATTTCACCATCACCTAACAAAAGAGCTGGTTTAGATTCAAAGAAGCATCATATATGCACTTTTATTGTCCAGATCACTTCCAAAACAGTTTCTAGCAATCCAAATACTCATACTCAGACATGAACAGATCAAACAAAATAAATCCTTGCCTTTTCTCAATGCTCCTAACTGTTCAGCACTTGATGTTGACAGCTCTTCCTTTCTTGAATTTTTTTTTCCTTTTTAAGTAGTGTTTTACTTGAACTCTGGAAGAAAAGTTCAGTCTCTGCCTCTGACATTTATTGGTTGTGTTTTCACGTACAAGATCCACAAGCACAAGACGGTAGGAGTATTTCTGAAAAAAATATCTAGGAGTTTTAGTGAAATGTTTCTTGATGTTGTATCATTTTCAGTTGTAGCTGACTCTGAGTGATCCCATTTGCATTTTCTTTGCAAAGATAATGGAGCGGTTTGTCATTTCCTTCTCCAGCTTATTTTACAGATGAGGAATCTGAGGCAAGCAGGGTTAAGTGACTTGCCCAGGGTAACACAGCTACTATGTGTCTGAGACACATTTGAACTCAATTCTTCCTGACTGCAGGCTGGGCACTGCACTACCTAGCTGCCTAGCTCAACATGAGTCTAGACTGTGATATTTCTGGCAAAAAAATAAAAACAAAAAGCCCATATGCTCTTAGACATCATTAAGAAAAGTATTCAAAATCAAGACAATATTTGCTCTGTTATATTCTTTCACTGTTCAGTTCCACAGTTTAGGAAACACATCAAAGATGTAATGAGTATCAGTAGGCACATGACCAAGATGGTTAAACCTTCCAGATCATGCCCTAGACAGCTCAGGGGAAAAGATTAGAGATCTTTAGCCTAGAAAACACATATCTCAGAGGAACCAGGAAAACTGTCTTCAAGACACTGAAATGTTTTCATATAAAAGCAAGATGGATTTGTTCTGTTTGTTTTTAGAGGTCAAAAATGGAAGTAATGGGTATAAGTTTAAACGAAACAAATTAGGCTTGATATAAGAAGTTAGCGGGTTATTTATAGTTCAAGTAGTAGAGGGGGAAGGTTCTGAATATGGATGGTAACTAGGTGGTGCTGGGTCTGGAATCAAGAAGACTCATCTTTGAGTCCAAATCTAGCATCAGCCACTTACTGGCTGCATGACCCTGGCCAAGTCACTTCACCATGTTTGCCTCAGTTTCCACATCTGTAAAATGAGCTAGAGAAAAAATGTCCAACCACTCTAGTTTTTTTGCCTAGAAAACCCCAGATGGCGTAATGAAGAGTCAGACAGAACTGAAATGACCGAATGCTATAAAAAATGGCGCCTGGAGTAAAAAGGAGCTGTGTGTGAGAGAACTTGAAGAAGTGTAAACAGGATTTAACAACCAAATGGATTACACTGAATAAGAAAAAGGAATTGTTTTAGTATTAAGGTTGTAAAAACTAGGTGGTTGAAAAGATAGTGATGCCTTTGACCAGTAAAGGGAAAATTAGAAGGATGGGGCTTAGGGGGAAAGATATCTGTGCCATATACATTTAGAAATATAAAAAAAAATAGCCAGCAGATAGGCAATGGAGAGGTCATTGGCAACTAGGGCAAAGCAATTTCAGTGGAGTGATGAGGTCAAAGGAAAGATTTGAGAATGAGGGTAGCTGAATAAATGAATCCAGTATGGATTTTTTTTCTAGTGTTGCTGAGACAAAACAGGAAAACTCTAAGAGAGAATGGTAGGGCCTAAGGAGAAGGCAAGTTTTCTTAGAGTCAAATCCATGCCTTACTTCATCTGTGATCTCCTAAGGTTGGTTGCGGTTGATTTCACTGACTGATGGAAGAAGTGCTGGGTTCCTGGAAAAAGCTGTTCATTTTGTTTTTAACATTTTTGCTAAATGCCTTCTAGTGCTGCAACATGTAGTTTCTTCTCATGTAGGTCTAGCAATCATGCATCCATGGGTGTTGTGGTTGAAAAATGGAGATGTTCTAACATATTCTTTAAAAGGATCCCCAAGGACTAGGGCTAGTTTTGCCAGTGATTTACTCCTTGGATTGCCATCCCCCAAAAAAGCAGACTTGGGGATTTGGTCTATTGATACCTAATATCTTCTTTGTATTGAATTCTTCCCTTTGTGAGAAAGCATGGACAGCCTGGCTATCTGGGGTCTCAGCTTTCACAGAAGAATTAGAACAGCAAAAAGCTAAGTACCATCAAGTGCCATCAATTGTAAGATGAACCAATAGGATAGGGTTGAGGAACTTATGGCCTCAAGGCCACCTGTGACCTTCTAGGTCCTTCGATGCAGCCTTTTGACTGAGTTCATGTTTTAAAGAACAAGTCCTTTCATTAAGTGGATTTGTTCTGTGAAGTTTGGATTCAAATGACTGCACTTGAGGACCTAAAGGGCCACATGTAACCTGGAAGCCACAGGTTCCCAATCCTGTAACAGGACATGAATAAGTCATAAAAAGACAAAGGTATAAGGAATTTTTCATTATTGTCTAGTCTAGCCATAGAATTTTACAGATGAAGAAACTAAGCCTCTGAAAAGTCTGCTCCTTTCGAAAAGGTTTCTTTCTTCTCAAATTCTTTTTCATTAAATATATTTCTCAACAATAAACACAGAGTGCTTGTGAGTTTGCTCCTGCATCTGACCCTGCTCATCCTTGTAAATAAAATGAATGAATGAATGAATGAATCAATGGATAAATGGGCAAGTAAATAATCAATGTGTCAGAGGAAGGATGGTAAAAGAGGGAAGAGCAAATAATCCATAAACTGGATAATCAGTCCATGGGATATTGAAACACTGAATGTACTTCAAATGGATATTTCATATTAGAGAGACATATACTTCATCAGAGAAATTACTCAAGATCTACATTCGCTAACTTGAGATTTGGAGTTATCTGTTCAAATTGACAAGGCAATTTATATTCTTCAGAAGTAATTGCAACTTAACTGTTATTATCAACCTAATAAATTGCCAGGTGATTTCTACCACATGGTAATATACTTAAATTTCTTGTCTCATAAATGAGTAATTATATCAGTATTCAACAAATATGAAAAGGAAATTGGTTCATTGCCCAGAAGGGAAATACACGCTACCTGGACAGTGAACTCATCTATCTTTGTTTTCTTCTATTTTGGGGGGGGAGGAATTAGGTTTAGGAAAGAACACCTCTCAGAGGTATACTGTGAGACATATTAATTGCTCTTTAAGAAACTTACTTTAGTGGCCTATGAGGGAAATACTTAATCTTGATAAAGATGGAATATTTCATTTTGCTGGTAAAACATGTAAAGTAACCCAACAGCATTCTTTTTATGTAGGTTTGTCCAGTGATTTCTTAAATCACATGGCCTCCATTCTTAAAGGAAAGGGCAGAACTCAGGACCTAAGCCATGGGATGGGAACCTGTGGCCTCAAGGCCACATGTGGATTCCTAGGTCCTTGGTTGTGGCCTTTTGAGTGAGTCCAAGTTTTACAGAACAAATATTTTTATTAAGGTGATTTGTTCTGTGAAGTTCGAGTTCAATCAAAAGGCTGCTCTTTAGCACCTTGAGGGCCACAGGATCCCCAGCCCCGACCTAAACCAATCCAGCTTCACAGAAAGAAAGTGATGCTTTTCACTCAGGCTCAGAAGATGATGTACATTCAAAGTCAGCATGCTCATGAATGCTGATAGGGAGTAAGAGAAAGTTCAGCTTACTAATAATAATAATTTTAAAAAATATGTGTAATGCTAAGCAGTTGGTACAGTCTGTGGCCCCAGTTTCACAACTTTATGCCTGTTCATGCCAAAATACTCGAAATAAAATGGAGAGTTTAATTCAATTATCTCTGTTTTTTTTTCTTTCTCTATGACAACCAATATTCAGATGCAGTCATATTTCCATTAGCAGATGGAAAACTATTCTCAGATTGCCTGAATTTATTCTATCTGAATAATTGCGTGGATGACATCTTCCTCTCATTCTGTTTATTCTTAATTCAGTTAAAGCCCATACTGCAAGGTGGTATAATGGTTAGAGCTCTAAACTTGGAATCAGGAAGAGGTAGATTGCATACCTTAGACTCCTACTGGCTGCATAACCTGGGACAAGTCACTTATGTACTTTGTGATTCATTTTCCTTACATAACCAGGGGGTTGGGCTGGATGGCCTCTCAGATCTCTATCAGATATAAATATATGATCTCTCACTACATTCAGTGATCTCTTAAAAATATCTACATAATTTCAGTCCTCTTTCTGGGTCTACAAAAGAACTATTGTCAGCATGGTTTTGAGAAGGAATTAAATAGTAAAACAGGACTGGCAAAATATTTGACTGCTTAAATTGGCCTGAGGTGGGTCTTGAACATGTAGTTTTGGTTGATTTTGTTTTACATGAATTCTCCAACAGCCAGGAATGCCTATATTCAACAAAACACTAAGGCACATGGTAAAGTAGCAATATATGCTTTATCGTTAGTTATTAATAGCCATACCAACTATTTTGCATTAATCATGTATTGGTTTTATTCCTTATGATGAATTGAACCAATAATGAAGATAGGCTTATCTTTTTTAACGCTCATCCAATGGAAATCTTTTCTCTTAGCCTTTATTTTGGCACTACATATGTATAGCACTGATGCTCCTCCTGGAGACCAGTAGGAGTGGGCAGGATTTCATTGGAAGCTTTTTTTTCAATCCCAGATCTGGTCCAGAAGGCTAGCTTAGATTGGTCATGGAATGATCTGAGAGTTAGAAGGGACATCAGCAGCCATCTAATCGAACCCCCAAATGTAGAGTCCCCATGATACCATACCAAGCAAGTGGTTACAAGTTTCCTGATTGATAGCATTGAAGCAAGAGAGAAGCCACCACCTTTCAAGGCAGGCCATTCCACTCCTGGACTGTAATCAGCTTTAGCAAGTTATTTCTGATGTAAAGGCAAAATTTTCCTGAAGTCAAGCAAAGTGCTATGCATGTAGTAAATGCTTAACTATCTGACTCTCTCTCTCTCTCTCTCTCTCTCTCTCTCTCTCTCTCTCTCTCTCTCTCTCTCTCTCTCTCTCTCTTTCTTTCTCTGTCTGTCTCTCCCTCTTCCTTTCTCTTCATCTCTCCGCACTCCCCATGTATCTCTGTCTGTTACTTATTTATCTAAATTTTCCTTGGCAGCTTCTAATCATAGATCCTGCTTCTGACCCTTGGGTACCAATGGAACAAATATAAACTCTTCCCTACATGAAAATCTTTAAAATTATGTAAGACAACTTCTACATCCCTCAGTTCTCCCCTCCCCTCCACACAATATACAATTTTCTCTACTGTAAGATAAATATGCCTAGAATATAATACATCTAACTGATACACTTATTATATGGACTGAACGTCCATCATGATTCTATTCACCCTGCTCCAGATGCTCTCCAGTTTATCCATGGCCCTTCTGAATACTGGAAAGTCAAGCCAAGGAGCACTGGGAATGACAGCAATTTCTCCCCTTCTTATTACCCATCTTGCTTCCATTCTGCCCACCATATCCTTGGTTCCCATGAACCATCCTTGCAGTGACTGCCTCTGCCTGACCCCTCTGCAGCCACAGCTACTGAAGACCCAGAGAAGAAGAGCCTTATTACCAAAGTCCATGGAACTACCAAATGGTTCCTCAGCAAATGGATGTTTTTTATTAAAGCAGAAGATACTAAAGAAGGCATGTTTCCATTTGCCACATCACCACCTGAGTGACCATAGGACCTTTCTATATGATTTTGGCTAAAATCCCTAAGGTAGTTTATCTCCCTTTTGAGAAACTGAGCTCCTTGAGAGTATGGCTTGTCTCGCTCTTCTGTTTGTATTGCCGTGCTTTTCAACAGTAAGCAATTAATAGTATTTCAACATTAATTAAACAGTGGCATTCAGAAATGAATATAATATGCCAGCTGAGGCCTCAGATCTCTTTTCATGGTGATGGCCTAGATTGATCAAATAGAAAGACAAGAGTTGTGGAGTTGTTGTTTCATTTCCAGGCAGTTGCTATTTCTACTTTCTACTGTTTCTACTCTCTCTACCTTTGTCTCTGTCTCTGTCTGTCTCCCTCATTATCTCCCTGCCCCCATCTCTCTCTCTCTCTCTCTC
>CM053595.1:302210253-302231734 GCA_028646575.1 Pseudocheirus occidentalis
TCTCTCTCTTTCTCTCTTTCTCTCCCTCCCTCCTTCCCCCCATCTCTTTCTCACCATGTATTTAATTTTGTTTATGTCTCTTTAAAGCCATGCTAATATGAACCTTCCTCCTGCCCACTAGACATAAGCTTTCTGGCTAGCATTTCCAATTATGGAAGAGGAAGAAGGCATATGAATTGGATGCTGTAAAAAAGGCACCATTTCCCCAATTTTCTCCTCATGTTTAGACTGAATCCCTTTTAAGTTTCCTATAGCCTGCCATTCAAACATGTTATTTCTTAGATAAACTAATATTGTTCATCATTCTCTTTTTGGTATTTCTTAAACTCATGTGAATTAAAGAAGTGGTTAAGTAATGACATTTGAATTTCCACAAAGCTTTGATGAACCCACCCACACATACACATACACACACACACACTCCACCTTATTGATTTCAGCTTGCCAAAGTCAATGAATATTCAATAATAGATTAGATAGATAGATAGATATGATATGATAGATGGATGACAGATATGACATATATTAGTTATAACTTACTATTTAAAGTATATAAGAATGATCAAGAGCAGAATATGTATACACATATATATTCTGCTCTTGAAAATTCTTTATATATATGTATATATGTATATATCTCTATATATCATATTACAACTCATATATCATATCTACCTACATACAAATATTCTGTTCTTGAAGATTCTTTGGATTTGGCAATCCCAAGTCACTAAGGTAAGAAGCAGGTACTAAATGCCTCCTCTGTGCCAGACGCTATGGTAAGCACTAAAGAGACGGAAAGGGCCCACCCAAATCTATCCCCTCTCCACCCAAAGACACACACACACACACACACACACACACACACACGTGCGCCAAAACAAGCAAACAACCATTCCCTGTTATAAAGAGGGCTTCCTTCTTGTCTGGGTGAGGAGTTACTTCTGGTTGGAACAGTATCTAAGTCATATACTAAATAAAAGTTCTGTGATATTGGTACTTGTCGCTAGACTTTGAAACCAGCATCTTCCAGACAATCTAACGCTTCCACTGTCATTTCCATGTGCTATTACCAAATGTTCTGAAAAATCCTTTACACATTCCCCCTCCTTACCCTAATTTGTTCATTCCTTAAAGTATGCTTTCCAAATAGATCTTAGGGGATATGTTCAAGTTGGTAGGATCCTACTGAGCAGATAAAGGCTTTACTCTCCTTATCTTCTATCCTCCAAATCTAATAATATACATTTTATATATCCAGTACTAAAAGCCAGTGGTTGTTTAGGGGGAAAATAGTTCACCCTGATTCCCTTCCTCAATATCTGATGCAACAGAAATATTAAATATTCAGTCCTCTTCTGTGGTTCATTCATTGGGGCACATGGTCTTAGGATTTTAAACATGCCTCTGACTAACAAGTCCTTCATATCATGTCTGGAATTTTCCATTTCTGTTTTCTTGTTATTATTTTTATATTAGCCACATTGCAAAAGAACACACACACACACACGTGAAAACAAGAAAAACGCAGAAAGTTGAAGATGGGAAATTTCTGCCCACAGAATTCATCGGCTCTCTTTCTGGAGATGAGTAGCATTTATCATAATAGATCCTTTGGAATTGGTTTGGATCACTGGATTGCTGAGAAGACCTAAGTCAGTCACAGTTGATCATTGCATAATGTTGTTACTCTGTATGATGTTCTCCTGTTCTACTCACTTTACTCAGCATCAGTTCATGCAAGTGATTGTTTTTGTTGTGTTGTTTCTGAAATCTACCTGACAGTATTATTCAATTGCATCTGTATACCACAACTTGTTCAGTCAATCCCCAATTGACATTTATCCCCTCACTTTTCAATTCTTTGCCACCATACAAAGAGCTATTGCAAATATTTTCTGTATATATAGGTCCTTATCTCTTTTCTTTGATCTCTTTGGAAAACATACCTAGTAATCACATGGTTGCGTCAAAGGGTATACCCAGTTTTCTAGACCGTTGGCATAGCTCCAAATTGTTCTCCAGAATGTTTGGACCCATTCACAACACCATCAACAATGCATTAGCATCCAATTCTTCCACATCCCTTCCAGTATTTGTCATTTTCATTTTCATCACAAAGAGGACAATTTTCTTATATCATTTTAAAATGGTTAAGTCTTGTTGAGGTAGATTTGGGAGCTTTTTCTATTGCTAGAAACCAGCAATAATCTCATTTATGCAATGATACATAGCAGTCCTGGTTTCTTAATGATCCTTCTGTTGCTCAGACACTAGAGTATCGAGTGGAACTACTCTGGGTTTCATTTTGAGTAGATGAAATCATAAACTGTTAATTCTCGCTAACACTTCTACCTCCTATCTGTCAACTTCAATATGTGGCCTTAGATTGCATGGTTCCAAGGAAGAGCCATAGATTTTATGGTTCCTTCTGGCAGTAGGATTCTTCTAATTCTTTAAAAGGATGACAATGACCCACATCAATGCTGAGACCCTATAAATACCCCCTGCATCTACTCATACCAAAATCACAGTGTGCACTTAGTGAAACTCTAGACTTCCTTAAGTGACATCAGTTCTATACAGAATTAGCTTAAGTCTGGTAGCCCTCTATACTCAGCATACAACACTATAATCCTAATTTCAATGATAAAGTTATCATTTGAAAAATTGTACGTAGCAATGTAATTATCACTTAAAATTAAATGTCTGGCAGAGCAAGGCATCCTAAATCTTTAATCCTTTCAATTATGCTTGCATGAAAAATTTTCAATTTCACTGACAAGGTACAGCTTGGCTTCTTCACCGACAGTTCTGTGGTGAGCTCTATTCCTGATCCCGTGTTTGTTTCCTGAAGTCAGCCCACTCTCTTTGAGCTTTTGGCATATTGATTATGCATTTCTCTGTTTTTGTTACTCTTTCTCTGTCTCTCTGTCTCTCTTTGCATTTGTTGCTCTCTCTCTGTCAGTTCCTGTCTCTCTCTGTTCATCTCTGTCTCTCTCTCCCTCTCTCTCTCTCTTCCTCTCTCTCTCTTTCTCTCTCTCTCTCTCTCTTTCTCTCCCTCTCTCTCCCTCTCTCTCCCTCTCTCTCTCTCTCTCTCTCTCTCTCTCTCTCTCTCTCTCTCTGTCTCTCTTTGCATTTGTTGCTCTCTCTCTTTGTCAGTTCCTGTCTCTCTCTGTTCGTCTCTGTCTCTCTGTCTCTCTCTCTGTCTCTCTCTCTGTCTCTCTGTCTCTGTCTCTCTGTCTCTCTCTGTCTCTCTGTCTCTCTCTCTGTCTCTCTCTCTCTCTCTCTCTCTCTCTCTCTCTCTCTCTCTCTCTCTCTCTCTGTCTCTCTCAGTTTGGTTACTGATCCTCCAAAAATTTAAAAGCAATTCTTCTCATTGTAGTTTGAATACTTATCATAGTGTACATAACAATGCAATAGCACTTAAGGACAGTCACAACAAAGTAATAATTCTGAGCTAGGTCCTGATCAATGAGAATTAGAACCTCTGCGAGAGGTCATACTATTAGAATTCACTGTGAATTGGATTCGGTGGAATTGAATTTAAATTCCAAGGCCTGTTTTCTTTGGGCTGGAACAAATTCCCATATTTTACATAATTACAGGTTTACATAGTACAAATTCAGATGCATGAATCTACTTTTAGGGATTCACTACTTGCATTAATTAGGATCTAGCAGACATAGAATTACTGGGGAAATAGTGCAGTTCTAGTCAAAAAGGGAGATCGAGCATAAAACAAAAGTAATATTAACTAAAAAAGAAAAAAATCTAGGTAAAGAAAATCCACCTAGATTCAGCCATTCTTAAACTGTGTTTCATGGCTTGACACATATTTTAAGAAGTATGAAGGGTGTCACTCCTGGAAAAAGTTTACAAGTCCTGCAATAGACTTGAAACAAACTAACTTGCAGTTTCAAACAATACTAGATGAGATCTCATATGTAACCACTAGGAGGCAGTGAGTCTCCATAGAATAGATGTCTATATCACCCATCACAGATCGTTCTGAGCTAGTGAATGTCCGAAGAGTTTTGATCACATCCTCCCATTGGTGATAAAAAAAAAAATGACTAATGTATATCCTTTCAGACATAATATATGTACTATGCCTTGTACTAACAGGTACATTATGTAAAATACAAAAATATAAAATAAATAAGAATATGATGAAGAAAGAAATATTTTAGAATAATATTTCTAGCTGTACAAAAAAGACATGCCTTTTGCTCATACTAGAACTATGTAATTATTGAAAGGTATGTTGTAGTGGGTATTCCCTTTGTGTATGATTTGAGTAAGATGGACCATCGAGCCCCATCCAAAATTAAAACTGTGTAATTCTGTCAATATATTAAACTTTTGACTTATCAACTGGTGATACAGAAATTCAAAAATCTGGTTTTAATGTCTGTTATCTCTGAAAAAGTTATCTCCAAAAATAGGAGGATACAAACAGTATAAGTATGTTATTGGTATCCCTTGTGATATTTTATTTTGCTATTCCACCCACCAATTATGCCAAGGGTTATGTTAACATTTGGTGAAGTATTTTCCCCCTTAGAGTCATGGAATTTGGTTTCAAAGATAGGTTAAAAGTCATCTTGTCCAGTTCCTTTGCTTTTTTGGGTTTTTTTAGGAATAAATTAAGATTTTCTGGTGGGGGTGGGAGAGGGATATGATGAAGGTAGTTGTTCTGTCTTCACAGAGGAACAAAATGACTTTGCTAGGAAGGGGTCAGGATATGCTACGTCTTACTGTGGCTGATCAGACCAATACAAACTTGGAAGGCTCTACCACAGATCGAACACAAATAGTTCATGTGAACATTTAGAGACTCTTAATTTGTGCATCTTGGATTTCCTTTGAGCCACAAAAGAAGAGGGATATATTTGGAAATGAATGTAATATCATAAATATTAATAAAAATTCAAAATTTAACACAAATAATTGAATGGATCTTTGTCTTCATATATCATCAGGAATCAAACTTACTCCATCATGCTATCTACTAAACATGAAAAAGGTGGAAAATCCCTCTCATTTTATGGATGAAGTCAATAGGATATATATCATTTCTAGGATCAAGGCATTCAGATTTGAAAGGGTCCTACAGCTAAACCAGTCAAACTCCATTTTACAAATTAAACAAAACGACAACAGCAGTCCTAGAAAAGGGATTCAATTTAGGCAGATCATACAAGTAGTCGCCGGGCCAGGATATGAAATCAGATATTCTGATTCAAAATGCAGCATTTTGTGGATCACACCACTCTCCTTGGATCCCCTAAGTAAACGGTTCTTACTTTTACTCAGTGTGCTTCAGAAGAATCTTCTTTTAATGTGAAACCTAAACTACATTAGCCTAAGTTGGAACTGCCTGGTGCTACTGGTTTCTCCTTGATCCAGGCTTTCTTAGACTAAACTAGCTCTTTTTGGATACCCTTATTAGGATGCATTTTTTTTTCAAGTTACTGATTATTTCCCCCACCCCACTCTGCACTCTCTCAAAGATTATCTACCTCCTTCTCCTTGTGGGAATAACTGGTTTAACAATCCCACCTCTTATCTCCCCTATGCACATGGTGCGTTGTTTGAGACTTGGGCCCACAAGCCAGCAGGACAGGACCATATAGGTTTAAATCTGTAATGATGTGTGAGGATTTGAGATAGCTGTTTATCTCCTGGAGTGCTCAACTCCAGAGGTGGCAGCAATTAACTGATGAGAAAATTATCCTTTTCCTACCCTACTTACAGTATTGTGTATGGCTTAATTAACTAGTGTTTGGTGATGGTGAGACAGTTGCTGTATAATTGCAACTATCATTAATATGATGTTCCTGAGCTGTCAGATGAAGATGCTCCCCTCAGTTCTTGCTGTAAATTACTCCTTAAATGGAGTTGTAAACTGTAATCTCTAAGGGATGAACACTACACAGGACCTAGAAAAGAGTCTCAGATATGTGTTAATCCAAGTACAAAGAGTAACAAATGTAAATAAAAGATTAAAAAGAGCTAAAACAACACAATAAAAGCAAATCTGGGGAAATGAAGTCATAAGAGCTTTGTCAATCAGACAGATTTAACTAGTGTTCACAGAGGACCTGAAGACATAGCTGAGGAACAACTTTCAGGGCCAAGGACATAAAAAGGGATTAAAATAAGATTCATTCTTGAAATGTGCCTGAGCAGATTGATGAGATCAAGGATTTAGGTTTGTTTAGAAAGCACTGTGACTGCACAGCCCAAGGCTCTCTTATATGGCCCTGGTGCACCATCTCAAGAATTCTTGTGGACAGAGTGTTCAAGGACTTGCCTAACAAATTCTTCATGACTGAATTGGGTGTGGTCACATTCAAGGATCCAGTGTTTGTATCACCCATTTTAAACAAACACACAATAGGGATTTCTTAAAGTAGGATCCAAGAAAACTGACAATGTCATGGGGCTTTTTTTCCCTCCCCAATTGCTGAGGACAGGGAGGGGTTTTGTCATGGAAAACACTTAAAGTGCCACTGGACTTTGATGACTATCAAAGAGGGAGGCTGATGACTTTGTACAACTCTGCCTCACATATCCAATTCACCACACATCAAAACATCACTCCATGATGCTGATGGTTCTCTTTGAAAAACAAGGACAGACAACCATTTAAACTCAACAATGATAGCACTTTAAGTCAAGATGACTGGGTGATGGTCCAGGATGCAGTGGATAACTTAACATACTCGATGTCTGACCAAACTCTTAGTACTCTACAGCACTTGAAACAAACAGGAACAAATGCTGGGACAAATTATTCTCATCTGTCTCTTCCACGGGTGGAAGTCTTCACATGCTTGGAGCAGACATCCTCCCAACTCATCAGTGGGTTTGAGGCACGTCAGTTACCCTGCAATGATTTTAACTGTGTGTCATGACAATTTTAGCAGGTATGACTGCTGCATAGGCTTCTTCAAGCCACAGGTGAGAGTTAGATGGTAGATGTAGATGTGCATCAACCTTTGGATATATACGAAGTAGTTATTGAATAAATTACTTAAATATGTGACTAGTGTGCTGTTTTCAGGGGAGTATAAAGATGAAGAATAATGTTCAGGGCCAGTGACATCAAAGATCAAAATAAAGTTCATTCTTGAAATATGCTTCAGCAGATTGATGAGATCAAGGATTTAGATTTGTTTAGAAAGCGTTGTTATGGCACAGCCCATGGGCTCTCTCACAAGCCAATATCCCACTGCATCAATTCACATGTAATACAGGAACAATTTAAATCACCATGAAGACTCATTTCTGGGGTAAAATAAGTAGTCCTACACATAAAAGGCTTTCAGCACCAAAACTCTCAAGACAGAGGGGAAAAGAAAAGGTTGCCCATCAGTATTACTTTTCTTATCTATTTGTGATAGTGTGGGTCAGAGTAATGTGCATTCAGAGAATACTACAGTACTCCTAGGAAAGTATGGTCTCCTCCAAACCACAAAAGCAAATTGGCAAACGGCGTCCCCTGTTGGGCAAAATGTAATGGAGGAAAACATACCAAAAACGAAAAACAAAAGAAATATTGTAATGGAAATCTGAAATTGATGACATTATGTGTTAAGGGAAAATCATACTCTAACCCCTAAATAGGAAAAAATAAATGGACAATCTTGTATAGCATTTTACTCACTCTTCTCAGCTGTAGGCCTTTGTTCACAAATGTGGATACCTACTTCTCCCCATTCAAGTCTCTATTTCATGAACTTCATTTTTCTAGGTATAATTGGACAACCACCTTTTTCCATGATTCCCTCAATTGGAAATTCTCTTTCTTCCCTAAGATCTCTCCCAGTGGTTCTCAGCTCTACATACTATAGCCATTTGTGACCATTTTGCAAGTTTTGTTGGGGCAACAATGATTTTACTCATCTTTGAATATTCTGAACACAGCTGGCCCATAATAAGGATCTCTTAAATTTTATTACCAAAATGATGCCAATGGATTAAGGCTCTCTGTAGTCAAGTCATATTAGCAGGGAGTATATCAAAAACTTCTCTGGTAGTATGATTAGGGGTCACAAGGGTTTCATGTGGTTATATTTTGTGTTTCTATGGGAATTATTATCCTTGAAGGCTGTGGCTAATGCTTCCTAAATATCCACTGTTGTATATCCTGGGATTGCTGCACTTTGGAAAGTTGGTTATACTTAGTTTAGAAAAAAAAAAAGCTAAATGGACTACTTGCCCTAAGCCTTTTAATGATATCAAGCATATAAGCTGTGAATGATATTTTTTTTGTATATTTTGTGAAAGAAATTAGGCGTAATATCAATAGTAATAGTTGGAAATGGTTTAATATGAGAGATGTAGTGGTCATGGAAATGAGTAGGCTAGGTTCACTTGAGATATCATACAGAGCTTTGAATGATCCAGAGCAGTTCCCTGATACAACCTCTTTACACACACACACACACACACACACACACACACACACACACACACACACACACATACACTCTTCCAGTGATGTTACATGGTCATGTTTAATACAGAAAGTCAGAGTTTACAAGGAATTGAAATGGGAGACAATGGAAAGAAACATGATGAAAATGAGTAGGCAGAGGCCAACAAGGCCTCATGCAAAGGGTGCTGGGAAAGAGATTTATGTACAATGGGAAAGGGGGTGAATCAGTTACATTGTGAGATAAAGAAGCATTACATGGAGCCTAAAGTGCCAAAGGCTGAGAGACCCCCCAGTAGGGAGATTCTATAAGAAAATTCTGTGACAGGCGAAGGGTTAGAATCATACGGCATACAAAAAATACTAGGCTGGACAGTGACCTGCACTGACCAGAAGTTTAAAGATGCAATTAAATGAATCCAGTGAAGAATAAATGCTTGAAAATGTGCATATTTGCATTTCTTTAGATAAATTTAATAAGATTATAAATATAGATTATTCAATAATTTCCATATCAATAATAATCTACTAAATTCACAATAAGCTAAATTATAAAGCTATGCAATGCTACAGAATGAATATTAATTGTTTATTTTAGTTTTGTTCAAAAAAGTACATTATTCAATTTACCTTTATTTCTAAAAGTTCTCATTTTAAAGTTCACTCTTTTAATGAGGTGGGACATAATATTCAGATTGTATGCTCAGTTGCTTTATTGATAAACAGAAAATAGACTTTAAAGCGATCTTTCCATTTTAATTAAAATATTTATGGTCAAATGGACCTTTGATATCACTGATGCTTTCTGCTTAGAGAGATTGCTACCCCTCTATATCTCCTCATACTTTGTAACTTCCCATAAATAATGTACATGGGATCCATCCAACATTATGGTCTCCCCCCCTTATAATGGTAATTAATTTAAATTTGAAGACTACTTTTTGTTATGTCAAGTAAGCAGGTACTTAGCCCTTAGTAACTAATCAAACATTTGTGAAACAAAGAGAAGGTGTGAACTCTCTCCTGGTGCTGACATAGCAGGAAGGGGTTGGCTGAGACAGGAAGCCTGTGTGTGTGTGTGTGTGTGTGTGTGTGTGTGTGTGTGCAAGAAAAGTCACAGAGAGCCACATTCAGAATTTTCTCCTGACAAGATCCTGGTGGAAGAACCTGTTCTGCCAAGAGATCTGGTGAAGACTGAAGTTGATGCCTGAAGGCCAAAGTTGTTGCCCATAATGTAATAGAATGTAGGAGCAGCTTACCAGAAGAATGCTAGTGTGAACAGCTTTTAAGGTTATGATTATGCAATATAATGAACACTCCATTTATTCAAGAACAAATCGAAGGAAAACATTCAAAACAAATCAAGACAAGGTATTCACAACATTACATCTTATCACAAAAAATCACAATGTACTGTTCACAACAGCTTATCATTAAAATGGCCACATAGTTTTCACCAAAGTGGTCACAGTATTTAGAACAAAGAACAAAAGAACAATCATCTGGTATCCCTAAGGAGGTTTTCTTCTTTATTTAGTCATTCAGTCTTCTCAGAATACAAATCAGTCTTCCACTCATGGTGCAACTAGGTTAACTTAATCAGTCACTGATTTAACAAAAAGTTACTAAGTATGGCTAATCATAAATACAATCATTAGAAAATACACAAATCATCCACCAGTTAAGTCAATCAGTCACTTATTAAAATTTATGATTACTAAGTATCATTAAAAACTAAGTACAATTATTACAAAATGCACAAATCCTTACCCCTAGGTGACTAGTAAACCACTTTATCATCATAGTATTTTTCAATATCCAAGGGGAGATCTTTTCTTCATCTTGACTCAGGGTGGTTTCTCAGATTCCCTGGAGCTCCTTCCATGGTCCCACCTCCTACCTGAATCCACCAAACAGTCACCTGAATTCAGAAGCAGATGGCTCCCAAGTCCTTGATCAGTCCTCTGGGCAGTTCCTCCTACACATTGAAGTTAACAGGGTCCAGTACATATCAAAACCTTCACAATTTCTGTTCCTTGGAATTCAAGGATCAACCAAGCTACAAACAAACAAAGTCTTAGCATCCTGGCCATGGATCCTCAGTCCTCTGGCAGTTTGGCTGGCCCTAGGACCCAGAATTTCAGTCAGCAGCAGCCAGCTCGGCTATCACTAGATCTCTCTGCAGAACAGCTTCTTCCACCAGGATCTTGTCAGGAGAAAATTTTGAATGTGCCTCTCTAAGGCTTTTCTTATATACTCATACACACATTGGCTTCCTGTTTCAGCCAACCCCCTTCCTGTTATGTCAGCAACAGGAAGCAGTGTTCACAGTTCTGTTTCTTTCATAGAGGTTTGATTAGTTACTAAGGGCTAAGTACCTGCTTACTTGACATAAGAAAAGGGGGTCTTCAAATTTAAATTAATTACAATTACACCCCTCAGTTTTCTTGATGCTAACTGAGGTACCAATGAAGTCTAATTGCTCTATCTTAGTCTGGCCACATGACCATCCCCTCACCTTTTTTGATCATTCCATTACTCTTTTAATAGTCCCTTATCATGTATTGCAGTATACCTGTACTCACAATGCATGCCTCTTTTGTCTTAAAATTTTAAGTTAGTTTTCATTCTTTGAAGACTGATGTGCCCCTGAAGCCACAACCATCAGTCACTATTGGTTTAATATTGCTGTTAGTGGTCTTGAGTTTTGGAGAGAAAACCTATATCTATATCATCTATATCTATCTTTATCTCTATTTCTATCTCTGTCTCTATCTATCTGTCTGTCTATCTATCTATCTATCCATCCATATGGAGAGAGACAGAGAGAGACAGAGAGAGACAGTGAGATAGAGACAGACAGAGACAGTGAGACAGAGACAGACAGATAGAGATAAGGCTTAGCATATTGCTTCAAATGTACATAAAGGCCCCTAGTTATGCTGTAGATAAAACACCAAGCCTGGAGTCAGGGACACCTGAAAGCAAATCCTGACTCAGACATTTACTAGCTGTGTGACCCTGGACACGTCATCAAAATAAAAAAAAATCCTCTCAGTTTCCTCTTTGAAAATGGGGGATTTAGTTTAAGGAGGGAATAACATACACACTCAAATGAGTATCTTACCCAAGAGGAAAGTAGGGGGGAAGGGCATAAAAGGGGGAACGATAGAAAGGAGCACAGACTGGGGAGAGGATAATTAGAGGCAAACACATTGTGTAAATACACATGTACAATTTATATTGAATTGCTTGTCTTCTCAGTGGGGGGGTGGGTGAGGCAGGAAGAAGGGAGAGAATCTGGAACTCAGAATTTTAAAAACAAATGATAAAAATTGTTTTTACATGCAACCAAGAAATAAGATATACAGGCAATGGGGTGTGGAAATTCATATTGCTGTACAAGAAAGTAAGAGGGGGGGATGAAGACAGGATATGAGAGAGCAGATTGGGAGAAGAGGTATTCTGTACATTTGCTATATTGGTGTGGGGAGAAAATTTGTAACTCAATCTTGTGGAAATGAATGTTGAAAACTGATAAATAGGTAGATAGATGATAGATAGATAGACAGACAGACAGACAGACAGAAGGATAGAAAGACAGATGGATGGATGGACAGATGGACGGACGGACGGACGGATGGATGGATGGATGGATGGATGAATGGATGGATGGGTGGGTGGGTGGATGGATGGATGGATGGATGGATGAATAAATGAATAATTCTTTTAAAATGCAAAAAAATAACCTAGGGATAATTGTACTATATACAACTCATGGTTGCTTGTGATACTAAAATGAGATAATAGCTGTAAAATTCTCTGCAAACCTTAAAATGCTATACAAAGGCTAACTATCATCATCATTATTGCTATTGTTTTCAATTATAATTACTTCCTAGAAGAGTAGAAATACCGTGTGTGTGCTTTCCTAACATGCAGGGTTACCTCCACTGTGGAGTAAGTCATCAAGGCAGGCCTGTGTGGAGTTTGTAGTAAACTAATTGTACACAAATGCGACCTTGTTTATTAAGCATCACAATAAAAGTCCCTGGTAAATGCCTCAAACTAAGGGTCCAAATCAAATGATCTTTATATGGAATACTTTGATGATACATTCGACAACTTGAAAACAGTCTATAAGCTTTAAAAACAGAAAAAAATCAATAAAAATGAAAAAAAATATAAATACATAAAATAGAAAATATATAAATAAAACATATAGAAAAATAATAGAGTATTATAAAATAGAAAAATACAATGTTCTTTAAACAACATGTATCTATATCTTTCTCTATCAAAGAATGATGTCTGCCAAATAAAAATCCTGCCCCCATTCTAACAGAAAAAACAAAATGACTTTATAAATAAAATCTTCATCATCACCATCACCATCATCATCAGAGAAATAGCATGGTATAATGCAGAGAGGATTTGCTTAAGACTCAAGGAAACTGGACTTCTAGTTGACCTCTGACATATACTTTCCCTGTGACCCTGGGCCTCCCATTTGATCTTTCAGTGTACCAAGCAATTCTCTAATACCATCAAAGCTACCAATCTGCATTGATACAAGTTTTCTCTAATTCTGACATTGACCCAGGTTCCAACTCTAACCTCAGGTCTTACTCCTTTGGTCAAAGATGTGGAACAAGATGCATGCATACATACATACATACAATCATCTTATTGCACAGAGAAGGAAATTGAGAGCCAGAGAGGAAAAGTCTGTTATATAGGGTCACACAGTGACCTGGTGGCTGTTCAGACTTGGATTTAAACCAAGGTATCTTGATGGGTTGCAGAGTACTCTCCCCGCTATATAAAACAATTAGGAGGTAAAGTGGGTAAATAGTGCTGGAGTCAGGAAGAGCTGAGTTCAAATTCCACCTCGGATACTCATATGTGTGATCTCAGACAGATCAATAACTTCTCTCAGTCTTAACTTCCTCTCCTATAAAATGAGCATAATGATAACATCTACTTCACAGGCAACTTATGAGGATAAACATAAATAATAATTACCCAGCATTTGGAAATTTTAAATCAATTCTAGGCATTGTTATTCTACCACACTTGCTGTTTGTATGAGAAAAGAATAATATTAATAACAGTAACTGACTTGATGTATAAATTCATAGTTCACTAAGTGGGTGACATAAAATGTTCTCATTTGATGCTCAAAAGTCCCCCCAAAACTTGATACTACAGATACCTCTACAAAAAGAAAAACAGATGCTTAGAGATATTAACCAACTTGCCCATGTTCACATTCCTAAGTGTCAAGAGCAGAATTTGAATCCAGATCTTTTTTACACCAATTTCCATCAACTTTTTTTTTTGCCTGAAAGTACTATGGTGGGCATGAGTAAAGATACAAAAACTGAGGTTATCTAATCAACTTTTAGGGAAAATATAGAAAATTGACTTATTATTTAGATATATGCATATGCAAAACCTGACATACAGCAGGATTGATTTAATTCCATAAAATAGGTGTGAACACATGTTGACACAACATGTTCTAGAATGAAAGCATTAGGCAAAATTGGAGGTTGCTTTGCCCAGGAGCAATAACATTTTTTCTTCTGTTTTTCTTATGCTTGTGTTCATTACATCAATTTCATTGTAAGTAATTTTCCATTACATTTCATTTGAATGGATGTGTAAATAACATAGCCCTCAAACCCTCACTTTAGTTGTAGAGAAAGTAGCTCTAAGAGCATCTGAAATTTATGACATAATTTTAAACACATTAATCTTTTCCGATGATTCTTTGGAATGAATAGGACTGTCATAATTATTACTCAAAATGTCTTTCTTAGAAGTATGGGACATAAGACAAACTAAAATGACATGCCTGTAGGCCATGTATCTGAAATTAAGATTTCTCTACCCCTAGAGACTTCTCAGTTTAAGTGTGTACCTGGAGTAAAACTTGACTCTTTTTTTTTTCTCTTTGACCTTCACAAATGTTTTCCAAGAAGATTCATCATTCTGCTCCCTCTTCGCAAACAACATACTGTGAATTCTTAGAATGAAATTACCTCAATTGTATGAAAAACTCATTAGATTTTGTGTTTAGAGGTTTTTTTTGTGCATGTTTAAATGTATCAGAAATTCTTTTTAGAAGCCAAATCACAATTGGGTGTTGGGTAACTTGTTCCTTATCTGCACAGAAATAAAGAGAAAAATCAATATATTTGAACATAAAAATGCTTACTTTTAATAAAGGGACAGGTCTTAGCACTCTTTTTATACATAACATGCCTGGAAAGTTTCTTGGTTTTTTGGTTCAATAATGATTACTAGCAGCCTCATCCTCATCACCATTATCATTAATGTTATTTTTGAAGTTATATGAGGGGAGCCTATTTTATATTTGTTTTTTTTCCATATGTACATACAGCAGCCTAGGCACAGATTGGGGTGATGAGTTTTGGGAGGATTCAAGTAATCACACAGATATGAAATATAAAGTAGGTCTGGCTTTATCCCCATCCCTTCTGATTTCTTTTGAAGTGAATGATTTGGATACAACAATTCCAATAAGCAATCTTGTGAGAAAATAAAAATATTTGCTTACACACAGCAGCCTTAAAAAAAAAAGGTCAGCAGTGTTTGGGGGGCAATTCTAAGCGAAGTATATGATCTTCTATGTCTCAAGAACTCTTTCAGCCCTTGTCAGACATCTAGAAATGTCATTGTTCTTAAAACATATGGAAATGTTTAGAAAAACAAGTGCTGTGGAAATCTGGTCTACCAGTTTGTAGGCTTTTGGGTTTAAAGGTTTCTTTTAAGTGCTTAGCACAGTGCCTGGTGCATAGAAGGTACTTCATAAGTGTGGACTGATTAATTGATTGGTCTTAGAAACAGAAATAGAGCATCAGAACACAGTGGTTTACATTGAAGGTATCTCCCATCTTCTGATAGGATCACCTTTCTAATTAGAAAGGGTGGAGATATCACAAAAGCCTGGTGTTCTTTAGTACAGATTCTGAAAGGAATGCCCAATATTACTGTCCAGATGAGTGATTTGAAGAAATGTCTTCACTTCTGTAAGAAACAAATCATATTTGTTCGCTAGTGGAACCTATCCTGAAGGAAATCTACAATTCAAATCCCTAAGACAGCAAATCTATCTGAATTATCCTCACAAGTCTTATCTCTAACCATCTATCACTGTGTTTGTGAATCTCGGCACCGCAAATCTTTGTTATAAAAGTTATGAGGAAAAATGACTATTTTATATATGAATGTGTGTATGAGAGAGAGGAGGGAGAGAGAGGGGAGGGAAATAAAGAAAGGGAGAGAGACAGAGAGAGAGACAAAGACAGAGATTGAGAGACAGAGACAGAGAAAGACAGAGAGAGAGCAAGGAGAATCAGGGCAAAAGGAGGGAGAAGGGAAGGAGGAAGACTTTATCTCCCTATGTATGCACATGTATGTGTGTATGTATATACATACACATAGAAATATAAATATACATGTATGTATGATTATATAATGTGTACATTAAAGTATTAGGACTGATCTAGAGGAAGGAGAAGCACATTTGAAATGGACAAACTCATAAAATCCTAGAGAATTCAGAATATTTTTTGTGGGATTTTCTGAGATTTGGGAATTTGAGTCTTCCAGACTCTAGGCCCAGAGCTCTATTTATGGCATGACCTAGCTTCTTCTGTTATATATAAAAAGTTGATGTTTCTATATGATAAGCTAATTTTAAAATCCATGTAAAATGGATCTTGTAGAGGAGAGTAATATGAGATAATTCTAGGAGGGGAAGTATCTATTGGATTTGAAGGACACTAAATGACCTGGAAAGGAGTTTGAACTTCATTTGGTAGGAGATGAGAAGCTAATGAAGAAATACCAGCAGAGAATTAAGATGGTCAAATCCACATAAAAGGAAAGTTAGTTTGGTAGGAAGAATGGAGTGAAGAAGGGAAAGACTCATGATGGAAATAACTTTTAGAAATCTATTCAAGTCATCTAGGAAAGTGATAATGAAACATTTTTTTCTAAGGCAAGAGCAGTAATTAAACAAGAAATTCATTTATTTGGTGAACAATTTTCGGCAAAATGTGGTGGGAAAAATATTTTTTTTCAACATACGGGTTCTCTATCAAGAGTCACTTCCTTAAAAGCAGAGATTTGGAAGGCAATCTAATAAAATCAATGTTGCTCTTGGTAATTCTAGATGAAAAAGAATAGAACTATCTTTTAATTATTCATAAAAAGACCCACACACAGAATGTATTATATTCCCAGTTTTGAAAATGTCGGGAACTTTGAGAACTGAACAGGACATGGAGTGGAGTCAGCAAGTGTATTATCTAGTACAATTGGCCCTAGGAATACTGTTAAAGACTTTCCACCATACTAGTTCATGTTTGGGCAACAACCATGCCTTCCTATTGACTTGTGTTTTGGTAACTCAAATGAAAGAGGCAATACTATTTATCAAAATTTGTATAATTCCCTACTGAGGAAGAGTTGGAGTGATGCATACCAGCTAGCTGAAACTTCTGCTCAGAAGAGCTAGGACAGAAACACATATTTTAAAACTAGAAAACATTGTTAAGTCTTTCAAAATAGAGAAAGAATTAGTATGTGTGTGAGAAAAATGGGTATTCAAGGGACTCACAATTTAGTTGAGCAATAAATTGTCAACCCATATGAAGTTACTGAGAAAATAGGCAACTTCCCTGTGTACAAAATATTCTCAGAGAACAAAAGGGGAGGCTATCAGGATCATTACCCACAATTACTCAATTTTCAATAGGAGAATCAAGAGGACTTCCTAATGAGCAAGGAGAGAAATGATGGTCACTGAACGCCCAGGATATGAGGTTGCCTATAAAAAGTACAATGGATTTCGGGTGCAGATATGACAGTGAAAGTGATGCTTGTGAGTCTATTATGATGTATATGTTAAGAATATATCAACTACTAGTTCAATTATAGGAGCAAACAAAGCAAAAAACAAAAGCATCACAGAGCATCACAATAAACTTATTTATATCTCTTTATCAGTGTGTGTATGTGTGTGCATGTGTGTGCCATAGGGGCAGAGGGAAGGCAGGTTTTTGATTCCATCAGTTATCTGATAAATACTAAAAGATCTCAGATTTCTTTATCAAAGAAAAAATCTTTATCATGGAAAAATCTCTCTATGAACTTAATTCAATAACTCTGTCACTCATAGCCTTAGAGCAGCAGTTCTCAACCTGTGGGTCGCAACTCCTCTGGGGGTCAAATGATTCTTTCACAGGGGCCACCTGAGACCATGGGAAAACACATATTTCCTTTTTTTTTTGGAGGGCAATTGGGGCTAAGTGACTCGCCCAAAGTCACATGGCTAGTATGTCAAGTGTCTGAGGTAGAAGAGTGAGGTAGGATTACTAGCAGTCTTATAGAGGTAACTGGTGGCTTCAGTGCAAAGTTCTGGGTCAGGAATCTGGAAGACTTGAGTTCAATTCCAGCCTCAGACACTGCCTAAATGTGTGTCCCTGGGCAAGTCACATAACCTTGTTTGCTTGAGTTCCTTATCTATAAAATGAGCTGAAGAAAGAAATGGCAAACCATTCCAGTATCTCCACCAAGAAAATCCCACATGAGGCCACAAAGAATTAGACACAACTGACGTGACTGAGCAACAACTAACCTTAAAGTGTGATATAACTGTTAACTACTAATGAAGATGAGAGTGGTATTGGAAAAGCAAAATCCTCTGACAAGGAGAATCTAAGTAACAGTAAGAGATGTTTCTATGAGATAGCATATACGTGCTGATAGAATGAGAGTTTTGCCTGCCCTTAAACCCTACCACACACATACACATACACACATTCATAAACAGACACAAATGAGTCTATTGTGATGTTCTGTGATGCTTTTCCTTTCTTGATAACACTTCATTTGAAGCCCTTTTTGTTGTTACTGTTATAATTCCCTATTTATGTAAACAGCCTCTTAGCATAGGAAAGAGGAACCAGACTTGAAGTCAACAAGATTTGGGTTCTAGCCCTACTTCAGAAACTGACTAGTTTGTACCCATGGATTATTTATTTGATTCCTCAGTGCCCCTGCTCAGATAACTCTCTAAGGCAGTGGTTCTCAACCTTCCTTATGCCAGGACCCTTTAATACTGGTATGTGGGCATATCTGCATGCAGGAAGATATTCCTCGAGAGGGATAGAGGACTGGTGTCTTGGTTCCTAAGACCATTGGAAATATGTGTTTTGGGGGGCCTCTAGGTGACGCACTGAATAGGCCACCGGCCTAGAGTCAGGAGGACCTGAGTTCAAATTTGACCTCAGACACTTGACATACTAGCCATGTGACTTTGGGCGAGTCACTTAGCCCCAATTGCCCTCCAAAAAAAAAAGGAAATATGTGTTTTCCCATGGTCTCAGGTGGCCCCTGTGAAAGAATCATTTGACCCCCAGAGGAGTTGCGACCCACAGGTTGAGAACCGCTGCTCTAAGGCTATGAGTGACAGAGTTATTGAATTAAGTTCATAGAGAGATTTTTTCCATGATAAAGATTTTTTCTTTGATAAAGAATCTGAGATCTTTTAGTATTTATCAGATAACTGATGGAATCAAAAACCTGCCTTCCCTCTGCCCCTATGGCACACACATGCACACACATACACACACTGATAAAGAGATATAAATAAGTTTATTGTGATGCTCTGTGATGCTTTTGTTTTGCTTGCTAAAAGTTCACATGAAGCCTCTTTTTGTTGTTATTGTTACATTCCTGATATATGTGCACAGCCTCCTTGCCAGGGCTGTCAAGTACGAAGCAGTTAGAGAAAAAGCAGCCCATGTCTGAGGCCAGGTATTTAGACCATCGTCTCTGTATGGCATGTGACACACTGCAAGGGCATGCTTGTTCTGAGTGACCCCTTCAGCCCCTAAAGTACCTGTAATGCCTAAATATCCATATATATAGGGATAGAAACTGTCAATCAATGATACTTCAGGTTTCCAATAGCAATACTGAAGTTTGCTAAAAAAAAAAAAAAAAGGACACAGATGGCCAATTATCCTTCTCTGCTGCTTTACCTCATGTACCTCATGATCCTTATGAATAGTGAGGTTTATGTCAGTGTGGCATCAGTTGGCATGGGACCAGGGACTCTCAAGGCCTCGAAAGAATGTATTCCTTTCTTGGAAACACTGAATCATCTCATCAGTGGCCATGCTTCCTGTACTCATTTATATGACCTAGAGTGGGCTCTAGCACATTCTCATTTTGGATACTGATTGTGGGTAGTGTCCTTCTTTCTCTTCCCTGGGATGGCCACATGCTCACAAACAATGGGAAATGGGCAGAGGAAGTTACTCATCTCTCTGGCCCTAGATTAGTACCAATGCCCCACTCTAGCCTTTCACAGAGAGCCTCTGACATCTGTCAGGACTCAGGCCTTCTTCAGTGAATTCCAGCACAGCTCTGGGGCGGTGTCTGCTCTCAGGTTCCACTTGACGTTAACTAGAGAACAGTGACTTAGGGCATAGTAGGATGCCTAGGTACTAAGCCTATTTATGTATTTTCATCACCCTGCAAAAAATCTGGGTAGAATTACAAAGGTCAGAGTTCACATCCTGTGCCTAATATTTCATGGGTACGTCTTCTCACAGCCTCAGAGTACCAGAAGAGTAGAAGAGTGAGGTAGGATTACTAGCAGTGGTGTTACATTATTATTTGAAGAAAGAAAGTGATCAGAGAGCTGGCAGCAATAACAGCAATCACATTTATAGAACCCTTCTAAGGCTGACAGAATGCTTACACATGCCACTTCATTTTATCTTTGCAAAACTTTGGAAGGTACGTGCTTTTGCCACCCTCACTTTAAATGAGGGAACTAAAGCACAGAGATATTAAGTGATTTACTCAGGGTCACACAGCTAATGTGTGTCTGAGGCTGGTTAGGAATTTAGGTCATACCCAGGTACAACATTCTGGATAGTAAGTAACTCTTAGAATAGAGGGTGTATAAAAGAAATAAAACATTTGAAAAAAAGGCATATCTTGCTTCATTGAGTAGCCCGATAGAGAAAAATGTGGGAGTATTGTCCTCTGTTTTAAAGAATGTGAAATCATGAAAATGGACAAAAGGGTAAGAAAGTCATGATTCATATCATGTCTTTAAAGAATTGAGGGATTGTATTATCAACTGTACCTGTTTTCTATGTTATTGTAGTAGTTATTATATGCAATAAAGATGAAACATTTCTAATTCAGCTGTCAATTTTCCATGAATAGGAAATTATTCTGTTTTTAAAAGCCACATATACCTACATATATGCACATGTGTACACACACACACATATACAAGAAGAAGGACTTGAGTTGAAGTTCTTGGAGATAATATCCCAATCTGATAAAATAGAAGTATGTGCAGAGGGGGAATATTTTCTCTGCTCATTAATTCCAAATTCTCTTCTCCTAGCAACCTATTCAATGCAGAAATGGTCAGAAGAAAATGGGTGAGGGCCAACGCTATTCATATAGTAAGTAGCATTAGAAGTTGATTTATTTTTATTCTGTCTAAATTCTTATTACTATGATGAGCCAATTACTTTCACCAAGCATTCACATTATGCCTATACTCTGTCCAGCATGTGATATAAGTTGGGACTATAAACACAGAAGAGGAAATGGCCCCTTGCTCTATGAACTTAAATTCTAATACTACCAATAGAATTCTGTAAACTACATCCTACATGATCAGAAAATAGTTTCTTCTGGTTACAGTCAAGTAACTATATAGGCTATAAACAGTTTACCTCAATATTATAGCAAAACACATGTGACACTTGGCATCAAGTAACCTGAGCTTCATTTTCAACTTTATTACACATTAGCTTTGGGACTTTAGACAATTTACCCAATTTCTCAGAGGCTTTGCTTCCTCATTTGTATGTTTGTGGAAAGCTTTGTAAAACTTAAAAGCACGAGAGAGAGACAGAGAGAGAGACAGAGAGAGAGACAGAGAGAGAGACAGAGAGAGAGAGA
>CM053595.1:302232234-302264782 GCA_028646575.1 Pseudocheirus occidentalis
AGAGAGAGAGATATAGAGAGAGATAGAGAGAGAGAGAGAGAGAGAGAGAGAGAGAGAGAGAGAGAGAGAGAGAGAGAGAGAGAGAGAGAGAGAGAGAGAGAGAGAGAGAGAGAGAGAGATCATGGTATGGCATTGCAATGAGGGAGAGTATGTTTCACATCCTAACTCTGATATATCTTAGTTGTAGTGCCCTAGGCAACTTACTTCACCTCTGTGAGACTAAGTTTCCTCATTCTAAAAGGCAAAAACATAATATGTATCCTCCTTATGGAGTTATTGTCAAAATTAAATGAAACACTGTAATTAATAGGCTTTATGATTTTTTTTCAACTTATTTATTTACTTTTAGTTTTCAACATTCTTTTCCACAAGATCTGGAGCAACAAATTTTCCCTCTGTCCATCTCCTACCCCCACCCCAAGTTAGCAAACCTACTGAACATCCCTTCCCCCAATCTGTTCTCTCTTTTATCCTCAACCATCACCCCCCTAAATTTCTAGCAGGGCAAGATGGATTTATATAACCCAGAGCCTGTATATCTTATTTCCCAATTGCATGTAAAAATATATTTTTAACATTTGTTTTTAAAACTTTGATTTCCAGATTCTTTCCCTTCTTCCCTCCACACCCACCACCACTGGGAAGACAAGCAATTCAATATAGGCTGTACATGTACAGTTAACTAAAGCATTTTTATAGTAGCTCTATTGTAAGAGATTAAATATATTTCCTTCAATCCTATCCTGCTCCAATTTATTCTAATTTCTCCTTTGACCCTGTCCCTTTTCATATGTGTATACTTCTAACTCTACCCCCTCCCCCAATCTGTCTTCCCTACCATCATGCTCTCTCTCTAATCCCCTTCCTCCCTACTTTCCTGTAGGGTAAGAAACCCAACTGAGTGTGTATATTATTTCCTCCTTAAGCCAAATTCAATAAGAGTAAGGTTGGTCCATTCCCTTTCACCTTTCTGCTCTTCTCATCCATTGTAACAGTTTTCTCTTGCCTCTTTTATATGAGATAATTTACCCCATTATATCTCTCCCTTTCTCCTTCTCCCAATATATTCCTCTCTCGCCTCTTTAATTTTATATTTTAGTTATCATCCCTTCATATTAATCTCATCCTATGCCTCTGTCTATGCATATATGTATACACATATATACAGTTAATTCCCTTCAATTATCCTCATACTGAGAAAAGTCTCATAAGCTTCGCTTATCATTTTTCCATGTAGGTATGTAAATAGTTCAACTTGAATAAGTTTCTTATAATTTATTTTTCCTGTTTACCTTTTCATGCTTCTCTTGCTTCTTGTATTTGTAAGTCATTTTTTTTCTGTTCAGCTGTTTTTTGTTCATCAAGAATGCTTGAAAGTCTTCTATTTAACTGAATGTCCATATTTTCCCCTGAAGTATTATGCTCAGTTTTGCTGGGTGGATGATTCTTGGTTTTAATCTTAGCTCCTTTTACCTCTGGAATATCTTTTTCTAAGTCCTTTGATCCCTTAATGTAGAAGCTGGTAGGTCTTGTGTTATCCTGACTGTGTTTCCACAATGTTCAAATTGTTTCTTCCTGACAGCTTGTAATATTTTCTCCTTAACCTACGAACTCTGGAATTTGGCTATAATATTCTTAAAAATTTTCTTTTTGTGATGTTTTTTCAAGGGGCAACTGATGAACTCTTTCCATTTCTATTTTGCCTCTGGTTCTAGAATATCAGGGCAATTTTGCTTCACAATTTATTGAAGGATCATATCTAAGTTCTTTTTTTTTTTTGATCATGGCTTTCAGATAGTCCAATAATTTTAAAATTATCTCTCCTGGGTCTGTTTTCCAGGTCAATGGTTTTTCCAATGAGATATTGTGCATTGCCTCCTATTTTTTTTCATTTGTTTGGATTCCTTCTATAGTATCATGATTTCTCATAAAGTCATTAGCTTCCATTTGCTTCAATCAAATTTTAAAGGAATTATTATCTTCAGTGAGTTTTTGAAATTCCTTTTACATTTGGCCGTTTCAGCTTTTTAAGGTATTCTTCTCCTCATTGGCTTTTTGGACTTGATTTGCCATTTGAGCTAACCTTTTCTTAAGGTGTTACTTTCTTTAGTATTTTTAAAATCTCCTTTAGCAGACTGTTGACTCACTTTTGATGATTTTCTTGCATCATTCTCATTTCTCTTCCCTATTTTTCCTCCACTCCTCTTACCTGAATTTCAAAATCCTTTTTGAGTTCCTCCATAGCTTGAAATTAGTTCATATTTTTCTTGGAGGTGTTTGACGCAGGAATTTGGATTTATCTGTCTTCTTCAGGTTCCATGTTTTGATCCTTTTTGTCCTCCAAAAAAGTTTCTACAGTTTGATTGCACTTCCTTTGTGTACTTGTCTTGGCAGGCAATTACTTGATTTTTTGAGTTCTTTATCATGGTAGAACTCTGCTTCCAGAACAGAGAGACTTGTGTCCCAAATTTCTGGGGTTTTCCCAGATGCTGTCAGAGTTCTGAGGAGGGTGCTCTCTATATAGCCACCACAAGCTCTGGCACACTGGTTTTCCTCATCCCTGGCCACCACCCAAGACTGCATGCGATCCAGATCCAAGCAGACCAAAGCAAGAGCAATTACCCTCTGAATTGTTACTTGTTCTCCCTATGATCTTCAGTTCAGGAGGTTTGGGGCAGCCATGCAGCAGAAGCTGTAGCCGCTGCCACCCCTGGCAATCCTGGGGCAGAGGCCAGACCTCATTTTTGTCTCAGCCTGTTCCAAAAGAGTTCTGTACTGTCCTTTTACTTTCTCTTTGATATTTATGGATTGAGAAGTCTGGAAGCCACTACTTCTGCAGGTGAATCACTCTCCTGAAGTCTGCTCTGGCCATTCTGGGCCAAGAGTCTGGGCTGGTGTGGCTCACATGGGACTGTGCCTGGCTCCCAGCCTCATGTGATAGACCCTTTCTGTCATCCGGTCAGGCTGCCTTCAGCAGGAAATTTGTTTGTCTCTGTCACTTTGTGGGTTCTGTAGCTCTAAAGTTTGTTTAGAATCATTTTTTACAGGAATTGGAACATGAGGTCAATCAAGTTCCTATTTTTACACTGCCGGCTTGGCTCTGCTTTATAACTCTCAAAACAGTGGCAGCTAGTTTGTGAAGTGAATAGAGCACTGGCCCTGGAGTTAGGAGGACCTGCATTCAAATGTGACCTCACACACTTAACACTTACTAGCCTTTTGACCTTAGGCAATTCACTTAATCCCAATTTCCCTGTCTTCACCCCCTCCAAAAAAAAAAGAGCAAAAAAATAATAATAACTTTCAAACCAATGGATAAATGCAGGTTGTTATTAATTCTATTATTGTTGAAAACAAGTAATTATTAGACTTGGAAGACAGATTAAAGTTATATGCACACACATACCTACATAAACATATGTGTATGTGTTTATCTGAGTGCATTCCTCAAGGATGTGTTCAGTTATATAAATTATCACTTTGGTTGTGTGTGTGTGTGTGTGAATGTGTATATGTTTACACAATACACATGTCATATACATGTAAAATATATACATAATATAATATACACATGCATATATGCATGATACAATAACAGACATAAATGAATTTTCCTTTGATGACTCAGAATCAACCCAAGATTTTGTAGAAATTTAGGTCACCATACTGGTCTTCAAAATATTGTCATCATAAAAGACTTGCACTTTATATAGTGACTGATAAGTATATATTCGACCTCTATTACACTTTAGACCTTTTTATTATATGTAAGATGTAATACATACATACATATTATATATATATATATATATATATTACATATTCAACCTTTATTACACAAAACAAAAATTTGTGTTTTATCTTTTATTTCTCCCAAAGGTCACTACCCTACGTTTGATTATTCATTGCCTGTATGTAGGTAGGACAAGAACAGTGTTTCTAAACATATTTTTCATAAGAAGAGACTGAAGCTCAGATGGATTATAAGGCCTTTTCTAAGATCATACAATAAGTTAGTGGCAGGAAAAGATTAGATCATCATCCTTTGAACCACTCTTCCTGTACTCTTTCTATAAATTAAAAAAACACAGACATTTAGATAAATATCATCTCCACTTTTTAGATGAAAAATAGGGACCAAGATAGATGACAGGAATTGCTTAAACTTCATGGCTACTTAGAAGAATCAGGACTGAAACCCACTGATCTTGTTCCAAACGTAGTATTCATTTTTCCACTATACTATAGATCTATACATATATGAAAGAAAATAGATTTGCCAGAAATCCGTGTTAATAATGATAAATGAAATTATTGGCTGGCAGTGGAAAGAATGTTGGATTGAGAACAAAAGACACTTAGCTTGGCCACTTCTTATGTAAAACCTTGGATAGTTTCTTTAAACACTCGGATCTCAAGCTTCTCGTGAATCAAATGGAGCAGTGAGATGACTTGAACTCAAATATCTCTTCTATCTCTAAAATCTGTAATCTTTCAATATATAAACTGTACAAAAAAGGTTTTCTTCCTTTCTTAAATGTTGGGATTGTCCACCAGATGTCACTGCAAGGTAAAGAATACTATGCCATATCTGTGCTAATATGCATTCAGTGAGAGTGGTTTAAACAGAGGACATTTATCTTGTATTCTGAAGTATGCAAGTATATATGCTTATTGATATGATGTCACAGGAGGCAAATTCACAGGAAGCAGATGAGTAATGACCTAATGGCTGACTCACACTGTCAGAATCATGCAAAAATCTGTTTCCAAAAAACTTGCACAAAATGTCTGATTGACAGATAATTTATTATTTAATGTTAAAGAAGAAAAGTGAAATGAGAATATATAGAACTGGATCTTTTCTATTTTTTCATCCAAATAGAATCCCTGTCTTATTTGGGGTTCTAGTAAAGGAACATTTCAGGAACTAATAAACAGAGATTTAGGATTTCTCCTGTTGGAACTTTGATTTATCATTATTTAGCACATAGAATTGAATTTCCTATTGAAAAGACAGTAAAGAAAAATGGACCATAAATGAATGGAAGATAATTTTAATACCACATGAAAAAAATGCATAAGAAAAACAGCATCACCATCTTTTTTTAAGAATATAAGCTCCCCAGAATAGAGATTGTACCATTCTTTGTTTCATATCCTTAGCACCTATTAATGTCTGGCAAATAGCAAGAGCATAATAAACATTTTGAGATCAATTTATTAATTCTAGTGTTGTGTTCTAACATATATATGTATGTGTGTATATATATGTATATGTATATATGTACATATACATAGATAGATAGACAGATAGATAGATAGATAGATATAATATCCTTTACCAATATGATAAATGGCCAAACTTACATGACATATGAGTTCTAGCATTGTCATATTATCAGGCCAGAATCCATGACCTTGCTAGTGATCATCTTTGGCAGATATTCACTCCTATTCTACCTCAGCTCCAATGCAATGTTGACTTCCCTCCACCAAGAGCCATTCTCAAATGTGTTGGTAAATATGACATATTATTAACCACAATTTAATGAGTATCATTAACAACACGATTGCTTTCCCTCCAAAAAAGCATTTCTCAATCTATAGGCTTTTAAATGATGAATTCTTTTAATACTCTCACAAAGTGGCTCTGGCTAAGAAACAATTATTGACATTGTCAATGTTGATCCCATTTTAAATTTCAAGGAGCTTGGATTCCGGTGCAGTTCTATCACTACTAACTAGCTCAAAATTCTATGAAAACATTTATTCCTTCTTTTTTATGACACTCATTCAACTACATAAAAAAGCTACTAAAAGAAATTATCTGTTTAGAATTTCCTTCTTTGCTTGCTATTTTTTCTTTTGATGATTCATTTAACTTCTCTTCTTCCTAAGGCAAATCGAATAATGAATGACAAAAGGATCCACATTAAAAAGAAAGAAACTGAAGATATGGAAGTAATAAAAAGCCATCCCAAATAAGGAAAGTTAACTTCCTGAGCTTTCTTTGGAAACAGAATAATTAACATTTTGTAGAAATGGCACTAATATAACTAGTCCACAAAATCAAGAGTTGCAGCCTCTTAGAAGCCTTGAATGTATAAAGCCTTTGCTGTATTCATTTGGGAAGAATGGATGTTTTCACTTCTTTTAAAAATGGCCAGATGAGAGCATTCTATAACCTTGGGGTTTATGAAGAAAACACAGGTATATAACTCTGAGAAATTCAAAGAGATTCAAAACATTTAAATACTTAGTATGTAGTTATAATTATAGGAGCAATGGTGGCAATCATATATTTAATGCAATCTTGAGGTTATAAATACATATAAATTAGCTATAGGCATTTTCTAATACCCTCAAACCATCCTTCCTCATGATCTCCAGACCATTATATCTTTCTCAAGAAACTTTCTGGGTACGTGACTTACAGTCTTTCTTTCCTTTATATTCTACCACTTCTACTATTTAGACATTGATATTCCCTCAAAGATTCTGACCTCTCAGTTCATGTAGCTCTTTAGCACCCAGGATCTCCACCTTCACTCCACCCAGCAATACATCTTTTTTTTCCCCCTCTAGACTCACTCTTTGTGATCTCCCCATCTCCCATGGGTTACAGTCTATGCAGTTTACTTATAGGTCTATTTATCTAGCTACCTTCTCTTCTCTGAATTGTAGTTCTTTGTCAATAGCTGCCTATTTGGAATCTCTAACTAGAAGTGCTGGGAGTAGACATTTCAAAAAAAATATTTACAACACAGAATTTATTTTTCCTTTCCATAAAACCAACCAGTCTTTTACATCCTGTTTCTATGAGGGCAATATCATCCTTCCAGTTGCTCAAGATTTGGAAATCTCTTCATTTTTTTTCTTCTCTCTCATTCTTCTCAATCATTTAAAAAATCTCCTTTTAAACTTTATCTTATATCTATCTTCTCTTCACTCACACATCCACCACCCTTGGCCAGGCCCCTCTCCACCTCTTACACAGATTATTGAAGTTGCTTCATAGGCACTTTCTCCGCTTTCAGTTCCCTCTCCCAAACCCTCCCTCGCCTCCGGTCTAATCCATCCTCCATAAACCTGCCAAAGTAACAGGTTGCTAAAGCACAGATCTGACCTATAAAATGAAACAAGGCAAAATAAAACAACACACTCCATGGCCTTCCTCTTACCTCTAAAACTAAAACATAAACCCTTTTCTTCAGCTTTTCAAACCCTACTAATTAGTACAGCCCATCCTATACCTGTTATGTAATAGTCTCTGTTATACCTACCTTAGTGTTGTTGAACTAGCCTCCTTGAGCTTCCTTGTACACAACCTTCCATTTACCTTTTCAGAACCTTTGTACAGATTGCCCCCATGGATGAACACATTCTTTCTTCACCTCTTGTTCAAAGAACCCCCAGCTTCATTCACAAAAGAGTTTGAGTTCTCTTACTCCCACCTCACCCCAGTCCCATGGTCTCTCCTTAGAAATTATATAATTATATATATACACACACACACACACACATAAATATGTATATATGCATATATAATTATAAGTTAAGCATTATATATTAAATTCTGCATCAAAATCTTACATGCATAAGTTTTATAATACATAAGCACATATGAATATTATATACTAGATACCATCATATAATATAATGGCCATATGATACTATAATTGTGTGTGCTTGTGTATTCATGTCACCTCCACCCCTCTGATAGAATGAAAACTCCTTGAGTGCATTGACCATTCTGTTTTCTCCTCGATATTTTAAGTACTTCCTCTAGCAACTGATGTACTGCAAGTGTTAAGTCTTTATAGAATTGAATCCTGAGAAACAGAGGGTAGGTTTTGTTTCATCTTATAATAGAGAAAGGGCCAAGCTATCATTATTCTCTCAAGTTTCTATAAAAAAGGCTCACAGAGATGGGACAGGGGAGAATGAAACTGGCTTCTATTTTACAAATAACCAGTACTGTAGTGTTTTTGCAGCATACTGAAGATTCATAATGAGAAAATTTGTGAATGTGACATGTCTGATTTTCCCAGGGGTCTCCATCTGGGAAAGCATTTTCTGGAAATGAAATCTGAATTTTCTTCTAAGGTTCTGTCTGAAGGCTTAAAGTAAAGTATATAAGAATATACAAGTCCTCGTCCCCAGTTTATAATCTTCTTAAAATATATATTACTATAAGATTCACTTTGATAGGTTAGTCGTCCTCTCCCTCCCCACCACCTTGCCATTTCAAGAGTTGCAAAGACATTGAACTGAAATGAACAATTTTGAGCTGTCACATTTTTGACAGAATCTGATTTTTCATCTGATTACCAATCATTTCCCTTTTTGCTATTTTAGCACCAGGCTCTCATATAACAGTTTCCAGTCATTAAACCACTGCTTTTCTCTCATTCCTTCACTTCAGAAATCACTATGTTGAATTTAGATGTCTAGCTATAATAAGTGTCAGAAAACAGGTCACTGAGTCTAAATTACATTGAGATTATCAGGCTGCAAACAAAGCCAATGTTTCAGAAAAAAAAACAGGGTAACAATGAGCCTTCACTTGGATTGTGATGCATAAGCTAGAAATTGGTCAATGGCTCTATACAACAGAAGGTCACAATTTTATGCATTTTTGATTAGTGATATAGCACTTTCCCACTTTTAATTTGGAGTGTCTTACTCAATTATGACTAATTTGAAGGGAAACATATCAAAGATAAATATAATTTTTTGCATATAGAAATGAAACACATTAGTAGGTAACATCATTGCTATATCTGGATTTGTAGTACATTATTTCTCATCTGCTATAACATTTAAATATTTCTATTTCTGAAATATAGTATTTTAAAGATATGCTTCATTTATTGATGCTGTTCTTTCATTTGGAGATCTCAAAGCATTCTATTCATTTAAATCTTGATTATATTTATGTCATTAACTTGCATGAAATGCCCATCAATAGAATAATAGAATGTGAAAAAAGGGATAACAGGAAGCTTAATTCATTTCAACCCCAGGAAAAAAGAACAAGTTAATAGAAGTCCTAGGAATAGCACTCAAAAATTGAGCCTGAGGTATGCACATTCCAATTTAATGCTAGACTAGCAAGATTGATAGAACACATAAAAGAATCCCTAATGTGGTTATATGGCACTGGCAAATTACAAGTCTGCTCGAAACTCATGAAAGTTGGAGATTTTGTTTTTCAGTGAGGGAAATGTTCAAAAACCACAGGTAAAGATTTTCTAGGATGTGTGTTAGTATGTGTAGGGGAAGAGCTTAAATGGCTTAATTACATCCTACCTATGGCATTCTAATATTTAACTGTTGCTTATGTGAAAATACGTGAATGCATTTGAATTTATTGAGTGATGATAGCTGTACAGATTCACAGCAACTAGAATAAATAACTCTTTGACTATATGATAGTGCACCTGGGAATGAGAAAGGGAGTTACAATGCTAAGCTGAATAATAATAAAAACAAAAAGGTTACATAGAGGAGCCATATGATCTGTTACCCAATATATGGGTATACATTTCTTTATGTACATGCCTATATTGGCATTATTAGTTCACATATGGTTAATTATTTTCCCCACAATTAGCTCTTATTTAAAGTTAAGTATGTTTTCTCATATGAAAGGGGAAAACATATCTCCAACTATATCTTCAAATTAGGAAAATCTGAGTTCAATTTCTATTTCAGAAACTTACTAGATGTATTACCCTGGGCAAGTTACTGCCTTCGCTTCAATTATCTCCTGAATGTGGATGATTTCAAAATCTATATTGCTTTACATTCAACAATCTACAATGTATGAGGGTAGCTTGTTGGTGTCCTTCAGGGTAGCCTATTGGGTTGGGGAGACCCGCATTTATGTCCTACCCATGCCATATACTAGCAGGTTACTCAACCTTTCAATGCAACTATGTGACCCCATTTTTACAAGTGAGATCATGGACAAATTTAGTGCTTCACAATCCTTAACACTTGATGTAAATTGCATTTTCCCCTTTCCGTTTTCACTGCCAACAATTTGGTTAAATCTTTCATTGCTCTGGGCTAAGATGACCACAAAAGAAGATTAACAGGTCTCCCCACCTGTAGTGTCTCATGATTTAAATCTATTCCACAGAGTGCAGCCAGATCAAGCTCCTCAAGGTATAGAGAGGATTATGTTACTCTGCTACAAGAAAAGTTCCTCCAGTCTAGTATACAAGAGGAGAGATGTATGTGTATGAAGTGGTGGATTCACACTAAGCTCTCTTTCCAGTTCTGAATTCCACTATTTTGCACTATAAACAAATAAGATTTCTCATCAATGTCCAAACACCATGACCTCCTTCTATACCTAGATCTTTATTCATTCTATTCCCATCTTCTGAATGATTAATGCCCTCTTCACTCTGGTCTAATACTACATCCTTAAGACTTAGAGCAGCACCAAATTTAGATCTGGAGATCACAGAAACACAAAAATCACCAAAATTCACAGTTCAAATACATGGTAAACAAAGTGACCCAGTGCCGGAGTTGAAGTCAGGAAGACCCGAGTTCAAATCTGTCCTCAGACTTATATTAGCTGTATGACCCTCAGCAGTCATTTGAAACCTTTCCTAGACCTCAGTTTCCAAACCTGTAACTCCCAGGACTGTGACATGAATAGAATAAATACATGCAAATTTTAAAGTACCATATAAATGATAGGTTTTATTATCCCCAAGTAATCTACACCACAAGATATTCAATTGGTCATTCAGACTCTACTTGAAGAACTCCAATGAAGAGCAATCAACTATCTCCCAAAGCACTTCACTCCACTTCTGGCTAAACTGCTAGAAAGTTTCCCACTATCATCACAACTCAAATATTGTCTTCATTTATCTATTTTCAGTTTTAATCTATTTCTCCTAGTTTTCACCCCCAGGAACAAGCAGATTAATGTAATAGCTTTTTTGCATTAAAAGACAGCTAAGATGATTTCTCTTTTTCCTAACCACACCCCCAGTTCCATCAACTAATCCCACTTATTACATAGATTCCTTATCCTGGCTACATAGTCTCCAGTTTATCTGTTCCATTCCTAAGTTGCAGGATCTGAAAGTGAAGAGTACCAAAGGATTTTTTACCTCCTTATTCCTAGAAGCTATTTTTTTTACATAGTCCAACACTTCTCTAAAATTTTGGCTCTTGTGTTATTATGCTCACAAATATTGAGCTTGTGGTTCACTAAAACCCCTGGATCTTCCTCATACAGCTATATCTTACCTCTGGTACTTGTAATATTGAATTTTGGGGCCCAACTGTGAGACTTTACTTTTTTTTTCCTTTTGAAGTTTCATCCTATTATTAGATTCAATTGAATGTTCTTGGTGATCAAGGTCATATAAATATTAAGTTACAACTCTGATTCAAACCAGGTCCTCTGAGAGAAATAATTATTTATCTCTTATATTAATAATAAATTATTGAATTTGGACCAAAGTTTCCCACCTTCTATATCCTCCTTCCTATAGGCTGTTTAGTCAGCCTTTGAAGGGCAGGGCCAATAAAGAAATGAAATTTTGGTCAGACACACCCTACTGGGAAAATTCAGATCTGTTCAAAAGCAAAATAAATTTTGTTAAAGTGAATTAATGGATTTCAGCCCATTGTGTTTTACTCAGACAGGTCTGGATAGAAGTAGATTCCCCTTTTGCCTATATTACCCTAAATGAGGTGATATGAGTAGAGATAAGTCTTTTATGAAGATTGTGTTATCAGAATAATGTCCTCCAGAACCTCATTAGAAAAACCCCATCTCTCATTGTAATATTCATTCTCTCATTATTTGTTAACCATTCAAAGTTGATTGTCACCCTGAAGAACATCCAGTCTTCCAAGGGCATTATAAGCACTAAGTGCCTTCCATGAGGGGTTTTTAGCATTTGAGAATGCCACTGACCACTTTTATTAATCATCCACTAACATGATTAATATAATGACTAATTACCTGGAAACTTTCTTGAACTTTTTGTATCACACCTCAAACTAAAAACCCACTGCAACTTCCATTAAACCTCCATTTCTTTAAAGAGCTCTTCCTGAAAGTCCCTCTTCTAAGCCCCAGAAGCACTTCATTTATAATACTTATTATTACTTTTTTATTTCTTATTACTTTAGTCTTGGATGTATAATTATCTGTGTGTTGATTTTATTCCAGTTATTATGCATCAAGATTGTATACAGCAGAGATCATGCTTAATACCCTTTTGTGGTCCCCACAACACCTACTATAGCACACTAACTACAGACTGGAACTGACTGCACATTTTCAGCCTTGCGAATGGAAAGGTAACTAACAAGATTTGGACACACTAGCTTTGCAAAGCCAATTCTCATCTTCGGTGTTTCGCACATAATAGACACAGCAATTGCCTAGTGAATTACAATGGAGAGGTGTTTAAATGTCAGTCCAAGGTCAAATTGAGAGAAGGTCATCTTTCCTTGACATTTTCATTGCCAGAAAACTGGGAATGGGAGACACATGCCCTAGTCATGATAATGCTCGACTTCAGTATCATTTGGTTAAAAACAAATAAAAATTTTAAAAAACGCAAAAACATCTTTATAAAAGGTGAAGAGTCTTCTCCGCAATCTCAAATGATCAGGTATCCACAACACAAAAAGGATGAAGAGAATCCTTCACCCTTGGGCCAACTCCCTGTATGTCTCTCCATGTCCTTTTGCATCATTTCTGACTATGGGACATACCTCTAAAACATTAGTTCATCATTAAGAAAGGTAGCACCATACAAGATTTCTGTTGGGCTATCATTATGGAATGTTAAGATTCATTACTTCAATAAGATGGAGTATGTCAATTCTTTCTTAGTGCTCTGGAATTTTATAAAATAGTATTGATAAAATTAGTGTGCCTTGTAGGGATGCTGCAAATAACATCAGTATTAATTGAAAATAAATGTTTTGCTGAACATTATTCCATTCCAATTCCCACCCCCCCCCAGCAGAAGACAGGATCGCTTGTGCATGCCATTTTGATACTCACATCAAACTCATTGAGGGCAGCCGCCAGCTCCCCAATGCCAGTGTGCCCTTTGTTTTCATCAGTGGGTGAAGTTGCTTGAGCTGCATTGGAAATGCCAGCGATAGCTTCCTGGACCTGTTTGAACACATAGTCCCGGTTGGCCCTTGTGGCAGCCACATCTGGGTGACGGAGAAATGCTTGGGATGCTGTGTACAGCATAGTGGCATTCTTCTTCAGGGCCCCTCGGGCTGCTGCCATCTCATCCCTACAATGAGGGTCCTTCAGTTCCTGAACAAAGGAAACATGGAGACATACCATAAATATACATGTTTGGTTTTAAAAGCTCTTGGAACCACAGAGTGAAAAGGAAACTTAGACCTCATCAACTCAATTAGCTGTTATGTTACAGATGAGAAAACAAGGACCCAAATGTGCAAAGTCATATCTTTAATGTAACATAGGCAGAAAGTGGCAGAAATGGGACTCCCTGTTTAATTATACATACACCTTCAAAAGTTGGAGCAGAATGATAACACATTAAGTTTATGTCAGGCCCCTCAGAGTCACCTTTCCTCGCCTTTTAAATAGTTTTCATTTCAGAAAGATTTGGCATCTCTGACAGTTCAATTCTTAGACATTTTGACAAAAAAATGAGAAGAATCCCAATGATTAAGAAATCAGTCTCACCCTGGAGTCAACAGAAAAGTTGTGAGCAACCCTTAAGAGAATGATTAAATCCCCAGAAAATATTCTCTCCATTCGAAGAGATGTTGATGGAGAGTTGGGCCCTACTGACCAGTTGGGGTTAGGAATTAAAATCCCCTCTGTGGGTGAGTAGATGGAGGTGGAAGGCAGAGATATTCCCACTATAAAAAGGCCATGGCTTTAGAATTTTGTTCACAAAATAAAACTGCACAGTCTCAGAGTTGGAAGGTACATCTGTAGCTGCCTAATTCACTTAAGAAATAAATAATTCACCCACTGGAAAAATCCCATTAAAACAAGTAATCATTGAGCCCTCATTTACAGACCTCCAGTATGCAAAGCAGAGGTAGAATGTGGACTGTTACCTACGTCAGTGACCTGGCCCAAAATACATGCTTACTGAGTTGGACTGGGCCCATTTCCCTGGGCCAATCCATTCCTCTGTGGAACTGTTGGGATAATCAGGAAATATGATATCCCTGTATGGCTAAATCTATGTCTCTGCAGCTTCCCATTAGGATCCCTTATTCTGTATCCTGGGACTAAACAAAGGAAGTCAATTCCTTTCTAGGTGGCATGGTAGATAGGGTGCTGGGTCTAGAGTCAGGAAGACCCAAGTTCAAAATTAACCTTAGATATTTATTACTTGTGTTTTCCTGGGCAAGTTGCTTAACCCCTTAGTCTCATTTTCCTAATCTGTAAGTCTGGGGTGATGATAGCACACCCCCATAGAGTTGCCAGGGTCAAATGAGTTCACATTTGTAAAGTGTCACCACAATCATCATCAATAATCAATCACAAAGATCCTTCAAATACTTTAAGGCTATTTTCATGCCCACTCCCATGCTTTCTCCTTTTCAAACTTCCAATTTTCAGATCTTTGTATTAGAATATTCAGAAGGCTGTCTTTTGTTAGAACTTTTTCTAGCGGCATGCCCTCATCTGGTGAGTAACAGGAGAGGGATGTGCTGAAATCAGACTCAATCTGAGAAATGCACATGAGATCTGCTGACAGTGCTAGGGGGTTCGGACTGTGACAAAAGATGATTATCAAATGATCAAGCATCTGCTTGCCTGTCTGATCACGAAGTCCAAATGGATGGCATCCAGCAGTAAATGCTTGAACTGTATATTTGAGCCCAAGAAATGGATGGATGGATAGAAAGGCACGGTCACACATTTGCCATACACAATGAATTCTCGAGTCGCTTAGAAAGGGATATGAAAGGAGATTCTGAATAATCTCATCACTGCTATCACGATCACACCTGACTTTTAACCCACATTGGTCTGATTAAGAATGAGAGAGGCTAGTCAGAGAAGAGATTATGTGCACATATATGGGTATGAATGCTCTGTCTGAAAGCTCCCACTGGGGGATGTCCTTAGCTTCTGAGAATGATAGCGAAGAGGACAACCCTATACACTCTTCCACAAGACATTGTTTTTCTTTGTGTATTTGTGACAGAGGAAACTGAGTTGAAACCACTATAGTTTCTGAGCCAATCAGGCAATTCTTAGAGTTTCATGTTATCATACAAAAATGTTTAGCTCTACATTTTTTTACTTGTGACTTTAAAAGTCTGTTAGTCACGCATAATATAAAACAAGCATCACCATCACCATCATCAAACTACCATGTTTGATTTTTCTCCCCATATGTTTCTATGCTGATGTGAATGGGGAAGGGAGGAAGAAACTCCCCTTCATGAGAAATTGTGGTAAAGTCATGTCCTCATTTCCTCTTTTGGATGTCTCACTTGCAAAATTGAGGAGCCCAGAGTAGACAATCTCCCCGGATCATAGAATTTTAAAGCTGGCTAGTCTCAAAGTCCATCTAATCTAAATCGTTTCTGTGAAGGAATTCACATTTCAATGAAGCCAACATTCAGTCTCTGCTTGAAGACCTCTGACACATAAACAAAACATTCACTGAGTATGGATTATATTACAACAAAAGGGAAGGCAATGAAAGACATAATAATACTAACCTCTATTCCTAGCTTTCAAGCTATACCTTATGGTTAAAAAAATAACCTCAGAGTAACATTAACATACTCAGGGCCCCACAACTAACTAAGACTCATCTATTAAGTACCCATTATGTGCCAAGTGCTGGGCAAGGTGCTGGGAATACACAGACCAAAAATGGGACATTTCCTACACTTGAGAACTGTATACTCCAATAGCAGGACAGAACACATAGAAGTTAGCAGTGGCCAGGAGAGGGATTTGTGGCCTAGAGAGTCACCAGAAATATAAATGGAGCCATAAGGTGATGATTGGCCCATCCTTACAGTAGCATTGATAATATTCATTCAATTATTTTTTTCTTAGAGCAAGGGCTAAGAATTAGGAAAGGTGGAGTGGGGGAAGCTTAAAATCTGAAGGCAAGCTGTATTCCATGTTGTCTTAGTGGATGGCAGAATATGATGTAAGTATGGTCTGGAGTTGCCTAAATATAATGGGTTAACATGAGTTTTCACTCATTTGTATTGTAATCAAAATTGATCATCTGAGTTAGGTCATTATCCTAGATTTTTATGGAACCTGAATTTGGCTAAGAAGAAAATATATTTTTCACTTATACCAGAATATAATGATTTTCTTTTGAAACTGCATTGAATCAGAATTGAGAAACTATGATCTCAAAAATAAAAAATTACTCCTGAAAGTGACGTAAGGAATTGGCTTCAATTACAAAGAATTTGGCAAATCTTAAGTAGTGTGCTGAATGAAAAGAATGTATATGATTACATGAAACCCAGTGGTTCTTCCTCTCTTCTGCAATTCCACCTGTTTCCTCACCTGTTGTCTCCTGGCAGCTACATAGTTCAATTTTACCATCTCTTTTCCAAACTCCTTAAAGCGATTTGCAAGGTCTTGCTCATTTGTAGCATTTTTCACAGCTTCAAGAGCTTCTTCAACCTAAAATTAAAGCAAAATGCAAAAGCATTAAAGCTGAAAGATGTCTAAGACAAAGTAACGTTATTTAAGATTGTGCTATTATAACATTTGAAATTGACTTTCCACATTCATGGAAATGTTCAGAATATATGTGCATATAAATTTCCCCTGCCTACCATAAGAAGGAGGAATCACTGCTGAACTTTTATTAAATATCAATGGAATTTGAAAGGAAAAAAAAGTAAAGTCACTCAAGTGAATTCAACCAGTATTTATTAAGTCCATAATGGGGTGACAGGTACTCTCCTTCATCCTAGGTACCAGCCCCTCCTGCCAACACAATGTCCCCTCGACTCTGTGCTCATGGCCAAGAAAATGGAGAGAGTAAATATGACCTCTCCCCAAGAATACTAAAATGACTTCTTCATTGCCAGCATTTAAGGTCTTCTCTAATCTGACTCTAATACCATTCACACAGCAAGATGTCAGTCGGTGTTTTGGGGAGAGAAACAAAGCCCCAAAGAGTAGGAATTTATTGTTGAACCACAAACCTGACATCAACAAGTCAAATTCTTACTTGAATAGTTTCAGGATAGAATATTCAGGCCAAGTCATTGCTATGAAACTTATTGCTTGTATATCTTTAGGTAAATCACGTAAGCCCTCTCCATTTTTGAAATCTCTAAATTGAGGATTATGAAATGTATACCACATTTATCACAAAGCTGTGGAGGGGTTCTTTTAGTTGTGATGGAATTTAGACATTTGAATTATTTTTACTTTGAAATCATTGTAAAATGAATTGGCCTGTTGGTTACTTTGACTATAAAAAGATAAGGAGGGACATGATTGTGCTGAAATCAGCTTGTCCAGCATGATTAAAGTTTCCCACCTATTAAAGCAATGAATTCTCATGAATCAGTGGAGGCTACAAATTGGGGCTTGATTTATTGTTTTTTTTACTGTCTCTACTTTTGATAAAGATAGAGAGAATGTCAAGATTACAAAATAAACTTAAAAGTGTATCCTGTGTATGTATGGCTGTGTGTTTGTATATATACACATGAGTACATATGCATATATGTGTATATGTAAATAATGCATACATATGTCTATGCATATATCATACACACATGTGTGTGTGCATGTGCACATATATTGACATGTATATAAATATATCAACACACGTGTGTGTATATATTCCTAGGTGTCTTTATTATAATAGATCCAGACTCCAAAAAAGATCATCACAGTGGAGCATTAGCTAAGCCAGAAGAAAACATCTAATGTAATCAGTCTCCCCATTCTCCAGGCCCATATCCAAATAAATTCACACCTGGACCTCCAGAAATACACACCTATACCTAGGATCATAAGCACCTGGACACATAAAAACACACATACACACAATGCATTTTATAGAGCTCTTGAAGCAGTAAGACCCTGGGCCATACAGGTTTTGATGGGAAAGAAGGGATGCTCTGGCTGGAAATCTGTATAGGGAAGAGAAGACTAAGATAAGGTATTGGATTCCTATACAGCAAGAACTTTTGGATGCTCTTGGGGCAGGTACTCAAAGGGATCAAGAGATCGGAAAAGTTACAAGAGGTAGAAGCAAGAAATAAGGCCTGAATATGTCTGAATTTCATCAAGAATTTACTCTATTGGTTTGCATCTTATTAACATTCAAGTTATGCCTGATTGCATGAAATATCTCAGTCTGAACTTGTCACTGAAGTAGGTCAAACGGACATGGGGAAGTACAATTATTTCAGTTATTTAAATAAAATTCATTAAAATTTGACCGACTCTTTCAAAAGCAGCAATAGGACTTACTAATATCACTCATTTACATTGCATACTGTGAAAGTACAGTATAGAAAAGACAATGGTTATGACCATTAAATCTTTTATCTAATAATGTGGTTGAGTTTCATTTATTGGTTCATTTAAAAAGACTAATTCATTTTGGGAAGAAGATAATTTTAATATGAACTAAGTTATTTATTGTAGTGTATTCTTTTCAAAGAGCCTCAAATTAAACATAACCTTTCATTTTAATTGTATGCATTGAACTTCTCTATAATTTCTATATTTAATTAGGGAAATTATTAAAAGTCAATTACACAACTCCATATAAGTCTCCTTCAATAGTCATTAAAATAACATTGACTAGAATTAATCTACACATTTAGAAAAACAGATAAATAATTGTTTTGTTGCCAGTGCTTGATTTTATTTTGTTTCATAAAGGCATGGGAAGCAACTATGCTGAATCTTTTAGTAGAATGTAAATTCTTCGAGGGGAGGGTTATTTTTAATTTCTTATTTTAATAATCCCATGCCCTAGTATAATTCCTTGAACAAGAAGGCCCTTATAAGCTTGAATAATTGATGATTACCCACCTACCTCTTCTCCCTTCTCTTAAAACAAGTGGAAATTATTATGAGGCTATTTCAAAAGCATTTTTGATCTTAAAAAGATTCTGAAAATTTATATTCCTCAGGCATTATGAGGGATCAATGAACAGAGAGAATATAGGACATTTGAATGGAGAAAGGTCTCCATAATGTTGCATCCTGTCAGCTTCAATATATTTGCTCTCAGCATATGACAGGCTCAGTGCATTGCAATTCAACAAACATTTGCCACCAAGCCATATGCCTACATCCAAAAATAAACAAACAAATAAATAAATAAAGCCCCAGAGTTTGCCCTACAAAGCTATCATTCTACTTGAAGCATACAGGACTATAGACATATGTAAACATGATTCAACATGAGAACGGGAAAAGCACCTAGGCAGGGGAGAGGGGGAGGCAGTTTAAAGAGAATTTAATTGAAATAGGAGACTTCCCATAATACTCTAGGCTTTAACCTAGAAGGAAGAGATCACTGAAGGAAGGTAGGATTAAGGAGATAAACAGAGGTGAAAAACAATCACCTGCATGTGGAACAATGAAACTAGGCATTAAGGTTTGCCAGAAAAGATGGTAAATCAATGGGGAGAACCTGAATTAAACTGGGTGTTGGCAAAGTGGTAACTGATTAAGCTGAAAAATAGGGAAAAGGCAAGAGTCTATATAGGCCAAACCAATCTATGTCAAGACTAGATTTTTGCTTCTTAAATTTAATAGTATCTTATTTTTCCCAATTACGTACAAAGACAATTTTCAAGACTAGATTTAGGATGGATTTTCATGTGCCCATAAACTCACCAATTCTGTGGTTTTAAGGATTTACTTTCCTTTATCTTTCTTTAGTTAGAGCAATTTTATAAAAGATACTCTTGTCAGTATACACACACACATACACACACAGACACACACACACACCCACTATTTGCTAGCCACTGTCAACCTATATATTGTAGTAAATATAATATATGGGCAGTAGTTGAGGAGGAAAGACATGAAGTAGGTACCAAACTCATTAAGGAAAGGAGAAGAGTGACATGGATGTCAGGACACAAAAGCTACTCTACTTTTGATTGCAAATAGATAGATGAGAGATAAAGAGAGAGAGAGAGAGAGAGAGAGAGAGAGAGAGAGAGAGAGAGAGACAGAGACAGAGAGAGAGAGAGAGAGACACAGAGAGAGAGAGAGAGAGAGAGAGAGAGAGAGAGAGAGAGAGAGAGAGAGAGAAGATTGAATGAAACCAAAGGAAAAGAGGTTAATGAGTGATAGAAGCAGAGAGAATTGCAAAGTGGCTGTGGGGAGCACAGATTATTACACACACATACCCATTTTGGGCAGTGAAAAAAGGAGAGTGAGTTAATGAACCAGAACTGGAAAGGGTGGCCTGGGTGGCTGAGTCATCAGGAAAGACTCAGGTCACAGTGAGAACCATAAAAAGAAAGAAGTGAAAGGAAAAAAGGTTTAATCTGAAAGCAAGGTTTTTGCTTATGGAGCAAATTATATAGAGAATGCAGTGGAAAGGAGGTGTAGTTTTAGGGTATGACACTGGAATCATTGGGTTGAGGAGGAGGAGATCAGATAGCAATCAATGGGGATGAAGAAAATCATTTGGAAAATGGCATCCAAAGATTCAAGATCACTGGGATGGGGAGAGGGGAAAACATGTTAATTATTCCAAATAAGTTCACCGGGGGTATTAATATCAGTAGCATTTGGCCTCAGGGTGGTATTCCCTTTAGGTATTAGGCAACTCAGACTAGGGGGGGGTCTAGTGGTAGGAGACGATTGATATTCGTTTCTCTCCTACTCCTGAAGGCAGGTCATGTCAGGGACTAGGTGGAAGAAGCTGGGAGGAACAGTATTTCTCTCCTCTGCAGGCAGAGAAGATCCCCTTGGAGTTGGGAAAAGGTCAGTCCAGAGGACTAATTCATGACATAATCCAGGACATATTGGTGCCCGAATAGTGTCTCTCTGATCCCCTACTGGATGGAAGAGGCCAGATCAGGAGAATGACAGTCATTGAAATGGCATCTCCCTCATCTTCCTCTGGCAGAGTATGGAAGATTTGCCCCTACTTTGGCAAAGAGAACCAGATGGAATATATGCATAGCCAAAATGACCCTCACCTTGGTCCTTCCATCCTGAAAGTTAGACTTAAGGAGATCTGTAAAAATGAGCATGGGCTATTTTCTTCTTGCTTAGAGTTGCCTAATACCCATTTCTTATTACCATGCCCCTACAGAACTGGTTAAAAAGCATATCTTAATCTGAAAAGGGATTTCACAACCTTATAAAGAAAATAGAAGAAAGCAATGTTGTCTATTGCCACCCAATTTATGAAGACAATGTTTAGCCTTCTATAGGGTCAATACTAGTGAAAGGGAGAGGGAGAGAGAGAGGGAGAGAGAGAGAGAGAGAGAGAGAGAGAGAGAGAGAGAGAGAGAGAGAGAGAGAGAGAGAGAGAGAGAGAGAGAACTGTACTGTTAATGGGTTCATGATGGTTATTTGTATTAATTCCCTCTTTGGGACACAACAATTGGTTTCAAGGAAAACAGAAATAATTATTTCTCAAAGGCCCATAATAACGCCTATTTTTATATAACAACATGTTCTACTGCTTGTTAATGAGAACCAATTTCAGGACTTTGTTTCATTGTGATGCTCATAACTTACTGTTCTCATTAGTTTTCACTAAAGAAACCAGATGCTGGCTTTGCATTTATGTTGGTTTATTCAAGCCCCTTTTGAAAAGAGAATACTAACAATGATTTTCTGTTTATATAAAAATATAGTCATAGTCTTAGAAATCTTAGACCTGGAGGGAAGTCTTACTCCAATCTATTCCTTTGACAGAAAAGAAAATTGAGACCTAAGAAGAGTGCCTCCCCCACCCCCAAAGTCCCACAGATAGCATCTGTTAGACTTGGGTCATGTAGAATGAATGCTTTGCCATAATACCCATGATCCTCTCTTCTTACAGGGATGTCAGAGACCTTTTGGGAAAGTAATGTTGAAAAAAGACAGCTCTTTAGAGACTTTTTTTGAGAGAGATATCATTTCTCAAACAACAAGGTGGCACAAAACTCACCGCTCTAAAGTTACTCCAACATGGTTACTACAGTGAGTCTTCTGTTCCTTTGGAGATAATGTTTGTGTGCCGGGTGCTATTGAGGCACATGAGCTGGACTTGGAAGAACAGGAATACAATGTCTAGAATCCTGCTTCCTGAATTGACTAACTGTGTGACCCTGGGCAAGTCATCTAACTTTTTGCAGCTATAGTTTACTCCTCTGCAAAAATGGAGATAATTATAGTGCCTACCTCTCAGAGAGGCTGGAAGGATCAAGAGAAACAACTGGTGTAAAGCATGTTCTAAACCTCAAAGTGTGATATAAAAGTGAGCCAAGGCACTCAGAATTTTGTCATGTGATCTGGTGTGTGTGTGTGTGTGTGTGTGTGTGTGTGTGTGTGGTTGTTGTTGTTCTCCATATCACCTCCATCCTGGGTTCCTAAAATTAATTTTTAACCTAATAATTTGTCCCTATCAATTTAATTTCATTTATTTCACTCTAATGTTTTTGATGCTGACTTTCTTAGCCAAACTAATTACTGATGCTTTTATTACCCCCCCACCCCCTACACATATACAGCTTGCTTTTATCTACAAATTGGACAAGCCTCTCCATGGTTTCTTTGCAAGTTACTCAGAAAAATAGTGTACAGCCAAGGACAAAGGGCAGGTCCCTAAAACACTCCAATAAAGACCCCCTCCAAGTTTTTATTAACCAAATGTAAATACTTTTGGTCTAGCCATTGGACCAGTTCTGAGCCTGCTTAGTCATGCTATCACATATCCCATCCCTCGCCATGTTATCCATGATTTACAGAATTTCTACCAGTCTAAATACTTTATCAAAAGAAGGATATGACAGGGGCTGGGATAGGGAGACCCTCCCTGCCCTACCAGAAAAAAAGAGAGCAGAGCAGGGGAGGGGCTTTACAGTGGGATTGCTGTTTTAGGGTTGGGGCAGGGGCAAGATGGGGAGAAAATGTGTAATTCAAAAGTGTAATGATAATAAATAATGTAAACAAGAAAAATAAATAAATAAATAAACAATCTAAAAAAAAAGAAGGATATGAGGCGAGTCTAAAATTATGAGTTCTGCATGAAGCCATGTGGGCTTTCATTGATTACCCTTCAACTTTGTCAGAATTGGGAAAACACAGCTTTAAAAATGAACTCAAGAGCAGTGCCAGGAGGAAAAGTCAATGTTACTGACATTTACTTTATAGACTCCACCCTCTTCCATTTTGTTTGTGAATGAGACATTTGCCCATTAGAGCTCTTTACTACCTCTTTTACCCTCTGAAACATACTGAAGACTATTGACACTGGTTCCCCAATTACATCCTCTTTTTCTGTACCCCTGGCTATAGTTTGCCTTAACCTGGTGATTTGTGGAAGGCATATTAACTTCCACATCATATCCCCTCTCTGACATTCATTCCCCATGTGACCTTGGACAAGTGACTTATTTCTCTGGGCTCTTGTCTGCTTATCTTATAGCACATTCAGAGCTATAAAAATTTATCAAAGATTGGTGCAACCTTGGGGTTACTATGCCTTAATAAGAAAGACTTGACCTCAGATCAAAGACTTTGTCTGAAACCCTCTGAGACTTTGGAAACAATTATGAGGAACATACAAAGAAATCAAGAGACTGGGGCCTTAGACAATAGATTCAGTAAAAAGAAGTATAAGCTAGGAATATGGATAATTTCAAGCTATGTTTCTTGCCCCAACAACTTGGGATTTTTCCATTGAGCTTTATGCACTGTGAAAGTTCAATCCAGTGCCTTTGGACTGAAAATGAATGACATTTAATAGAGCTAAAAGAAAACTCTGGGACTTCAGTTCAAAAAGTCACTTAATAATATGACTAAGTGTCTTTTTGTCAGACTTTTATTGAACCAAAAGCTCAATATGGCAGTCAACAAATAAGAAACACCCCTCCAAAATTTGTCCTGCATTGAGACATAATGAGATTCCAGGAAATAGAAGCTAATAGTCCTCCCACATTCTGTCCTACTTAGACCACATGTATTGCATTCATTTCTAGGAACCCTATTTCAGGAAAGGTATTGATAAGCTCAAGTGTGTGTAGTTATAGGCAACCACAATGTAAAGGGTCTAGAATCCCTTTCATATGAGGATAAGTCAATGGTTTGGGCAATTTTTAGTGTGGAGAAGAGAAGACTCCAGGGGAGATGATAGCTAGATTTAAGTACTTGAAAGGTCACAATGTGGAACAGAGAATAGACTTGTTCCATTAGTGTACAAAGGGTGAAGCAAGAACTAAGAAGAACAACTTACAAAGAGACACATTTGAGTTAGATGTTGGGAAAGATTAAAAATCAATTAGAACTATCAGAAAATGGGATTACCTACCTAAAGGGGAAGTAGTAGGTTGTCTTTCATTGGAGAGTGTAAAGTATTAGTTTGGTGACTTCCTGTGAGGGTAATATTACTGTGGGTATTGATTCTCAGGGGTCACTTAATTTAAATGACCACTAAAACCCATTCTAATTCTAAAAATTTGTGATTGGAAGAAGTTCTTTCAAAAGTGATCCAAATAGAACATGGAGAATCAGGGAAATGACCTCAAGTCCTTTCTCCTCTAAACCAGGCTGCTTCTCGTAAAATATGTAACTTTACTTTCTTTTCTGCTGTATCTTTTCTAGCACAGCAACCTTTCTCCTTGTGAGACTAAAAAAGAATACATCTGAAGCATTTCAGGCATCTGGACTGTTAGATAGTCACACAGGAAAGCTGGTGACAGTAAATAGACACAATAAGATAAGATATGAAAAACCTTCTAAAGTATATAAAACTTTGAAACCCTTCAAGCAAATAATGGTAATGATGATGAGCATTTATACTTATATTTTAATAACAATAAATATATGATTACTTAATAAGATTATGTAAAACACTTTACTAACATTAAAGCAAATAATAACGATGACTATAAATGTATTGCTGTTGTCTATTATTATAACATTTCCTACATGCCTATCTGGTGCCAGTGCTGTTTGGCAATATATTTCTGATAGATTTAACTGACCTCATCATAAACTTGTTGGATTTTTCTGCAACTATACTATACCTAAATATTTGGGCACTTTGTTTTTCATAGGAATAATAATAATAATAAATATATTTTTGAAAGATAAAGATGGGGAGATGACGAGAAGGGTGATGATGATGATGATGAAGATGAAGATGATGAAGATGAAGATGATGATGATGAAGATGATGATGAAGGTGAAGATGATGATGATGATGATGATGATGTTGACAATGACGATGATGTAAACTCTATGAAACATGAACCACTCAAATGTTTGGGTGTAGTACAGTTCCAGAAAAATGTGATGAGTTTATGATGAGGTTAGCTAAATCTATTAGAGTTTCAGGCTTCCACCACCCAACAGCACTGGAACCCTAGGGAGGAAGCTAGGTGATGCAGCAGATAGATTTGTGGACAAGTAGTCAAGATAGATTTGAGTTCAAATCCAACTTCCAATACTTGTTAATTATATGATGCTGGGCAATTCATTTAATATCCCTGGGCCTCAGTTTCCTCATTTATAAGATGGATGTAATCATAATATCTACTTCTTGGGATTGCTGGGAGGATCAAAGGATATAATGTGTGTGAAGCTCTTTGCAATCCTTAAAGTGTTATAGAAATGTTAGTTATAATTATTAGTGAACTTATTCATAGTTATTACTTGCTCACTGACTTTGGGTGAAGACTGAACTCCATCCTAGGAGTTTAACTATGTTTCATACAATTCAAACGTTAGCCAAGGCCCCTTGATATTCTCTTTCACAGAAACAGTGACTTCTCTGCAGTTAATTGAGTCACTAAATGGACATTTCCTGAAGAATACATCATGTCCTGCTACACAGACCAATAATATTAGACACTGAGTTAAAATGACTATTATTGAAATCAAGATAAAAAAAGGATGGTGTAGTAAAAGTCTGGGTTGAGATACATTAATTATCAGGACAATTTCTAAGTAAGGAAGGTGATGTTAGCTATGACCTTGAAGGTAAAGTCAAGGTCCTTTGAGAAGGTGGCCACACCTCAGTCATCTCCAGAGTAGACCATCTAGCTGCAATAATGCCATTCACAATGGAAAGAAGACAGGAGGATGGGATTTTGCCAATAGCATTCCAGCTTCTGTGGAAGTCAGCATTGCTTTGGTCACAGTCATCTGGTCCGTTAGAGTCTCAGAAGGATCCTCAAGAGATCGACAAGCAATGTGGAAAAAAAGAGCTGCAAAGATGTTTCCCTCAGCATATGGAGCACTGAACAAACACCACCAGTCTCATGAAACAGCCTTCCAAAAACATGTGAGCAATGGGATCCTGGTAAATATTATGGCATCTCACGTCACTCACTGCTGGCAGTCTGCTGGCCAACATTCATAGGAACCTACCATCACATATAGTTAATGGCAAACCACTAAAAGAGCAAGGTGCTTGTCATAACTTGTTAGAAAGGTCATGAAAAGTCTACTTTTGCAATACCCTCAAGAATATTTAACAGCTGCACTGGGCTTGGGATCTGGTAGATTAAAAATAAACATGGATTCATGGAAAGAATCATGAAGTCAGAAAATGCAAGGCATGTGGTGGATCCCTTTGTCTCTCTGACTATTAGCTTCCTCATCGTTTTTTCCTTCATTCATTCAACAAATACTTATCAAGCATCTAGAAAGGTACCATGCCAGCATCTGAAAAGAAAAAAAGTTACATTCAGCACAGGCTCTTCACTGAAGCAGTTTATAGCCTGGAGCATATGGATAGGGCATTAGATCTAGAATTAGGGAACATGAATCCTCACACTATTGAGGTACAGGCTCTGGGAATCCCCTTGAACTCTGATTGAATCTTCCCATTTGATGAGGTATTTGTCTGAGGCCATAAGACTTTCATTGTCATTCACTTTAGCCCAAACTTCTGTTACTAGCCTAGCCCTCCTTTGCCCAGCTAATTCCCCACTTTGATCCTCCCAAAATATCTATACACTCTTAACTAGCCTAGGCCTCCATTGTCTCCTCTCCTCCAGCTATCTCACACCCTTTATCCCTCTTCACTAGAGTATGACCTCATTTGACTCCTCCTGAAGACCCTCCCCAAACTACACCTCTAGACCACCTGTAGATTCCTCCCCCAACTTTTCTGTATATAAGATCCCATCTTGCCTCTAAGACAGTGGTTCTCAACCTTCCTAATGCCACTACCCTTCAATACTTGTATATAGGTTTATCTGCATGTAGACAGACCCTCCTGGAGACAGATAGAGGAGCGGTGTTTCAGTTCCTAAGACCATCGGAAATATGTGTTTTCTGATGGACTTAGGCAACCCCCAAAGGGGATGTGACACACAGGTTGAGAACCACTGCTCTAAGAGAAGAGAGAACACCAGAGAATGATCTAGAACAGACTCATTCCTGCTTGTTCAATAAAAGCAATCCAGATTCTGAGGCTCCTTAAGAGTCTACCCATTAAGGTGAATCTTTAATAAACTTTGCTTTACTTAGGCTGAGAGGAGACTTGAGTTGAATTCATTCAGCAGGACCTGGAGTGTTGGTAATTTGGGGTCTCAAGCAGCCCTAAGCCTGTATCTCATCACTACCTCTGACATTTACTGGCTGTGTGACCCTGTTCTTTTCACTTAACTCTTTTGTGTCCCAGTTCCTCAGCTGCAAAATGAGGGAAATGTCTTTCCAAGGTCCTTTCCAGGTGTAAATCTATGATATTATAATTCTATGACAATCTAATGAGGGTAAAAGGTATGCAAAAAATTGTTATGCCTGTAAAAGACTCCGAGATAAGGAGGCAGAGGTTATCATTGTGTAGGGTGGGGGAAAGAACAGTAAGGGAAGCTTTCATGGACGAGATGGTATCTGAGTTTAATTGTAAAAGAAGAAAAGAACTTTGGGAGACCAAGACAAAGGTGTGAGGGAATTCACTTCAAATACAGGGAGATCGATGAGATCGAACATGGGAAAATGATAGAACCAAAGAGTGGTCTACTTTGCTTGAATGAAAAACAGATGAGGGTAAATAATATGAAACAAATTTAAAAAGGTAAATTTGGTTGACAAGAGTATAAAGGGCCTAGAATGCAGGGATCCAGAGAAAAACATAAAATCCTGAATAGTCTGAGACAGCTCAGGAAGATAGCTTGGGAGCAAGACTGCAGAGGATCAGGAGAAAAGCAATGCTAATTCAGAGTCCTTTTAAGGACCTTATTATGCAGTTCTAACCAAATGCAGTATCCAGGATGTATTGTTAGTTTTCAAAATGGACACAAAATATTCCCATTCTTTCCCTTACACGGCTGTTGTGTGGAAAGAACTTGGGGAAAGACCAGACTCATAGGTGGGCTCATTATTACCATTCTGAACCTGTTCAGCAAAATGTCTCTGTTTTCTACTTTGGCGTGCTTGAAGGGAGTCTCTAGGAGGAGTCTCTGCTTCCTCAGCACTGCCTAGCACAACACTTGTATGTTGACACTTAATGTACAATTTGGAACAATGAAATGAGGGCCATGTTATTTGTAGAATAAACCATATGTATGTTTACTATGAAATACGTAAGTGCCAAAATGCACTGCCTTTATGGTGGCTAAAATTAACAATATAATCTGATTACATTAATTCAGAGCAGGCAGAATGTAAGAAGATCTGGGGTCCTGACTGCTAATTGAAATGCAGAATTGCTCAAAATGTCTGAAGTGTGACACATCAGCAGAGTCCTTAGAAAGTGATACACACCAGGTGGCTAGTGTGTAAATTATCATGCTGCAAATTTGACAACACAAAATGATTACAATTCCACTTCTGGGGAGGTATTTGATATGGAAATCGCTACTGTGGCATTTTACTAGACCGTACACCTTGGCATTTGCCTTGAGAAACTGATTCTGCTCTGTGGGTCCCATTTATTGTTTCAGCATTCTCTTTATGAGTTTTCTACATAGGACAAAAAAAATCACTTCAGATCTCATTAAACCCAACCCTCAAACTAATTTATTCAGCAAAGACACAACACAACATTCCCCCCCCCCAAAAAAAAAACTCATGGGGATTCAGCCCGTTACTGTCAAAAGGCAGTTCTAATACCCACTTATTGGGGGGAAAGGAGCAAAAAGCTTTTAGTCTGGAAATTCCAAATGGAATTTGGAAGAAAAAAAAATCTAGGAAGGTACCCAGAAGTAAGCAACAGCATGTGATTGTAAGAAAAGGATTGTGGTGATGGTTTAGTAATCCTAAAGAACATATGTATAAGTGGATGAAATCAGGGAACTAACAATGACAAGTGAATTTTTTAAAATGAAATTGGGAATGAAAAAACATGAATGATTTTAGATTTTGAGAACACTGGCTATTAAAAGCATGAAATATAACAATAAACTTTGGCTTAGATAATGGTCTATATTGGAGAGCCTCAAGGATTTTCCCCTCAAGGATTTAAGCTTCAAGCCTTAGGGAGAAGTTTTAACATTTTTTTTATCAGTCCTGAAAACATAGAGGTCACACTTATGACATTTTCAAATGACATTATATTGGGATGTTAGAGCCAAGATCCAAACACACTGAATTCTAGAATTGGGGTCCAAAAATTAGAAGCCTGGACTGAAAGAGATAAGACTGAAATTGGATATAGTTGCGCTTCAAAGTTCATAAGTATAAGGCAAGTGAATCTATGTAGGCAATATACATTATACAATTTTTGTATGACAAAAACTTCAAGGTTTTACAAAATGTATTATAAATCAATCATGAGAGAAAAGGACTCAAAATAAGCAATTTCAGCCATGTAATAATAATAATAATAATAATAATAATAATAATAATAATAATAAGAAGAAGAAGAAGAAGAAGAAGAAGTAACATTTATACAGTGTTTACTGTGTGCTGAGCACTGGACTAAGCACTTTACAAATATCTCTTTTGAATCTTATAGTGGAGGAGTCAGGAGGACCTAAGTTCAAATCTGCCCTCAGACACTTAACACAACTAGCCATGGGACCTTGGGCAAGTCACTTAACCCCAATTTCCCCTCCAAAAAGCAAAAAAAAAATTGAATCATAGCATCTCTGTGAGATAGGTGCTACTATTATCTCTATTGTACAGATGAGGAAACTGAGGCAAAGAGAAGTTAATGACTTGGCCACTCTCACCCATCTTGTAAGTATCTGCAGGTAAAATTGAACTTGGGTTTTCCCAAGTTCAAATCTCATTCTCTATCCACTGTACCACAAATCTGCCCCAGACAGAGCAACAATTCATTGCTGCTGTGTTCTGTCACCATTGGAACCGATGTAGATCACTTTGCTAGGTACTGGGCACCAACTTTTAGGAAAGATGTTGATAAGTTGAAGTATCTAGGGGAGAAAAACCAGTGTGGTGAAGAGCAATAGGATATCTGTTGAAGGTATTAAGGATGCCTAGCCTGAGGACCAGAAGTGTTCAGGGAGATACGACAATCATTGGCACTTGGTGCATGTGCTCCGAGGGCTTGAAGGTTCACATAAAAAGAAAAATGAGACTTGATTGGTCCATCATTAAAAAGCATAATTAGCAGCAAGGGGAAAGTTGTGCCAAGACAGATTTAACTTGGTGTAAGAAACAATATGCTAATGATATTTTAACCAGAAAACAAATAGACTGCTTCAATAGGTACCAGGTTTTACTTCACAGTATGTCTTTATTAAAGGGCTACATTCATGCTTGTTCAAGATGTTTAAAAGAGTTCTAGGTGACCTTTGAGATTCTATGAATTTGGACAGTACTTAGATGGGAGAAATGATATAGAGAGTTTTACTGGTTTTTCAGCTGGAAAGAATGTTAGAATTCAACTCTAGTCCAACCTTCTAATTTACAAATAAATGAATGGATGGATAAATGAATGAACAAATTAAGAAACAACATTTCAGAAAAGTGATTTGTGCAAATCTATGCAGACATTAAGAAGAAAAGCTCAAATTGGAACCTATGTTTTCTGTTTAGATTCTTATTATTCCAATAGTAATGCAATACAAAATATTTAAGGGCAGAAATATTTGATTTGGTAAAATGATGGAAAATTCATGATATTCTATGGACATAGGAGGTGTTTTTCTTAGTCTACATAAGATAAACTGATTTTTAAAGCTATATTTGTTGAAATATTTCACCATAATAAATTCAATCATTTTTACTCTCAGCTGTGTTCTTCGTATGAACATAAATATTAAACCTTGTTTAAAATTATCAATAAAATATTTAACAAAACTGTTTGGTTCTTTATCTAGAAAAAATAGTCAAATAGTACTATATACTGATTTTTTTTTGGAGGAGGGAAGACAAGGTAATTGGGATTAAGTGACTTGCCCAAGGTTACACAGCGAGTAAGTGTGTCAAGTGTCTCAGACCCAATTTGAACTGAGGTCCTCCTGACTCCAGAGTGGGTGTTCTATTCACTGTGCCACCTAGCTGCCCTTATACTCTGATTTTTACTAAAAAGATATGTAAAGTTTTTTTCTTCTATCCAAGATAAATCAAATACAGATAGTAAATTAAAACAGGAAAAGTGAAATAAAGATATAAGATGTAAGGAAGAGAAAATAGTGAAATAAATGAAATGAAGAGATTGAAAGAAATTATATTCATATGGTCTCTTCTTTTCATATAGGATAGACCTTCCCATCCTCCCCAAAATATAAATTAAATGGAAAATGACGTTATTTTATCTATTTATCTATCTACATCCATTCTTGTGTGTGTGTGTGTGTGTGTGTGTTGCTAAATGCAAAGGTGGTTCAACAATTTTGATTTCCAAAGTTTCAATGAATATGAGTAACTTAAGCAGGTTCGGCATAAGCTCCTGTAGTTCTGAAATATAGTCACTAGATGGCGGTACTCTACTACAGCTCTGCTATTCCTCATCATCATCCAGCCTCACAAAGGTGCTAGACACCAGCTAATCCATGCTGGTACTTAATTACAGAATTGACAGCCTGACAGGGCTACTTAGTGCGGCTGAACGGATCTTTCTATGCATTTGCAATAAGTCCTCTCTGCCCAGCTTTTGCATTTGGGAAGATAATAAAATTGACTCAACGTACCCTAGACAGGACAGTCCAAATTGGGCGAATTTCAGAAGCAGAGTGACAGTCAGTAATTTTCTCTGTACTCGGAATTCTAGGGTTAGGTTTAAAGAGTCATCTCAATATTTGGGCTCTGAGCACAGGGGCACTAGTCTTTTCATTCAGCCTCCCTCTCCACTTCCCCAAATAAATACAGAGAGAGGGAGAGAGACAGAGGAAGAGACAGAGAAAGAGAGAGACAGAGAGAGAGACGGAGAGACAGAGAGGGAGAGAGAGAAAGAGAGACAGAGAGACAGAGAGA
>CM053595.1:302265282-302319426 GCA_028646575.1 Pseudocheirus occidentalis
AGAGAGAGACGGAGAGACAGAGAGGGAGAGAGAGAAAGAGAGACAGAGAGACAGAGAGAGAGAGAGAGACAGACAGACAGACAGACAGAGAGACAGAGGAAGAGACAGAGAAAGAGAGAGACAGAGAGAGAGACGGAGAGACAGAGAGGGAGAGAGAGAAAGAGAGACAGAGAGACAGAGAGACAGAGGCAGAAACAGAGACAGAGAGAGACAGAGAGAGAGAGACGGAGAGAGAAAGGGAGAGAGAGAAAGAGAGACAGACAGAGAGACAGACAGAGAGACAGAGAGACAGAGGCAGAAATGGAGGCAGAGAGAGAGAAACAGAGAGAGAGAGAGAGACAGACAGACAGACAGACAGAGACAGAAAGAGACAGACGGACACCAGTCTACCATTCTTAGCAGTCACACAAAAGGCAATTCCATTGATGCCATTACTATTCAACTATAGATTCTTGCCCGTCCTCCCCACTGTTAGGCTAAGCGAGGTTGGTGGGGATGAGCACAGGTGACAAGGGGAGGAGGAGAAGAGCCCTTCCATTCTTCTCAAAAGCATTATGTGGGCATGATCTAAGATGGTGCTACAAGCCTGGCTTCCCAAAAATATGGGCACTGAACTCTTGTGAAGGGAGGGGATCACACCCAGTGCCTGGATTTGGGTGAGACTTTATCAGATAATGAGAACTCTAGCCAGATACATGTTCCCCCACAAAAATGCTCCAGTAAGGAAATATTAAATCCATGATAAAGTTGGTTTTATTTGGTTTTAATATTTGAAACTGCTTTTATCTGTTCTAACAACTCCCTGAGTAGAAACTCCCTGCACCAATGTAGATATTTAGATTATAGCATTAGAGTATTTGTGGAAGAAGGGGAGCAAGCTTGACAGTGACAGGATAAAAGAATTACTCAGACCCAAGCAGCTAAAATGTGTCAGAAGACAAGACTTAAACTCAGCCCTCCCTGAACTCTAAAGCTGGCAATCTGCCCATGATGGCATTCTATCTCTCTAAGCTGGTAATATGATAGGTCCAAAAGTCTTTCCCACTGCCTGGGAGGCAGATAGAGTCAGTAGAGAGTGTGGAGACTTGGAATCAGCAAGAGCCAGATTTGAGTCGTGCTGCAGACACCAGCTGAATTCCTCTTCAGACTAGTGGTGTGAGGCTAGGTCATCTCCCAATGCTCCTTAGAGAGATAAAACTCCACGCCTCCCAGCATCACTGGTAGGCTCCAATGGGGAAAAGGGTATAGAACATTCTTTGTAAGCCTTAAAGACCTATATAAATGTTATCTATAACTCAGTGTTGTTAGCCGTTACTTTTTAACTGTCCTCTCTCCTAGAACTCAGAGGTGTCCCATGAAAAGACACTCCTTCATCAGTGAGTCTGAAAATATTCAGGATAAGGAAGTTCTCTTTCCTGACAGGACTTATTCCAACTGATATCTAGGGTGAAGTTCCTCATTGAAGGTTCAGTATGGCATGCAGGGAAGAAGTCTTCTCTCACTTAGGACTCAGGAGTTGCCTGGAATATTCAGAGGTTACATAACATACCCATGGTCAGAGGTTGGACTTGACCCCATGCCTTTCTGATTCTGAGGGTACCCATCCCCATGTCAGTCTGCCTTTCTTGCTAATAACCCTTTGATTTTGCAATAAGAAAAAAGAAAGAAAGGTTCAGCAAGTTGAAGGCATTTATCCAAGATTTCAGAGCTAGCAAGGAGCAAAAAGTAGATTTGAATCCAGCTTCTTGAATTTCAGATTGGGATATCTATGATCAGAAATCTCAGCTTTAGGGGCTTTTTGTCAGTGGCCTAAAAGGCTGGCCAGAGGAGGTCCAGAAAGAACAATTGAGATAAACTATCATTCAGGAAGAAGTCCAGGCCTAGGGAATAGTTTAATTCCTACTTCTGACTATGGAAAAAGAAGAGAGGTACTGACTTCTGTCATTTCTGCCTGACCCACCTTGGGCCTGGCCCATGATATTTCATCCCAATAGATTCTAAGCTTAACTCAAATAACCTGGGAATAGGGAGCCATTGGGCAAGTCAACAGGAAAAATTGACAGGCTAAACACCAGGGCCAAGGAGCTAATTTTGAGCCTTAATCTAGGAACAAGGATCTGATCCCCCTTCTTCTCTGTAAAATTCCTTTAAAAATGAAGTGAAAAATGAGTTGGCATTACCTGGATGCCAAAGGGAAGACTGAGCTGTGTTTCCTTGAGAATTAAAGCGGTTGCTTTTGTTGTTACGTATTTAACAAACAAAAACCCCTGCAAAGTTAATCCCACCTTTAGAGAAAATAACACAAAACCAATGGGACAAATCAGATAATAACCCTGTGCATCTCCAGAAGGCAATCACTGCATGTTTAATTGCCATTATATGGCTTAAAGCTGTACCCTGGAAAAGAGAAATTTTCAAGTCATACGCACGATTTTCAAGTGAGATAAAAGTCTCATGACATCGGCCATGTCAGCTAAAATGAGCAAACGCGTAACGGCTGAGAGCAAGGCTCGGGCCGCTCGCACCATGGTGCCCCGCTTCACTGAGGAACATGGGTCATCAGCAAATTCAGAAGAGGCGATTCTCATGGTTTCACCTACAAGACAAAAGAAAAAAGCAAGGATTCATCAAGACCTGATTATACTGGCATCTAAGATTCTGCTGCTGCTGCTAATGAGAGCAATAATAATTATTATTTCAAAGATCAATGAAAAATATTTTTTTTCTGATAGAACAATGATGATGATCCTCCTTGAACTTCAACAATTATGAAATATCTTTAAGGAGCTAATTCTCAGGCTATGCAGACCTTAAAACAATCCTATTTGTAGTTACCATCAACCACAGGTCGGGGATTTCCTAAATAGAATTCATTTATAAGAGGTTCTACATGTCTGACCAAACAGCCAAAGGGCATTTGAAAAAAATATATGGGATGCCAGAAGCAATCTAAGTCCAAGCCACATGCAAATTGAATTACCTACAATATATCTTAGAAGTGGCTATCAAACCAATGCTTGTAGACCTCAGAAGAGAAGTAACCCACTGCCTCCTGAGGCAGCTCATTGCCCTCTGGGACAGCTCAAAATATTAGAACATTACACCTGACATTGGCTCTAAATTGGCCTCTTTGTAACTTCTACCCATTACTCATGGGGCAACCCATCAATTCTCTGGGGACAAAAAAGCCAAAACCTAATCCTTTGTCTGCTTGACAATCCTTCTAATAAAGGAAGACAGTTGACATGTCCACAGATTTATTTTTCTCCTCCAGGCTAAAATACTTTTTTTCCCTTTCTTTTTCTATTTAATTTTACAACTGATACACATTTGATATAAAACCAAGGTTCTCATCATTTTGATTATTTTCTTCTGAAAATCTGCTAGCTTTTTAAAGTCTTTAAACTGTGATATCAAGAACTAAATGAAATAAGTCACATGAGAGCTGAAGAGGGTGAACTATCCATTCCTATAGCTATCAGTACAGTCCAAGCTTTTGTTAGCTTGTTGGCTACTACATCAGATGCTGACTAGTATTAAGTTTGCCATTTACTAAAACAAAAGCAAACACAAACCAGATGGTTTTCAGAACACCCGTCACATGGTCAGGTCTCCTTCCTTGTGTTCTGGTCAAACTGATTTTTAATATTTAACTAAAAGATTTTTCCATTGATCTGTATTGATCTATGTCTCCTTAGATTCAGCCCAGTGTTCTAGTCTGTCAAGACTGGGCACATCTGATGAACATTTCATTCATATGGTTATTAATGTAACTGATAAAATAGCACATTGCCAAGCACAGATCCCAACGGTACTCTGCTGGAGACCTGCTGCCATTCGGACATGATCGACGGGATTAATAACCATGACCTGAAAACAGTCTGCAAATTAGGTCTGAATCCATTGTCTTGCCAACAGTACACCAAATCCCACCTTGAACCAGATAAAAATATGATAAATGAGTAAACATAATAAATAGAAAGAATACATACAATATCACTAAACTATGTTGATTTTATGTTAACTAAAATGTTCATTTGTGGTTTTCAAAGTCAAAATATGGCCTTCAGGGACCCAATTCCTTTGAGTTGGAAAGGATTGTTGTAGTATACATCTCTCCATCTTCTGTAAGAAACCATGAGAGATATTGGAACAGGGTCCTAGCTAGAGTTTTGGTCAATTAACCTCTGAGGGATCCCCTCATTTCCCAGGTTAGTAATCATGTTGACAGCAAAAAGCAGGTTAGTCTGCCATGTTCTGGTCTTGATGCTGCTCTGCTGGATCTTGACAATCACTCCTTCCTATTCCAGATGTCCCTCAACCATCTCTTTGACCATCTGTTCTAGAAGTTTTTCAGGAATTGAAGAAAATCTTACTACCCTATTACTTGTAGTCTCTGTTACTATGTCCCTCCTTCTTCTGGGCATCTATTCTCTGTTAGTCATGTTTAATCTGTCACATAATCATCTAATTTAAGATAAAAAATACTGGGGTCCACACAGAGAGAAGTGAAGTGACCTGCCTGCCCAAATTCACGTGGGCATTAAAAAATGGTAGGGTCAAGACTTGAACTAAGTGTTTCTGATAACAATCCCAGAGTTTTCCCATTTTATTATGATGCTACTGATCGAATAGGAACAGGGAGTGCATTTAGATTATGTTTCCATTAATATGTATGAAAGCTCTTTTTCTCTGTCTCTATCTTTATCCTTGCCTTTGCTTCTCTCAGTGTATCTATCTACTTTCTCTCTCTCTCTCTCTCTCTGTCTCTCTCTCTCTCTGTCTCTCTCTCTCTCTGTCTCTCTCTCTCTCCCTCCCTCTCTCTCTCTCTCTGTCTCTCTCTGTCTCTCTCTGTCTCTGTCTCTGTCTCTCTCTTTCTCTATCTCTCTCTTTCACACACACACACAGACACACACACACACAATCTCTGTTTTGACTAATGAACTCTACTTATCTGCATCTAGGCATAGTGGTGTTGATAGGAAAAATTAATGAGGAAGTTGTGAAGAGCGCAGGAAACTAAAAGTAGCTGATGGTGAAGCAGATGAAGCAGAAGGCATTGACTTTATCAAGACTGTATTCTATCCAAAATGAATTAAATAGACACATCTATTAATTCACATTTTCTTGTTACTTAACAATGGAAATTTCTTGATGAATGCAACATTAGGAATACATCAATCCCAAATAAGCTACCAGTTTAAAATAAACAGGACTTGATATCTTTCTTTGGTTAATTTGTTAATTTCAAATGAAAATTTGTTATCACATGTCTTGTTTTGTTGCCTATTCCTGTGCAAAACTTTTGACATTTTGCAGTGCATCTGGATGCAATGAAACAATTTTAGTATGTGCTTAAAAGAAAACACTCATCCTCATGATGATGCTATTTTAGATCCAGGAAATGTGTCAATGTATATGAAATATATTACACTGTTGGATTCGAAAGGAAGCTGCCATCTACAATGGGCACATTAGACTTGCAGATTGGCTCAGTCTTTATGCTCAACACAAACAACCTCAAGTTTTACAGCCCATAGGAAACTTAAACATTCATTACTGTACTGTCAAAAAGGCACATTGGCAAGATTTATCTGGTCCTAAAGGACCAGATAAACTTTAAAGGGAAGGCAGGTAACTTAGAAATATAGATTTAAGCCAAGAGCAGTCCCATGCATCAGATCAATTTTGCAGATATTCAAATAAAGCCTTTCACAGAAAAGCAATAAAAGCATTCCCCACCAACATCCTAACTCTCAGGTATGTTTTCTGTCTCTTTCTGTGCATATCTCTTTGTCTGTCTTCCTGTTTCTTTCTCTGTCTCTGTCTTTTCTTCTTCTTCCTCTATCTCCTCCTCTTCCTCCTCTTCCTCCTCCTCCTCCTCCTCCTCTCTCTCTCTCTGTTTCTTTCTCTGTCTAAAAATATATAAAAGTACATAAAAGTACAAAAAGGGAAAGGAGATGATGCTGAAGTATGGCCGCAGAATAACATAATCTAATAGTCTGAAAGAAGTTCATGGGAGCCAACTAGTTTGAACAACACTGTTGCAGCAAATAACGCAACCGATAATACTTCTAAAAGGTAGTTATCCTTTCTTTTCTCAAAAACTTCCAATGAAAGGGTGAGAGGATACTATGATTCCCTGAGGCAACCTATCTCAACTTTGAAAGCTAGTTTTCATTTTTAAGGAAGATGTTGCTTACGTTAAACCAAAACCTGTTTTTTTATTTTAGTTTCTATTAATTAATCATTTTCTGTCCTATGCGAACAAGGAAATTTAGAATTCATCAAAATAGCCATTAACCACCTATTAGCAGTAAGCTGCTGTGTTGACAGCAGCCCTTGTCTAATCTGTCTTTGATTTGATTGCTCTGAGGAAGGACATCATATCTCTTGAAAATATTCTCCTCTCCAGATTCAGTATCTCCAGGTCCTTAAAGGAATCCTCAGATACCTTGATCTCTAGTTCAAGTTTTGTCAAGGAATAATATAAGCAACTTGATATTAGGAATTGCTTCATTTCTGTAATTTTCCTCCATTGCTAAGTACATGGTAGGTACCTGACTTAAGAAAAATCAATTGAATGGCAATTGCAATAAGCATGGTATCTGTGCCATCAGTTGAGTCATTGAAAAAAAATCTTGGAAAGCTATGTGTAAAACAATGTGTCCAATCTAGCATTGTCTAACTAATGACTCTTCCTTGAATCTTGTTAGTCTATTCCAAAGCCATGTAACTATCCTACCACATAATCCATAGATCTCCATTTTAGCCTAAGGCATAACATAAGAGACTTTGCTGATGCTTTGTTGAAATCTAAAGCCTATAATCTAAGGCCTTTCTGTAATCTAGAAGTCTAATTACTTTGTCAGAAAAGGAAATAAGATGAGCCTAGCATAAGCCATTCTTGATAAAAACCATGCCTACCTTTTTTCCTTTTTTTGGTGAACAGTATTTCTTTCATGTGTATCCAAACCACCCACTTGAATTTTGTCAGGAATAGAATTCAAGCTCACTGATTTTAGTTTGTAGAATTCACTCTTTTCTCCCCCTGAAAACTAAGATATATGCTTCTCTCTAATTTGACCTAAACTCTCCCATGCTCCAATTCTGTAAATGATCAGTCACCATCAGTGGCCTGGAAATCAAATTTTCCAGTTCTTTCAGTACTCTAGGATTTTGTTAGCTTAGGAATCCTCACTGGAACTCCCTGAGGAGCTCTGAACTTCTGGGGGCTTCCACAAAATACTAACAATTTTTTAAAATGCGTCCTTCCCAATAAAAAATGATTTTAAAAATAAAAGAATGGGTGGCTAAGGGGCATAGTGAATAGATCACCTACCCTGGAATCAGGGAGATCTCAGTATAAACCTAGCCTCAGAAACTTAACAATTACTAGCCATGTGACATGGGGCAAGTTCCTTAACCCCAACTGCCCTGCCTTCCCCAACTCCAAAAAGAAAAAAAAATAGAAGAAACGAAATAAGGAATCAAACATGTTGGCTTTTACAATATTGTTCATTGTCACCAGCTCACTCATCACTGGCAAAAGCAACCCCATACCTTATTTGATATACCTTTTGTCCCCTAACACAGCTATTCCCAGCTCCTTCCCCTTCTCCTGTCCTTTCCTTCCACAAAACATTCTGAATTTGCTCTTTACATCTTTGATATTTTAAATTCATTCTCATGTGTTCATTCTTGTTCCATCTTCTCTACATTTATAAGAATATTGTTGAAGCTAAAATTCTGTGATCCTATCCCTACTATTCAATAAAATTAGCTGCTTAAAAATGGTCCTATATGTTAAGGAAAGTCAAAGATTCTTTTGGAAAAATCAGTACAAATATCGACTTGCTATAGACCAATCCTAAGAGAAAACATTCATGTGAATTCTAGGTTTAGTCTTCCACTCCCTGACTTAATCCCTACTATTATCATTGATTAGAACTAAATATACATAAAACAAGATTAATAAGAGCATAATTTATATCCAAAAGAACAATACTAACTGTAGTAAAAAAAAAAGATCAAATGTGCTAACCTATGTAACGTACTCTTCAAACATTAAGGTAGGATAATAATATTAAACATTATGTCCAGATCCAGGACATTTCCTCTGCCCAGCCCCCGAGCCTTGACTACTCTTCCCTCCTCAACTATAATTTTTGGTGTCTCTGGCTTCCTTCAGGTCTCAGCTAAAATTTCACCTTCAATCAGAAGCCTTTCTGAATCCCCCCTTATTGCTCAACCCTTTCTGTCTGTTGATTATCTTCAATATATTATGTATATAGTTTATTTGTACAAAGTTATCTGAGTGATGTCATCCTCATGACACTGGAAATTCTTTAAGAGCTGATGCTGCTTTTTGGCTTTCTTTGTGTTCCCAGAACAATGCCTGGAATATAATAGGTGCTTAGTACTTACTGATACAATAATAACCATAACAATAAAACTCAATAGGCACATGGATACTATAGTGAAGTTTTACAACATTAGAATAGCAGAGAGACCTTGGTTAGAGTCTATGAATGATGTTATTACAGCTTTTCATTTTTGATGGAAATTTTCTGTTAAAGAAACTTGATTTCAAGAAGAGACCAGGCTCCCCCCTCCACCCAAAAAACTAATGTAACAAAAAAGCAAGCTAATCTAATCCTGTTGCCCCAAGGAATAAAAGATTGAAGCAGACCTAATGAACCAGGAGAACATCCATTTCATGGGGAACCAACTTTTTTCAACTTCCCACAAAAAACAGATAAAATGCTCACATTAACAGAAACATGGCCATGGAAATGGAAATACCATGTTAGAACTGCAAATACCATGCTAGACCACAGTAATTACATATGTATATATGTATGTGTATATATATACATATATATACATATATATGTATGTGTGTATATATATATATACATATGTATATGTATATGTATATGTAATTCAATTGGATTAACTTAAAAAATATTGATTCCACATATAAAATAATAGATTCTTCAAAGCTGAGCTTGTCAAAACCAGTAAAATTTCAAGTTGACCAAGACATTAATGGTTCTTGTATTCTTATATTCTTGGATATGAGCAAGAAAAAAGAACCCCAATTTTCAAGCAAACTTAATAGCTATAACACTGTACTGAGTCAGTCAACAAGCAGTTATAATGTGCTAACTATAAGTCAGGAACATTTTGTTGGCGGGTGAGGGACAATGTTCAGTTTTGTGCATCACATACATGTGTACATATATACATAAACATTCATACATATGTGTGTATAAGCTATCTCCTATGAAGCTTAAAAAAATCAGAGGGATCATCTATGAATCCATACATAATAGGATGAAGTGAGGGAAAGAGGAAAGACAAAATAAACTTGCTTTTCTATATGTGCTTTCCCCTTCAAACAATATATGTGATTACAGACCAAAATTTAGAGCAAATTTTTGCCAAAGAAGTCGTCATCTATATGGAAATATTTTGAAACCTGGCCGAAAAAAAAGAGTTCATAGTCAAGGGATAAGAGTGCTCATTAAAAAGAGAAAGTTATTCTCTACTGATTGCAAACCCTCTCCACCCTACCTCCCCCTCCCCACACACACTGGAAGCATTATTTTCATTTACAACCCAGCAAGAGAGAGAATGTGGTTGGAGTGTTTCAAGCATGCATATGGGTTTTCAGCTAGTCCTGCTTTCTATTGCTATGATAATTTAGATTTGGTAATAAAACTGATCAAAAGAGCTAACTTATTACAAGAATCTGAATACATTAGCTTCCAGAAACTAGCTAGATTTTTTACTAGGCTTTGTACAGATATTTCCACTCTTTCTGATTTGTTTCATTTTTAATATGAATGTTCAGGGATATCTATACCATTCCTGAGTTTTAATATGATATCAACTGTAAAGCTAATTGGGAGGGAAGGTGTTTGTGAGTAGAGTGTATATAATGAAAAGATGCGATGAAAAGCTTCTGTTTCTGACAGTTCACATATCAAGAGAAAATGAAACTTTAGGAGAATGGCTAACCAAACTCTCTAATTTGACAAATGAGGAATCTGAGGCCAAGAAAGCAGCATATGATTTTCAAATGTAAAGTTTTCAGGTAGAAGACTCAATAATGGATAACTAGGATAGGATGGATAGACTCTGTCTTCTACTTCTGTATATGAAGGATGTTGAATTCAATGTAATTATATAAGCATTTATTAAAAGTCTACTATATTTCTGGTTCTACACTGGGAGTCGGGGATTTACAGACCAAACAGACTAAATCGAAATGAGATAGATAAGTATCAGCCTCCAATTGATTTTTCTTGTACCCTCATGGTGCCCAACAGAGTTCTGAGCACATAGTAAGTATGATGGGAATGACTGGAAACTGGACTGTGAAAAGTCTGGAAGAGCTCAGCTTTCTTCCTTCCAATCAAAACATCAAGTAAAGATATGTTCATCAGAGATCACATTAAAAGAATGTGGGGCAGAGAGATGGCACAGTGAATAGACCACTGGCCCTGGAGTCAGGAGGACCTGAGTTCAAATCCAGCCTCAGACACGTAACACAAAACTAGCTGTGTGACCTTGGGAAAGTCACTTAACCTCAATTTCCCTACCTTCCACCCTCTAAAAAGTTAAAAAAAAAAAGATCTATTTAGTAGGCTGGAATGCTTAATGTTCTGTAGCCATGAATGAGGAGAACCCCAGTGAAGACTCCCCAAGGATAGGGAACTATAACTTGGTTAGAATGGATAGGAAGGGGTCTAGGAATAAGTACTGAACCTATGGAATTCTCTCTCCTTTATATACACACTTGTTTTATTTCTATGGTCACACTACCTCACATGTGTTTTATATAATCCCTGATTGCACACTTGTTTTATCTCTATGTTCACACTACCTCATATTTGCTTTATATAATCTCTGATTATTCATTATTGTTACCCCTTTTCCCTGGACCTTAAGACTGTGAGCCAAACTCCAACCTGAACAAAGAGACCAGGGCAAGGACAGCCACTTCCTCCCTACCTCCCCTCACTCCCTCCCTGCTTCCCCTACTCTAAGATGTAAAGCCCTCAATCCTGGAGTCGGGGGTGGAGGAAGAACACTCTAACCAGGAAGAATTCTCATCACTTGAGCCAAGAGGAAGATCTCTTTGTTAGAATTCGCACCCAAATTGCACCCCGCCCCCTCTCCAATAGGAATTGGGAGGCTAGGATGAGGCTTGCCCTGGTCCTTTGTCTCTTTCCCCGGCTGAGTGTGGTGACCAACAGAAATCGGGAACTAAGAGAACATAATTTGATGAGACTCAGACTATAAAACCTTGATCCTAGCCTTAGCGGCTGGCTTTTTCCTTCCTTACTTGGACGGGAGAAGCCCCAATTCCGAGGAATTGAGAATAAAGATATTCCTGTTCACCAAAAGACTTCCTCTAAGCTTTTTAATTGGGTAAGTGAATTCCCTTACCCCAAACAGCCAGAACTGGTACTTGCATCCTGTTATTTTTTTAAAGTAATTTAAAAAGCAGGAAAAGAAAAGATGAGGGAGCTCGTTGGCTCAATGGATAGAGCATTGGTCCTGGGTTTGGGAAGATCTGAGTTCGAATCCAGCCTCATATACTTACTAGATGTGTAACCCTGGACAAGTCACTTAACCTCTGTCAATCCACTGGAGAAGAAAATGGGAAATTACTCCCATGTCATTGCCAAGAAAACACCATGGAGAGCATTGAAGTGCAGTAGCCAAATACAACTGAACAACTGAGCAACGGCAAAAAGAAAGAAATAGAGATGATGAAGGACTCTTTGCTTCTTAAGCAAAAGAACACCAGAAGAAAAGGCATAAAAAAGAAAGATGGAAATCATAAGGAGAATGAAGTGAGAAAAAAAAAAGCCCTGGCTGGCTATCTATTCTATATATTAAATTCATGTATCAGATTTAATTCCAACCCAGTAATTCACTCTCTGATATATCAGAAAGTTCAACTATCAGATAATCCATGACCTATGATGCAATTTTAGTTTTTCCTCATAGGAAATTCACAGATTTAGACTTCACGGATGAGGAAATTGAGACACAGAGAAGGGGATTGACTTGTCCAAGGCACTATGAGTATTGTGAATAGATGAATGGATGAATGGATGAATGAATGAATGAATGGGTAAAAGTTTCCCCTTTGACCAAGGTGCTAATAATTTGCACAAAAAGGGGATTAAACAGGTAAGTATTGTGCAATAACTGTAATGCAAATTAGATTGAGACTAAGTGAGGAAAAGGGGAAAACCAATATGGCAGGAGAGAATTAAGAAAGGAAACAGGAAATAGTCAGGGGAAATGTCAATGAAAAGGTGTCTACTGAACTAAGTCTTGAAGGAAGATTTCACAAAGCAAAGTTACAGAGGAAGGAGATTCCTGGCGTGGGATTTGGCTTCTACCAATAATAAGAAAAGACAGGACAAAATGAGGTACTAGGAAGTTCTCCATTTTGATGGAAGTTTACCATTTAGGGTGTGTGAAGGTGAATGTTATAAAATTAGATAATTGGGAGTCAGAGTGGGAGAGACCTCTACTCTAGGCTAGCATGGTTTTTTTTCCTTTAACAGATTATGAGGAAAAAAAAAGACAAAACAAAAACAAAAAGGGGCGGCTAGGTGGTGGAGTGAGTAGAGGACCGGCCCTGGAGTCAGGATGACCTGAGTTCAAATCCGGCCTCAGACACTTGACACACTTACTAGTTGTGTGACTTTGGGCAGGTCACTTAACCCCAATTGCCCTCCAAAAAGCAAAAAAAAAAAAAGAGGACAAAACAGACTATGAGGAACAATTTTTAAAAAACCAAACAAACCTTTGAATAAGCAATATCATACCTAGATCAGAACCACAGAGAGATTTCTCTGACAATGAGTGGTGCGAAACCTGAATTAGGGGACAAAGGAGTGGAGGGTGGAAAGGTGTAATCACAAATGAGAAGTTATGGTATGTATGTTTTTTTCTCTTCCTAATCTCACTTCAAGGAAAGAAGGAAACACGTCTGTATGAGTATGAGGGTGAGAGGACAAGGTAGATTTTTCTCAATTTTGTCTCCCTTTAAATTCTCAGAATTAGAGCTCTTCTCATTTGCTTTTGATATAACCTGCCTAAATAGGTTCTTTTTCCTATGGTAAAATTCCTGAGAGCCAAAAGCTGATCTGTTTAATTCAAAGGAAAGAAGCTATATTAGAAGAAGGGATTAAGGTTGCCTGAGGTGTCGTGGCCGGCTGCCCTACTGTGAAATGCCATGTTCATCTGTGTCCCTGGTAATCATATTATGTTCTGTCAGCAGTACAGATATAACCCTCATTTGGGAAAACTAAACACCGTCACAAAACTTTTTAAAGGCCAATTCAATAGTTGACAGTTGTCATTTTCAAACCAATTTATCATTATGATTAATATTTGGAATCTATAAGGCAGGAAAAATGGCTGAAAGCCATTTCCAGTCATGGTTATCTAATTCTCAAAGCATGCTTGCCGAAGTATTCATTTCATTTCAGTCATAGGAATTACTGATTTTAGTGCTGTAAAAAACATAGGAAATCCTCTAACCAGACACGTTCATTTTGCAGATGAGAAAACGAATACCTGGAGTAAAAACATGACATAACTATGGTTATGTTGCTAGTATCTGATAGAGTCAAGCTACAATCATTGTCTCAATTCTCATTTTAGTTGTATCTTGCCTATGAGAAGGGCAGTTAGATTCCTGGCTTTGGAGTCAGGAAGATTAATTTTCCTGAGTTCACATTCACTCTCAGACACTTGTAACTGTGTGAGCCTGGACAAGTCACTTAAATCTCTTTGCCTGCCTGCCTGCCTTCCTTCCTTGCTTCTTTGCTTCCTTGCTTCCTTCCTTCCTTTCTTCTTTCCTTCCTTCCTTCCTTCCTTCCTTCCTTCCTTCCTTCCTTCCTTCCTTCCTTCCTTCCTTCCTTCCTTTCTTTTCTTTGACTCTGTCCACATAGGGCATCATACCATAACCTGTGTGGGCTCTACCTAAAGGAATATAAGCTATCTTTGGATTTACAGGGTAGACTTTTATTTTCTTAAAGACTCAAACCATTCTGGCTCTCATTCACTCCCCAACAATAGGTCCCAGGCCAAGTCCCACTTGGTCATTGTTTGGACTCCGATTGGGTCAGAGTGAATGTAAATAGGAACCATTTCTGTTTTGAATGGCAGCCATGAGGGTCATGTCCATATGGATTGATTTTTTTTGTTAGGTAAAAGAGGCTATTATCTGTCTTATTTCTTACCTCACCTTAATCAGTGAATGAGGCATTGCCTCAAAGAATCTGAGACCTGTTAGAGACCATAGCCTAAAAATGTCAAGATCTCCTACTGCATCCTGGGCCATCTCCAGTAGTCCTAATCTATATATCACCACTGGATCCAGATGAGTCTGGTAGAGAGAGTGAGTCTGGTCCAGAGTTTGCACAGTCTTCCCTCACTTAAATTAAATTTGCTTGCATGTCATGGCATCACCTCCCTGATGCCATGGTCCTCCTCAAGAAAGAAGGACAAACAACAGACATTGTATAGATGATGTAAAGACTCCACATTTGGCAATGTCATGAAATATATCTCAAGCTTCCTAAAAATCATGATGGCAGATGGGAAGGAGAAGTAAACATAACTTTAAAGTTGGGTTTGCCTGCTGGCTACTTGTATGACAACAAGCCATGCAATAAGTTAAACTGGGCTCAGTTTCATTTCCTCTCCCTGGGTTGTTTTGAGACTAAAATAAAATAATGTATGTAAATTGCGTCAATACTACAAGGCACTAAAATTGGGTCTTTTGTTATTCTCAGCTTCCCTCTTCTAGACCATGTCAGTTTGACATGGAAACTCACCCAAACCCAAGAATCAAGTTAAAGTCTGATTAAGAGTTGTCAGGCTATGAGGTGCAAAGATCCAGAAAGTCTCTGAAATAGCCCTACATGGAACAATGACTTGATGAAGCAGCTGTGGGGGATAGATACTGCAAGAAAATAAGAGTTCCATTTTTTTCAGAAGCAGTAACTCAGAATAGAAAACAAATCTATTTCACCCCCATTTGGTGTCACCCATACCCACAATGACTAGAAAAAGGTTGAACAGCACAATTTCCCTTTCATCTGATGTGTGTTGTAGGAAGAGTAAAGGTCAGAGTTGAAGAAAAACTATAGAGGTCTGTCAAAACACCCATTAAAACACACTGCCTCCTGGAACTCCTGTTATTTCGGGCAACAAGAGGGCAGTAGGAATGTTTGGTCCCTTTAGCTGCCTATAGCATAAGAAAGAACTACATATCAGTTGCCAAAATTTCGCTAAATGAACAAGATCTGTTTATATCCTTATCATAAACTTACGGGCACCACAGAATTCAAAATTGTAATTACATTGCTCTTTATACTGAAGGTAAATATTCTGTCGGTACTTAGTTCTTATATCTGGTCTCAAACTTAGCTTTTCCATACGTGATTGTCTGGGTTACATGACAGAAAGGAGGCAGGATTTGGAAGAACCTGTATCCTAGAGAATGGATACTCAAGGCCCAGTTCTGCCAATCATACCTGTGTGACTTTGTGAAAATCAATTCCTTTTTTCTGGGTCTCAATTTCCTCACCTTTAAAATAAGTGTGTTGGATTAGATGAGAGGTATCAAACTCAGAACCCCTAAACTCCTGAGTGCTACCTGAATCAGATACAAATGTAATTCAGAAATGTTAGACAAAGTAAATGACAGTACAATACAACATAGAAAATTGTCATGTGTGGTTTTCTAAATCAATATCAGAGAACCCTTCCAGTTCTCAATCTAGGATGCCATGTTTTCTCCTGCCCTGAGAAAATAAAAAGAAAACCCCGAAATGGCAGAAGTGCATTACAAGTCAGTACTATTTTAAATGTATGCCATATCATACCATTTTTGAGCCAGAAGGACCTCGAGGGACCAGTCATCTGGTCCAATAAAGAGACTAAGACCCAGAGACAGTGCGTTACAATGCTACACACATCCAGAAAACCTGGTTGAGACTTTCTTCAGCCATATGCTAGCTGTTTGTGCCCTTGGGCAAATGATTGAATCTCTACCAGACTCATGTTGTTCCTCTTTAAAAGCTGACAAAAATTCATGCCTTGTCTAGCTTAGAAAGCTATTAGAAATATTAAATGATATTATATATATGCAAAGGACTTTGGAACTGAGGACTATATAGCTAAGTTGTTTTTACCATATGAGACAGAATTTGAACTCAGGTCATCAAAAATGCCCCTCTCCCCCAGTCACCCAATATCTAATTATCCGTTAAATTCATGAAAGCCAAACCAAGCTCTTTCCCTAACCAAGTCCCAGCACTACAGTTTTTCTGCTTTGACAACCTTTTGTACAAGGATACGGCAGCTTCGAAGGACAGCTAGATCTTCCCCATTTAGTAAAATCCAATGTTCTTTACTAATGCAGATAATTGAGTACATGAAAGTGGTAATCCAAATGTTCTGAAACCCATCCTACTGAACACATGTTAAGGGGAAAAAAGCAAAATAAAACACATGTCAGGGGCTGGTGATTAAGTACATTGAATTTTATGAGTGATTAAACATTGTTAGAATCAGTAATGCACCACCTTGCAGAAGGCACAGCTCATTAAGCCTATGGATTTTAATTATTTCATTTTTAGCCTTTTCTGGGAAGAGGATGGAGAAGAATGTTACTCTTGCTGTAACCACGAAGTTTAGAAAGACTGAACATGCTATGCCTTGCAACTTACGAGTTTGAAGAGAAACTGCTAGGTACTAACCTCCTGCCAGAGAGTTGGTGAACTTCATACACTGAATGAGACAAAGGTTTGGAGACATGGACACTGAGGAGATCAGGTTTGCTGGACTATGGACAACCATTATGAGTATTTTTTAAATTATTCCACTGGGGTGAAAGAGGCAATATGTGCTTGTAAAAACAAATAAATCAATAGATGAGTTAAGGAGGAATAAACTTTGTCAACTATAGTGGTGACAGAGAAATATACAAAGAAAAGAATGCTGTTATAGGTTTAATGAAGCAATTAACTAATAAAGGAATGTATATAGAGAATTTATTTATGAAAAATGCAAAGGAATCAATACTAAGTTTAGGTTTAATGAACTGTTTTAAAAAATATAGGGAAGGGGAAAGTCATGAGCAGGTGAATCACATTTTATGCCATATGTATGTATGTGAAAAAATATTATTGTAGTCAAATATTTGAATATATTCAATTATTTTCTACAAATAAAGTTTATTTTGTGCTCCTTTGAAAATTAGATATTCACTGACTGCTATGTTGTACCAATTCAGACTCTCAGCTCAATCAATCAATCTATCTATCTATCGATCTATCTATCTGTCTGTCTGTCTGTCTGTCTGTCTGTCTATCTATCTATCTATCTATCTAGTTAAAGAAAATAAGACCCCAAATGATGTGCCTAATGTCATATTAAGTATACAGAAGTCAAATGTGAACCCCAGTGTTTTACATCCAAGGCTAGAATTTTTCTCCTGTATCTGAAGTAGAGAAGCATCTTTTCCCCTGAGTATTTCTTTTCTTCTCTAATTATAAAGATTATTCAAAATTTTCTGGGCCTTTTGGTATTCATTCACAAGACTGGACATTTGAAATCTGCTAATTTTAAGGAACTCAGCATCTTTAGCCTGGAGAAGAGAAAATTCTCAAGGACATGTTAGCTTTCTTGAAGTATTTTAAAAGCTTTCATGTGACAGAGGAAATCAAGCTATTCTATTTTAGTTCAGAGGGCAGAACCAGGAGAAATGGTAGAAATTTCAAAAAGACTGATTTAGGCTTGACATTAGTAGGGAGGGGAAGTTTTCTAAGATAATAATTACAGATGTCCCAAAACAGAGAAGTTTAGCTAGAAAGGTAGTGGATTCCCCTTCTATGGAAGTCTTCACATAGAAACTAGAAAGTGATTTATTGGGCAGATTAGAATGAAGATTCCTTTGGTTTTGGAGTTAGACAAGATTGAATCTGAAGTTCTCTCCCAATCTCAATTTCTGTGATCTAGTTACAAGTCCCTTTTTATATGAAAAGGATAGAAAGAGATTGCTACCATTGGACCATATTATACTTAGTACATAAATGCTTGAGCATATAACTCTTAGCCCATGATTGTAATCTAAGTGACAGAAATGTCAATTCCTTATTCTGAAATAAGGGAGAGAATATACCCCTAAATGACATCCTGAGCTAGCAACTAGGACTCTGTTTCCATGAGATTCTAGGAACTCTGTGCCAAATTTAATTAAGATACAAGCTCTCCATTGGTGGCTTATCTTTGGATGGGAATGGTCCTGCAGTCTTAGATTCTTTCAACAACAGAGTAGAAACAATAGGCAGGTGCTACTATGTTAAAGAGGCTTCAATTGTGGCCCAGAGGTCTTAGATCCTTTTTAAAATAGAATTATAAACATAGGTAGATCCTGCTAAGCTAAAGAGGCTTTAATTATGGTCTTAGAAGGTTTATGTTCAGACGATCAGCCTCGCATAAAGGACCATCATGATGGAGTTGACCAAGCAGTCCTCTCCCCCCAAAACACATTTGGAAAACAAATTAAAAACAAAACCAAAAACACAAAGCAGAACACAAAGCCCTCAGGAGGATAGAGTGTTCTATGGTATATGTATTGGAGGAAAAGGTAGTCTCACAAAATCACTCAACTTTTTAAGTTGGGGAGTAATGTGATAGAACAAGAAAATACTGGAAAAAAACAATACTTTTTTTTCTGTAGGAAGAGGTAAGATGTCAATTTAACATGAACCTCTCCCCACTCATCAAGATTATGTGTGAACTATGACAGTCAAATCACATTTAGTGGTATCCTTTCTCTTAAACCAGATTTCAGAAAGTCAAGTATATCTCTTGCCCTTAATGCTTCTCTATAATACAGTAAAATCTCATTAATTCATACTCCACTGTTTTAAAATGTAGTAATTGATCAATTTTATAAGTGTATGTTGAAGTTTGCTATTGCATTATTTATTAAGAGAAGGTTAACTAACCAAAATATAAGCAAGGCAGGGGTGAATTTAACCTACTTAAAAGATAAGGTTCTTCTCATTTATTTCGGAAAAATTCATTTTCTCTTCTGTCTAAGCACTGTCTCTTTCAGAGATCATATCAGGTCCCAAGAGGTCAATTATCACCTCGATGCAGATGACTAACAAATCTATGTATCCATTCCTAATTTCTCTCTTGTGTTCTAGTCTGGCAACAGAAGATTATACTTTTAAAGTTTGAATCCAATGCCCTCATTTTATAGATGAGGATATTGAAACACAGGTGTTAAGTGGCTTGCACAGAGTTCACAGCTAGTAACTATCCAAAGAAGGATTTGAAACAGAATTCTTATAGAAGTTTAGTTCATAAAGGCCAAAGTTTTTAAAAGCAATTAAATTATGAAGCAAAAGAAGCAAACATTAGGAAATTATGTATTTTTTTAATCTAATAAACTAAGAAAATAAGCTAAAGTTGCCTTTGCTTTATGGAAATGTTAAAAGCACCTTAAATTTTTCTTGAGTAAATTTGAGCCAACTGAACTCAGGAAGTATTCCAAGTAATGAATACAGTTGACTCAAGAATCAAAGCTCAACTAACTACACATTTCACAAAATTAGAAACAAATAAAATAAATAAGAAATTAGTATGCTAAATATGGAAACCATTTCAAAAGCTCACAGTCTGAATTATATTCAAATATGAAACATATAATTCAACTACTAATTACCTTTGCCATGTCCAAGAAAAAAACAAGCTGTTGAGGGATCTGATTTTAGGCAGCAAATTCAAGAATCCTACGTTCATTGTATCCTATGCATTTGACTGGAGACCAAGTAAGAACAAATTATGCCCCATCCAGCTCATATCTCCATACTACCCTCAAGCCCTAGGTCATGCTATCCTCTACATCTAAGTCAGCCATACAGCCAATACTGTTTTATCTTTATTGCCACATCTAATGGTCTTTTCTCAATTCTCTGCCTCCTTGACCTCTGTGCAGACTTTAACATTGCCAATCACCCTTGGTTCTTGATATTTTATTTTCTCTGGATTTGGAGCTTACTATTCAATCCTGGTTGTCCTCCTCCATATCTAATTTTTCTTCAGTATCTTTTTCCTGGATCTTCATCCAGGTCATGCCTGCTAACACTCTTGTTATCCCATAGGATTCTGTCCTGAGTCCTCTTTTCTTCTCCCTATATATAATTTCATTTAATGATCTCATCAGTTCCCATGGATTCAATGATCCTCTCTATGCTGATGTTTCTTAAATCAATTCATTTAGTGTTAGACTCTCTACTGACTTCAAATATCACATTTTCAATTGCCTATTGGCAATCTTAAACTGGATATCCTATAGTATAGATATCTTAAATTCAACATGTCTAAAATTGAAACTATCATCTTTCCTCTCAAACCCTTGCCTCTCCTAAATTTCCTATTAATTGGCAAGGGGCTGACCATCCTCCCAGCTGCCCAGGGTCACAATTAAATGTTCATCCCAAGTCCTCATTGTCTCTCACCTTCTATATCTGATCTGTTGCCAAGGTCTGCCAGTTTTACCTTTTTGGCATCTCACATCAAAGAGCTCTGACTCTTGCAGCAACTCTACTCATTGTTTGGAATTTTTCCAGAGTCCAATTTGGTCAAACTAGACCAATGCCCCCCCCTTTCCATATCTATAGCATGGCAGATTCTCATCATTTCATACCTACATTATTGTGATAGATTTCTGGTGGTTTTGCCTGCCTGTCTGTCCCTACTCCATTCCATCCTCCACTCAGGTGGGAAAGTGATCTTCCTAAAATGGAGTCCTGATTATGTCACTCCACATTTAATAAATGTATTATTAAATAAAATCTTCTATTTAATCTTTAAAACTTTCATAACTTATCCCCATCACCTCTCCAGCTTCTTATACCTCTGCCTCTCCCTCACCCCCATACTCTGAGATACAGTGATGTTGGCTTGTTTGTTGTTCCTTCAACACGACACTCCATCCATCCACTCTGGGAACTTTCATTGGCTATTTCTCATGTCTTAAATGCTCTCTTTCCTCATCTCTACACCCAGGCTTCCTTCAAATCCCAGCCAGAATGCCACCTTAAAAAGGATGCCTTGCCAAATCTCTCTTAATTCTAGGGTCTTCCCTCTATTGAAGTCTGTATGTTATCTTCTGCATTAGATTGTGATCTCCTTTTAAAACAGGTACTAACTTTGACCTTTATTTTTATCCCCATCATTTTGGACAGTTCCTGGTATACAGGAGTCACCTAATAAATGCACACTGAAACAGGGCAGCTATGTGGCACAGAGGACATAGCACCGGCCCTGGAGTCAGGAGGACCTAAGTTCAAATCCAGCCTTAGATAAGTGACAGGTACTAGCTCTGTGACCCTGGGCAAGTCACTTAACCACAATTGCTCCATAATAAATAATAATAACAACAATAATAATTGCACACTGACAGACTGTCCCATATGCTTTCTAGCTCTTACTGTGAACATAATCACATTAGTATAACATTAACTTCTACAAAATGAATGCTAATTCAATTCTCTATTCCATAATTCACCTACCCTTTGACTCCTAAAACCAAAACTCCCTTCCCTGGCTATTTTGTGTGTTGTCTACTTCATTTAGAATGTAAACTTCCTGAGGGCAGGAATCTTATCTCTTTCATTTTGCATCTCCAAATATTAGCACAGTGCTTGGTAAATACCTCTTAATAAGCATCTTTTCTCAATTCAGTCATTCAATGTTTTCAGAAAACGTACTGCAATTTAATAGTTTCCTAAACACTATCATTGAAATCATGTTGCTGTATGGGTATTACACCCAGGAGGTATACCTATGCCCATACATATATTAAACCATTCCCATATGCAAAGTTTTATCCATTTAACTCTCTGGTCTTGATTGGTCTCATGTGTGGAATGACCTCCTTCCTTATCTCTGCCTATTCTGGATCCTTATTTTTATTCAAAGTTTACCATATCACCACCTATATGATGCCTTCAGGTGTTAAATTACTTTGAATTTACTTTGTCAATATTCTGTATTGAGTTTGTGTGTGTGTGTGTGTGTGTGTAAATGGTTAAAACTCCCTCTCCCCTATCCCTCTTAAAGTGAACTTTTGACTGTGTGTTCCAGAGTTATCCACCCATAGGTCTTCTTAATGTCTCTAAGCCTCTTCCTGAAACTAAGGCTCAGCTCTTAACACCAATAGTCTACCAGATATATTTTTACTGATATGAGATATAGAACAGAACAACCTGAAAAACTGATGTTGACAATCATCCACAGGGCAATTGGAAAGAATAATTGTTGGCACAAGCAGGCTGAAATGTAGTAAAAAACCACTCAGGAGAAGGCAGGGTAGAGAAGCTCTTGTCAAATACATGTATGATCAAAATAGATGATGGGTAATGTCTAGAGACTATAAGGAAGAACAGCCCTTTGGGTGAACCTCTTGTGGCCAACTTAGGATCAAGAGTTACAGAAAACAAACTGCATCACTGTAGAATAATCCTGATGAAAGAGGAAGAACACTGTCATTAGAGTCAGGAAGATTGGATTTTAGAAATTACTCTTCTAATACCCAAAAGGGTTACATTGGACATGTAACTTCACCACTCTATCTCAGTGTTCTAATATATAAAATGAATATATGAAAACTCCATGGTCTTTAAGGCTTTGGTTGGCCATAACACTCCATGAACCAATAATCTGTACTGTGACATTTAACAATGCATTTATCCTGACCTATGGCTACCGTAATGTCATGAGCACAACAATGAAAATTTAACATCACTCCAAACTCATGAGCATGTGCAGCTCATCCAGAAAAGAACTGAAGCAACAGTGTTTCAAATACTTTGGAGTTCTAGAGAAAAAAATATATGAAATATTGAGAAGAGAAGACAAATTCCTATTTGATTTAACTTACTTTCTAAATTACAAATAATAAGAAAATTGCAAATTAAAACAACTCTGAGGTTTCACCTTGCACCTTGCAAATTTACAGAAATAATGAAATATGGAATAGTCAGTGTTACAGGGGGCATTAAACAGATATGCTCATGAATACGCTATTGGCAGTGACGAAAATTACTCTGATAGTCCGTGGCTTCAATTGGGAATTCTGAGATAAAGGAAGACAAAAGTTTTTGTGCCCTTTAAATTGGCAATCCTGCTTCTAGGCATATAGCCAAAGGAAGTAAAGCAGAAGGAAAAGGCCAATGTGCACCAAAGTATCCATAGTATCACATTTTGTCTAAGAAAATAATTGGAAAAAAATCAGAATTCTATTTACTACAGAATGGCTAATGTTAGTGTGGCATTGAAGATCTACAGAACAGGCCTCAGAGTCAGGAAAAACTCCATTCAAATCCCCTGTCTGTCACTTATAGGGTTGGTGACACTAGGCAAGCACTTCAGAAGACAGTTGTCACAGTGGATAGTACCACAGTCCAGATTTTAGGAAGATCTGAGGGCAAATTCAGTCTCTGGCACATGCTATCTTTGTGACTTGGACAAATATTTAACCAGCATTTTCACCAGTTTCATCAGCTGTAAAGTAGGGATATTAATATCACTGACTTCCCAGGGTTGCAATGATCAAATGTTTGTACAGCACTTAGAACAGTGTTGGTCACTGAGTAGATCCCATATAAATATTAGTTATTATTATCATTGTATGCCTTAGTGAAGGAGGAACTGAAGAAATAAGAAGAGAGAAAAGAAAGAAGGGGAATTCTGTACAGGAAATCTCAACAGAAAGGAACCTGTTGCAGAACTGGAAATAAAATCCAAAATGGAGACATGACAATGGCCTCCTAGAGCTTGTGACAGAGGAAAAGAAATCTAGGCAGTCTGGCATGGACCTTAGATTTTGGTAACATGCATTATAAAGGTTCAGAGGAAAGAAAGATGGAGAATCCACAGGACTTAAATGCTACTGAGAAATTCAGCCCAGGGTGGATTAGAGATGTGCAAGAATGAAATTCTAAAGACACGAAGGGAAACAATTCAATGAAGAGCTAAAATGGCATTGGCCAGAAAAGACATATGCAAAACATAAGGAACTGAAGAACCAACTTAGATTTAAAAAAAAGAATTGCAAAGAAAGCAAGACCAGATACCAAATGGATATATCAGCGCACCTGTACTATAAAAGTAGTATAGGGAATGCTACATCTCAGAATAAGCTGAGCCTGAGGAGAAAGGTAAGGTCAATGAAAAGCTTTGCTTACTCATTATTTTAAAGTGGAGTGAGATCAATGAAGGGAATGGAACTTGGGATGAATGGAAATATGACAGTTTGAAATAGACAACAAGACTGCTCATGTTGCTTCTGATTTCTCTAGCAAAGAGAATTACCTTTGCAATCAAAAGGATATATCTACTAACAACAACAGCAAAATGGTAGTGAAGACCAATAAGGAGAATGTAAGGGAGGACTCAAGTACTCTTGATAAATTCAAGTCACTTGGTCCATAGAAACTATGTCCTTGGGTACTGAACGAACTTTTAATGTCATTGCTGAGTACCCATAATATCTGAAAGACCATTGAAAATGGGAGGAGTAGAGCAAGACTGGAGAAGGGCAAATGTTTATTGAAATATTCAAGAAAACAGTCTTCACACAGTATATCAGAGAGTTGGACTTTGATTTCTGCTAAAATTCCAAAAGAGATCATAAAAGAGATGCTTCATGAACATCAAGATAGGGAAGCATTGATTAAAAAGATTACAATAATTGTATGGTTTCATCAGTAACAGGTTATACTGAATTATTCTTATTTCATGTTTTGACAATATTAATATAGTGGATGTGGTGAATATGAGCAGCAAGGTGGGTCAATAGATAAAAGACTGACTCTGGAGTCAGGAAGACATAAGTGCAAATCTAACCCCAGACACTTACTAGCCATGTGATGCCAATCCATTTGCCTCAGTTTCCCCATCTGTAAAATGAGCTGGAGAAGGAAATGGGAAACCACTACAGTATCTTTGTCAAGGAAACCCCAAATGGGGTCATGGAGAGTCAGAAAACTGTAACATGTGAGAACTACTTTGGATAGGATTTACCTGAATGTTTGCAAGGCCTTTGACACAATATTCCTTGATAATCCACTTGAGAATACAAAGTGAAGAGCCCTATATAACAATATAAACAGATGGATTTAGAAATGAATGGATATTTGAACTCAGGGTCATTGTTATTGATTTACCGTCAATATGGAGAAAGGTCTCCAAATGAAATACCCAAAGAACCACAGCAAACAGAGATGAAGTGACTTGCCCAGGCTCACATAGCTGCTAAATGTCTGAGATTTTAACTCAGGTCTCCCTGACTCCAGGTGCATCAGATCTCTGTCCCACCATGCCTGCCACTCAGCTGCCCCTGCTAGGTATGTATTCAGCTGTTAAACTGTAGAATGTCCACAGGAGGGCGATAGGGATGGGGAAGAACTTTGCATCTATATTATATGGTGATCAGCTGAAGAAGCTGATCCTTCAGATCATTTGAAAGGATTGGCATCTATCTTCTAGGAAGACCCAAGTGGGACATTATAATCATCTTCATGTGTCTGAGGGTTGTGGTGCAGAGAAAAGATAAGTCAGATGGGAGTGATTAGTCCTTTGTTCTTTGTCCAAGGAGAATAGTAAGAGGAACCAGCTAGATGATATGATAAATAAAGCATTAAAGTCAGGACAACTGGAGTTCAGATTCTGCTGGAGACACAACTCTCAGTCTCAGTTCCCTAATCTGTAAGAAGAGGGGGTTGGACTTAATGGACTTTTTAATGTTCTAAATGGATGATTCTTTGCTCAAAAAAATTTAAGTTACAAAGAAGCAAATTTAGGCAACATCTGAGGGGAAAATAAAAAACCAAACCACGAAACAAAAAGGTCTTCCAAACAATTAGGTGTTGTGAGGCAGAAATGAGGAGATATAGTGCATTTATACACATGGAAGAGGAGGCAGTGCAAAGTAATGAAGGAAACGGATCCCTGTGGGCCATATATTACCTTAGAGAAGCACAAGTTAACATAATCTTGGCTTTTTCAAATTTATTTTGTTAAGCCTTTCCCAATTACATTTTAATTTGTTTGGGGCATTTTGCATGTCTGTTCACTGCTTGGAAGCCATGAGATTGCAGGCCAAAAGTCTGACAATTTTGTAGGCTTTTTACCTCAATTGGAGAATCCAGGGAGAGAAGTATTGAATAACTAGGCTGGAAAAGCAGAATGGGGCCAGACTGTGAAGGGCATTGGAGGCCAAAAAGAGGAATTCATATTTTAGCCTAGAGGTAATAGGAACCCAATGAAGTTTATTGAATAGGAAAATTACAAGGGCAGATTGGTTCTCTTTGGCAGCTGAGTAGGGGATGGATTAGAGTGGATCAGAAGGGTGGAAGATGGAATTTCTTCTATGTAAGTGACCAGCTAAGCTGCCAGTTTTACAGAAACACAAAAGAGCAAAAGACAGACTATAAATGAAGACTGGAAAGGTAGGTTGGAAGATATCAGGTGAAAGGTTTGAGAATTTTCTCCTTTACGATGATGGGAATCCACAAAAATGGTCAGAACACGATTATAAGATTGTCCCTTTGTACCTTATTGAAGGACTTATGATGAAAAATGTTAACTCTAGAGAAAGAACTAATGGAGCTTGAGTGCAGATCAAACTACACTTTATTTTTTTACTTCATTTTTCTTGTTCCTTTGGTCTGGGTTTTGCTTCACAACATGAGGAATATGGGAAAATATTTTACATGACCACACATTTTGGCCTATATCAAATTGCTTGCCTTCTCAATGAGAGGACAGGGGAGGAAAGGGCTTTGAACCTCATTTTTTAAATGAATGTTTAAAATTGCTTTTACATGAAACTGGGAAAAATAAAATATTAAATATATTTTTTAAATTTCGATTTGTGAACTGTAAGATTATGCAGTCATTTAGAATGTCTCATAAAATAGAGCTCATTTTGTTAAAGGGTATAATCTGTCAATAGTTGCATTTCATGGCATCTAGAATAATATGGGACTATTAGCACTTAATATATGCCTTTTGGATGACTGGAAGAATGGATGAGAGTCTAGGTTAATTCCTTATTTTTCTTGTCCTCTTCAATACTCTTAAGAACGTTCTTAACCTGGGGTCTGTGAACTTTAAAAAAGAAAAAGGATAGAGAGATAAACTGCATTTCAATAGAATGGATTTCCATGTAATCCTATGTATTTTACTTGATGTATTTAAAAACATTGTGAAAAGGATCCATAGGCTTCACCAGATGAACAGAACTCTGTATCATAAGCCCATGCTGGCAAAGAGATAAAGAGAGGGTGGAGGAGGAAGAGAAAGACAGAGACAGAGACAGGGAGAGACACAGAGACAGAGACAGAGAAAGAGAGACAGAGACAGAGTAAGAGAGACAGAGACAGGGAGAGACAGAGAGACAGAGACAGAGAGACAGAAACAGAGAAAGAGAGACAGAGGCAGGGACAGAGAGACAGAGACAGAGACAGAGAGGGAGAGAGAGTAGCTGTTTAGGAATCCTTGGATCCTCTCTAGGCATTGAGTAAACACTGTCAGCTCAGTGGAATTCCTAGATACCACTAGGAGAGAACTATTTGCTGGTAAGATTCTTGGTTAAGACTGGAACAAAACTTCTTCATCTCCCTGAAGGACTCCTTTCCCATTGTTGGGAGGGTCACTCTGATTCCCCAAGATCTTTTTTTCTTATTAAGAATAGTACATTTGCTTATTTTCTATCCCCTTCAACATTTTTTCATGGCCAGAGGCAGGCATTTATTAGTGCAAAAATACAGCACTCTTTTTAAATCTGAGGTCACTGAACACTTACTGTTATTTAACTAAAAAAAAGAAAAATACTGTTTTTTACACTTTATACAAATCAGGAGTGACCATTCAATATTAGGTAACATAATCCTGAATATTTTTTAAGCAAAAGAGGATAAAAGATAGAGATCTTTGGAAAATTCAACTGTAAATTTAATAATACACTATTTCAAAAAGGACTAATTTATGTTATAACTATAATTTCAGCATGGATTTTGGTTACTGCATTTTGACCCAAGGATATATTTCTATAGCCACAATTATCACACATACCCTGTTTTGGGTTGTATATTCTTCACTCTTTGTTACTTTATATAAGTCTTCCCATATTTCTTTTCATTCTTCTGACTGAATGGCTCACATAGTGAAAAATATTTAATTATATTCAGATATTACACTTCATTCATTGACCAATCGTTGTGGCACAGTTTGCTTCTACTTTGTTATCATAAAGGGCAAGACTATGAACATTTTTGCATGCAAAACTCTCTTCTTTCCATTAGGAATTTGCTTGGGGTATGAACCCACTAGGAATTAATGGGTCTAACATGAGCTAAAGTCCTGAACTATATTATAACTTGCTTTGACTTGTTTCAAACACCATAGCCAAACTACCCTAAAGCTAAGTCATAGTTCCATCAATAGTGAATTAGTGTGCCTGGTCTTCTATATCAAAACCAAAGATGAACTTTTCCATTTTAAATCACCTTTCCCAATTTTATGGGTGTTAGGCAATACAATAGACTTGTCACACATTTTCTGACTATCAATAATTGTGAACATGTGTCAAGTAGTTATTAATAATCTGCATTTGTTCCTTAAAATCTTTTTTTGATACTTTCACCACTCATATATGAGAAGGTCTTTTAATCTTACAGAATTATGACAGATTCCTATTCATTTTGGATATTGGAATTTATCAGAGAGTATAAACATATTTTCTAGTCTACACTGTTTGATCTAATTCTGTCTTCATTATTTTGTTTTTGCAAAACACTGTTTTTTTAAACCAAAAATGCATATACTCAAATTTATCTGTTTTGTATTATATAATATTAACTAAGGAGCAGCAGACTGAGTTTATCTCTTATTTAGAGTTCTGAAAAATGTAACTTTCCATTCACCCTTATTTTTAACAGTGTGATTTTTAACATTTATTTAACTATTCATTCTGAATTTGATATGAAATATGGTTTAAATAGCCACTTCTCAAATATGTTAGAGTGAGAAATTCCTTCTGTGTGCAATTTTGGGAAGATGTCCATTGAGATTATTTTGAAATTTCAAATTTTTACAATGTAAAAGCTTTTTCTTGCTTCTTTTGTGAGATAATTTACCTCCTCCCGTTTCTCCTCTCTCTTTCTCCTTCTCCCAGTACATTTCTCTCAACTCTTAAGAATATCATGTTTCCTTGTAGGAATGCAAATAGTTCAACTTTAATAAATTCCTTATTATTTCTCTTTTTCTATTTACCTTTTCTTGCTTCTCTTGAGGCCTGTATTTGAAAGTCATTTTTTTTTATTTAGCTCTGCCTTCTCAAGAATGTAATCCTTCTCCCACCCCCACCCCAACCCCATTGATTACACTCAGTTTTTCTTTGGAGTTGATTCTTGGTTAAAATCCTAGCTCCTTTAACCTCTGAAAGATCACATTTCAAACCTTCCAGTCCTTTAATGTAGAAGTTGCTAAATCTTGTGTTATCCTGATTGTGATTCCACAATACTTTATTTTTTTTTCCTGGTTGCTTGTGAAATACTTTCTCCTTGACCTGGGAATTCGGAATTGGGCTATAATATTCCTGGCAATTTTTCTTTAGGGATATTTTTCAAGAGGTGATCAGTGGATTATTTCTATTTACCTTCTGGTTCTGGAATATCAGGGCAGTTTTCCTCAATAATCTTTGGAAAGATGTCATCAAGGCTATTGTTTTGATCATGGCTTTCACTTAATACAATAATTTTAAAATTCTCTCTCCTGGATCTATTTTCCAGGTCAGTTGTTTTTCCAATGAAATATTTCACATGGTCTTTTATTTTTTCATTCTTTTGGTTTTGTTTTATAATTTTTTGATTTCTCATAGAGTCATTAGCTTCCATTTGCTCTACTCTAATTTTTAAGCAATTATTTTCTTCAGTGAGCTTTTGGACCTCCTTTTTCATTCAGCTTATTCTGTTTCTTAAGGCTTTTTTTTTTTGCTTTTTTTTTGGAGGGCAGGTTGGGGTTCAGCGACTTGCCCAAGGTCACATGGCTAGTTTTTCATGTTAAGTGTCTGAGGCCGGATTTGAACTCAGGTACTCCTGACTCCAGGGCCGGTGTTCTATTCACTGTGCCACCTAGCCGCCCCCCTCATTCGCTTTTTTAACCTTTTTTTTCCATTTGGTCTAGTCTATTTTTTCAAGCTGTTATTTTCTTCCATATTTTGGGGGATCTCCTTTACCAAGCTGTTGACTCATTTTTCATGGTTTTCTTGCATCACTCTCATTTCTCTTCCAATTTTTCCTCTACTTCTCTTGTTTGATTTTCTAAATCCTTTTTGAACTCTTCCTTGGTCTGGGACCAATATATATATATATATATATGGAGGCTTTGGATATAGGAGCTTTGACTTCATTGTCTTCATTTGTTTATATATTTTGATCTTCTTTGCCACCAAATAAGATTCTGTAGTCTGAGTTGGTTTTTTTTCCTGCTGTTTGCTCATTTACCCAGTCAATTACTTGACTTTTAAAGTCTTTGTTAAGGTAGGTAGGGTTCTCCTCCTAGGCTGAAAGGTGTACTGTCTCAAGTTTCAGAGGTTTTGTTCAACTGTTTTTAGAGATACTTCTAGGGACCTATAAGCTTTTCCTTCTCCCAAGATGGGATGATCTAAGGAGAGGTATTTGCTCCTCTGTTGGCCTGCACTTTTGTTCCTTTGAACTATGAGGAGTGGCCCTCCTTCTGTGCTGCTACAAGCTCTGCTATGCCAATGCTCCTCCTTGCCCCAGGACTGCCACCCAGAATTACAAACCAGATCCAAGTATGGGCAAATAAACAGAATCCTACCTCCATGCCAGCAAAGAAATTCTAGTAAATCCTTTCTGATCACCTGGATTGTGCTCTTCTCTCACTCAGGTCTGACAGACCTTTCCCACTCACCTTCTAAGCTATCTTTGGCATGTTGAGTTGAGAAGTTTGGAAAATGCCCTAGCTGCCAGCAATACAGTGCCTTGAGGCCTGCTCTGGTTTTGCTAGGGCCTGGTCTGTATTGGCCAGTTTTGCACTTGACTGCACTTCTCTCCCAATCCAGTCCAACAGACTTCTCTTATTGACCTTCCAGTTTTGTCTTAGACTAGAAATTTGTTCCACTCTGTGTTTTTTGCAGGTTCAACTACTTCAGAATTTATTTAATTTTTTACAGGTATTTGGAGGGTTTGGGGGGAAAGCTCTAGCAAGTCCCTGCTATTATTCCTCCATCTTGGCTCTGCCCCTTCTAAAAGTATTTTCTTCAAAGCTACCATTGTTTTCCATAATAGGTATTGTTACTTATTATATCTGGAATAATTCTGTCTATACACTATGTTGCATATAAGCAAACTTTTTAAATAAGTTAATGAATGAATTCAGGTTTTAGACATTCTTCATTTATTCATCAAGACCTTGTTATTTTAAATAGCTGACATCTTTCTTTAGGTGATAAACTCCTTCTTTAATAGCCTGTGGCCAAGACCTTTCTTGTCCATTAGGACTGATTTGCAGCCTTGTTACTACAAGGACTTCTTGCATCTCACGAATTTTAATCAGTTATTTCACTATTTTTCTTTAACAGTGTTATCCCTTTCTAGGTATAATTTACTTTTCTTCTCAAATATCAGTTGACCTATTTGGCAAACATCAAATTAAACACTCACTGTGCCTTCATTCCTTCAATATTTTTGAAGGAAAATTTAGGAAATAATGATAATGACTTTAGAGCAATATGAACTTGGAATGTTCTACCACAGGTAGGATATCAACAGTCCATATGGCCATTTGGGATGAGAATCCATATGGATTCTCTGCATTTCTGCATCTAGCATCTCCTTTGAGCTACTTCAATTCTGTGTTGCTTGTACAGCAAAGCTCCTTCTCTGATGTGGGCACACCATGCTGAGCAGTCCTGTGCTACTGTCTCCCATGTCACACAATCAATCTCATGTTCCTCATATCAGTTCCTACAGTGGAAATAAAAGGAAAAAAAGATATAGAAAGAAGAGATCTTTATGGTCTAGTTTCTATTCAAAAGATACTGGGTTTTCCTCTCCTTTTAAAACAGCCTTAGGAGAATGCTTATGTCCAAGGTTGCACAAACTCCTACCAATTTCCTAGGATGTGTTACAAATGTACCATCAAGGTGGCCATTATTCTAATCTCGTTGCAGCTTTTGTTGCAAAACCAGAGCAGCAGTGACAGGAAGACAATGAAAACAGTAATTCTAAATGGCCACTTTCAATAATTGCTTTTTTTTCCTATGCTTTGGGAAACAACTTTTACAACAAATCTGGTAGTCAAAGAAATGTACTGTTTTGCAAACGTAAGCCTAAAGGCATTAATAACTTAAGGAAGCTCAAATAGTCACCAGGACATACAAATTACAGGGGTAAAAGCACAAAAAATAAAAGGGCCTCTGAATAAAACACACAAAGTATATGTTTTAGAGGCTTTGGGGAGGCAGGAAAAAAATGCCACAATAGGAGCCCTGAGTACAAGATCCACACTCTGACTTTGGACAAGTGATTTAGCATCTCCAATCCTTGGTGTCCTCATCTGTAAAATGGAGCTCATACGATTTACAAAGCGCTACAAAAGATACTGTCATAGCCAGTATGTTAGATGGCCTGTTCTTTAAGTTCACACCCCGGATATGTTCAAATGTCTTGTAGATATTGGTCAGCTTTTCACAAAATAATTTTCATTGATATTTTTTATATTGCCTAAATTGCTCCCAGGAGTAGTCCCTCAATCATAATTTTTTCAATACCAGTGAGAGCTGCAGAATTTTCTTTAACCTGGAAATGAGTGATAGTACAGAAACAAGATGAATGAAATACCTCGGATTTTATTTTTTGGTTTGGGGGATGTGAGTTCAGACATTCTGATTAATGGGTAAAACGTAATTGTTCACTATGAGCTTTCTAGTTCAGGGCACTCTATGAGTGTCTATTGTATTAGCAGTGATGGGAAAGACATATCCAAGGAGGAGCTGGGATTCATGCAAAGATCAGGTATTGTTCTCCAGAGTAATGATGCCTGTGAATAAAAAAGGTTGTATGACTTCGAGTCTAAAGAGTTTGGCATCTGTTGCCTGTCCAGACATTGGTAATTATGAAGGTGAAAGAGACAGAGACAGAGAGACAGAGAGAGAGAGAGAGAGACAGAGAGAGAGAGGGAGAGGGAGAGAGAGGCAGAGAGAGAGAGACATAGAGAGACAGAGAGAGAGAGACAGACAGAGAGACAGGGAGAGAGAGAGAGAGACAGAGACAGAGAGAGAGAGAGAGACATAAAGAGAGAAAGACAGAGACAGAGAGAAAGGGAGAGAGAGAGAGAGGGAGAGAGAGAGAGAGAGACAGAGACAGAGAGAGACAGAGACAGAGAGAGACAGAGACAGAGAGAGAGAGAGGACAGACACAGACAAAGACATACAGAAACAGAGACAGAGACACAGAAAGAGAAAGGGCAGATAGAGACAGGAATACATAGAGAAAAGTGCAGAGAGGAATTATAAAAAGTCAGTGCTCACATTGCAGGAGATCATTTTTTCATTCTTAAACCACTATATCCATAAAGAATAAATTCTAGGCATTTCCCCCCATTTCTCAAAAATGGAAACTCATTGGCGTCTTCAAATTGTAATGCAAACAAAAGATCAGGAGACTTCCCCAGAATTTTAATAGATCACCCGAAGGGGAAAAACAGTTACTGATCAATTAAATTACTAACAAGAGGGCTAGATGTGGTACCATCAGATGTTAGTTTGAATCCTATCTCTGCTACCTACACTTACCATGGGCAAGTCATCTAACATCACTGTGCCTCAGTTTCCAACTCTGTAAAATGAGGGAGGTGGATTAAATGAGGTTCATTCCATAATTGTGTCTATAATCCTATGATAAAATCAAAATGTTTACTTTTAGCTCTGTGCATACACACACACATACACACCACCACCACCTCCACCCCTCCCCCCCCCACACACATATACTCACTTGTAAAAGCCAGGATTCAGACTGGGCATTTGATTCCAAATTCACCACTCTTTCCATCACAGCACCCACATCCATAAGGTTAACAATGTTCTAAACAAAGTTTTCCATCTTCATAGTAATGCTCATTTTAAGCAATAAAGGCCATCCTCTCAGAACCCCAACTTTTCAAAATTAAAATCCTTTTCAACTTTTCTCTTTGTGAAACAGATGAAGTCTTTTTTGAAGTCATGGTGATTTTTTCTCACCAATACTTCAAGGAATTTTTACTTCTTTAACATTTTCACAGACACACCATCCATCTAAATTTGAACTACTTTGCACCTGAGATCCTGTGATGTATTTCCAAATGGGGGCCTCTCTTTTCTCTCTCTTCCTTAAAGGGGAATGAAAAAATTTTCCTCCTCAAATGCCACTGAGATCATGTGACTCTGAGGCCAAAATGATTCTCAAAAACTTCTTTTTCATAAAAATCTGGGTCTGTGATTGTATAGATTGCATATGACTCCACAGATAAAGTTTGGTAACTGAAAGAGAAAGCTTTAGTGAGTTCTCTGGGGCCCAAGAGAAAGGGAACTGTCTATGAATACAGAAGTAGTACATCTGCCAGAGGGAGGAAGGACATCCCAAGTCTTCCTGATTCCCAGGCCAACCCCAATCTACTATGTCTCACTCAGGTCACAGTAAAATGTATAAACAGTGGTTTTAAGGCTTCCTCATCACTTTTGTTGTTGCTAACACCATTATCACATTTTTATAAACATTTAATTAGGAGGATGAATTTACCAAAGTGACAATAATAACAACAACTAGCTTTTGTATAGCACCTTAAGTCATGCAAAGGATTTTATGTATGCTATCTTACTTATTCTACATGTACCATTTCAGGAGTGTGTGCTCAGATTCTCTTCCCTTTATAATCCATGAACAAGGGGCAGAGCAAATATGGTGCAGGAGAAGCACAAACTTGGCCTGAGCTCCCACTCCACTCACTTCCAATACATGCAAAAAAACATGACTCTAAGCAATCTTTGGAGCTACAGAACCCACAAAGTGACAGAGAGAAGCAAAGTTCCTACTGGAGGAGGCCTGGTAGGCAGACAGGAAGGGTCTATCCCACCAAGCTATGAGCCAAGCACAGTCCCATGTGAGCCACACTAGCCCAGACTCATGGCCCAAACCAGCCAGAACAGACTTCAGAACAGTGACTCACCCATAGAGGTGGTGGTTTTCAGTCTTTTCAGGCCATAAACACCAGAGAGAAAGTAAAAGGACAGCAGAGAACTTTGTTGGAACTGGGTGAGAGAAGAGTGAGGTTTGGCCCCTGCCTCTGGGGTGGAAGAAGTGGCAGCGGCTACAGCTGCTGTTTCATAGATGTCTCCAGACCTCCTGGACTGAAGATCATAGAGGGAGCAACCAACCATTCAGAAGGTAATAGCTCTTGCTTTTATCTGCTTGGATCAGGGTTGAAGTCTTGGGTGGTGGTCTTGGGGTAAGGAATGCTAGCATGTCAGAGCTTGTGGTGGCTGTAGAGAGGGTACCTTCCTCATAACTCTGACAACATCTAGGACAATCCAAGAAATTTGGGACACAACTCCCTCCATTTTGGAAGCAGACTTCTACTACGACAAAGAAGTCAAACATCAAGTAATTGCTTGGCAAGATAAGCCAAAAGAGAAAGTGCAATCAGACCACAGAAACTTTTTGGGGGGACAAAGAGGATCAAAATATGGAACCAAAAGAAGACAGAAAAGTCAGGATGCCTACATCAAAAGCCTTCAAGAAAAATATGAACTACTTGCAGGCTATGGAGGAGCTCAAAAAAGATTTTGAAAATCAAGTAAAAGAAATGGAGGAAAAATTGGGAAGAGAAATGAGAAAGATGCAAAAAAAATATTAAAAGCAAGTAAACAGCCAGCCAAAGGAGATTAAAAAAATACTGAAGAAAATAACATCTTAAAAAATAGACTAATTCAAATGGCAAAAGAGGCTCAAAAGGCCAGTAAGGAGAAGAATGCCTTAAAAAGCCAAATGTGCCAGATGGAAAAGGAATTTCAAAAATTCACTGAAGAGAATAATTCCTGCAAAATTAGCTTGGAGTAACTGGAAGCTAATGACTTTATGAGAAATCAAGATAATATAAAATAGATCCAAACAAATTAAAAAATAGAAGGCAATGTGAAATATCTCATTGAAAAAACAGCTGACCTAGAAAAGAGATCCAGGAGAGATAATTTAAAAATTATTGGACTGCCTGAAAGCCCTGAAAAAATAGGGCCTAGACATCATCTTTCAAGGAATTATCAAGCGAAAATGCCCTGATATTCTAGAACCAGAGGGTAAAACAGGAATTGAAAGAATTCACTGATCGCTTCTTGAAAAAGATCGCAAAAAGGAATTTCCTAGGAATAACATTGCAAAATTCCAGAGTTCCCAGGTCAAGGAAAAAATACTGCAAACAGTCAGGAAGAAACAATTTGAGTATTGTGGAAACACAATCAGGATAACATAAGACCTAGCAGCTTCTACCTTAAGAGATAAAAAGGTTTGGAATATAATACTCTGGAGGTCAGAGGAGCTAGGACTAAAACCAAGAATCACCTACCTAGCAAAATTAAGTATAATGTTACAGGAGAAAATATGGAAATTCAATGAAATAGAGGATTTTCAAGCATTCTTGATTTTAAAAAATGCAGAGTTGAAAAGAAAATTTCAACTACAAAAGATAGAGAAGCTTTAGAAGGTAAACAGAAAAAAGAAATCATAAGGAACTCATTAAAGTTGAACTATTTACATTGCTACATGGAAAAACAATAATTGTAACTCATAAAACTCTTCTCAGTACGAAGGTATTTGAAGAGAATATATGTATGTGTATTTGTGTGTGTATATGTATATATGTATACACATATATGCATATATAGGAAGTTGTATGTGTATATAAACATATTTGAGTATGGGCATAAGTATGTTCATGTATACATAGAAAGAGGGCACAGGATGAGTTGAATATGAAGGGATGATATCTAAAAAATAAAATTAAGAGGTGAGAAAGGAATTTATTGGGAGGAGAAAGGGAGAGATAGATCAGGGTAAATTATCACACAGAAAAGAAGCAAGAGAAAACTGTTACAATGAAGGAGAAGATCAGGAAGGTGAAAGGGAATGGGACAACCTTACTCTCACTGAATTTGGCTTAAGGAGTGAATAACATACACACTCCATTGGGTATCTTACCCTACAGGAAAACAGGGGAGTAAGGGATAAGATGGGGGATGATAGAAGGGAGCACAGATTGGGGAAGAGCACAGTTAGAAGCAAATACTTTTGAAAAGGGATAGGGTCAAAGGAGAAAATAGAAGAATTGGGAGGCGGGATAGGGTGGAGAAAAATATTGTTAGTCTTTTATAATATAACTACTATGGAAATATTTTCATAACTATACATATACAACCTATATTGAATTGCTTATCTTCCCATTAAGGTTAGGTGATGAGGGAAAAAGGGAAAGAATCAAGAATTCAAATTTTATAATAAAATGTTTCAAAAAATTATTTTTTTTACATGCAACTGAGAAATAAGATATACAGGCATTGGGGTATGGAGACCCATCTTGGCAGACCAGAAAGTGGGGGGGAAGAGGGGAGGACATAGGAAAGAGCAGATTGGGAAAAGGGGTATTCAAAAGGCTTGCTATTTTGGGGTAGGGGTACAGGAAATATGGGGAGAAAAATATGTAACTCAAAATCTGGTGAAAATGAATGTTGATATCTAAAAATAAATAAATAAATTGGAAAAATAATATATACCTTGAATAAAATAAAATATATACAGTAAGGTGGTAGAGTGGACTGAGTGTGGGACTTGGACTCAGGAAAATCTGAGTTCAAAAACCTGCCTCAAACAGTTACTAGGTCTATGGACTTGGAAAGTCACAGAACATTTATCTGCCTCAGTTTCCTCACCTGCAAAACAGAATAATAATAGATACCTCTCAGGGTTGTTGTGAAGATAATATGAAGTAAAATTTATAAATTGTCATATAAATGTTAGCCATTTAGTAGTAGTAGTGGCAGAAGGAAGAGGAGGAAGAAGAGGAGTAGGAGGAGTAATAGTAGTAGGAGTTGGAGTAGTAGTAATAGTAGTAGTAGTAGTAGTAGAAGTAGTAGTAGTAGTACTAGTAGTAGTAGTAAATAATGATGATGATAATGAAGCAAGTATTCATAATTATTTTAGACATTGGCTATAGGGTCTACAACTTTTATTTCAACTCTCTCTACTGATGAAGTCTAGTATATTTATATTTTTTTAACTTCTAGTCTTAGAGGGTTGTCTAGACCCCCCCCCCCAGATGTTCCCCCAGGATTTGTCATGACTTTATCTCCAAGGTCACTCTTTTGGCCACAACATGCTCCCTTCCATGAAAAAAAATCCTCTGTATTTTACTAAGGGTTATAAATTGGTAAACTCTATATACCATAATGAGGATGGAGCTTTAAAATATCATGAAAACCCCCACTTTGATTCAATGACAACTTCTCTAGACTTTGAGTAACAATTAATTTTGCAGAAAGGTTGCTGTCTTGTCCCTCTGAGGGCATCATGCAGTTGTATATTACTGTCTTATCTTTGGGACAAAACTAGTAAATGATTAAAGAGTAAAATGTCATGGGTACCTTTTACTAACGTGAGTCTGGCAGTGTTGCTCTAAGTTACATCTCTAAAACCGACAAAAGGGAAGTAGCTCTTTCTGTCAAGAGACTCAAATTATCCTGGTTGAAAAGAAAGTGACACAGATAAACCAATACAAATGAGCATGAAGTATGCATGAAGGAACTTCCAAAGGGATGGTAGAGTACAACTGAAAGACTTAAGAAAAATCTAATTTATGGAGTTGGGACAGGAAGAAAACTGGGAATTCTAAAAGGCAATGATGAGACTTTTCAAGTATGGATGACAATGTTTGTAAAAACAAGGAAATAGTTTTGATTATGGAGAGTAAAATGAAAGATATTTAGTTTGACTATCAAAGGAGAATAATATAAAATCAGCCTGAAAGGTATGTTGGAGTCAGATTATAGAGGGTTTAAAATGACCGAACACTTCATATTTTACCCACAGACAATAGGTTGATACACAGGCTTCTTGAGGAATGAGAGGTTAGGGTTAGTTCTCAGGTAAAGCACTTTGGTAGCTGTGGTCAGAAGAGGTTGAGGGGGCAAGAAACTAAAGGCCAAGACACCAATTTCTATTGCAACCAAGTAGTAGAGAGGTGGTCATGGTCTGAACTTGGATGGTGGCATGTGATAGAAAGGAAAGGGATGGATATTAAAGATGCTACTGAGGGAAAAGTAACAAGATTTGATATGAATAATAAGAGTGAAAAGTCTAGGATGACCATGAGGTTGTGAATTTTCATAACTGCAAAGATGGGTGCTATCTTTGATAAAAATAGGTAAATTAGGAAGAGGGATAGGTTATGGACAAAAACAATGAGTCCTACTTTTAAATGTGAAGTTTGAGATGCCTATAGGTCATCCAGTTGGAAATGTTTAAGAAGTAGTTGGTGAAATAGGAATAGAGCTTAGAAAAGAGAATAAGATTGGCATTTAATCATAGGAACTGCCTGTAAATAAATCAATAAGTAGACAATTATGAAGTACCTGCTATATTCTGGGCACTGTATTAAGCATAGAGGATACAAAAAAAGGAAAAAAGAAAACCCTTTCCCTCAAGGAGCTTACAATCTAATGGGGGAGACTTGAACAAATATATATGAAGCAAAATACATACAGATAAATAGAAAAAAAACAGAGGGAAAGGATTAGAATTAAGGAGGACTGAGTAAATTACCAAAAGAATGGTTTTTAAGGAAGAACAAAAGTCTCAGGAGACATAGGGAACATTCATGTAAAGAGAGGGGATATGAATGTTGACCCAGCAAAGGACAATGAAAAAGGATAGTCAGATAAAAAGAAAAACAGGAGAAAATAATGTGAGGAAAACCCAGGAACAGTGTTCCCAAAAATAGCTATTAATCACATGTATCTTTGCTGAAAACTGCTCTAAGACATTTGGGATACCTTGTATCATCATCATCATCATCATCATCATCATCATCATCATTATCATCATCATCATCATCACCATCATATTTCTAAACTCTAAGGGTTGCAAAGCATTTTACATGTATTGTCTCAGTAAACTGCCATGTCATCTTTGTAAAGTAGGTACTTTTATTGCCCCATTTTACAGAGGAAGAAGCAGTCCATGAAAGCAGAAGTGATTTGCCAAAGGTCTGGCAGCAAGCTTCTGAGGCAGGATTTGAACTTGGGTCTTCCTAGTACCAAATATAGTTCTCTATGCTTTGCATCACCCAGTAGCCTTGATACATTGTTAAAAAATGCTCCAAATAAGAAGTAACCTAAGAAAGATAAATGGACCTCATTCTGAGGATCCACCTCACAAGCATGAGATTGCTGAGGATGACAAAAGAGGACAGCAGTAATTGCTGCAGGGATTATGGGATGATAGCCATGTGAATGCACTGGGTTTGGGTTCAGCTTTCTGGAAACCAGTTTGAAACAATATTCATTTCCTTCCCTTCCCAAAGTCACCAAACTATTCATAGCTTTTAATCTAGTAATATCTGTACTAGCCACTCTATCACAATCATCCCAATAACAGGCAAGACTAACAGTACAGCATCTCCTGCCAAGTCCCAGAAAGGGAATCGTTTGGGGGAAGATGTTTCCCTCTCTCTCTAGCTCTCTCTCTCTCTCTCTCTCTCTCTCTCTTTCTCTCTCTCTCTCTCTCTCTCTCTCTCTCTGTCTCTCTCTGTCTCTGTCTCTCTCTCTCTGTCTCTCTCTCTCTCACCCCACCCTCATCTTTCTACTGACCATGTTATCAGAGAAAAATGCCAAAAAACGACAAAACACATTACCCAGAGAAGAGAGATACACCAAGGTCAAACATGACCATAGACATAGATATAGGAAAGGAGAAACATCAAAGTACATGACCTTTTGAACTAGAATATGATGCTGGTTATAGACTTAAGAAAGAATCTCCAGGGGGCAGAGCCAACATGGTGGAGGAGAAGCACAAATTTGATGCGGGCTCCCCTCCAATCACTTCTAATACGTGTAAAAAATAACTCTAAATAAACTTTAGAGCTACAGAACCCACAAAGTGACAAAAAGAAACAAAGGTCCCACTGAAAGAAGCCCAGTAGGTCAATAGGAAGAATCTATTGCACAAGGCTGGGAGCTGAGCACAGCCCCACATGAGCCCCTTGGTTTCCTGCCCCAGGGTGGCCCCTGCCAGCAGCAGGAATAGAGCAGACTTCAAGGGAAAGGAAACCACCAGCAGCTGTGGGTGTTTCCAGATTTATCAACCTATAATTGCCAAAAGGAAAATAAAAGATCAGTGTGGAACTTTGTGGGAACAGGGGGACTTAGAGTGGGGTCCCACCCCTGCCTGCAGGGTTAGAAGCAAACAAGGTACAGCTGCTGTGCAGCCAACATTGCCAGGCTGTCTCAGGAGCTACTGGACTGCAGGTTGCAGAGGGACCAAGTTACCATTCAGAGGGTAATTGCTCTTGCTTTAACCGGCTTGGATCTGGATCATGGTCTTGGGTGGTGGTCCTGGGATTTGTGACCAGTGAGCCAGAGCTTGTGGGGGCTGTAGAGATGGTGCCCAACTAATAGCTCCAAGCATCTGTGAAAACCCCAGCAATTTGGGACAAAGCTCTCTCCATTCTGGAAGCAGAATTCTACTGTGGCAAAGGGCTCAAAAGTCAAGTAATTGACTGGCAAGAGGAGCAAGCCCAGGAAGTATAATCAAACCATAAATTCTGTTTTGGGGTACAAAATGGATCAAGGCATGAAGTGGGAGGAAGACAGTAAAGTCATAACTCCTGCATCAAAAGTCTTCAAGAACAATATGAATTGGTTATAGGAAATGGAGAAACTCAAGAAGGATTTTGAAAATCAAGTAAGAGAAGTGGAGGAAAAATTGGGAAGAGAAGTAAGAATGTTGCAAGAAAATCATGAAAAGCAAGCCAACAGCCTGCTAAAGGACACCCAAAAATACACTGAAGAAAATAACACCTTAAAAATTAGACGATCTCAAATGACAAAAGAGGCTCAAAAAATCAGTGAGGAGAAGAATGCCTTAAAAAGCCAAATTTACCAGGTAGAATAGGAATTACAAAAACTCAATGAAGAGAATAACTTGTGCAAAATTAGATTGGAGCAATTGGAAGCTAATGACTTTATGAGAAATCAAGATACTATAAAACAGATCCAAACAAATGAAAAAAAAAGAAGGCAATGTGAACCATCTCACTGGAAAAACCACTGACCTGGAACATAGATTCAGGAGAGACAATTTAAAAATTATTGGACTACCAAAAAGCCATGATAAAAAAAGAGCCTAGACACCATCTTTCAAGAAATTATCAAGCAAAATTGCCCTGATATTCTGGAACAATAGAGTAAAATAGAAATTGAAGGAATGCACTGATTGCCTCTTGAAAAAGATCCCAAAAAGAAAACTCCTAGGGATATTGAAGCCAAATACCAGAGTTCCCAGGTGAAGGAGAAAATACTGCAAGCAATCAGGAAGAAACAGTTTGAGTGTTGTGGAAACACAATCAGGATAAAACAAGACCTAGTAGCTTCTACCTTAAGGGATCAAAGGGCTTGGAATATGATGTTCTGGAGGTCAAAGGAGCTAGAATTGAAACCAAGAATCACCTACCCAGCAAAACTGAGCATAATGTTGGGGCAGTTAGGTGACACAATGCATAGAGCCTGAGTTCAAATCTAGCCTCAGACACTTAATACTTACTAGCCATGTGACCTTGGGCAAGTCATATAACCCCAGTTGCCCTGCCTTCCTCCCCTCAAAAAAAAAAGAAAGAAAGAAAGAGAAAAACTGAATATAATGCTACAGGGGAAATACGGTCATTCAACGAAATAGAGGATTTTTAAGCATTCTTGATGAAAAAACCAGAGCTGAACAGAAAATTGACTTTCAACTACAAGAAGCAAGAAAAGCATGAGAAGATAAGCAGGAAAAAGAAATCATAAGGAACTAATTAAAGTTCAACTATTTACATTCCTACATGGAAAAACAATAAATGTAACTCATAAGATTGTTCTCAGTATGAGGATAGTTGCAGGGAACATGTGTGTGTATACACACCTATATATGCATACATACATATCTTTGTATGTATAGGAAGGTGTATGTGTATATAAATATATATGTGAGTGTGGGCATATGTATGTTCATGTATATATAGACAGATGGCTCAGGTTGAGTTGAATATGAAGGGATGATATTTAAAAAATAAAACTGAGAGGTGAGAGCATAATTTATTGGGAGAAGGAGAAAGAAGGATATGGATTGGGGTAAATTATCTTATATAAAAGAAGCAAGGGAAAACTTACAATTGAGGGGGAAGAACAGGAAGGTAAAAGGGAATGGAACAACCTTATTCTCATTGAATTTGGCTTAAGGAGGGAATAACATATACACTCAATTGGGTATCTTACCCTATAGGAAAATAGGGCAGTAGGGGACAAGAGAAGAGATGATAGAAGGGAGGGCAGACTGGGGGAGAGGGCAATTAGAAGCAAATATTTTTGAAAAGGGACAGGGTCAAATGACAAAATGGAATAAGTGGTGGGAGGGATAGGATGGAGGGAAATATAGTTAGTCTTTCACAATGTGACAACTATAGAAATGATTTGGGTAACTGCACATGTACCACCTATAATGAGTTTTCCAGTGGGGGTGGGTCAGAAAGGAAGAAGGGAAAAAATCTGGAACTCAAAGTTTTAAAAACAAATGCTTTAAAAAAATGTTTTAAAATGCAACTGGGAATTAAGATGTACTGGGTTATAGAGGTCCATCTTGCTCCATTAGAAAATTAAGGGGGTTATGGGGGAGGATATAGGGGAGAACGGATTGGGGGAAGGAGTATTCAGTAGGCTTGCTATTTTGGGGTGGGGTATGGGAAAGACAGGGAGAAAAAATTGTAACTCAAAATCTTGTGGAAATGAATGTTGAGAACTAAAAATAAATAAACATTCAAAAAAGTAGTACAGTAGAGATGGGATTTGAACCCTGATCCTTTGACTTCAGATTTAGCAGTCTTGCTCTAAATGGTAGTGGGGCTTCTGGGCTCAGGACGACCAGCATCTCATTTGTCAAGTATGACCTAATGCCTTTTTATGACTGGAGGATTATTTTTCAAAGACCCTAAATACTGGTTGTTCTCCTGGTCTATATACCCCAGGGCTACTCTCACTTTAACAACTTTCCTGTTGACTCATGCTCTGTTTGGATAAAATGGAGAGCTAGAGAATTTAAGAGGTCGACTTCTGGTTATGGAAGCAAATATATGAAAGAAAAGGAGAGGACATCAGAATCTTGTTTTTTCTTGGCTCCTGTTATAACAAAGGTGCCAACCCAGCCTTGGCTTCTATACACCCAGAATAAATGTTACTTTAAAAAATTAGATCCTCATTTGAGCTGTCATCTTGCTCCCTGTTGGAAATCAGTCTGGGCTGAACCCCTAAGGGCAACCTTCCTTAAGTGTCTCCCGGTTGGGAAGCTTCATGGCTTTCTCAACACACAGTAGAGGCTAGGAATAAAAGGTGGAAAAATTAAAAAAAAATTAGTTCTGGATATTGGGTTTAATCTATAATGAACATCTTAAATAAACTTAGCATTCTAACCTGAAGAAAAATAATCTCCAGCCATTAAAAATTCCAAAGTTTCCCCCTTGATGAAACCACACGTTCTCCACCTATATGCCTTATTGCTAACATGCTCTTAATTTCAGTCCAATCTATTCCTGGACCTCTGAAAAACTATGCCTTGGATTTTTGGAGAGAATATGCTTTGTTTCGGCTATTTTAACTATACCACCTTTGTAAAATACACTTTTCTAAACTGAATTGAGGGTACTGGCTGATAATCCACGTGAAATACACCAACACATACTTGTGAACAACAGTACAATATACCCCAGGCCCTTGGGGTAATCCCAAGAAACATTAGGAGAGAAAGATCTGTTGCCTTCGGGGGACTCAATGTGCCAGTGTGCTGAGTAGGAGTTGGGCAAGGAAGGTACGTGAGGGAGCCGTATGTAGCTGATTGCTTGAGAAAATAACTTCAATTAATCTTGGAGTTCAGTGTACTTATTTAAAGAAAGGATGTATTTCCGACCTCAAGTTACAGGCCAAATGGAATAAACTAGAATTACCCTAAAAACAGAAAGATGATTCTTTCTAGAGCTATTCATCTTTCCCCTCCTATCTCCTCTCCCTAAATGTGAAATCTCTCTAAATATGAAGCACGTCAGCCTGGAAACAGCAACAATACAAAAGAAAGACAGTGTATAGCATAATAAAAATACATCAATGGCTCTGGCTTATAAGAGGGAATGGGTATATATATATATATATATTTTTCTTTTTTTAGGACAAAGTACAGTTGTAGATTGATGGCCTTGTTAAAACAAATTTTACAGCACTTGGTTCAGAGTAAAAGAAAGCTATAGGAAACATGTTATTCAGTTGTATGAACTCAAAGTTAAACTTCCTGCTGAATCATGCCTCTTTTGTGTTGGAAATAAAGTACATGGCATTAATAAATTCTTTCTAGAATGCTAACTACTGTAAGGCCATATGATTGGCTAGATTTGGGGAAAAACAGACAAACAAAAAAATCAGAGAAACTCTGAACTCAAAGATAAGAAGTGTGATTTCTTTTACTCTCCAACAGGCTTTGCATTACACATTCTAAGGCTTAAGTAATAAAAGTTGTGATTTTCTTTGGTTCATGGCCTATCTTCTCAAAACCCAAGTAGCCAGAGGGCTGCAGTACAGCTGCTTCAATTTACAAGAAATTCCTTTACCTGGCTAAAAAAAAATTCTACAAAACAGACTTGTTGCTGGAAGGGATCTCAAAGGTCATATTAGACCAACAATCTTCCCGGAAGAATGAATCTCATGAAAGTTGAAATATTTCAGAGTAGGGATTATTAAGAAGGAATTTAAGAATCTGGTCTTATTAAAATATTCTGACGACTACACTTTCATGTAATTGACTTATTTGGTTATCATAGAGATTTTATTTTAAGACATGATTCTGTGAAGGGATTATTAGACCTCCCCAGACTGAATGCCAAAGGAATAAGGAAAAAGTTGCCATCTATCATTCATCAATCAACATTTATTAAGCACCTGCTATGAGTGAGGTGATACCTTAAGTGCTAGAGGTGCTGAAAAAGGGAAAAGACAGCCCATGACCTCAAGGATCTTCCAAACTAATGGGGATTGAGGAAAAAACATGCAAACAAATAAATACATAGCAAGCTATTTACAGAATAAATAGGAAAGAATTAATAGAGGAAAGCCATTAGAATTAAGGCAGGCTACCAGTAGAAGAAGAGATTTCAGTTGAGACTTTAAGATCAGTAGGAAAAGAGAAGTTGGGTGTTCCAGGCATTCCAGCAATGGAAAATGCCTGAATTTAAGAGCTGGAGTATCTTGTTTGCATAACAAAAAGAAAGAGAAAGTCACTGGATCAAAGAATACATATGTAAAAAGATTGGTAAGGTAAGAGAAAAATAAGTCACTAAGGACTTTGAATGCCAGAGCATTTTTTCTTGGATTCTGGAAACAACAGGGAGCCACTGAGTTTATAGAGTGGTGAGGGTTGGAGGAGAGGTGTGTGATATTGTAGAAACTATGCTTTAGGATGTCACTTTAGTGGCTGAATGGAGAATGAATTTGATTGTGGAGGGGCTTGAAGCAGCAGACACACCAACAGGTTATTGTAATGGTCCAGGCATGTTGTGATGACGGCCTACTCTAGAGGCAGAGGATAGGAGGGGGCACATTGGAGAGATGTGGCAAAGGTGAAGTCAACTTGCCTTAAAAACATCTTGGAGGTGGCAGGGAGGAGTGTGAGGGATCTTAGACTGGGAGCAGGATGCTCTGGGAGGATCGTGTTGCCTTCTGCAGTAATCGGGAAGTTGGGAGGGGGAGAGTTTAGATGGAAAAATAATGGGTTCTGTTTTAGATATGTTGAATTTAAGGTGTCTACTGTTCATCCAGTTTAACATGCTTGAAAATCAGTGGGAGATGAGAGTTTAGAATTTAGCAGACAGTTTCTGACAGGATAGGTGGATTTAAGAGTCAGCATTATAGAGGTGGTAATTAAATCCATGGGAGTTTACAAGATCCCCAAGTTAAGCAGTAGAGAGGGAGAAGAGGGCCTAGAACAGAACCCCGAAGGATATCTATGGTAAGAAGACATTATCTGGAAGAGGATCCAAGAAAGAAGACAGCAAAGGAGCAGTCAGACATGTGGAGGAGAGCTAGGAGAGGATGGTGCTCTGAAAACCTAGAGAGAAGAGAGAATCTAGGAGGAGAGTGACCAACACTATCAAAGGCTTGCAGAGAGGGCAAGGACAATGAGGGTGGAGTAAAGGCCATTGGATTTGGCGACTAAGAAATCATTAATAACTTCAGAGGGAGCAGTTTATGCGGGATGATAACGTCAGAAACCAAATTGGGAGGGTTAAGAAGACAAAGAGAGGAGACACCAATTGCAGACAGCCTTTTCTTGGATCTTAGCTATGAAAAGCAGAAGACATATAGCACAATATAATTATTGGGGAAGGAAGGATCAAGTGAATATTTTTTTTTCAAGATTGGGGTGACATGAAGAAGAAGTAGGGAATGACCCAGGAGAGAAGAGATTGGAAATAACAGAAAGAATAGAAATGACAGAAAAGAGAATTTGTTCCAGGAGATGGGAAACAATCTGACTACTTGAAAAAATAGAAGTGTTAGCTTTGGTAAGGAGTAAGTTCCCTTATCATATGAGACAGAGGTGAAGACGAATATAGTTGCAAAATGCAGTGATAGGAGATGTGGAATAGGAGAGGAGAGGGAGTTCACAGTGAAGAATGGCCTCAATTATTTCCAAGTTTCTCCCTAAACCAGAGTGGCTAACTCCTGTCATACCTATGGACTTAGTGTATATTGACTCAGATTAATTATAACTGAGAAGAGTTTAACAAAAGTAACAAAAATATAATACATCATAGATAATGTTAATTTGTGGTTTTCTAAGTTAGCAAGTGTCCTGTAGGGATTGGTTTCTATTTGACAACACTGGCCTAGCCTACCTCAAATACCTGAATTACTATTATTAGAATCCTGATATATCATTTAAATTCCTGCTCTCCATCTTCAAACTCAGGATACAGCAGAAGGTTGGGTGAAGTGTCGATTTGTTTGGTTTGGGGTTTTGATTTGTTTTAGGTGAGAAGAAATCCACTCTGCCACGTTAAAATGAATAATAATATTTACACAGAAAAGTGAAGAAGACAATATATAACATAATTCTGTAAGGATTCCAGTATTATTTTTCAAATGATGAGCTCTTACTAATAATAAAGAAAGGAAGTGAGGGCCACTAGTACTTAACATGCTTAGGCAAGGACCTCATCCTAAAATTGCTAAGACAATCATGGTTGAGATTCCAACGTAACAACAACAGCAATAACAACAAACATTTATATAACATTTACTATATAAAAGGCATTATGCTAAGTGCTTTACAATTATTATCTGGTTGGAACCTTGCAACAATCAGGGAGGTAAACAATATCATTATACCCATTTTACTGATGTGGAAACAGAACAGAGGTTAAAAGATTGGTCCAGGTTCACAAAGCTAGTAAGTGTCTGAGGCTAGATGTAAACTATTCATTGTACCACGTAGCTGCCCTAATAATGTTATGTATGTTAAGAGATTATTAACTAGGGAAGACAAACAACTGATCTAAATTCTTACAGAGAAGGAGGAAGGTAAAACTGTAAGACGAATGGAAGAGATAGATCGAAAGTCCATAAAAAGGAGAGCTAAATCCGCCAAGTGAAGGGTGAAAGGATCATAACCGATCAGAGAGCAAACTAAATTGAAACATTTGAGAAACAGGAGGCCAAAGGCTTCTGATAAGGATGATCTGGCTCTTAGGGCCAGGTTAAGCATTAACAGGCTTGGCTTTTAGGTACTGTTCCATTTGGAGTAACACTAACATCTTTCCAAAGAATCACTTAACTATGCATTCGACACTGAATTGACTGAGGGCCATATTACCATGGACTCATAAATATAAGGTTAGTTAATTGGAACTGTGAAGTAGCTTAACTATTCCTTAACTGGATCTACCTTGGTCACTTTGGTTTTCTTTATAAATCCATCTTTCTCTCTTATTATTTCTTCACTATATTTTAACTTTCCTTATTATTTTTTCTTTAGCTAATATTTAAATTAATCTCATTCTCTGAGCATTTGCTAAGTGGGGAATATGAGAAAGGTGGTGTTGAAAGAGATTGAGCACAAGGCAGAAAATGATTAAAGACTTCCTCACAGGAAAATGCAAAGTTGACTGAATGAAAGCAGATTAAGTAATGTTAATATGTGCATATCCTGAAAATGATGATAATAATAGTTCTTATTTACACAGTATTTTAAGATAACAGGTATCAAAATGTGGTCCATGGTTCACCAAGGGTCATAAGACCCTTTTAATGGTGTCAGCAAGATCAAAACTTTTCATAATAATATAAAGATATCATTCACCTCTCTTAAATATTGCTCCATTTTTTTTCAATTCAACATCAATGTGAGGTTGGATTTTAATCTTATACTTCAATTAAAACAACATTTCACAACAGATTGAATATAGAAGCAGATAGGATATTCCAGCTGTCTTCTATTGAATCATACAGTTAAGAGATTTGCAAAAATATGTAAATTAATGCCAACTTCTCAATAATTTTTTTTGGTTAACAGAAATATATGTTTCATTGAAATATGCTATTTATGTTAACATACAGTGGGTTTGTTACTGTTATTTTTAATCAATTAAATATTTAAAAATATAACCATTTTAATTTTGAGCACAGTAAATATTAATAGATATGACCAACATCTTTGGGATCCTCATATAATTTTTAAGAGTGTAAAGGGCTTCTAAGACTAAAATGCTAGACAAATTTTGCATTAAAGTTTGCAAAGTATTTCCTCTTTATTATTTTGTGTAATATTCACTACAAACCTGGGGGCTAAGTGCTATGCTATCCATAATGTATAAATAAAAGAAACCTGTCTTGTCTAGGTTCACACTGCTATGTGTTTGGAGCAGGACTTGCATTCAGGTCTTCCCAAATACATGAATAGAATCCCTGACATAACCCAGATGCTCTAGGCATGGAGTGACCAAATGGGAACCCTCTTTTAGGACACAGATAAATGATTGCTGAATGAATGGATGAGTGCTAGACAATCACTATGCAAATGCTGTGGTGAAATTTGTAAAATGAAAGAGGAGGGAACAGAATGTTGGTAGGCAGTTGACTACATATACATTTGTAGGTGTTTATGCAGCCAGAACAGAAGCTTTCTAAAGGTCCTTTCCAGGTGGGTGATACTGTGTTCACCAAGTGGGATAAAACCAAGTGTCATCCAGAAGCTAGATTGCATTACAATGAAATTCTGGAAATGATTGCTGTGGTTGCATTTTGTCCTGCAGTCTCCAAGAGGACCATGACATCAGGAAAGCAATGCCATGAACTTTCAAATGAATTGGATTTAAGTAAGTAGGGGCTATGCAAAGTCCACCAACCTCACTTTCTCCTCTGGAGCCATCTAGGTCCAATGGCAAAATATAGATCAATATGACTAGAGATGGCCCCTCTGGAAATAGTGCAGGGAGGAAGGAAAATTTTTCAGAAAGGTAGCCAACATCACCCCCTTCTTTTCAGCTCTTCACCAAATCTGATCAAACATCTCAGTCTTAACTCTAAATAAAGACAATGGACAGAATGCACAAAGCACTAAACCACAAAGTAGAGTTTATAGGTAGGAATGAATGAACAAGTAAATAGGCGGAATGGGTATAAATGGTGAGCTACTTCTGAGTGAAAAAAAAACATTCATAAACCAAATGGCCATGAGAAGGACAATTTTCAAATTTAAGTAAAGGATAAAACCATAAGCAGTCATTCTTGTTTAATTCTATTGATCTCTTAGGAAGTTGAAAAAAGGAGATTGTTAAATGTTTGTTAAAAATCAGGGAAGCTTGTACCAGCATCAGGACATTTCACCCTGGGGGATTCATCATTTATGGTTTCAGATAATAGCTGTGGAAGGAATGCTAGTTCCTCCAGGTAATTCAGGATTGCTTCCTGCTACAGTTTGTTGCATATGGAACACAGCCACAGGCAATTCTGGCGGCCTCCTTTTGAAATGAGCCTAGTGTGATAAATGAGATTGATGTTGGGGGAAGTATTGCATATTGAGTGGTCCAAAAATATCATCTGGTCTGAAAAGCTCACCAGGAAAATGACCTATAAGCATTTAAATTGTAGAGTCAGAACCTGAAAAACAGCAAAATGCCTAAAGGAATAGGTGGACTCCAATTCCATTTTACACATGAGGGGATTATTGAAGGGAATAGGAAATGTTCAAGAATCAAAAAGGGAAAAAATGCAACAGAAGGGGGAAACATCTGAGTAGAATTAATTGGGGATATTTATAAGGAATTAAAAGCAAAATAATTAAGTGGGGGGAAATATATTCATAAGCATCTAAACAAAAAAAATGGGGAGAAGTGGGCAAGTATAGAAATTCTTCTAGTAAGGACTTTTTCTTTTTTTTTCTTTTTTTTACAAAGGCTACAATTCACAGTGAATAAACCCTAAACAAAAGAAGTAGCCTGGCCAAGTGACAATGAGAATTGGAAATGAGGCATGCTGAAATAGTCAAATTGCCAATTACTTTGCAACTACCTCCACAGAAGAAGATGCTGGAGAGATGCCCAAATCAAACATCCCATTTCTCAACATGGTTTAGGAGTTAAATGTTGTTAAGAGAAAATTTTTAGAGAATTGCGAAGCTCTCAGAGCTCCACAATGTATAAAGGGCAGAAAAGGGCACGGAGTGACAGACCGCTCTGAAAGAAGACAGGTTTAAAAATGAAGGCTTGGTCGGTATTGTTAAGCATCTGATTAATGCAAACTTGTAGGACTGAAATGTTATAAACAGGAAGAAGCCTTTGAGAAGCTCAGTACTATGTCTGAAGGAGGGTACAGGGGAAGGAGGCTACAGAGGGAAGAATGTTTCATTAAGTTATGGAGTCATTTGAATCTTTTTAGTCTTAGGATGGAAACCAAGTCTTCAAAGTTATTTATGATTACTCGAATTTATCAAGAATTTATAAACCTTTTAGAAGAGAAAATTAAAAATATTTCAAACACTTATATCAAAGTTTCAAACTAGATGCTTAGCATTAAGTAGCCTAGGACAATGCAGTATTTAGACCCTTTTAAGTGTGTATGAATCAGAAATATAGGGTTTACATGTCTGAAAAATGTATTTTTAAAGGAAAAAAAAGATAGGGAGAAGGCATGTGAAAAAATGTGTGCTGCATTTAATCAAAAGGGTCAGATTCCTACCTATAACCTGTTTCCTTACTTTTATCATATAATTATAAGGATTTTTATTCACAAGAATGATGACCTCAACATACTGACTGCAACATAATAACTAATATAAAATCAATTGAAACTTAGTGACAAAGTTTCTGGGAATTTTGCCACTTCCTGGGGGAAGGAAAAGAAGAGATTTCTCTACATAATAGGATTGGGCATGAGGTCAAAACTGGTCATGTTGGATTTAATTTGTGGGCTCTCTATATATCACAACCACCAGTTATGACTTGTTTTTTATCATTAGGGACAAAACCCCAGAAATGCAGCTTTCTATTTCAGACTCTACTTTCCAATTATTAATTTCCAGGGGCCAGAAGTTCTGTAGTCACTCTGTGGTGGATGGGTTTTAGACTGTCAAGTAGAAGCTGGTATTTACTAAATACTTTTTAATGGTGATTGCCAGGGCAAGTCCTGGATAATTCACTTCAAATAAACATTTTTAGGTTTGGGAATCTAAAGAAGCAGCAGCAGAAGGAGGAGAAAGAGGAGGAGGAGGAATGGAAGGGGAAGGAAGGAAAGTAAGGAGGAAGGAAGGGGGAAGGAAGGAAGGAAGGAAGGAAGGAAGGAAGGAAGGAAGGAAGGAAGGAAGGAAGGAAGGAAGGAAGGAAACAGAACAAAATTCTTGCCCTCAAGGAACACCCAATGTGGATAAAATATTGGAAGGGATGATAGGACAGAATGTACAATAACATGGTTTGGAGGTAGAGTTAGGAAGGCTTATATTTGGCCTAGAGGCAATAAGGAAATATTGGAAGATTCTGAGTGAGTAATACTATCTGACTTGTATTTCTTTTAGATAATTTTGGCAGGGGTATGCATATATGTATGTATGTATGTAAGTATAGGATAGACAAGAAAAGAGAGCCCAAGAGCAGGAAGAACAATCTGGAAGAGCTCTGTCTCTCTGGCTGTGTCTCTGTCTTCACATCTCTGTCTCTGTCTTTCTCATAAAAGTCCAGAGAAGAAAAACTGCTCACTATTGTGGTTACCTTATGAGTGAAGAAAAGAGGACATGCAGATGCAAGAGATTTAATACAGATGAAAACAAATGAGCTTGGTGGGGAGGGACAGCGAGCGAGGCCTGTGGAGAAATGTAAGGACTCAGTTGAATTCAACAGAAATAGCAAAGCTTGAAAGAAGAGCTGCTCTATAAAAGAAATGGCACATTCTACATTGTCCATGTAAAATTACATGTTGATGCATCATCCACGTATAGGTGTGCAGTAGGGATTAGAGATTTTAGAGATAAGTGAGGTGGGGGTGTGTATCAGTAAGCACCCTAGCATACCTAGGGCAGCTGCTAGCACAGGTTCTTAGATCTGCTTTTCTAAAGGAAAGCAACTCAAAATGGGTTAACAATCTTTCTTTAATCAAACAAACATATCATTTACCTAGTT
>CM053595.1:302319926-302342974 GCA_028646575.1 Pseudocheirus occidentalis
CCTGAACTCCAGAGAATACAAGCACAAGTTACAAGCAGACCAAGAAACAGATCAGCAGACGGGCTTCCAACCATATGATCATCACATCCATACCTATTCAAGTTACCAGAGAGGGAAGCATCAATATCTGGGTTTTTCAAAGCCGGGGGAGGGGGGGGTTGTCAACAGCTTCCCAGAGTCTCATCAGACCAAATCACACAACTCTTCTCAAAGTGAGCCCCAAAGCAAACCTCTTATCAGGGCTTATATATAGAGTTCTCCTGCTGTCCAATTACAAAGTAACAAGGTGTGGCCATTCCCCCAAAAGAAGCTTCCCACCACAGGCTCCACGTGATCACATTCAGCCTATTATAGGGCAGAGTATACTGTCAAATCAGGCAACATTCTCAGAGCCAGTTAAAAAGCCTATCAAAAGGTCTAGGGGCAGGAAAGATCTTCAGATTCTCATTACAGGGTGGGATGGAGACAGAGAGACAAAGAGAGAGAAAGACAGAGACAGAGATAGAGACAGAGACAGAGAGACAGACAGAGAAACAGAGAGAGGGGGAGGGGGAGGGAGAGAAAGGAGAAGGAGCGGGAGAGGGATAAAACACTCTTCAACCAATTACACATTTAAATATTGGGGGTTTTCTGTTGCTTTGGATTTTGGATAAATGGTACTCTCTGCTAAGTTTTACTTCATAGGAAGCAGGAGTGTGACGCTCTGTCTGAGACATACTAGTCACTGGGCTAAATCTAAGGGACTTAGGTAGCCAACTCATAACGCCTTGTTAACGCCAAACAATTATGATTTGAAAACTGGCAAATGCTATAAATCAGGACTTTATTCATTTATTTTTTATTGTCTAGACTTAAGAAGACAGTAGAGAAAATATTAATAGTGCAGATTAAACTTAAAAGTATTTCACGTGTGTATGTGTATGCATGTATATACATATATATTTGTTTGCAAGAGGTGATTGTTAAACATTCACTGCTGTGTCCAAGATTCCATTCTATCCTGTGCAATAACATAGACCTAATGGGTACATATAAGATAAATGCAGAGTAAATAAAAGTTAGCTTAGAGCATGAGGCATTAAGAGGTGGAGAATATGGAAAGATCTTCTATAGAAAGTAGTTTTTTCTTTTTTTAAAAAAATATTTATTGACTTTTTCTTTACAACATTCAGTTTCACAAACTTGTGAGTTCCCAATTGTCTTCCCCTCCCTCTCCTTCCCCCCCCTCTCCTTCCCCCTCCCCTCCATGGCAGCATGCAATCCCATATAGCTTCTACAAACACTCAGAAGGTAGTTCTTGAGGTGAATTTTGAAAGAAAATAGAGATTCCAAAAGATGGAGAGGAGGCTGAAGAGCTTCCAGGCAAGAGGTGAATCTAGCGCAAAGTCATATACAGGAGATGAAGTGTTGTTTTTAAGGAACAAGTAATCCAGTGTTTGGGGATCTGAAAGTGCCCCAAAAGAACTTATGTATCTAAAAAAGAAAGACAGGAATGGGGCAGCTATATGGCTCTGTATATAGAGCACTAGGCCTGGATTCAGGAAGACCTGAGTTAAAATCCAGTCTCCAACACTATCTGTGTGACCCTGGGCAAGTCACTTAACATGTTCTTGCCTGGGAGTAAACTAGGTGGCTCAGTGGGCAAAATGTTGGGCCTGGAGTCAGGAAAACCAGAATTCAAATCCGCCTCAGACATTTACTAGATGGGTGACCTTAGGCAAGTCACTTAAAACTGTTTGTCTCAATCTGCTGGAGAAACAGCAAACCAGTATCTTTGCCAAGAAAACCCCAAATGCGATCGCGTAGCATCAGAAGACTACACAAGGACAAAAGGAATGATAAATGAGATGGTGTGAATTTCTCTGAAAGTTACTCAGCAAACACAAAACTATTCTTAAATTGATTGTTTGACCATTTAAGATTTTGTTTTTTAGTCACTGTTCAGTTGTGTCTGACTCTTCATGACATTATTTGAAGTTTTCTTCACAGAGATACTAGAGTGGTTTGCCATTTCCTTCTCCAGCTCATTTTACAGATGAGGAAATGGAGGCAAACAGGGTGAAGTGACTTGCCCAGGGTCACACAGCTAGTAGGTGTCTGAAGCCAGATTTGAACTACTGTAGATGAGCTTTCCTGACTTCAGACATAACACTCTATCCACTGTGGGACCTAATTGCCCACATTTGAGATTTACTAAGTATTTTTTTAAGTTACCATATAAACAAAAATTAATTTGTGCTTGGTAAATCCAGTGAGCTTATACATTATTTGGTCTAGCAATGTAAAAGTTACTCTCCAGTCAGTGACCAACTTTGAAGTCATGAAAAAAAACCACATAAAATAAATGGAAAGAAGAGGAGTAGTCTCTAGATGATTTAGAATAATTATAACTGAAAGCAGCAGCCAGAGCAAACAATATTTGTTAGGATCCCCACTGCAGAGCAAAGGAGACCTATGACCAACAATATTATCTGAACTCTCAGCTGTTCAAAACTGGACTCTTGTCTAGAAAGAAATACTGACAGCTGTGGCATCTCCCATATCTGTGGTGAAGACCTCCATTCCTATATAAGGGATTTCTCATTCCAAATATTTAAAATAGATCTTAAATTTCTTAATTATATTTTAATGTTATTTGGGGAGGGTCCTTTTTTAAACAATTATAGATGATGCAATGAGTTAGAAAGGTTGAGCAAAATAATGATACTTAACATACCTCTAAAGACAAGCCTACTACTACTGGATAAGCCATGGCTTGAACCTTAGAATTAGGAAAGGGAAAAGATCTTTGAAATTAGTTAATGCATTAATTTTACTGATGAGACAGTGAACCCAGAAAGGTTACGTCATTTTCCCTTAACTGGGTAATAAGTGGTGAGCCAAGGACAACATAATTCAGGTCTTTTGACTAGTGTTCTTTCCTTTCCTCAATAATCTGATGTCCAGCTGTGTGCAAATATTCTGGAGAATAACTGTGTAGCCATAAAGAATATGGTTAATGATGGCAGAAAACTGGATGATCTCTATTGTAGAGATGGGGAAGTTTTTTTTAATCATTCCTTTAGCTCTATAATTCTGACCTTTCAAAATGATAGGTCCATATGAGAAGTGAGTATTAAACATTACATCAATGTGTGCTCTCCTTCCTTGCTAAACACAAAGATATTTTAATCCTTTTATAAAGTAACAAAATGGTACTCTTATTATACACTAGTAATATAAGTCATCTTACAGATGAATAATATAGTGTAGCACTTATATTACTTATCTAAACATAATACACTGGATAGGACAATGGAGTCAGGAGGACCTGGGTAGGATGAGTCCAACTTCATGCGACTCAGTACCACAGGTACCTCTCTCAGTATTTAATTAGTAAGGGTGGTGTCAGCTTGTAATGGTAGAGGGAATTTTTTGAACTGGGAATCGTCTGTATCAACGAAACCAAACTGCAAGTACTTGTCCACTCAGATCACCTTATCCATTAATGAGATGAGAGAGCCCAGTGCCTAGGTAGGACTTTTAGACTTGAAACAAAGAGAGAGTTAGGTGTGAATTCCACCAGTCTCTATTAGCATAGGAACTTCTCCCACCATTATTTTCCTTACCTGCAAAGTGGGAATAAGATTATCTGCATCATGTTATCTGAGAGATGGACAAAAATAAGAAATAAGCTAGTCAGGTGGTGAGAATGAGGGATTATCATTAGACAGCTCCTGTGTGCCACTGGAATAAAGGCAACATCATGAAGTTTACATTAAGGTTCCAACAGGCCCTGGAGAGTTGAATAGACACCCATGGCAGATTTGTAGGAGGACAGACACAGGAGCATCATAGGGTAAGAAGACACAACAGGGTTGTCACTTTTATCAGAGGAGGAAATACCATCATGATCACTACTGAGATCATGGGTCATTCAAAGTAAGAAAATATCACACATTTTAAATGTTCAGAAAGACCTCAACAGCCATTTGATCTAATCCATAAATGAAAGGAATGATCATTTTAATCTACCCAACAAAATGACTTTTCTTGTCATGAATTGTCACATGAATGTCACATGCCACATGAATTGTCATCTTGAAAATCTTCAATGAGGAGAGCCCATTCCCTCTGGAAGCAGGCCATTCCACTTTAGGAGATTCACCTTTGACACAGGATTATTATAAGAATGAGTGGGAAGCTGGTGAAGTACTTTGCAAAACTTTAAATCCTATACAATTTTTAATTATTGATATCAGGTGCAAAGAATAACATGGCTAGAAGAGACCTTAGAAATCATCCACTATAACCCTTTAATTTTACAGAGAAGGAAACCAAAACTTGCTAGTGAATGGACCTGTCCAAGGTTCCAGAGAAAGGAGATGGCACTCTTCTTGAATCAATGACTCCTGAAATGGATTCTCTTTTGCCATTACACCATGGTGTTTCATTTATTCATTTAAAAAATTACCCAGGGTACCTTCTGTGTACAAGGCATGTCTAACTGCTGAAACGAACACAGAGAGGATTAAGATGTAGTCCTTATTGATAGAACTATACATAAAAACAAGATACTTTCTAGAGTTGGTGACCATATAACACCCATTCAATTAAGGACTAGTCTCTGCAGTACCTCTGACAGATGATCTACCAGGGATAGGAAACCTACACTCTCCAGGCCACATGTGGACCTCTAGGTCCTCAAGTGGGGACCTTTGACTGAATCCCAACTTCACAGAATTAAGGGGATTTGTTTGGTGAAATTTGGATTCAGTCAAAGGACCACACTTAAGGACCTAAAGGGTCACATGTGACCTCAAGGCCACAGGTTCCTCACCCCTGGTAGACTTCCTTGCATATTGCTAATGGTGGCTATCTTAATGTTTCAACTGGACAATCTGTTTCTTTTGGGCAGAGTTTGACTTGGTAGAAAGTTCTTATATATTAAGCTAAAATCTTTCTCTAGGAAATTTTGACCTAAATTTCTGTCAGGACTTTAAGTCTATGGCATCTTTCTCACAAGGCATATAGTTGAAGAAATAGTTGAAGTTGAAGTTGTATAGTTGAAGTTGAAGAAATAGTTCTGATGTCCTAAACTTGTCTCCAGCAGAGAAAAAAATCTTGATTTCTTTTAACTGTTCCTCATGTGACCATTTTCAGATGAATCACAGTTCTGGCTACCTTCCTCAGGGTACTATTTCAATTCATCAATAACTCATTTGCAGTACGTTTCAAAGAACAGGATAAAATTTCCCAGGTAACCTCTGATGAATCTGTGATAGACAGGAGATTAAAAAAATGGAGAATTCAAACAAAGATGCTGCCCAAATTACTGACAAATGAAGACTAGATTAATGGGGATATTATTTCAGAAATTTAGTTATGAACAGAAGATGTTGTATTTAAAAAGGTGTGAAGTAAAAACTGTGTTGGAACAAAGAACCATTCTGTTCTTTTTACTAGACTTTAACTTAAAGAATTTCTATCTATAAATAGTACCTGGGTGGGCATAAGGAAGGATTATTCTTAAGACTGTTATAGGACTCATGTAAGGGGCAAGGAGACCTGAGTTCATGTCTGGTCCCAGACATTTTCTAGCTGTTTGACTATGCACAAGTGACCTAACATCGTTCTACCTCAGTTTCCTTCCACGTAAAATGGAGATAATAACAGCATCTGCCCCTCAGGATTGTTGTAAGGATTAAGTGCAATACCATTTTAAGTGCTTTGAAAGCCCTGCAATGTTATAAAAATGCCAGATATGATGATGACGATGATGATGATGATGATGATGATGACTGATGATGATGATGACGATGATTGATAATGATGACGATGATTGATGATAATGACGATGATGACGATGATTGATGATGATGACGATGATGATGATGAGGATGATGATGATGGCTGCTGCTGCTGCTGATGATGATGATGATGACTGATTATGATGATGATGATGATGATTGATGATGATGAAGATGATGATGATGGCTGATGATGATGATGATGATGATGATGACTGATTATGATGATGATGATGATGATGATGATTGATGATGATGAAGATGATGACGATGATGACGATGATGATGATAATGATGATGACGATTGATGATGATGATGACGACAATGATGAAGATGATGATGACAATGACGATGATGATGATGATGACAATGATGATGATGATGATGACGACGATGATGACGATGACGATGATGATGATGATGATGACGACGATGATGATGATGATGGTGATGATGATGATGAATGTGATTATTACAATACTTGCATGACATCATCATCATCATAATACTTGCATACCATCAACAGGCTTCCTGGTCTTCCAATAACTACATTCCTTTACTAACATCAAAACTCTTGTCTGGTTAGTTTCCAACACAGACCACCTGCTGCAGCAAGGTTTGATCATCCTGTGGACATAAATTACTAATGTTCTTACTTAAGGTACTTTTCCTTTCTGTTCATCCTGTTTAGAACATCCTTTTTCCTCCTTTCTTCCAATTCAGAACTGCATCTTCCTTCTAAATTTCTCTTATCTTTTTAGCTTTCTCTAACACTGCCTCACTTGTATGATTTTCTTCTTCAATTGTGTGTGTGTGTTTGTGTGTGTGTGTACTAGGTCACACAATATATTGCGCTGGCTTTTATTTTCTATTTGCATCATGTATCCACGACACACCCAATAAACATAGTTGTGCATTGCATACAGGGTATTTTGCCACAAAAATGAGGTAAGACAGTCTCAACTATAAGCAAGTTTCAGTCTTACTGTCACTTCATTTGCATTTCTTTATCCCTTTTCCAAAGTAGTGACAGAAATGATTATTAAATACCAAGTTCCTGGGGAGACCCCTGACCTTCCTCCCAAGTTGTACCATCTAGACTATCTTATCTTGGTACAATCGGTGTCACACCCAACTAGGAAAAGCTTAAAAAGAATTTAATCCAAGGCAAATTCCAGTTCATTTGGCTCTACTCAGGCAGGTTTGAGCAGGAGAGCAGATTCTTTATGTAGATTACCCAAGACTGGGAACTATTTGGAAGTAAAAAATATAACCAAAGTCACATACCCCCAGGCCCTCATTAGAATAGGTCCACTTCCAGTGACAATATTCATTCCTCTCATACACTGTTAACCAAAGTTGAATTCTACCCTTTGGAAAACCCACTCTTCCAAGGACATTCAAGTGTTGAGTGGGTTCCATGAGGGCTCTTTGGTATTCTAGAGTGTCATTTACTCTATTTATTAATTACATGCTAGCATGATTAATAAGATGATTAATTACCCAGAAATTGTCTCTCAAATTTTTTATATGTCATGGTATCATACATACAAGAAGCCCTCAATTAACAACAACAACAACAAAAACCCAGTAAATTTATGAATAAATAGATAAATTCTATTACCCTTGCAAAGCAGGTATGGTAAAAGCCATCGGTGTTCTTCCATGACATTTCGCAGTTAATAAAGTGCTTTCAACAAATTGGTCATATAGCATGAATATTATTTTTGCTGTTTTTCAATCACATTCATTTCTCTGTGACCTCATTTGGGATTTTCTTGGTGAATGTACTGGAATGTTTTCTCATTTCTTCCTCCAGCTCATTCTGGAGATGAGGATCTGAAGCAAACAGGTAAAGTGATTTGTCCCAGGGTCACACAGCTAGCAAACATCTGAGACCAGAATTAAACTCATGAATACAAACCCTTTTGGATACAAGGCTAGTCCTCTATCTACTGTACCACCTAGCTGCTGCTGCCTGTATAATTACAAACATTTTATAGATGAGAAACCAGTCCATGGATACTAATTTCTGTACCCAAGGTCATACAGTTAGTAAGAAATAAGACTCAAACATGCATAATCTTCTTCTTTTCCCCCCACAACCTGCTGCTAGCTAGGTCTGGAGTCAGGAAAACTCATCTCCCTGAGTTCAAACCCAGCCTCAGATACTTACTAGCTGTGTGACCCTTGGCAAGTCACTTTTAACCCTCTTTGCCTCAGTTTCCTCATCTGTAAAATGAGCTGGAAAAGGAAATGACAAACCACTCTTAAGTATCTCTGCCAAGAAAACCCCAAATGGAATCATGAAGGGTTGAATGTGACTGAAATGTCTGAAAAACCACATCAACAAACTATACTTCCTGTCATCAAAGTAAAAATACTAAAGAATCACCATTTCTTCAAAGGTCAATGGAAAAATACTGTCTTTCTAAAGTGAAAATAAGGTTTCAGAAAAAACAGAGTATTATGTGGAATTTGTCCCATAACATTCTTCTATTAAAAATATTGTCATTCTTGTAATGTTTATGATTTTGCTGGGGTCAAATTGTTATTAAAAATGTCATAAAATATGAGTCAATGCAGCTCCCAGGTAATATCCAAACAAGGACGAGAAAAAGCAAGTCAAAGTAGATTTCTTTAGCTCTTAACACATTTTTCACTAATGGCAGCTTGGTAATAGCTCACATTTGTATAATGTTTAATTGTGACAAAGCACAGAAGAAACAGAGCTCTGAAGGGTACAATTAGGAGGGAATGTAAAGGCCATCTGGTCCAACAAAGGAAGAAAATGACTCCCACAGAGTGACTTGTCCAAGGTCATCTGACTTCAGAGATAGTGCTCATGTCACTATCCCAAGCATCTTCCTATTATCTCATTTGACTTACATATCCAATCATGGCAGCCAGGTTCATTGCTTTAGAATTTCCAAGTGAGTCTCTTTTTTTTTTAGTCTCAAAAAAAAAGGAATGTGCCTCTGGTCACATAGCTAATAAATGATGGAACCGTGACTCAGAACCAGTTCCTCAAACTTTAAACCCAGCATGATCAAATAATTTTTTTTAAGTTTTAAAAGTTTGAGAATTTTTCTACCCAAGAGTAATTAAGAATACTGCCACCAGTGAAATATCCACATTCCTTGTTCCACACAAGAGCCTAGCACAGAAAATTACATGAAATGAAATCTTTTTTTTCCAATTAAATTCCAGTATAATTTCAGACATTGCTTTAACTTTGAAATTGTCTTCAATTATTGACCCTCCTATAAATGACCAAAGTTTAAAATTCTGTTTCCTTTTCACCTGCTTCTTTTCTCTATCAGATATGTAATCTGAAGTTTTCCAGTTGGGAAAATTCATAATTTTAAAACATCTTAGAGCAAATACTTTTTTTGTTTTGTTTTTGCAAGTAATTGAAAATTTCATCTTTTTAATTTCATTTGGAAATCTGTCTTCTATTGGGTGGGGAGAGGGAAGAAAAACATAAGGTAACATCACGTAGACATCCCCAATGATGCACAGATGGTCCAGGTACCTGGAGGGAATCAATCAATAAACCAACTAAAAGTGTAAGCCAGGTGAGAAAAACTGTTTAATCGACTTGAGAAAATCAAAGGATTTTAAAAATTGGATCAAAACAGATGGGAGAGGGTACACAGGAAACATCTCAACATTGGCTCAATAAATCAGATACCCGTCTGGGTTTATGTACATAAAAATAATAATCCAGCATGGAGCTTGGGAAAAGCAGGGTACCAGAAGAGTGGTGAAGAGAACACTGACTCAGTCTCACTCTTAATGGGATGAAATAAACACTTAGTGGAAGTACAGTTTTTTTTCTCGACCCTCTCCTTTCCTTTCTCATTCTTACACCACTAGAGAGTTTGAGAACTCACATGGGTATATCTCCTTCTTTGAGCTAAGATATTTGGTCCTTCTGTGATTAACTGGGAATGGAACTCCTTCCTTACAATTTCAGAAGTTTTAATGGAAATAAATGATTGGAATCCCAATAGGAACCCTCAAATAATGGGATTGTTTTCTTCTACAAAAGATATGGAAAGTCCTGCTTTTGAGGTTGTGACCCATCTCAGTAAGCTTGTCCTGTAATGGACCATTGTGTTCAACTTTGATACCACTTATTTCTTGTTACATACAATGTATGGACTGGTTGGGACACTAAAAAATGTCAAGAGCCACTAGAACAAACCATAGAATATAGAATGTCAGGAATTGGAAGGATTTTAAGACAGAAGCAGAAGGGACGTTAAAACATAGAGCATTAGAGCAGTGAAGGGCATTATAACAGAGAACATCAGTGCCACTGAAAAGGCCCATAAGACACAGAAGTTCAGAACTAAGGAAGATCTTAAGGAAAGACCTTAGGATATAGCATATCAGAGACAGAAGGAGCCCTATAAAAGCAGGTGATAGGTAGAAGGGACCTCTGAGCAGAGCACTTTCATTCAAACAAATTGCTATTTAAGCATAACTTCACCATCTTATTCTTATTTATTTTTTTCTTTTAAAAAAATTTATTCATATAATTTTCAATTCATGGAACAACACAACTATTTCTAAAACACAATACAATAAAAAAGAGAATTGCACACAGAACTGTGAATCTACCATGTGCAACTTACTCCTCCCTTCAAAAAAATATGTATGTATGTATATATACATATATATATGCATATGTGTATACTTATATGTATATATACATTTATTTTGTTTTACTTCTTTTTTCTTCCCCCACTCTGCAGAAATGGCTTTCATTAGATATGAACAGTTATTCCTATCTATCTATCTATCTATCTATCTATCTATCTATCTATCTATCTATCAAATTATGCTATACATACTTCTAATTATCAATTCTTCCTCTGGACGCAGATAGTGTCTTTATTCACATGTCCTTTATTTTTAAGTTACGTATTTATAAGAGTCAAAATGACTTACTTGCTAAAAGTCATTCTTAAAACATTGCTCTTTCTGGATAAAATGTTATTTTGGTTCTGTTCTCTTCATTCTTCATAATTTCATTTTTTTTCAACCCATGTGTTAATTAACGGAGATTAAGCATAGATCCTTTGGGCATTCCACTGAAGACCTCCTACCAAGCTCATGCTGAACCATTAACACCTACTCTATAGTGTCTGTGCCATTCCTCTAACCCTCCTTATCATGACACACATATGCACAATGAACTTTAATCTGATGAACTGAACTTCACTCTGCTATCCAGTATGCCTATGTCATGGTCCAGATATCCATTTTTATTTTTTCCAATTATATCCTGTTCTAAAAAAAATTAAATTCTTCATGGCTTGAATGACATTCCATATGCTGCCATCATTCTGTCTGCCCAAATCTATTTAATCTATTTCCCTCTGTTAAGGTTATGATAGTAGTAATTTTTTTTTTTTGCTTTTTGGAGAGGGGGAAGGTAGGACAATTGGGGTTAAGTGACTTGCCCAAGATCACATGGCTAGTGTTAAGTGTCTGAGGCTGGATTTGAACTTAGGTACTCCTGACTCCAGGGCCCATGCTCTATTCACTGTGCCACCTAGCCACCCCATCATAGCCACTTTTAACCCTTCAGTGACTTTTGTCTATTGTCCAAAGCATGGGCCAATGATGAGTCTGTTATCTTTGGTTTATGCTGCAGAATTTAGAGTTGGAAGGGAGCATAGGGCTTCACATCTTTTTTTTTACAGGTGAGCAAGCTGTGAAACACAGAAATGAAATGTATTGCCCAAATTCACAAAGGTGGTGAAGGAACAGAGCTGTAACAGCAAACACCTACCATAGCCAGGATGGCTGCTAGCACAGGTTCTTTGATCTGCTTTCCTAAACAAAAGCAACTCAAAAAGGGTTAACAATCTTACTTTAATCAAACATATCATTTACTTAGTTTGGGGGGAAAAGTCAGCACCCTGAACTTCAGAGAAAATACAAATAAAAATTACAAGCAGACAAAAAAATACAGAGAGAAAATAACACCACTTATCAGACCAACAGACAAGGCTTCTAGCTCTCTGACCATTACATACATACATAGTTCGTTACCAGAGAGAGAAGGGGCAACATCTGGGTTTTCAAAGTTGGGGGACTCAACAGCTATCCAGAGTCCCATCTGGCCATATAACTCTTTCCATAAGTGAACGACCCCCCCAAAGCAAAACCTCACCTAAGAGAATACATATACATATACATATATATGTATATGCGTATATACATACACACACACACACATACATCCTTCTTCAGGATTAGTGGACATCACAACCTTCCTGACACACTGCCTAATTACAAAGTAACAAAAGGTGTGAGTCTTCCTGAAAAACAAGCCTCCTCTAAGCAAGTTTCTCTTGTTGGGCTCCAAGTAAGGCCCATTAAGGGGTGGGGAAGATCTTCAAATTTCCTTACCATTATAAGAGCTGAGAATTGAAACCTGATCTTCTCTTTGCAAATTCCATTGGTCTTTCAAGTATAACATGACATAATGGATGTAATCATAACAGATAGCATCTCTCTCTCTCTCTCTCTCTCTCTCTCTCTCTCTCTCTCTCTCTCTTTTCCTCCCTTCCTCCTTGCCTCCTTTCCCCCTCCAGGGTCTTTGTACCAGTTTAGAAGTATATGTATGTATGTGCATGCATGTATATGTATGCATGTATGCATGCATTATGTATTATATAGGCATGCATGTATATGTGTATGTATGTATCCCACCCCACTAATAATTCAACTAGTACTTTTGAACTCATGCATTTCTAGCCTAGGTCACTTACCACACCCTTATGTAGCATAGCAGTTACAGGAGATTTACCATAATGGTGCCAAACAGCTCCTAATCTAATCTAAACCTAGTTAACTTAATCCATTGCAGTTCAGAACTCTGGAAATCAAGTGATTCATCAACCTCAGTCTCAGGATAACAACGATTATAGGTAAAGGCCAATGTATTTTCTGTATATATGTATGTGCACATGTAATTGTATGTTTGTGTACGTAGACATGAAATATACATGTGTAACCACATGCATATACATACACACACCTATTTTGTGTATATACATACATGTATGCCTATGCATAAACATATACACACTGTATACTGTAACATATACACACACACACAAACACACACACATAAATAGATAAACACAAGCTGGAATTTCATATTAAAAGATCTAGCAATACACATAATTAAAAATGTAAACAAATATTATTAAATTCCTTACACGGCAAATTTATGGAGTCAAATGCTTTAAATCGTATTTATCAGCATTTGAAGCATAACAATGTTTTACTAGTTGACTGGAACTTATAAAGACCAGTTATAAGCTAAATAAATCATATTTAGGATCATTATTATTCACTTTTCATGATCAAAAGGAGAAGTTCTGATATGATTAATTAGCCATCAAGTACTAAATGTAACATGTTTTACAGATTTGGCTGCCCCCTGAGTTCCCTGGGATATCAAAGAAGAGAGCCCCCTGAATTTGAAAAGAATTGAAAATTATGGATTGGCATCTCTAGCTGAAGGCACAGAGTTTGGGCTGCAACTTCACCTTCTCCAAGAATGCTACTGTAATATGTCCAAGGTGTACTCTGTAAAGCAAAATAGACAACTACAAATTAAATAAAGTTCACCCTAACACTAGGTCTCTTTAGATTTATAATGTAATCCAAATCTTCCAACATAAGCTTTCATTCATTTTTTAAAACAAAAATGCAATAATTTCCAAGAAATGACTATATTGTTTAAACACTGAGTGAAATAGAAGGAATTCAACAGGGCCTGAAATACTTAACAATTTCTGATCTGTAGAGTGTGACATTTAAAAAAAAAATATATATATATATATTCCTTAATTAGATACCAGGAATAATTTATATACCCTCCAAAAGAAAAAATAAATATAAGATAAAATTGTCTTTAATATTCAAATATGAATTTATCCCTCAACTGCTTGGGTACTTCACTATGTATCCATGACCCTGGGCTTTCAATATTTCCCAAATGGAAAGTCTATATGTATACCCCCCAAAATGGATAAAGACACGGCTACAGTCTAAGGATCAACCAGAGGCAATTTTCAGAGTCAGCTTCAGAAGGTTGGCCACGGATAGTGATTTGATTTAGTTCTAGATTACTGAGATCATAGAGACCAGTCTTAAAGGGTGAAGGGACTAGGAATGTCCACAGGAATGGGACCAAAGTTATTTGAAATACTTATTAAATAAGTAGAAAAATAAACGAATGGATGAATGAATACATAAAGAAATAAGAATTGAGGGTAGAATAGAAAAGTAAGACAGTATCTTCTCTCATGAAAACAATTGTTGCACAAACACAGAGACTCATATTTCTTCTTGAGTCTAAATCTTTGCTCTATCTACTAAGTCAGTGGTTCTCAACCTTCCTAATGCTGTGACCCTTTAATACTCATAAGTGGGTGTGTCTGCATGTGGATGGACCTGCCTGGAAATGGATAGAGAAGCTGTGTCTCAGTTCCTAAGACCATCAGAAATATGTTTTCCGATGGTCTTAGGCGACCTCTGTGACCTCTGTGAAAGGGTCGTTCGACCTCCAAAGCGGTCATGACCCAAAGGCTGAGGACCACTGTACTGAGCCATGTAGGATAGAGGGAAGAGATTTGATTGATTTTAAAGAAATAACCAATCAGACTCGATTTTGAATTGAATATGGTAGATAAAGGAGGAGGTCCTGATGATGTCTCTGTATTTAGGAGTTAGTGTTAGTGACAGGAGGTAATCTAACACTAGCACTCTGTCTGTGCCCCCATAATCCTGTCTGGGAAGGTAGAAACTCAGCTATAGGAATGACATAAATAATCATTCATTAAAGATCCATGATGTACTATTCACTGTGTTAAGGGTTTTATAAATATTTCCTCATCTAATCCTCACACCAACTCTGATAGGAGCTGTGTCTGTCCCTATCTTACAGCTGCAGAAGCTGGGGCAGAGGCTAAGTGACTTCTGCAGGGTCACCCAAAGTCAGGTTTTCTGACTAGCAGGCCTAGCACTCTTGATGCTCTTTTATAGGTCAGATCATACTTCCAAACTGAGACAACTAGAAAAAAAACCACAGAACAGTAGGAACGGTTCTCTTCTCCTCATATCCCAGATGACATACAATGGATATCATCTAGGTGTAAAAAACAAAACAAAAGAAAAAAAGAATTCAGCCTGGCATCAACCAGCCTTTATTAAGGACCTACTATGTGCCAAAAAGTGTAGTAAGCACAAGGAATACTAAGAAAGGTCAATGACAATCGCTTCCCTCAAGGAACTCACATTCTAAAGGTGGAGACAATAGGAAAACACTTATATACAAACAAAGATTAAAGATAATGAACTGGAAGAAGGCAGACAGGAAACGTTTTTGTCCTAATTAAATTTTGTGCATTACCGTTCATATGGTTGCATACAATGCTCTTTCAAAAGTCAGACAAAATTTAAATTTGAGTAAAAATATGAAGTTATATTATAATATACTTCTGATTCCAAGAAAGAATTTGTGTTTTTACTGAATGCTTGAGTGTATATGTCCCTATGTGTGTGTGCACGTGTGTGTATAGATAGGTATAGAGATATGTCTATGTATACAAATATACACACATATATATACAAAGTATCTATAGTATGTGTATGTGTGTAATGTAAATATGGCTATATATACATATGCAAATATCTGAGGAAGAGAAAATTCACCTCATTCTATTGTCCAATGAGAGTCAGACATTTAATTCTTTTTTTTTTTTTGCCAGTTGTCAAATCCCATAAGAAATAGAAAGACCACAGCAGGTCAAGCTGTTGTTAATGGGAATTCTTGTTCTTTCTCCTGTGTACGACAGTCACACCATACTGGGCCAAGTGCAACTGAGCAGAGCTAAGGAGATGTCATTTAATTCTTAAGGTGCAAAAGAACTTTCTTCCAATCACAGTTTCCTAATTCCTATTTTATTCTTCTGCAGAGACAGAAAACATTTGGTTTCTCATTTTTGCCTTCTCATAATAATGTCTGTCATACCTGAAAGTCCTGGCCAAGTCATCCTGGAGACCTGATTGAGCTAGACTTACTCTATCATTTAACCTTTCAATTTTCTTGAACTTTGAATACCAGGAACAAACTCTAACCACAGCCCCAGAGAAATCTAACAGTTTTACACATATAACCCATTTCCTTGCATTTTTGTCTCCTTTACTTTAAGAATTATACCTTTTGCATTAAAAAAAAATCCTCCTGGGGTCTAAAGCAAAACAAAATATAAGTGGATATCTGGAATTATGGTTACTTAGCTGGCAAATTCAATGTTTTACTTTATCTAGTAGTCTTGTCTGACAATTCACTATATGGAAAAGAAGAGATATACAGCATCATGGAACATTTAGGAAAGAATACTAATGATTGGTACAGGGACTCTGCAGAACTCAATACCAAGAATGAGATAGTACAATGAATAATTTTACTCAATCGAATCCTAAACAAAAACTATATTATAATATGAGGCATGATTTTTTTGTTGTTTGCTTGCTTGGTTGTTGTTTTGGGGGGAGGTATTTCTTTTGAGATATACAAAGGAGAATGGAAATAGTCAAGGAGCTACATGGAGATCACAAATGCTTCATCTAGTGGGAAGATTCAAGGGGGCTCCTATATATAGCCCCCTTGAATCTTCCCACTAGATGAAGCATTTGCAGAGGCTATGAGCTTTTCACTGGGGCTCTACCAGGACCTCTGTTACTAACCTAGCCCTCCATTGCCCATCTACTTCCCACCCTTGAGACTATCAAAATATCAATCCACCCTTGAACTGGTCTATCCCACCATTGTCTGTAGGTTCTAGATAGCCTCCACCAACCTCGTTAACTCCTTCTGAAGACCCTCCCCAAAATCATTACTGGATTCTGACCTCATTGACTCCTCCTGAAAACCCTCCCCAAACTCCTCCTCCAGACCACCCCTATATTCCTCCCACAACCTTTCCCCCATATGTGAAAGACAGCCATAGAATGATCTAGAACAGATTTACTCTGTGTCAGATGATTCTGGCCTTCTTGCTCAATGCAAGCTTTACAGATACTTAGGCTCCTTAAGAGGCTACCCAATATGGTGAACTTTTAATGAACTTTGCTTGTCTTTGGCTGAGAGAAGCCTTGAGTCAAATTCATTCAGCAGGACCAGGAAGGTTGGTATTTTGGGGTCTATACTTCAACATTTCATGGTTATACACATCAAGATGACAACAGAATGAAGGATATACTAAAAAAGAGAGCCTAGATAGCCTTGTTCAATCCAAGTTGCTTGGCTCAAATGAACTATACCTTTAGAGCACAAGAAAACCAGCAGTTGTAATAGCTGAACCATTGTAAAGGAGTATTTGAAAGCTCATGGAAAATGAGAAAGATGGAAAGAGGCCAAAGGCTGCCGAAATAAAAAAAATGTGTAGGCAAGAGATATAATAGTCTGCAAATGATAAACCAGTGGTCATTGACTTCAGTTTCAATAAAAAAATACAGAATGGATCAGTGAATGGATTACCCCAGGCAAGCAGCAGTCAGATCTATCAGTACCATGAGCCTCTTCCCATCTTTCCTTTTGTTTCCCCTCTTCCGCATTCAGGTCACCCAGACCTGTCAAAACTGGGGTCATCCTTGCTTTACCCATTGCCATATTCTACCCTCTACATAGTCCAGATTTCAAAAATCTTAGCAGTTTCTTTGAATAATATTTCTTGGCTGACATGGGAGTTGATATCTACCTGAAATGCTGTTCCACATCCCTCTGGCCTCTGAATATTGCCAGCTTTCTTCAAGACAGACCTCAAGCCCCAACTTTTGCAAGAGGACTTTTCTACCTTCCCCACATGCTAGCACACTCTGCTCTGAGATTATCTGCATCTACCCTGTACGTATCTTCTAGATATCTAGTTATTTATATCCCATCTTCATTATTAGAATGTAAGCTCCTTGAGGGCAAGGGATTTATTTTTCTTTTTTAGGATCGTACATTTAGAGCTGAGAGTCTCCTTACAGGTCATTGACTCCAATCACCTCATTTTACACATAAGAATCAACAGAAACTTGAAGAGTTAAAGTGATTTGCCCATGATCACAATGCTAGTCATAAGCTGAGGGAATATTTGAATTTAGGTCTTCCTGACTCGAAGCCCAGGTTTCTTGACACTGCACCATCATCCAACTCTTATTGCTGCAAGGTCAGCTGTGTAAAAAGTATTTAATGAAGATTTCTTAATGGATTAAATCTAATAAGATGAAATTCATTAGGGATAAAGGTAAAGACTTCTACTTATATTCATAAGTATAGGATGGAGGAGACATGAATTGACAGTGATTTGTCTGAAAAAAGAATCTGGGGGTCTTAAAGGCCTGCAAACTCAACATCATTTAGCAATATTAAAAAAAATCTATGAGGTTGGGTTACATGAAAGACAGGTACAGCTTACAGATATAGGGATAGTCCCCCTGTACTTAGCCCTCATCAGCCCTTATCAGGGCTTATTAACTGACTAACTGATTGACCGACTGACTGACTGAACTGTCTTGTTAAATTATAGACGCCTTTGTTTCATAAGGATATCAATAAGACAGAAAATACTCAGAAGATTAAGACCAGGATGGTGAAGGAATTTGTCATATGAAGAGCAGATGAAGGACTGAAGGACAAGAGATGTTTAGTTTGGACAAGAGAAGATCCAAGAAAATACCAGTGCTCAAGTATTCGAGGATTGTAATACTTTGTTCTGTTTGGTCCAAGGGACACCAACCAGGAACAACAGGTAGAAGTCAGAAAAAAGCAACCTTATGTTTGATATCAGGAATTGTTTTTTTCTCAAGATTAGAATAATTTAACAGGAATGTGATTACGTAGGAGGTTAGAGTTTTATTGTCGCACTACTCATATCTGAGGTCTTCAAATAGAAGTTGCACATTGGACATATAATAAAGATTTCTTTGTTGTGTGGTTTGAACTAGATGCTGCTTAGATGTCTTCCAAGTCTAAAATTTTATCATTTGGTGAATGAACTAGTATAACTAATTATTTATCTTTATTTAACCACTTTAGTCAATCATTCTTACTCCTTAGGTACTAGCCAGTTCCTCTGTGCCTAGTCCTTAATGGCTTGTCAGGGTAGAGGGAAACTGTGACCCCTTTCTTTATCCAGTTACATAGTCTTGGCAATGCCATGATCCGTACCAGAACATGACCCCAGAGTGAATCTTTCCTTCTTCTTGAAAGGGGAGGTCATAGGCCTGGGTTGTCAAAGGGCTGGGACTTGGATAAGATTGGAAACGGTGAGAGCTCATCGTGATAGGGACAGGATACTCCATTCCTGTTTAACCTCTAAGGGATCAGGATCCATGGTGCTGCTTCTTCAAAGGCCTGCCACTCATCAATCATTCTTTGCTCATGTTTTTTTCCCCTTTTGATCTGTTTCTTCTTCCACAACTGTGACTAATATGATTGTGTATTTTTTTTTACATGATAGCACATGTAAAATCCTTATCGAACTGCCTACCATTTTTAGAAAGGGGCAAAGGAGTGAGAAAAATTTGGAGCCCAAAATCTTGTAAAAGGAAATGTTAAAAATTGTCTTAATGTGTAATTGGTGAAAACAATAAAATACTGTTAAAAATAAAATATGAGGAAGAGTTATCCAAATGGAAATGTCCTGTAGGCAACTGGCTCTATAGGCTAGAAATTCTACTGAGAAACCAGGATTAGAGATATCATCTTGCAAGTTTTTGATATAACACTGTATACTAAAAACAAAACAAAACAAAACCACTGGACTGAAGAGCTGAAAAATCTGAGCTTTAATCTAGGCCTTGGCATTAATTAACCATGTGACCTAGGGCAAATTGCCCCTGATCAGTAGCCTTCTATTCTTACTTTTGTAAAATCAGGGGCTTCAAACAGTTCTATCCAACAGAGACAAATTTAAGGAAGATACATAGACAAATGATTCATATGGCACTACAGAGTTATATGCCTGTTTATTTTCAAATTTTAAATTGATCTTGATTTATTCATCCCTTAAGTTCTTTTCCTGCCAAGAAAAAATAAGCAAGTTATCATTATTTTACAGAATAAGTTATTTTCAGGACTGCTGACCTACATCAGTTTCTAGACATTGCATTGCATTCCATATGACAGAATAAACAAAATATGTTGTCATTATAATCACTACCAGAAGCCTGTGGAAAAAAATAAATTAAATCCAGTTTACTAAATGAAAAGAATATGCTAATGTGACATTAAGATTGAATTTACAAGTCCTTCTAGTTCTGATTCTTTATATTGCTTTCAGGAAATTTCAAAAAGAAAGGCTTGCTTCTCCCTTCTGTGAATATACAAACTTTCTGAGGAGGAGGAGCTCAGACTGAGATGAAGATGTCCTAGGCTGACTAAGAACTGCATGTTGGGGTGGGGGTGGGGGAGGAAGCTCAGAACACTGGCAGAGGCTTGAAGTATCTGTGGAATTCCCTAGTATGTGTCCAGCATCTCTTCCAATAAAGTAAGAACATTGTGATCTCCAGACACTCTGCTAGGAAAACAGTCCCAAAAGCAATGCTGGTGTCCTGTCAGAGAGGAAAAAGCACCCTAGCCCCATCATTCTATGTAGCCTGCTTTGGGGTACAGAATAGCTAAGGGAGGGAAACTCCAGGGTCACTAAACACCTTTAAAACTTGTTTGTCACCATGGCTAAGGGTAGCCTTGACTGAAATTGTGGCCAAAAAGAAGGAAGAATCACAATTCCAGTATGCCCAGGTCTCCAATATGGATCCAAATGAAAACCACAGCCATAGCTTGCCACACAGACATTAAGATCATCATTCCTCTGTCCATCTACCAGGACATATTTATTTCCAAACAGGCAGATAGTAGACACAAGAAGGATGTTAAACAAACAACATAGATGCCACAGTCAAAAAACAGCAATGAGGTGGAAAATTAAGGAAGGCCAAAGAGGATATTGGAGTAAACAACGTTCAGAGAAATTAGACTGGCAAAGTAAATACAAAGAGAGCAGCTCAGAAGGAGTAGAGAGGATTGTAGGCAGCTCTAAATGAACCATGAAAAAAAACAGACATAAATTTGCTAAAGAATATGAGCTGATGGCATTTTAGAAACAAAAAGAGGGATAGGAAAAGGCAGACAGCACTCCTCACAGTCTCAAGGGAGATGATGTAGAGAAATAGGGGAGTTCATCACAAAGTATTCTAATGCCTACCATATGAACAATGCTGCCTGTATTAAATGCTAGCAGGAATAGAAAACCCAAGTAAATCTTTGAATGCCAGGTCATTTCAAATGTTCTTGATGGACAACAGAAGCACTGAAGATTTCTGATCAAAAAAAAAGATATGCCAAGATATATGAAGGTATATGGAATAAAATGGATGGAGAAGACATAGGTGGGGGAGGAAAATCTGTCTACAAGTTCAGCAAGGTGGGTAGATGGCAGTGAAGGTTAAATAAGAGAGAGAGAGAGAGAGAGAGAGAGAGAGAGAGAGAGAGAGAGAGAGAGAGAGAGAATGGCTGGCTTTTGGGGGGGGTATAGTGGTATAGCGTAATAACTTGTAACCCACTGCATATGAAAGGTGAAAGAAAAGTCAGTAAATCAGGCAATAAATATGTGCCAGCTACATTCTCTATGCCAGGCACTATACTAAGCACCAGGGATACAAAGAAAGGTGAAAGAAAACCCCTGTTCTCAGAGAGCTCGCAGGTTAATGGTGGAGGCAACAGAAAGAAAGGATTAATTCATACTAATTATTAATTAAATATTAATATTAATATTTTATTATTATAATTTATAACATAAATTTTATATAACAATTTATAATAATAAGTATTAATTAATTATTAAATCAAATTAATTTATTAATCCATAATCCTAAATTAGTAAACATAGCACACTATGCCAATGGTGGCTGCAGGGACAGAAAAACTGCAATCAGGAGGATCAGTGCATACCAGAGGGCCAAATGCTGCAGAAGCCATTAAAAAAGGAGAATTACATAGGACTGAACAGTCAGAGAATAGGTGTTGAGGACAGGGGAAAGGTGAAGCTGACTCATGAAAAATAGTAAGGAGGGAAGCATAGCCATTCTAGGCCAGGGAACAGCTTCAGTGAAAGCAGAGACACATGCACAGCTTGGCGAAGTTCGAGAGCATAATATTAAAGGGATAGTTGGGAAGCTCCAGAAAATGAAGAGGAGATCAATACAAATTATCCTAAAGTTAAATGAGAAGTCAAGAGGAACTCCTGCCATTCCATTGATAAATGGGTTACTAGCTCACTTGATGAATATGACAATGAACAGAGGATGGATGGAAATTAGCAAAACGCTTGACAATACCCCTCCTCATCTTGCAAACAAGATGGTACTACCTAAACTTAATGACAGAATACTGAGATGATGAACCACTTTGGTGGGTTTAGAAATGGTTGATTGACTGGATTCTAAAGGGGAATGTGAAATCTGAAAAAGAGATATCTAATTGAAGGACACATGGCTTTGCCCTTCTCCATGTTTTGCTGGACATTTTAATCAACACTTTGGATAAAGCATAGGTGACTTACCAAATTAGCAAATAATGCAATGATGGAAGGAAGACCAAATATATTAGAATGTGAAGCTGAGATTTAAAATAATCTGAGCAGGCTGATTCCCTGTCTAGAAGTAACAAAAAGAAAACAGAGAGAAATGATTAAATCTTGCTCTTGAGTCAAAATAACAACAACAACAATACAAACACGCACAATGGACTTGGAATAATCAAGCCATTGCCTAAGTTTTATGGGGGAATGGAAGTTCCTTGAGGTTGGTTGGTTGTTGTTCTTTGTGCTGGAAGAGGACCAAAATGACATAACTATGCTTGAGTCAACTTTCAATGTGTCTGACTGGCTGCCTGATCAGACCAATATGAGCTCAGAATGCTCTACCACAGGTTGGGCACAAGGGGTTTGCATGAACATCCCTGAGAACAGAGATAGCACAGTGCCTGGAAACATTTAATAAATATTTGTAAGGCAACACAATAAATATATGGAAATTAAATTGAATTGAGGCAAGACAAGAAAGGAATCTGGTATTAAAAAGAAATTCTAGAGATTTTAGTGGACTAAAAATAAGCCAGGATTGTAATAATTTATTAAATTTCTTTTTAAAAAATCATGTGATCTTAGTTT
>CM053595.1:302343074-302365676 GCA_028646575.1 Pseudocheirus occidentalis
GCAAACTCTCCACATGGAAGGCAGAACCGAGGTCTTTATTCAGAAACCATAACACTGAGTCCCAAAACCAGAAGGACAAGTCCCCAAACCAGAAAGCCAAAGTCATTATAATGGTCACAAAGTTGATACACATAGTTAATGCAGTGGACACCCACATTCCCAAGCCTTCACAAATAGAACAGGATCCCTCAAGCAGGGATCCCTCTCAGACTCACGACAGTTTCTCAGCCTGGTCCTTGGAAGTTCTCATTAGAAGCTGTACAAGGAGGATCTCAGGAAAAGATGTAATCTCCAGGTGGTGACTGAGAAAAAAAGCTCAAGGTCCTCCTGGTTCTCTCCTTATATACACTGTAGCTCCTCCCTGTTCAGCATCTTCCTGTTAAGGTGTGAACTACTCCCAAGGAGTTAACTGGAAGTAAGGAGCTAAGCCTTTACTAGGTGCTAAGTGCCTTTAGTAGGTGCCAATAGAAAGGGGCATGGAAGATCTTCTGACTTCATTAACATTACATCTACTCAGAAAATAACTTCATTTTCTGATTACACTTTAGTTCCTACCATGAATAAATGCTAATCACTACTGGTTTTTTTTTTGTTTGGTTGGTTTTATTCTTTATTGGGGGGTGGTGAAGAAGATGGGCTCCCGGAATAGAGATTTCATTGCTCTTGAGAAATTCCTACTGAAGAAGAACTCTCTAAATATTTATTATCAATGACTGCAATTCACAGTTAATTAAGAGGAAGATATTGGTAGGAGGCCATAAACTTAATTCTAAGTTGAGTGTTATAGAAAAGCTCTTCTAGTACCATTGAGTGAGTAGAGTGCCTAGAAGGAAGCCATTCCATGGTCTTTCCCTGATACCTGTCAGCTTCCTTGTATATAAACTATTGCTATTTTGCTATTTTTCAGTCATGTCTGACTCTTCCTAATTTCATTTGTAGTTTTCTTGGCAAAGAGACTGGAGTAGTTTGCCATTTCCTTCTCCAGGTCATTTTATAGATGAGGTGACTGAGGTGAATAGGGTTAAGTGATCTGACCAGGGTCATATAATTAATTGTCTGAGGCCAGATTTGAACTCAAGAAGATGAGTCTTCCTAACTCTAGACCCAACACTCTATCCACTGTACTGTTACTGGCTTTATGGAAATGGATATTGCCAAAGCTTTGAAATACTAGCCAAAGACCACTTTTGCTACTCTGAAACATCCAATATTCTGCTGTGGGAGCTTCAATAATGCCCATCACAGTTGTACACAAAGAAAAGGACATGATCATTATTCAATATTCAACCCTTAAAGCTTATTTTGCCCCATTTACTTCATATGTATAAAGAAGAGTTGGTTTTAATGGCCTCGGGTTCTTCCCATTCTCATTCTATGATCTCATATCACTCAAATACTTAAATGGATCTGTGATCATAGCAGTTTGGAAATAACTAATAAAACTTAGATTTCAAACAATCTATGTTCACCTATGTAGACAGGGCTGATGATGAGATAGGCCTAATACTCCTTGAACATTCTTCAACAGGACTCCACCCAGTTGGGGAGTTTATTTCTGATTAAAGTATAAAGAGAATTTAATCTTAGTAAATTTCTGCCTATTGTATTCAATGTAAATGGTTTAGGTGGAAATGAGTTTCTTTGTCCAAGAGCACAGAAAAGATCAAAGTCACTACCCAATCTCTTATTATAATATTCATTCTCTTATAAATTGTTCACTAAACAGAGTTGATTTTCACCCTCAGGGATATGCCTTTTTACAAAGGTACTTAAACATTCAGCACCTCCATGTAGGATCTTTGGTTTCTAAGAGAACCTCCTCTGATCTCAATTTATTGATTGTCTTCTAGCTTGATCAGTAAACTGGTTATTAATTACCAAGGCACTATGTCTCTGGACTTTTCATTCACCTCTATTGTTCATATTGCCCCAGATATCTACAAGGGATCCACCCAAGATATTAGAGGCATTCCTTTTTTTTTCCCAGCGGATTTGTATGTACCACTTGAGCATTCTCATTTTCCACCTGTCAGCCTTCTGTTTTGTCATGTGACCAACCAATCTTCTCTTCCTTTCATAATTTTCTATGTTGACATCCTTAATACATATTCACCTTTGGACTTCTTCATTGGCTAAATGTCATAATGTGCTCACACTTCCATTGCACATCATCATTTTTTTCTGTGATACACAATTCATCAGTAGACGATGATGATTTCTAAGATCTCCACCATGTCAAAAACCCACATTAATCTTAAAGTAGTCTCATCTTTTCCTGCTTTCTACTGTTCTCTTTTTATATGTATGCATGTGTTTTTGTACATGTAACAAGCACGTAAGGATGGAATGGAGAGGTGGGACTCAAATTCAATTAACCTTCTGTTCTTAGTAGGCCCCAAATTGGGTGAGATATATTAGCCAATGGCCTATTGGTTTTCTCATCAGTGCACTGACAGAGCAAAAAAGATTCACTGAAGAGGGGAGATCTAATTTCCCCCTCACTTCACATTAGGGGTGGTGCTTTGAGGAGAGAAGAACAACTGACATCTCCCTTCCCAACTCCCAGAGAAGAAACAGTTCCATAAATCCATAATGTGATAGCCCAGGCTGAAATCTCCAAAGTCTCCTTTTAAATACCCATCTTCGAGGAGTAAATTTTAATGATTTCACATTTGCTCTCATTTCAGAATCTTCAAATGTTTATTGCCTTGCATTAGTGTTGCCAAGTTCTCTTCAAGTCAGCTTCAAACTTTTATTTTGTTCTCAATATAACTTCTGAGAGTCTCACATCAACTGACTTCTTACAAGCATTAATTTTTCATTTTTCATAATAGCTTTGCCTAATCATACAAATTATGTGAGGTGACTAAGTGACACAATGGATAGAAAGACTCATCTTCTTGACTCCAAATCCAGCCTCAAATACTTACTAGCTGTGTGAACCTGGGCAAGTCACTTAACCCAAAGTACCTTAGTTTCCACAACTGTAAAATAAACTGCAGAAGGAAATGGCAAACTGCTCCAGGATTTTTGCGAAGAAAACCCAAATGTGGTCACAGAGTCAAATATGACTGAAAGAAATGAACAACAATATTTGGCTTTGTCCAGAGTTTATTGTCTACACGAGATTTCACTCCCTATTCTTCATATTGATACAAGAATGAAAAATCCCAAGATGTAATAGGAAAAATGACAAAATCCTTTACAGAAATAATAAGAGCAAAAACCAAAACCCATATCTGCAGTGTTTTGTGGCTTCTACAATATTTTCTTCTCAATGACTTTCTGAGTAGTTAATGTCTAAATTATGTGAACAGGCAAAAAAGAGGAAGTTATCAGAGAGTTAGAATGTGGTTATAGAGGTGCTGGGGTTCCAAATCAGCTAAGGAACCAGCACAGTGAGAGGCAGGCCGGTATGCAGAGAGAGCTCTCAAGCAGGAGTCTAAAGACTGAGGATTCTATCTACTGACCTGACACTAATAATTCACAATACCTCTTCCTGCTCTCACATTTAATGCAACTTTCTGGAGTCTAAGTAGAGTCAATGATTATTAGTGGAAAAGTCATATTAGAGACCTCCATGTAAAATGAACATCTGAAGAAAGAATGCAAAAAAAGCATAGTAGAAGGAATGGAAAATGGACTCTGCAAAATACAAAACATGCTGGATGCTTAAATACTCTAAGCTATCTAATTACTAATTCAAATCAGTGTCTGAGGTCAGATTTGAACTCAAGAAGATGAGTCTTCCTAACTCTAAGCCCAGCATCAGTACTGCTATTGACTTTATGGTAATGGATATTGAGAAAGCTTTGAAATACCAGGAAAAGACCATCTTTGCTATCCAGAAACATCTCATATTCTGCTGTGGGAGCCTCAATAGTGCCTGCCATCTCTGTACATAAAGTATAGAACACAATCATTATTCAATATTCAACCGTTAAAGCTTATTTTGCCTCATTTACTTCATATGTATAAAGAAAAGTTGGATTTAATGAGCTCTGAGGGTTCTTCCCATCCTCATCCTATGATCTCAAACCACTTAAAAATTAAAATCATCTGTGACATAATGCTGAATTTCATATGGCATTCCTCTCTTCCTTCAAGACATAGCTCATGTGACACATGCTTGAACCCTTTATTGTTTCCAACAGTCTGTCTGTACCCTCCCTCCCTCCATACCTTGTATTTAAGTACCTGATAAAAGTAGGATTTCTATTCATTCTTTGTATACTTGTTTTGTCTCTACTCCTACAGTGTGTCCCAAAAGTGTTAGTGCAGTTTTAATCTAGTAGAAATTTTTAGCTCAAAATTGCATCGAGACTTTAGGGACACCCTTTATATGTGCATATTGCTTTCTGTATTCTAATGTAAGCCACTTGAGAGGATGGTAGTGGCAGATAAGAGGTACTTAAATACAATATATAGCAGGTTCTTCATAAATACAATAAAATACAGTAACTGATTTATTCATTTTTAGAAAATCAAGAACATTCTGAGATCTAATTTCATTTTTCAAAAATTATATCATTGCTTAAAAAAACACACTGCAAATGATCTCTCACCTCATCATGTCCATATCCAGAAAGGTACCAATTATTATAAGAGAATGGCAATACTTTCCCTTCCCACCCCCCCAAAAATTAGAAGGTGTTGTTTCATCAATATGAAAAAAACCCACTATCAACAATCACACATACAGGGAAGGCTTTTGTTTGTTTTTGTAAATAATTTCATTTCCTTGCATCTCCATTGCCTCAGCTATAAAGAAGAGTTGTGGGATCCTCTGAGTTTAGAACCTGTACTAACAACATTTTGAAGTGCAGTGACTGGTCTTGCCCCACTCTTAGCCACATGTTTTGCTTCATCTACCTTTCAATGTTCCTTAGGTAGGTTAGAATCATCATTATCTTATCACTGTCCCTCATCACAAATATCCACCAGTGGCCAAATACTGATTCTCTCCTACCATCTCACATGTGTCCCATTCTCTCAATTTACATTGCTACCCTCCTAGTTCAGGTCCTTATAAGCTCTCTTCTCGGACTTATTTCAGTAGTGCACTAACTGACCTCCTTAGTACATCTTCCACATACCTGCCAAATAGTTACTCCTAAAGCACGTGTCAAGTCTCATCACTCAACAGCCTGACAAACTCTTGTAGCTCCCTGCTGTTGCTCTTGTTGTTCATCCCTTGTTTTTGAAGAGAACCAATGATATGAAGGATGATGCTTCACTTGTATGAGAATTGGATTTAAGTGAGTCATCAAACTGTCATCAACCTCACTATCTCTTCCAGAGTCATTGAAGGACAGTAGTGAGACAAAAATCAAGATTACTGGCAATGGCCTGGGATGCAGTGGATGACGATGGCATCTTCAATGTCTGGCTAAGCTCTAAGTATTACATGGCTTCTACTTCAGTTGCCTTCATGGCCAATGGAACAAATTGTTCTCTTCTTCCCATTCCACCCGGGGTGGGGGGTGACTTCACATACGTGGAGCAGACATACTACTAACTTGCCAACAGGTCTGAGGCCTGTACGTTACCGTCAATCTCATTTAGCCCATCTGCTGAGAGAGTTTTAGCAAAGTATGGCCTCTGCTTGTGCTACCGGTTATTGAAATCACAAGTTAGAGTTCCCTACTAAAAGTAGAACAGAAAATAAACTCTTCTTTCCCTCACTGTCCTTCAGAAACTGGCACCAATCTCCTGCCCCCACTTATATTTCTCTCAAAGTAGGACTAAATGGTGGTACTCATTCAGAAATGGGTGATTAAATGTTTTCTAATACTTTGCTAACAATATTATGCTGATTAAATGCCTCCCTATATCTTAGGCTGTTAATATAGCAGACACCAGATACCCAAACCTGAATTTGATTCCAGAAGTTTCTAGTGTCAAGCTGGATGGGGTTTTAATAATTATCATAATCTGCCATCCTCCCTTTCTGTACTTCCCAACTCAGGCATATGGGAATCTAGAGTTCAGTAGACTGTTATAAACTGTGTGAATTAATTTCTGCATGGTTAGGACAAAAGCATACACTTCAGGAGGTATTACCCACAGTCCGCTTTGTCTCATCCTAATAAATTCATTGAGAGGGTGGCAATGAGAGCTGACATTCACAAGACACTCAGCCATTTACAAAAAGAAGGCTGCTATATAAGGCTTTCCTTACGGGAGCCTCACAATAATTCTTGGATGTAAGAAATGAAAAGACACATGTATGTATGTAAAGACATAGCAAAGTTCTCTGTAAATATCAGTTGTTGCTATTGCTGCCAGAATCATTTTAAGGCACCCTGAGCCTCAGAGACATTAAATGACTTGCAATAGTCACATACCCAAAACAGGTGTTAAGAGGCAGGATATGATCCCATTTCTCACCAGACCAATGTTCTTTCCATTGCTATATAATATCTCTAAAATTAGGGGTGTACGATCTCCATAGAGGTATATATACAACCCCAGTAATGCCAATCTAGTATTTGGGGAGAGATAGGAAGGTCCAGAGCAACAGAAAAAATGAACACCTGGTAGAAATAATGTTCCCTTCATATAAAATGCTTTAAGTTCTACAAAGCTCTTTCCTCCCAACTATCCCCTGAGGTGAATAGTTGTTATTTAGTTGTTTTCAATCATGTCTGACTCTCCATGATTAAATTTGGGGTTTTCTTGGTACAGATACTAAAGGGGTTTGCCATTTCCTCCTTGTTAATGGTAAGGGAATTTGAAGATCTTCCCTACCCTTTAATGGGCCTCAAGAGGAACCCAACAACAAGAGGGAGGTGTATATATATATATATATATATACATATGTATGTATGTATGTATACACGCATGTATGCATACATGTATGTCTATACACCCCTTCTTGTTGTGTGTACACACACATATATATACATATGCTTTTACATACATATATACATACATACATACATATGAAGTTCACTTAGTTTGGTGAATATGATCACTCACCCCTTTAAAGTTGCTTTCCTTTAGTAAAGCATATCAAAGAACCTGTGCTAGCAGCCATCCTGGGTATGCTAGGGTGCTTGCTATTGCACTTCTCCACTCAAGAAACTAAGGCAAACAGGATTAAATGTCTTGTCTAGGGTCACACAGCTAATTAAGTGTTTGAGGCCATCTTTGAACTCAGGTCTTAACTCCAGGCCCAGGACCCTATCCACTCCACAACCTAGCTTCCTCCAAATCCTGACTCCAGACCCAGCAATCAATTTTTTTATCCCCTTCTTCAGATAAGGAAAGTCACATTCAGAGGTAAAGCTCCTTGTTCAAATCCCCAAGTGAAGAAATATATGAGATAAGGATGGGTAGAAAGTCCCTGTCCTTCTCTATCCCATTGCTAGCCCTTCTTTCAAATCTGAACCCCTACTCCATCCAGGCTTAGAACCCTTTACCTGACATTAGAATGGCTCAGGCACAGAAAAGTTTTAATCTGAATTGTTATAAGGAGTGCTCACATCAGTAGAACTATAGAAATTAAGTGGATACCGGAAAAAAAGAAAAAACAAGCATCCCAGGCAGGTTGGCATCCCTGGAAGCAACATTATAAACAGGCAGTCATGTGACCTCATAGATAAAGGTGTGCCAGAAGCAACTCTAATGCGTTCTGAGAAGTGACTTAAATATTTAGTGTGATCATTTAGACCTCAGAGAAGAGCCACTGCTATAAACCAGGGCTTGATTAATTGTTTAAAGAGTTTAAATAAATAAATTAATAATAACTAAATTAATTAATAATAATTAAAATAAATTAAATAAATAAAAATTTATCATTTAAAGAGAAAATGATAATGCTTCATAGGAAATGTAAAAGTGTTTGCAAATTCTTCCAGTAGGCCCTTCCCCGGGCAGAGTTGTTAAGAATTTGCCAGTCCCTTTGTTTCTCTATAAATTTTTCTTGAACCCAGCAGGAGTTCTGTATAAGGGTTAGGGAAGAAAGTCATCATCAAGCTGGAGGCCTGGTAATTGTAGGATGATGATAAGGATGATAAGCATGATGAGGATGATGAGGAAGATGATGATGATGATGATGGTGATGGTGATGGTGATGGTGCTAATAATAAACAATTGGCATTTATATAGTATTTCAGGTTTACAGAGCACTCTACATGAAGTCTCCGAGCTTCACACCTCTACTTATATGTGTATAACATTACTCTCCAATTTCTAATATTTTAACTCAAAAAGATAAATATTAAAACAAAAATGAAATTAATATTTTTTAAAAGATAAATATAAAGAGAGTAGTTTTACAGGTTAATTTTGTGCTATACCTGAAGTAGACTGTATAAGGAATTAACCAAATTAGAATAGGCTTAATCGTTTTGGTTTTTTTCGTTTTTTTCCTTTTTTTTTGGAGTGGGGAGGGCAGGGCAATTGGGGTTAAGTGATTTGCCCAAATTCACATGGTTAGTAAGGGTTAAGTGTCTGAGGCTGGAATGGAACTCAGGTCCTCCTGACTCCAGGGCCTGTGCTCTATTCACTGTGCCACCTAGCTGCCCACCATTTCGGTTTTTTTCAATGTTAGAAATTGAAGATTTCAAATCATGTGATCAGTTACTCTAGGTGATCTGGGAAATGTCATCTAAAATCTGTCTCCTCTAAGTTTTAAGTGAACCATGGCATATTTCATGACTTTCTACAGTTATCCTAGTGGAACTATGTTCAAGAAAACCCATCATAATAACTTTTATTTCTGACTGGGCCTGAAGAGGTCAATGTTTCTCTTTAAGCACCTAACTTTAATATTTGAAATGACAATGACTGGGGCCATTCCAGGCCATGATTTTCTATTACTTCAAACATCAGAGAAAGAAACACAAGGGAGTGATTCATAAATTATTAACAGGAAAGAGAAAGAAGGTACAAAACCATACAATCCAAGAAACGACTGTTCATTCTCTTACATGGGTAGCCTGCAGTCTCAAGGCCACATGTGGTCCTCTAGGTCCTCAAATGTGGCCCTCTGACTGAAACTGGAAGCACTTGAGATCCTAGAGGGCCATATGTGACCTTGAATCCATAGGTTTCCCATCCCTGTTAGAGCATCAGCTCTTAATGTTTTCATCAGGGAACCCCTAGAACAGAAATCTTTAAACTCACAACAATATCCCATAACATCATAGCCTTACACTTAACATCTATAACCACAGCCAATGTGATAGTATTGCTACCAGAAGAAACTTAGTGACACAGTGCACAGAGTACTAAAGTTGGAATCAGAAAGACTTGAATTCAAATCCATTCTCAGACACTTACTAGCTGTGTCACCCTGAGCAAGGCACTTTAAAAAAGATAAACAAAGAGAGCACCTGGAGGCCCAACTGAAAATTAACAAGTAAATATGGAGCACTAGCCCTGAAGTAAGAAATTGATCTAGTTCCTTTATCTGTCTCTATTTCCTCATCTGTAAAATGGGAATAAAAAAAATAATGATATCTCCCTCCCAGGATTATTGTGAAGATCCAGTGAGCTAATATATGGGAAGTGCTTTGCAAACTCTAAGGTGCCATATGAATGTCAGCTGTTACATAAGCTCTCCTTCCATAAGGATGACTTGTTCATGTCATTTCATGGATTTTCATGGTGTTTCCCCACAGAAAATGGGGAGTAACTGTGGTGGATATTTCTTTGTATGTCTCCTAGATACAACACAACAGAGGCAACAAACCAACAAAAAACCCCAAACATTTATTACTCCTGTGGGTGCTACTGAGCACCTACTTCAAGTTGCCATCCAGTGTTTAAAAAAAGACAGGGATCTTCCCCCAGGAAGAAAATTGTTAATGAGCCCAGGCTCCTCCCTTAGCTTTTTAATCACAACATTCTTTCTGTCCATGTGATATGTTTCCATGCTTTGTAATCCTAGTCGCTAAAGATTGTCTATCTGGGTGTCATTCAATGGGGCAAGGAAGAAGAATGTGGTTGGTCAGCCACTCAACAAACATTTATTAAGAGCCTGCTATGTGCTGGGGGCTGTGTTAAGCCCTGGGGATACAAAGTAAGGAAAAGGTAAAACCCCTACTTTCCAGGACCTCCAAGTTAAACAGGTGAGACAACTAACAATACAACCTTTGTACACATAGCTATATATGGGATACATTGGAAATAATCAATGGAAAGAAGGCATTCAAATTAAGGAGAATTAGGAAAAGAAGTTAGCTTGGGCCTGAAGGATGCCAGGGAAGTCAGGAGTGGCCAATGAGGGGGATTTGCCTTCCAGGCATGGAGAACAGTTCACAAAAATACTGAAGATAAGAAGATGGGATGCCTTTGCTGGAAGCACAGCAAGGATAACAGTGCCAGGAGACTGAAGGGGGCTATAATGCAAAAGAAGACTGGGAAAGTTTGGGAAGGGTCAGATTATTCAGGTCTTTGAATACCAAATAGAGGATTTAATATTGGATACTGAAGGAGAGAGGAAATAATTTGTTTTTATTCAGTAGGGGGGAGGACCTGGAAAGGGGTAAGGGGTTTGTGGTAGGCAGACAACCCAACAATCCATTTCAGTAGTTGAAGTGTGAGGTGATGCAGGTTTGCACCATGGTGGTGGTGGTGTTAGATGAAAACAGAAAACATTTGCGAGAGAATGTTACAAAGATAAAATCAATAGGTCATGGCAGTAGACTGGATAAAGCGCATAAGAGGATTCAGGGATGATAATCTTGATTTCAAGCCTGGATGACTTGGAGGATGGTGTCAACAGACATTGTTTAGTTATTGTCCTTCGTTATCAAAGTGTACCAAAATGACATCACTATGTTGGGAATAAAGTACAGTGCATCTGACTGTGGCTGATCCAACCAATATAAACTTAGAAGGCTCTATCACAGGTTGGGGACAAAATAGTCCATATTATCATTTAAAGAGGAGCTGTCTCTAAATCTGTGTATCTTATGTTTCTTTTGAGCTGCTACAATGTATTTTGCTCATAGAGTACAGAACCTTCTTGCATGTGGCCATGCCATACTGAGTGGTCCTGTGCCAGTGTCTCCAATGTCTCCCAATCCATACTAAAGTTCTTCAGAAAAATCTTGAGAGTAGCCTTGGGTCACTTCTCCTGTCCTCTATGTAAGCACTCACCTTGTGTGATTTCTCTGTAAAATAGTCTTTTTAGGTAAATGTGCATTTGGAATTCAAACAATATGGACAGCCCATCAGAGATGTGCTCTCTGAAGTAGAGTTTGACTGCTTGGCTCTTGCACTCAAGAAAGGACTTCAGTGTCCAACATCTTATCTTGTCAGGTGATCTACAAAATCTTCCTAAGACAATTCAAATGGAAGAGATTCAATTTCCTGGCATGGTGTTGGTATATTATTTCAATTTCTTAGGCTTACATCAACAGGGTCAGCACAATGGCTTTGTAGACCTTCAGTTTGTTAGGCAGCCTAATACCTCTTCTATGTCATACTTTCATTCAAAGCCTCACCCAAACTAAACTAATTCTGGTAATGCATGGGTCACCCTCATCATCTATGTGTATATTCCTGGAAAGCATACTGTTAAGATAAGTAAATTTATCTACCACATTCAAAATTTCTTCATTTACTGTGACCAATGTTCCATGTATGAATGGTGTGGTGCTAGTGGGTGGAGAATGTCTGTTTTCTTCATGTGATTTTTAAGGTCAAAATTAGAACAAGCAACAAAAGATCAAATCATATTTCTTTGCATCTCAGCTTCAAAGGCTGCATCAAGGGGACAATCGTCTGTGAACAAAAAGTGACTTACCAACTCTCCCTCCATTAAGGAAGGTGATACTCTCAACAGTAATAGTACAGTTAGAAAGTTTTGGAGTAGAGAAGAAAATTAATTCAGTTTTGGACATGTTGAGGTTAAGACCTCAATGTTCAAGAATTCCAAAACCCCTTTATCTGACCATGATCTATTGGCTTTCCACCTCTTCCTCTAACTTCCCTTTACCAAATAATACTCTTCAATTGCACCAGGACCTTCACCTCTTTGACTGTTCAATTATTTTCACATTAAACTTTTCTACTCTAACCATTCTTTCTTCTTTTCCTCATCTTGACTCCTTGGTTAACTAATTCAACCTTACAATGTCCTTCTCTCTTGAACCCTTATTTACCTTATATTATCAACAATTATACTGGATATTATCATCTCTAAAATTAACGACCATCTTTATACTGATGACTTTCAAGTCTACCTGTCTTGCCTTTACCTTTCTACCAACTTCCAATCTCACATTCCAAAATTCTTCTCAGCCATCTCAAGATGGCTGCCCAGTTGTAAAGGGAAGCATGAGCAGCTTTCTAGAGGACTGCTACTGTAAACAGCTTTCCAGGTTCTGATTACACAGTATAGTGGACTCTCTATTCAGCAGTAAATTGAGACAAAAGACTCACAGAAAATCAAAATACATAATTTACCATGTTATGGCTTAACAACTTATTACTAAAATGGCCAGTTTTCACCAAAGTGGTCACATAGGTTTTTTTGTTTTGTTTTGTTTTGTTTTTTTACTTTTTTTTTGGGGGGGGGGTCTATTGGGGTTAAGTGACTTGCCCAAGGTCGCACAGGTGGTTTTGTGTGTGTGTGTGTGTGTGTGTGTGTGTGTGTGTGTGTTAAGTGTTTAAGGCCAGATTTGAACTTAGGGACTCCTGACTTCAGGACTGGTGCTCTATTCACTGCACCACTTAGCTGTCCCAGTGCTCACATAGTTTTAAACAAAATACATTCATTTAGAAACTCAATCATTCTTAAGAAGGCAAGCCTCTTTAATTGATACAAAGCACAAAGGTAAAAAAATTCTCCACCCCTAGGTCACATTGTCTTAATTTCTTCAACCAAAACATCTTCTTTCTTCTATATTGGAGATTAGTTTCCTATCATACTTAATTAGTAAGTCCTTAATTCAAGCATATAAATGTAAAGGTCAAAATTCTTTACCCCTAGAAAATCATGATCTCTTTTTGCATTAAAAACCCAAGGAGAGGTCTTTTCATCTTGACCCCAGGCTGGCTCTCAGCTTCCATTGTTCCCTTTCCATGGCCCGAGCTTCTGTCTGACTCTATCCAACTGCCACCTGGGTTCAAAGGCAGATAGTTCTCAGTTCTTTCTCCAGCTTCTTGTGCAGTTCCTGTTCCATATTGAAGTTCACAGTGTCTGGTCCACCTCAAGTCCTTCACAGTTTCTGTTCCTAGGAAGATAAAGCTTAACAAAGCCACAATAACATTCATTCATATTGCTGGGATCCTCATTAATTCACTTTCTGCCTATGAAATCAGCATAGACCCAACAGAAAGGTCTGATGAATCAACAGAAATCATCAGTATAGTCCTAGGACCTCTGAAAACATTAGCAAAACCCTCCTCCGTGATTTCTGTAAATATACAACAAGAAAATCCTCTTCTAGGGCTTATGAACCAGGAGCAAGGTCCCATGGCTTTTATAAGAACAGCACTGTCATCTATTAGCAGATGAATCTGAAACAGTAACATCAAAACAGACAAAGTACTGACACCATAGCCATGCCTTCTCCCAGTTCTCCTCTCTTCTCATTTCTTAATTCTTATCAAGTCTCAGTTCAGTCCTCAGTTCCCATTTCTCTTTGAAGTTCTTCTCAGTTCAGTCCTCAATTTTCTTCTCTTTCTCCAGCAGTAGCAGCCCAGCCTCAAATGCTCTCTCCCAGAAGGTCTGGCCTCTCTCATATTTGGCTTTTCCTTATATATGGTATTAGCTCCTCCCTGTTCTTCCAGTTCCTGTTATGTCAACAAGTCCATCCCACTGTGGGATTCACAAGTTCTGGGTCTTAATACTTGACACAATTATGAACTTGAAACTAAGGGCTAAGTACCTGTTAGCTTGCCAATATAAGAGACAGGGAAGATCTTCAAAGTCCCATTACCATTACACCAGTAGACAACTGAACTTCATTATGTTTAAAATTCAATTCATTACATCCCCACATACATTTCCTTCCTTTTATTGTCCCTATTATTTTTTATTATAATCCCATCCTCCCTGGAGCTCAGGTTCACAACCTAGTTGTCATGCCTAACTGCTTGCTATCTCTTACCCTTCTTGTACAATAGATTGCCAAGACACATAATTTGACCTTTGTAGGATCTCTCAAATGTACCTCCTTCTCTTCTTTTATGCTGTGTACTGTTCTGATGCAGGCCTTCATCCTTCATGCTTCTATAATCACAATGGCTTGGGAAATTTCTGCCTGCTGAAGTGAACCCCTATACCAAACCTCCATTCAGCTACTAGAGTTATTTTCCTAATATACTGTGTCAACTAGATAATATGCCTCCTTAAAAACTCCATTGACTGCCTATTACCTACAGGATCAAATAGAAAATCCTCTATTTGCTGTAAAAAACATTCAATTTCTGCCTTTACAATCTTTTTTAGACTTCAGTACCTACCATGGGGTCTTTAATCCAATGACTGGCTTCCTTCCTGCTCCCCAAATAATAACCTGCCTCTCTTGGCTCCAGACATTTTCTCTGGTTGTTCCCCATGACTGGACTGCTCTCTCTCCTCCTGTCTGCCTACTGAATTCACTGGTTTCCTTTAAATTGCAGCTAAAAGCACATTATGTACTGGTTGCTTTTTCTAACCTCTTTTAATTCAATTGCCTTCCCTCTCTTTGTTGTTTCCCATTTATCCAGATCATAACTTATTTGTACATATGTGTTTGCTTATTGTCTCCCCCATTAGATTGTAAAGTCTTTGAGGGTGGCAACTTTTTTTTTTACCTCTTTAGCATAGAGTATTCATGTGCTGTAGACATTTAATGTGCCATAACACTGAATGAGTGTTTATTGATTGACTAAGATGTCAACACAACATTCAGTTCAAGATATCTCCAATGGTGCTGTGCAGAGAAATAAGAGCAAGCAGAGACCTGGATTCAAGATAAATTTAGCTGTGGATTTATTGATTAAGCCCACCACTACCAGAGTGATCAGTACTCAAATAAGTAGTGATTTCTAGATTTTCAGATCTTGGTTATATAGGCAAAAACCACAAAATTATAATAGGGAGGGGAGCCAGAAAAAGCTATGATATACAGAAACAAAGAACAGCCATTGGTTAAATCTATATGACTCAGGGGAGTATGGTGCATGACTCAGGGGGGTACAGTGTAAGGGTACAAAGGGTTCAACTGTTAACTGAGTGGAGGGCACAGGGTGGAGGGACATGGGATGAGCAGAACTGGAATTCCACAGGTTGTAGTCAGAGGGGGTTGGAATTCCCCCAGGAGTGGTCAGGTTCATGTTCTAGGCAAATGAGGTGAGGGCCCTACTTGGTCAGCGGGGTAGGTCAGGATGGTATTCAGATAAGATTCTTCCACCATAATGGATCTGGTACACTATAATGATTCAAGGATAAAATATGAAAAACTGATTAGGGGAGACAGAGTCAGGGAGCACCTTGAGCAATATGCCCAGACATGCCTTAAACAGTTTCAAGCTAAAATAGAAAACAGGGACAAAGACAGAAATATAAGAGGGGTTTAATGGTAGGCCACAAGTCAGGTAGTGTGTAGTGACCTGAGATTTGGGTTTAGGTACAACAACGGTAGATTGGTGATCAGCAGAGAGACTAAGATTGAACAAGTAGATCTGAAAATCATCAACATAGAGATGAAAGCTGAATCTTTGAGACTTAATGAGGACACCAAGTAAAATGATTTAGAGGAAGAAGAGATGAGAGTATAAGACAGAGGCCTTTGGGACACCATGGTTGACAAGTATGACCTGGATGAAAATCTAGTAAAAGAAACTAAGGGGGAAATAGCCAGGTATGATGAGAGCTAGGAGAGGGTCTTGTCATGAAAAACTAGACAGAAGACAATATCAGGGAAGCTGAAGAGAGGTCCAGAAGAATGAGGACTGACAGAAGGGCATGATATTTGGCAATTAAGAAATTTTTAATGACTTTGGAGCGAATGGTTTCAATTGAATGTTGAAGCTAGAAGCCAGACTATGCAGAGCTAGAAACAGTGACATGGTATGGGACAATTAAGTGGCACAGTGAGATATTAGCTATCAAATTGCCTACCTGTTGGATTCTGGACTATGATGGGGGTAGAATAATGGCAGTGGGTGAATGGAGGGTGGTCTGAATTTTAATGAGTCTTGCTATCCTGAGTTCAAATATGACCTTAGACACTTAGTAGCTGTGTGACCCTTGGTTAAGTCACTTAACCCTGTTTGCCTCAGTTTTCTCATTTATAGAATGAACTGGAGAAGAAAATGGCAAAGCATTCTAGTATCATTGCCAAGAATGACCCCAAATGGGGTCATGACAAGTTGGACATAATGGAAAAATCTGAACAAAAATATGGTGTCATTCGCTTGTTCTTCATCATAGAAGAGATTTTCATGGAAGAAGTGGTATAAAGGACATAAACAAAAAAATCTATAAGACATCCTAGTCAAATAGAAAAAAATGAATAGTAATTAAGTTTGCAGAGTAAGTACATTGGCAGCCACTCAACATCAAGATATCTTTCACAAGGCTCTCAGTGTTGTTAATGAATCACTTATGGCAGATTATAGGCAGAGAGGGATAAGTATGAAACAAGATGGCCAGGTACATAGAGCCTATGATTTATATGGTTTGAATGATTGCCTGCATTGATGGATCTCTAGACTGAAATATATAAAATGTTAAGGGAATGCAAAATAAGGAAGTACTCAGTAAATAAACATGTAAGTAAGAAGCCAGGTCTCCTAAGGACCTCCTTGGAAGAGTATGGTTTAAAACCAGGTTTTTAAGGGAGGAATTCATAGTATTGAAATTCAAATTTAAATATTGAATTTCAATTGAAATTCAATTGAAATTCAAGATTGAAAGGAATTAGATGAAATCCTAGACTGCACTAAAAAAAAATTGAAGGTAGAAAATGTTTGTACAGTGGAAAGGGCTTTGGAGTCAGAGTGCAAAGCCCTCCACCAACACTGAGTACCTAGGCAAGTCTTTAACTTTCCCAAATGCTTAGTTTATTCCTCTGTAAAATAAGGGATTATGAACTAGTTTCTTAAAAAGTTCAATACAACTTTAGGTTTTGGAACATAAGTGGGGCTTAGCAAGAGGTACCAAGGAATACTTAGATATGATTAGAAATGGTGTAGGGAATTAAGAAGAGCATATGAATGCCAAGTTGAAGAGGTCTTAGAAAAAAAACACTTGATTTATGTTCCAATTCTATTAATAGGTATGGGAATCAAACATTTATGGAATTCCATTTGTGAATGAAGCACTCTAGCATTGGTTTTGACAATGAAGGCTGTACAGGTACACTAAGCTAGCCAAAGGAGACTATTGCTTTCAATAATTAAGGAGAGGGCCTAGCTCATCACTCCCTTCTATGGTCATTCTACTTATATGTGGCTGTCAGAAAACCAAAATGATTTCTCTTTATTTAACTGTGAGCTCTCTGAAGACCTCCAAAAGTTTACACCAGTAATGGTTAGATCTTTAATTTGCTCTGGGAGATATTCACCCACCTCACTTGTCCTTTAAGTTTTTACAACAGTAACGTTAGTTGCTTTTAGATGAAAAATGTTACAATGGAAAATCAATCCTCTGGGCTTCAAAAAGGATGAAACCTAATCATTTAATAGCACAGTGCCCCATATAACCCTCCAGTTAAAACTGAGTGAGCCTTCCCAGATTTGGTGACGAGAGAAAGAGACACATATAACTGCCAGTCAGTACCAAATGGTGGGCATGCAATGAAAGTTTTAGTATGAGATGCTGCCTGCAGAGCCCCTGATAAGGCTGTCCTTCATCACAGGCCCTTACTTCTATAACATCAGTGAAAAAGAAAGTACTAGAAAAAGAAATCAATTTTCTCTTTCCACTATTCATATAGTCAAGGGGAATAATCAGGTATTAATGATTAATATAAAATAATTAATACAAAATAATATAATTAATATAACATGATATAATATTATATAATTAATATAATATAGTATAGAAATATTATATCCAAGATATTTAATGTAAATTATAACTTTAAATAATTGTGTTATAGTTAAATATAATTAATTATTATGTATTTCCTACATAATAGGCATAGTAGATAGAGTGGCAAGTTAGGGGTCAGGAAGACCTGAGTTCAAATCCAGTCTCAGACACTTACGAGCTGTGTGACCCTGGATAAGTCACTGAAACAGCAAAGCACTCCAAAGCACTCTACTTCACCAAGAAATCCTGAAAGGGGTCATGGAGAGTTGGACATGACTGAAAATGTCTAAAAAACAACATTTCATACTTGGTAGTTCCTGGAATGTAGAAGTCTTATGAGGGAAAGAAAGGTCACTGGCTACGTGACCTTGAGTAAGTCATTTATTGGACCTCTCTGTGTCTCAGTTTCTTCATCTGCAAAATGAGGCAGCTGGACTAGATAATCATCTAAGATGAATTTTTAGCTGAATATTTCCACTTTAAACCTTTGATTCTCAGTTATAGTATAAGCTCCTTGCTCCTAAGGACTTGACTCAGCAGATGAGACAGATATACATACATTGAGTGTTTTTTAATTAAGTATTTTTATTAAGGACCTACTATGTTGCAGGCACTTGGCCAAGTGCTGTACATATGTAGTGTCATCATAAGTTTTAAACAACATTAAACACCAACATTTTAAAGAGCGCAAGACTTAAAGAGCACTAGAAAGATGCCATAGGTGAGAGACACTAGAAATCACCACTCCTTAGGAACAAAGAAGTAAAGAGTGTGGCAGATTGGGGAAGGTTTTACTGAAGACTCCAACAAGTACTCAGCTGGGCCTGAAAATCCCAAGTGATTTTGAGACATCATTTTTGTCAATGAAAACAGCAGCCTAATGTTCCCTTTTTATGAACCCATGAATAATGATCATCTGGAAAATGGCCAAATCATAGTGTCCACATAACAAAAACTAATTAACCAGAAGGCACACACAAGGCCGTGTAATCTATCCCCAACTTCCCAATTTCCCCAGGTTTCCAAACAAGGAAAATGATAACTGCATCCATGTGCTTTTCCTTTTCCCCTGGCATGTTACTCTGCTCCCTTCCTTGTGCTCAGAGAAACATAAAAACTAAGTCTAATTTCAAATATCCAAGGGAGAACATTTACTGACAGCTGACAAAATAGGGAAAGACTGTACAAGAAAGCAGACAATTAGAGGAAATAAGCAGGGGAGTGGGAGGAATCTGGAAAAAGAACCAACACCTCAAAGCTATAGTGATGTACCTATTGACTCTTTTTTTTTTTTTTGCTTTTTGGAGGGGCAATTGGGGTTAAGTGACTTGCCCAAGATCACACATCTGGTGTTCCGTGTCTGAGGTCAGATTTGAACTCAGGTCCTCCTGACTCCAGGGCCAGTACTCTATTCACTGTGCCACCTACCTGCATCACACCTATTGACTCAAGTACAGAAAGAGATGATTTGGGCTTGCTTAGTTCACTGGAAGGAACAAAAACCCCAACATGGGTTTTGCAGAAATTGAGATGGTCACCTTTTCGCTCTGGCTGAATTCCAGTGTGGGCAGGTTGATTTGGGTCCAAAAAAATGGCCTGGGATACAATATGCAGCCTTATTTGACTACTCTAATCACTTCAGCTTGCCACATTTCTTCTGTGCTTTGATCTGTATTAGCAATTATATTTCAATCTATGTTCCTAAGACTGTTGTGTAGCAATGCTTTTAAAACTCCTTCATTTTGCCCTAAAGGTGGTTTGATTTCATTGCAGCAAAAAGATTTCTACATAAAGATTAAACAGTTTTAAGTATTCAGAGACATAGATGGTTAAATGGGAGAATGTCTTACCACATCATTACCCAGGAAGAAACATGTAAAGCATTTTAAAAATTGAAGAAAAATACCCTGATGTTAGGAACACATTCTAAGCTAATCAAATAATAGTTCTTTGAGACAGTTTGTTCAACCCACATATTTATCAACATGACAAGAAACCATGACTGAATATTACCAAAAAATAATAACTATGATACTTAGATGAATCCATCATTTTGGTGATGTGAGCATCCTTCCGTCAATGTCTAGCACAAACCACTGAAGCCTCCCTTATCCTGTTGGATTATCATTCATTTGTTCCCATGTATTCTCCCTGGAGTCTCTAGACAGAATATCACATATGTGGACACTGGACCTTTTTGTACAGGTCTGTAACACTTTTACATAAATTGCTTCCTTTATTTTTAGCAATAATCAAAGGTAAGAGAGGGTAAATATTGGTATCTATACTTTGCAGTTTAAGAACATGAAGAGTTAATGAAGTGAATTGAGTTTACAAGGTCAAGGAATCTGATCTAGGTTTTCTGATTCCTGATCCAGTGTATTTTCCATAATGTTCAGTTTCCTGCCATTCTCTCATTTTATTTGTAGCAGATTTGGCACTGTTGGGGGGAGAAATGATTTCCAAGAGCCTTTTATGGTCTGTAAAAACATAGAACACATAAACCAAAATTCCCTAAGATAATATTTTCATGAGGAAATGAGAGTTGGAAAACAAGCCTTAAATGTCTACCTCTGAATATTTTGATGATCACATTTGCCAGTTGTCACATGTGGTTTCCTAAGTGCTTGAAGATAAAAGTATCCAGGCTATTGCACTGGGAATGAAGTTGAAATTCAATTAATAAATTGGGGCTTTGAGGTCAGTGTCCATTGAACAATGCCCTCATTAACGTGGACAATAAGTATGTCTTCCAGGTGCCTCCAAGTGAACACATCTCAAAGACATTCCTGACAGTCTTTGGCTCTTTGAAATTCAGATTGTTTATACTCATGGCTGTCCCAGATTCAGCAATAAGAATTATGAGGAATACTGATTCCAATTTTTCTTATTCTTTACCTAACATTGTAGGAGTGATACATGAAAATTGAAACAAATGCTTCTCAGCTATAAATGTAATTGTTATATTTATACAACAGGTGATGAAAAAAATATTCTTCTTGTGAGAAAAACATCTCATTTTCATTACATTCATTCCAAAGTTTCAATGACACAAAAATTGCTTTTGTGAATATTTTAGTGAATATTTAGTGTATAGACAATCTTTCTTTCTTTTGCTCTCTTGAACATATGCCTAGCAGTGGGATTACTGGGGCAAATAATATGGATATTATAACTTAATTCCAACTTTGTTCAGAATGATTGGGCCAAGTTACAGATGGTATCATTTCTTACCTAGAAAACCATGCTTTGTAACAAATATTTTTAAAAAAGAGAGAAAATAAAAGGTCAGAAAGCACCCAATATGTTAAACATGTTGGATCACTTCAATGACATTTCACACTTGGATGTCACTGATACAATGAAAAGAAGGAGTTCTAGTTTCACAATTGTTCTCTAGGGCCATCATAAGTAAACACAATCAAGGTTGCATTAAGATTCTTTCTGATTCCATTGTTATGGTCATTGTATAGATTTCTTTCTTGGCTCCATTTTTCACTCTGAATCAGTTCATTTACCTCTCTCTATCCCTCTTTGAATTTTTCATATTTATTATTTCTTATTGTGCAAGAAGACTTTATTGGGCATTTAGTTTGCTCTCCAACCACTAAGCCTATACTTTGCTTCCCAGATTTTGTTAACACAAAATGTGCTAATTTTGTTGTATGTGGGACATTTGACTCATTGACATTCTTGGAACATCTGTCTAGCAATTTGGTTTGTCCAAAGATAAGTACGTTGAAGTTACTTTACTATAATTCTATTTTGTTTTCAAGTATTGTCGGACCAAGGTACAATTCATCCTACTGAACTGAGACTCATCAAAAACAGCTCCATCCTCTATCCATCTTTTGTCAACTTTGCCAGTTTGCTAGATTTGAGGTAAAACCTCAGTGTTGTTTGGATTTTTATTTCTCTTATTTGTTATTTGGAGAAATTTATCTTGTGATTGTTACAAGTTTGTAATTTTGTTCCTAATGAAATCTATTTCTTTAGTTACTTTGACCACTCTTCCATTGGGTAATATGTTATTGTTGTTTTTATCTTATATATTTGTTAGTTTCTTATATATCTTGGATAGCATATCCTTGTCAGAAATACACGATACAAAGGCCCCTCCTCCCACTTGATCACTTCCCTTCCTATCTGAGATCAGTACATGGATTTTCTTCATCATAAATTTTTTTTAAGTTCTATAAAATCAAAAATTTCTGTTGATGATAAGTTGATGATGTCCTCTATCTAATGTTTGGTTAAGACTTTTCTCCATAGTAGTGAGACCCTCCCTGCCCTACCAGAAAGTTAGAGGGGCACTGGAGGAGGGCACAAAAGAGAGCAGATTGAGGGAGGGGCTTTATAGTGTGATCACTGTTTTGGGGTTGGGGGTAGGGGAAAGATGGGGAGAAAATTTGTAACTCAAAATCTCATGGAAATGAATGATGTAAACAAGAAAATAAATTTTAAAAAAAGACAAAAAAAGAATTTTCCTCTTAGCTATTCTTGCGATGGTATGTGATGTAAATTTTTTCTTCCTCCCTTCCTCCCTCCCTCCCTCCGTTCCTTTCTTTCTTGCCCTACCTCTTTACTTCCTTCTTTTATTCCTTCCTCCCCCTTTA
>CM053595.1:302375155-302403597 GCA_028646575.1 Pseudocheirus occidentalis
CATTTTTTGGTAACTGTTTAATAGCATCTTGGTTTCTCATAAAGTCATTAGCTTCCACCAGCTCCACTCTAATTCTGAAGGAATTATTCTCTTCAGAATGCTTTTGAGACTCTTTCTCCATCTGGAAAATTCGACTTTTTAATGCATTCTTCTCCTCATTGGCTTTCTGGGCCTCCTTTGCCATCTGAGTTAATTTGCTCTTTAAGGTATTGTTTTCTTCAGTCAGGTTGTTGACTCTCTTTTCATGACTTTCTCACATCATTCTCATTTCTCTTTCCTATTTTTCCTCCACTTCTCTTATTTGGTTTTCAAAGTCCTTTCTAAGTCAATCCATAGCTTGTAGGCATTCTTCCAGTGTCTTGGAAGCATTTGTTGTGGGAGCTCTGACTGTGTTGTCTTCCTCCCTCTCTATGCTTTGATCCTTTTTGTCCACAAAAAGGATTCTAGAGTTTTATTGCTGTTCTTACTCTGCTTCCTTTTCCTCATGTTAGCCAGTCTCTCAATTGCTTGGGTTTGTTAGCTCTGTGGAACTCTGCTTCCTGGGGGGTGGGGGGGCAGGAAGCTCTGTCCCAAATCGCTGGGGCCATCACAGCTGCCAGAGCTATTAGTGGGGTGCTGCAGCCCCCCCAGCTTTGGCTCACTGAAAGAGCACCCCAGGACCAACACTCAAAACCATGATCCAGATCCAGACCGCTCAATGCAAGAGCCCTTGGCCCTGATCAAGCGCCTCAGCCCCCCTACTATCTGCAGGCCAGGGTCTCTGAAGCATCCCAGTGGAGGCCACTGCTGTTTTCAGCCATTCCTGCTGCCACAGCCCACCTCTAGCTGCTTCCATGTCCTGGGAGCAGTTTGGCCAGACCACTCTTCTCCCCCAAATTTAGCAAAATCCACTGACCTTTCACTTAGCCTTCTTTCCTCTGGCCTGATAAATGTGGGAACTGTGCCTCCAGTACTGCTGATCTGCTGTCCTATACATTCAGATAGGCCTGATCGCCCTGGGGCCTGGCTGGGCTGGGGTTTTGGGCTGGGCCTGCCCGGGCTCCCAGACTGCTGCGATGTGCCCCACCTGCTGAGCTGCCTGCAGCAACAGATGCTTTTTTTTTTATTTTGGAGAGTCTTGGAGCTTTAAAATCTGTTTAGAGTCTTTGATTCTTCTATACCGCCATTTTGGCTCTGTCCCCCCTTTTTAATGAATTTTATTTGAATGATTTGTTTTCTGTGTCTCTCAGTCCATGAATCTTTTGTTTATTTGCATATCTCTTCTGTGTAGAAATTAGATATCTATACACAGTCACTGAGCACAATGCCTGGCACACAGGAGGCAGTAATTAAAAGCTTGCTGACTTCAATTGGCTTTAACTTTTTACTTACAGGGATGCTTCCCTAAGAGCCAAATCTTTGCCTTTAAGTAATTTGTCCATAGGTGCTCATGGTAGAAGCATGTAATGATCCAGTGAGTATAAAAGAGAGACTTACTCTTCTCATCATAGCCCAGGCTCCCCCAGGACTGAAATCAGTAAAGACCAAATACATAAGTCATGACCTATAAGAAGCTCCTTGCTAAAGAATAATGTCAATATAGTAGCTCAGTCCCTGGGTTTAGTGGAATCTTACTGGTATGTAAATATAAACATGAATATGAATAATATAAAGGCATATAGATACATATGGATACACACACAAGCATGCATATATATGTATATGTATAACACCACACTGTACATGTGTGCAATGTGTTATATTCATACATACATAAACCCAATTGTCATGAACATGTACATATGACATATCTACATGTGTGTATATATGAAAACTGCAAATACATATATGTGAAAATTGTATGTGTCTATATGGATATCTCTATCCATAGTATCTGTAGATATAGTTCTATATCTATATGCATGCATATATGTACTTAGAGGTTTAAGCATGTACACTTTACATATGTGTGCCTATTCTCAATCAATTGGTAGGAACCGGCTTCATATTCATCAGTGAGTGAGTCCTTTAAAACTATTCTTCACTGCTTAGTATAAATGTATGTATACACACATGTGTATGCATGCCTGTGTATGTATACATACATGTGCATGTGCATACACATACACACATACACACACATATATTCAATAAAACTGAAGTCACTTCTTTGGAGTCATGCTTAGGCTAACTCACAAAAAGACCTGACATCAGCAGCAAGAGCTGGCAGATGGACAGAGTTGTGTTTCCACCATTTGCTCAGGTTGACAGGCTATGAATGACAGTTGGTGTTGTAAAAGAAACGAATGAGTCAAATATTTTTTTTCTTTTCTACCCTAACAAGTACATGATGGCTTTGTGGCTTTTTAAAATCAATTATGCCAAAGTGAATAGAGAGTAGTTTATTTAATTTCTTCCTACTACTTTTTTGATGCCATTAAATTCTTTGGTATTATTTTCTACAGAACTATGTATTTTTTATTAATACTGGTACTAATAAATTAATTTTAATACAAGTTTTGGCATTTAAACATCATGGCCATTTACCCGTGAAAGTTTATAACAAAATTGTACTAAAGCAACAACATTTTTCAAATAATTGAAACTGTAGAAAGAGCCTAATCTGGTTTATTTACTCTTCAAATGAGGAAAACAGTCCCAATGAAATGAAGTGTCTTCCCCAACGTTCATAACAGGTAAATGGCCATGGATGACTTTCCAACCATGAGTCATGTGCTGTAGAGATATATCTGCCTTATGCAGCTCATGGCTCAGTCTTTGTCATTCAGTCTAGAATAAAGATATACGTATCAGATAGATTTACTAAGGGAACTAAAGATTACACAAGACTGATAATCAGCCTTGTATTTTATGAAAGGTACATGTGTCTTGAAGTTAGGAAGATCTGAATTCTAAGACTATCTCAGATACTTGTGTAAATACATTTAAATCAATTAATCTCTCAGAGATTCATTTTCCTCACCTGCAAAATGGAGAAAATAATGTCTGAATTACCTACCGCAGAGGATGAGTGTGCGGATCAAAGGAAATAATCTATGTGTATTGAGAAGGAAAGGGGAGGGAGCAAGGGAATGAGGGAGGGAGAGGAGAGAGAAAGAGAGAGACAAAGAGAGACAGACAGATACACAGAGACAGAGAGGCAGAAAGAGGTAGAAAGATTGTTTGATGAATTTTCAATGACAATTTTAATGTTAGGTGGCATTGAGAACCATAGTTAATATCAGAGTCTGGACTTGCTCATTACTCACTCTGGTGCTTTGCCCATGTCTCCTTGGGGTGAAAGGGTTCAGCAATGCTAAGATTTCTGTGGTTTTCACAAAATCCATTCCCTTCCCCAGGTCCAGTTATCTGAAGAAGGCAAGGCCTTGGGGAAGCTGGGTGACTCAGTGAATAGAGCACCAGCCCTGGAGTCAGGATGGACCAGAGTTCAAATCCAAACTCTGAAACTTAACATAAAAACTAGAAATATGACCTTGGGCAAGTTACTTAACTCCAATTGCCCTACCTTCTCCCTTCCAAAAAGCAAAAACAAAAAGAAAAATATAAACAACAACAAAAAAAGAAGGCAAGGCCTTCTCATTGTCTAGGGATGTGTCAATTTGTGGTTAGACCAAACATAAGTTAGCTCTGAACCTCTCTACACTTATAAAACCACACTCCCTCTTAAACATAGGACACATATCCTTGGAATGTGCTGTCATGTCTTGGCATGTCTAGGCTGAGATGGCTCACCATAGTAGTAGATTTACCTGCTTGGATAGTGTATGGCAAGTTTTTTCAGCAAATAGTAAAAATGCAAGCAAAATGGACATAACAACCAGAAAACAGTGCATAATAAACATTTTAAAAGTCTACCAAAGGCAAAGAACTAGAAATCAAGGTGATAACCACTAACTGAGAAACAGCTGAGCAAGCTGTAGTATATGAGTATGATGGAATATTATTGTGCTATAAGAAATAAGAAGGGGCATAGTTTCAGAAAAATCTTAGATATTTTTCATGAACTAAAGTAAAGTGAAGCAAGCAGAACCAGGAGAATATTATACACACTAACAGCAATATTATAGGAAAGATCAACTGTGAAAGACAGCTACTATGATCAGCATAATGACCTGAAACAATTCCAAATGACCCATGATGAAAAATGCTATCTACTTCCAGAGAGAGGGCTGATGAAGTATAGATAGAGAATGAAGCATACTTTTTTCACTTTGTTCATTTTCCTTGTTTTTTTGGGGGGGGGCATTTGTTTTCCCTGGTTGATGTTTTAAATGATTTCACGTGTATAATTCACATAATATGGCTTGCCTGCTTAAGGAGATGGGAAGGACCAGGAAAGGAGAGGGTTTGAAATTCAGAATTTTTTTTGAAAATTTTAAAATTTTAAATGTAAATGGGAAGCATTTGATGAAATAAATAAAAATACATTGTTTAAAAATCTGATAAATAGTAGCACTGTGAGTCAAATCTTCTTCCAGATATGATATCCCGTGCTCACAAAATCAGTCTGGACTCAGGAGTACTGTAATGTGCATTTTGATTAGCAGCTTCATTGCTAATGGTTGTGCACCCTGTGGGTGGAAAAAGAAATTTACAATAGGTCTCTCAACATACTCCCTCTATACTTTGGCTAGTACTAGGCCTTCAAAATCTTAGGCAGATATATAAAAAAATAAAATTAAAAATATAAATAAACAAATAAACAAACAAACAAACAAACCAACCAACCAACCAACCAACTACTGGACCTGGGACTTGGGCTCATGTAATTCTGGCTCCTGTGTAAAGTATCACTCAGAGGAGTTATTACTTTTCTTGGTCTCTAGTGCCTTGTTATTGATATAGATTTCTGACTGCATCTGGCTATGACTAGCTGATTATGGGGCTTGGTCAACAGACTCAGAGATAAGCCTCTGAACAAGACAGGTCTGCCACTCTAAATGCTGTCATTTCTTTCTCTTTAATTTTGAGCATGAGAACAACACTTTTCAACCTCAGCTGTTTCTCTCATCACTTCCTATTTCTACCCCCAGCCAAGTCCTTGAAGGAATTTGGTGGAGGGATAGAAAAAAATGATAGGGACATATTCCTTTTCTAAATTGATTTTAAAATATTCACCTCTTGCATTGACATTGGTATTATGTTCTAACAAATACTTATTCATCACCTTCAGTTTGCTCTATCATGAATGACCTTATAGCTCCTTAGCCGTGACACTCCATTTTCCTCTGTCTACCTTTGTATTTTCTGCTCCTTCCCATCTAGGACTCAGTTTGTCCTTGATGCTGCTCATTGGCATTCCTGGTTTATCTTCAAAAGCTATCTTTTGTATGAGGTCTTTCCTGGTATACCCAATTTCTCATGCCTTCTCCCATGGTTACCTTGCATCTGATGTGAATGTTACATAGATAGATAGACAGACAGACAGACAGACAGACAGACAGACAGACAGATAGATAGATAGATAGATAGATAGATAGATAGATAGATGGATGGATGGATGGATGGATGGATGGATAGATAGATAAATAGATAATAGATAGATAGACAGATAAAATATTATTTGATTAACCCATTATCAGCATGTGTGAGATGTCTGTTCTTTTGAACTTAATAATCCTCAATATAATAATAATAAGTAGTGCCTTTAGGGTTCCCAAATAGATATATCTAACCTATTAATGGAATAGAATTTTTTCTTCTTGGTTAACTACCTAAATATCCTGGTGCCCTTTCCAATGAGGGATAAATTCCTTGGCTATAAACCCAAAATACAGAGTTGGGTTTTGGTGAAAAGGTAATGAGTGGTGGGTTGTATATGTTGAGTTTTAGGTGTCTATTGTACATATAGTTTGCAATATCCAATAGTCAGTTGGATATGCTTAGATGGTACCCAGGAGACAGACTTGGTTTGGATATATAAATCAGGGATTCATATGCATAAGGATAAGAATAGTGATTGAACCTGTGATTTCATCAGAATAGAAGAATAAAAGATAAGTAACTACCTCTATTTACCAATGGAGGCCAGCATATTCTCTACAGGTTATAGAATGCTTGGGACACTGAAAGTTTAAGTGGTTTGCCTACAGTCTCATAGCCAGAGTGTGTCTAGAGGCAAGGTTGGCACTCAGTTAATTCTGGCTCTGAAGTTAACTTGAAACATTTCACCATAATATCTGTCTTTATGTGAAAGGAGATGATAATAAAATCTATGACAACTGATGAGGTCACCAGTTGAAAGACTGTAATGAGAACAAAGAGAGGGCTCAGGACAGAACCCTGAAAAGTAAACCCATAGTGAACCAATCTGACATGGATGAAAAAATCATTTAAAAAATGATAAAGAAGTCATACAGATTGGAGAAGAATGAAGAGGAATGGATATCATGAAAGCTCATAGAACATTGGCTATCCTCAAGGTGAAGGGGGTCAACAGGATAAAATAAATCCAAGGAGTCAAAAAAGATAAAGATATAGAAAGCATTAGGCATGATACGGTCTAGTAAGCTGTCCTGAGCTGCTCAGTGGCCAGCACTTAAGCATCATCAGAGATGTGAATAAGGTATGACCAGTCTATGTGGGTAGTTCAAGGAAGAACCATAAACTCTATTGAATGATTCTTTGAGAAAGATGTTTATAGAATAAGCAGACAAAGATTCAAGTACTCTTATCAATAGCTTAGTTTGTTATATCCCAGAGAAGTCTTATCATTATAATAGTCTGTCACATCCTGGAAGCAGCTCAGATAAGATCAGACTTTGTAAATTTAGGTTCCAAAAAGTCTTGGGAAAGTTGGTTAACTCATTCACATAACAAAGGATGCTCTCAAGAGCAGGGTTCAAAAGGGGTGGAGGAGTTGGGGTAAAGCCAGGATCATCAAAAACATCTACATAGGAACTGATCCCCAAGAATCAAATGTTTTGGCTTATAACAGTAAACTTTGCTGTGTTTGTTTTTTAAGAGAGGGAGGAGATGGAGGTGTTTTTGTAAGTAGCAGGAAAGGAATTAATAGAACTATTTCAAAAATAATGTAGATGGGGTATCTTTGCTTTACTCCTTCTATTGGGAAGACTTCTAGTGTATCTTTGCAAATAAAGTTGCCTTTTTGGTTTTAGATTTATCTTTCATTTGACAAACATTTCTAGCATTTTAACATAAATAAGTGCTACATTTCATAGAAGGCATTACAGGAATCTGCTAAAAATAATACCATGACTTGTCCCCATCCTCAGAAAATTATCATGCAATTATTTGGCTTCTGATAGAACAGAATAATTCATTAACAAATATCAAAGTACCATAAATTACCATTTAATCCCATCCTAATGGAAATACCTTGCCCTAATGAGTTGACCATCTCAATTGAATATCTTGGACATATCACAAGCATTTCTAAGTCTTGAGGGAATTTATAATTAAAGCATAGGCAAATGCACATTCTCTGCCAAAGAACGTTAGCTCCATCTGCATTAAAATTCATTTCACTTCAATCAAGAGAGGTTGTTCAAGGACCTAGAAATAGAGCTCTGTGACTTGGAGATGATGACGATAGACTCAAATGAGAATCAGACATCAAAGAAACCATTCAAGGATAAAAAGGACTAAAGAGAAGGAAGTCGATGCTGAATTAAAAAGAGGATTTAAACAATGATTAGACATTTTATATAGATCCATTTTTAAAGCATTTCCTGACAGAAAACAGCACTGGTATTAATGAAGGGTTTACTATCAATGTTAAAACCTAAATGGAAGAAAAGAAAGCTCATTTTAAAGCTGTCATTCCAAAGAAGGGACAAAGGAGAAGATTAATAATAAAGACCTAAAGTAAAACAATATAGCTGTGCAAATAAAAGAATATTTGAAAAAAAAGTGAAGATGAAAAATTCAACTAATTTAGATGGTCTACAATGAGTGCTTTTGGAGGAAGTGACTACTGAATCATTTGTCTATAAATGTCTGATAAACTGAGAAGATGCCCTTGCTTTCCTCTCTTTGTACAATTTTTTTTCTTTGCAAATGTACAATATTTCAGTGATATTACAGGTTAAGTGGATTTCTGTGGACTGACCTATGAACCTAATCAGTATTTCTGACATTTTTCAATATAAAATTCCCACTTACATTATTTATTTAGTCTTTATGATATGACTGCTTCAAAAATGATACTGAAGGGCAATATCAATTTTCAAATACTCTTCTTGAAAATATAATTTTGGGACATGGTGTACTTTTAAGCTGCTGGACTCCTGCTGATAAAACTTTTGACTATATCATTGAACAAAAGGAATGATGGCCCGAAATGGCTTTGTTTCTGATCACTGTCTCTCTTAATAAACCTCTCCTTATTATTCCTCTCCCCTTTCTCCTAACTTATTTCTCTTCTGCTTCCCTCTTGTGAAAAATCAATTTCTGTCCTGAACAGTATCTCTTTTATCCTTCCCTCCTTGAACCAGTTCAGGTGAGAGTGACATTCAAGCGTTGACTACTCCACCCACCTCCACCCCAGCCTAGAAGCAAGTCTCTCCAATGCGTAATTTTTTTTCTTTCATGCTCCATTTATGCGAGGTAATTTATGTCATTCTTCCTTTCGTAGTACATTCTTCTTCTTGACCTCTCCATTCTTCTTCTGAGCTGATTCCAACATAATAGAATTATACCATGTTCCTCTGTCTCTCTGTCTAATTAGACTACTTCTCAGGATTTTATGATAATGAAGTTCTGAGAGGATATATGTATATACACACTTACATACCTATACACATATGAATGTATGTATAAATACATGTGTGCATATGTGCATGTGCATATATAGAGAGATATAGATATAGATATATGGATATTCTCTTATCAATAAGTTGAAACTTATTTCGTCCTTTATAAATTCTCCCACATTTACCTTTTTTTATATTTTCCTTGAGTCCTGCATTTGAAGTCAAATTTTCTACTCAGCTCAGGTCTTTTCAACAAGAATTCTTGTAAGTCCTCTATTACCTTAAGTATCTATTTTCCCAAGATTATATTCAGTTTTGTTGGACAGCTTATTCTTAGCTTTAATTCTAGCTCCCCTGACTTCTGGAATAGCATACTACAAGCTTTCCATTTATCTATTGAGACAGGTGTAATGGTAATGGTAATTTTAAGACCTTCCCTGCCCCTCAAAAGGCTAAATGGTAATCACATGGAGCCTACAGGGGGAAGAGTTTGCTGAAATGGTAGAATGGGAAGGATGGAGCAGGAGAAAGCCACAATAGCTGGGAGAAAGTAGCATGGAAGCAGAGCAGCTAGTTGGAATGAGAGAGGGGCATTCTTGCTTAAGGAGTCATATTTTGTTTTGAAGGCCTGTCAAGGAAGGCTTGGGAATGTTGGTGTGTGCTGCACTGGTTATGCATACCAACTTCTTGGTTGCTATGATATATTTGGTTTTCTGGTGTTCGGATGCAACTTTCTAATATATGAATATTTTTTTTTGTTCTGTCTCTTATACAGAGTGTGAGTAAGATTTTGTGATTCACAACTACAGCAGCATATTCATAGCCACTATGGGTGGTACAAATATCACATGGGCATTATAGTAGGTACCAAATCTTTTGTGATAATGACAATGGTTCTATGACACTTGAATTCTTTGTGCATTTCTCACTATCTGCAATATTTTCTCCTTGACCTGGGTGTTTTGGATTTTGACAATAATCTTCCTTGGAGTTTCCACTTGGCATTTTCAAATAGAAAGTGACTGACAGATTCTTTCAATTTATACTTTTTCCAATGGTTCTAAGATATTTGGGCAATTTTCTTTTAAAGTTTCTTAAAATATGATGTCTAACCTCTTCTTTTGTTCATGCCTTTCAGACAGTCCAAAGATTCTTAAATTATCTTTGCTTAATCTATTTTCCAGATCAATTATTTTTCCTATGGCACATTTCACATTTTCTTTAATTTTCCAGTCTTTTTACTTTGTTTCAGTATTTCTTAATGTTTCATAGATACATTTACTTCCATTAGCTCAATTATGAGACTTAAGAAGTCATTTTCTTTAATAAAGTTTTCTTCCTTTTTTTTACTATTTAGTCAATTATAATTTTTAAGGAATTATTTCCTTCAATAAAGTTTTATACCTGTATTACAAAGCTCTTAACTCTCTTTTCACAATCTGTTCACAAAGCTTTCATTTCTCTTCCTAAATTTCCTCGGCCAATCTTATTCAGTATTTTAAAAAAATCATTTATTTTTCTGCTTTTCTTTAACTCTTCTAAGAATTCTTGTTGGGTCAGTGTCCAATACACATTTTCTTTGAGGCTCTGTTTGTAGACTTTTTCAAGTCCTAATCTTGTGAGTTTGTGTCTCAAGCTTCCTTGCACCAGAGTATCTCTTTATGGTTGTTTTTAGTTTTTATTTTGCTTACTCATTCTTCCAATCTCCTTCTTTACTTTGTACTTTATGTTAGTGTTGGGCTCTGCTTACCTGACTAGAGTGGGGGAGAGAGGAATCTGTCTTTTCTTTTCTTTCTTTTTTTTTTAATAATATCCTGCTACTTTTTTTTCACAGCTCAATCCATGGGCCTGCAAGTTTTTGGTGCTCCCAAAGTAATGTGGTATCTGGGGAATGGTTTGTCTCATTCTCCCGGTATGAACTCTGCAAGTTGCTGATCGAGATTTTAGTCTGTTAGATTGTAAATGGATGACTTTCTGTAAACTGGGCTGGTACTATACTCAGTTAATGTTAGCCCATTGGGAAGTTTTTCAGGTTCAGGGCAACTGAACAGTTTGACTTCCCTTTGATATTGATTTCTTGCCCTGGTTATTTTTTTGCAGGCTTGTGTATGTGGCTTAAATGTATGGACTTAGTCTCTCTCCCAGCTCCTGGGCTCAGAGTAACAAAACTAAATTTTCTGAACTCATTCCTTGCTTGATATACACCTAGGACTTCTCTGCTCACAATCATTACTATTCCTCTCCACCCTTGAACTATGATTCCAGAGGGAGTAATGGACATTGGAACTACCAGCTCCCACCTGTGCCTAATCCCAGGACTAATTCAGGGGTCTCCTGGGATTTCTTTCTGCCCCACTGTTTCTTTGCCTAGTGTTCAGTTTCTGCCTCCTTATATTCCCTAAGTATTACAATGCTCTCTACCATTGCAGCTACCTTTTTTGACACTCACTATATTCCTGGTCAGTCCTAGATACAGTATCCACAAATATCTAGGTTCATTTTCCTAGGCTGCCTATGGCTGGAGAAGTGATGCACTGTGAAGTTTCTAGTCTTTTTCAAACAAAATTCAGGTTGGCACACTTTCTACATTGTTGTGGGGAAGATATATTGGTTGAGCTGGGCAAAAATGTTAACTCTCACTTCAACATCTTGTCTCCTACACACTCATAACAATAATAACTATTATTATTATTGTTTTGAAGATTAATAATAACCATATAAGAGAAAATAGATACTGCTAATCAAAAGAGGCGAGAAATGTACACAAAAATATACAGATTAATACTTCATTTATCCTAACAGACTTTAGCAGAGTTGAAAGCCACCACTTATAATTTCTGCACCTGATGCAAGAGGAGGAGTAAGTTTAGCTGGAGTGTGACTAAATGGAAAAAGAAATAAATCCAGCAATGCCAAGAGGTATCTTAAAGAAGAAGAAGGGTCTGTGGAATGAGGTTTCTATATTTACTTCAAGAATGAGAGAGGGTAGGAAATACTCACTGAGTCATGCTACCTACATCCTTCAAGTTTCCTGTTTGGGGACAAATCCCCCTGTCAAGGAGCCCAGTTATGCCTCTAGATTTTGGTCTTAGAGCTTCTTTCAGAGTCAAAATGAAACAATAGTAATAGGATAAGAGAGCTAATGCTGGTATTCAAGATACAAATTCAAATAATATGGTTGAAAATAAGAAAATATTATAAGAGCCAACTTATATATGGCAACCTTGTAAAAGAAGCAGAAATCAAGAACAAAAGGAAACAATGACAACAACAACAGTGACAACAACAACAATGACAACAAAGTAGGAGGATTAGAACGCAAGCAGTAGTAGACCTGAGATTTTTCTTCTTCTTTTTTTTGCAATTGCAAGCAAAAAATAATAATTTGAATTACATTTTTAAATGTTGTGCTCCGAATTATCTCCTTGCGGTTTGTCTGGTTGTTTTATGGACCTCTAAAATTTTAGAAATAACCTTGGTAGCAACAGTTAACTTTTGAATAGCCAGAATACAACCTTGTTACACCTTTGATCTTTCAGATGAGTAGATTTTCTCTTCCTTCCTTCCTCCCTTCCTTCCTTCCTTCCTTCCTTCCTTCCTTCCTTCCTTCCTTTCTTCCTTCCTTCCTCCCTTCCTTCCTCCCTTCCTTCCTTCCTTCCTTCCTTCCTTCTTCCCTTCCTTCCTTCCTTCCTTCCTTCCTTCCTTCCTTCCTTCCTTCCTTCCTTGTTCTACTTACTGGTGAGTACACCTTGTAATTACTATACTGCTCACTGGTATCAGGGATTTGGAAGGCTTATTACATGACATCTAAGTGGGTCAATGTATGGAGTGTCAGAACTAGAGTCTCTCAGCCATTTATCAGGTATAAGACCCTGGGCAAGTCACTTAACCCCTCCCTTCCTCAATTAATAGCACCTGTCTTCCAGAGATTCTGTGAGGAAAAAAAATCAGTAAATACTTGTGAAGTGCTTTGTCAACATCAAAGTACTATGTAAGTGCTCTCATTAATTACTAATACTATTTAGTATTCTTATTTTCTACATGAATTTTATCCCAAGAAATACAAGTACTAATAAGAAAGAATGATTGCGACCAAGAGGTAGACCATACTCAGTGAACATCAAGAAAAAGGGAGCTGCCTTTGAGAATGTTCAAGAAATGTCAAAACAAAATGTATATAGTGGACATAATCTCAGGGTATTAGAAATGCAAGCATATCAAGGAGTTTTGCAGGATCACAATGGAATCTACTTCCAAAACCTTGGAGAAGGCATGTGTAAAACCATTCCAAGATATGTAAATGGTGTCACCATGAGGATAAATGACTCTTGAGGTAGGGAATATTGGGCAATTGAGTAGGATTTGGAAAAGCCGCAGAAGGATTAAGGCTTGTGTACTTCCTGAGGAGGGAAGGATGGAGAGTTGCATCTTGGCGGATATGAAAGTTTATGCTTGAAGACATGGAAAATTTAGCTTCAGCTGTGCTCCAGCAATCGAGTACCCCAAGATCTTTGTGAATCAAGAAAGCATTTAGATATAGCACAGTCTCCTCCATGTTATCAGTGACCATAAAGTGGCCAAGAGCAAAAGAAGAAACTTTATAAATAATATTCTAGCTGACCCTCTCTTTTGCAGATGAGGAAATTCAAGCCTTTAACAAATAGCACAGTGACAGGCACATAGTAGAGGCCTAAAAGTGCCTGTTGACTTAACTTCCGGTGCAAAGTCACACAGCTAGTCATCAAGAGACCTTGGGGCCTCTGACTCCATTCCAGTCTAGGCTGCATGCCAGGCTTTCACTTTCCAGCATCATATGCTCTTGATCATTCACTAATTTGGTGTGTTGGGCATCCTTTGTGTGGTACAGTGTAAAAAATATCTAAGTTAAACATAAAACACCTGGGAATTGGATGGCATTTTAAGAGTTATTGCAGCCAAATTTCAGTGCTTTCACAGGATGTATACAAGGTTAAATTTTTCAAAAAATAGGGGAAGAGATACAGATACATCTTTCTGATTAAAGAGCACACAGAAAAATAGTATTCATCTTGGCACAACATTTTACATTGAGATGCAGATTGGAATATGTGAGGGCCAAAAAGTCCCTCCCCCCAATATCAGTGGCACTGGATTGATTTAGAAAGAATGATAAAAGGGGATGAAATTTATTGACTAGGTTGTCACTACTAAAACACATTAAATAAATAGGCCTGTCTGGATATGTGAAAGACATAAAACTACAGTTATTAAATATAGTACAGGGTAACCATTATTAATATGAATTGACTAGTGAAAGGGAGGGGTTGTCAGTTCAATGAAACAAACATTTAATATCCTTTTCGTCTGTGCAAGGGAAGAGGTAGAATAGCTAAAAAGCATTTACATAGTAGGTAAAGAAAAGGAGCACTTACCCTGGAGTCAGGAAGATATGAGTTCATATTTAGCTTCGTATACTTAAATAGCTGTGTGACCTTGGGCAAGTCACAACATTTGCCTCAGTTTTGCCTTTTGTAAAATGGGGATAATAATAGTACCTATAACACAGGTAAAAACTGTGAGGATTAACTGAAATATTTGTAAAGGTTTAGCAAAGTATATGGCGCATAGTAGGCACTACAAAAATGTTAATTATTATTATTGTTATTACTTTTTCTAATTTTCTTTTCAAAACAGCCCTGGGATGCAGGTGTAATAATAACACCTGAAATAATAATGATGATGATGATGATGATAATAATAATATCTGTTCTGCATACGAATCAACAGAGGCAAACAGGATGAAGTTACTTGCCCAGGGTCACACAGCTCATAAGTGTATGAGGGAGGGTTTGAAATAGGGTTTCTCTAAGTCAGCAGTTCTCAACCTGTGGGTTATGTTCAATTTAAATACATCCTGCATATCAGATATTTACATTACAATTCATAACAGTAGCAAAATTACAGTTATGAAGAAGCAACGGAAACAATGTTATGGTTGGGGGTCCCCGCAACATGAGGAACTGCATTAGAGGGTTGTGGCATTAGGAAGGTTGAGAACCACTGCTCTAAGTCAAGCACTTTATCACTGTACAACAAGGTGCCTGGGCAATCTGGAATAGTGGATGAAGCCATAGTAGCCTTGACATATTCAGGTTCTGACTTTGATACATACCAGCTCTCTGGACAGCTGTAAATTGCTTTAGCTTCAATGCCTTCAGCAGTTCTTTAAGATTATAAATTGTAGAGGTGTTAGAGATCTACACTGGTGGGGGGATTGTACACATCAGGAAAGAAGGAAAGAAGCAAGCATTTATTAAGAGTTTACTATGTATCAAGTACTGTGCTAAGGGATTTACTGTCTTTATCCGTTTTGATTTTGACAATATGAAAAGTTAGATGCTATTATTATCCCAAATATACAGATGGAGAAACTGAGGCAGAAAGTGGTGAAGTGAATTGTGTGACTGGCATCATTTACCTAGTGAGGAGCTGAGACCAGATTTGAACTTAGGTCTTATTAATTCCAAACCCTATATCAATAGGATAGACACAAAACAAAAGTTGTAAAGTATTGGATTAGGTGCCAGAGGGAAAATAATTATATATATATATATATATATATATATATATATGTATATATATATGTACACACATGTATGTATACATGTATATACACATGCATGTATATAGACATACACATATACACACATACATACACACACATGATAGAATGGGGAAGGAAGAGTACTGAAGCAAGATGTCAGTTAGGAGGATATTGTCATAGTTCATGGGAGACATGATGAAGGCCTGAACCAAGGAAGAATTCATGGTGTAACTTGAGTTGACTATATATATATATATGTGTATATATATGTGTGTGTGTGTGTGTGTGTGTGTGTGTGTGTGTAGTATCTGCCAACAGAGAGTTACATTATGCTTAGAAAGGCCAGACAGTTTAAAAACAGGTGACGCTTTGTTTCTTATTTTAAAGATTCAAGTTGTTACAGAGGAAGAGAACATTAAGAGAAAACCTGGAAGATCAGAGCATCAAGTAATTGATCTAAAAGTTCCCAAGCTTGAATTAAGCTTCTACTGAGGCAGCTTGGTGTACAAGGAATGGAGTACTGTGCGTAGAGTCAGGAAGATCTGAGTTCAAATCTGACTTCAGACATGTACTAGCTGTGTGACCCTAGGCAAACGACTTAAACTCTTTGCCTCAATTTCCTCATCTGTAAAGTGGGAATAATAATAGCCCCTATGTCCTGTGATCTTTGAGAGGATCAGATGTGATAGTATTTGTAAAAAGTGCCCAGCACAGTGCCTTTCCCATAGTAAGCACTATGCTGATACTTCTTCCATTCCTTCCATCTCTTCCCCCTTACTCTACTTGGCCCTGAGTATGCAAAGACAAAAACGAACCAGTTCCTTCCCTCAAAAAGCTTACTCTATTACAGGGACAACATGTCCACAAAGCTCCACACACAAAAGAGAGAAAGAGTCAATACAAAATCATTTCAGATGACCCTGACAGTTGAGGAGATTAGGAAAGATCTCATGTAGAAGGTGGCATTTGTACTGGGCTTCTAAGGAAACCAAAGTGTAAGTGAAGATGGAGTGTGTTCCGGTCATGAGGGAAGGCCTCTGTCAAAGCAGAGAGGTGAAAGGTGGTGTGCCATGTGCCAGATACAGTAAGAAGGCCAGTTAGGTTGGAATGAAGATGTCTTGGAGGAGAATAATGCATAATAAGTGTGGAAAAGTCAACCAGCACCAGCTTGTGAAATATCAAATGGTGGAGGTGGACTGAGAGGGCCATTGGAAATTCATGAGCAATTGAGAATTATCAGATTTCTACTTAAGAAATATCACTCTTCTATCTGTGTGGACGATAGAATGGGAAAAGAAGAGTATTGAAGCAAGATGTCAATTAGGAGGATATTGTAATAGTTCATGGGAGACATGGTGAGGGCCTGAACCAAGGAAGACTTCATGGTGTAACTTGAGTTGATCACTGAAGACAATAGCAGAGTTGGAAGCAAACCCATTTAGGACATGGGAACAGCTGACTTCAGTGCATGGAGAGAGAAGCTAGATTATTAGAGAGGTGTGTGGTACCTAGTTTTGCTGCAATGAGCATGATGTGAAGGGGAATCATGTGAAATAATGATTGAAGGATAGATGGGTATGAAATTATGGGATTGCTCAAATATAAGGCCAACAAATTTGTAGTTCACCTTCAAATCAACCAAGAATCACTTAAGATTTTTGAAGGAGATGAAGGTATTAGGTAAATTATTTTCCTAACGTTGAAGTGCAGAATTATAAGATGAAGTTACAATCACTGAAACCTTTAATAATCGCTCAGGCAAGAGGTGACATGTAATTCAACTAGGATGGTTTTTTTAGTGCCTGGGGCACATATGAGAAAATGTTAGATGTTAAAATGAGATTTCAACACTTACATACACAGTAAGACAGAAGAAAGTAAAAAAAAATGACTTCAGTGTTACAAACATGTGCCTTGAACAAAGAACGGTGCTGCCCATCAACAGAAAGGGGGAAATGTGGAGAATTCTGAGCACTTTAAGGGAGAATTGAATGAAGTCTTTTGGATTTACTGAGTTCTCCACTGAGCTAGAAATGTTCAAAAAGTAGCAATATAAGATTATAATTTCAGAGAGCAATTAAGGTTAGACAGAGAAATAAAAGGGTGTCATCTAGACAGAGACAGTCACTGACTCTATGCAAGTTGATATGGTCACTAAAAGAGAGGAGATACAGAGAGTGGACCAGATGATGCGGGACAGAACTAACATAGGGGCACACCTAAAGGGCAGAGGGAATAGAAGATGATCCAGTAAAGGAGGCTGAGGGGAGCAGCTAGATGGTGCAGTGAATAGAGAGTCATCCCTGCAGTCAGGAGGATTTGAGTTCAAATCTGGCCTCAGACATTTAACACTTTCTAGTTGTATGACCTTGGGCAAGTCACTTAACCATAACTGCCCTACCTTTCCCCCTCCAAAAAGACAAAAAAGGAGGTTGAGTAGGAATATTCAGTGGCTCATGTGTAGAAACACACAGACACATATAAACACACACAGAATATATGCAGATGTAATAATCCAATAATTTCAAATTACCACGTACTTACTAGGTGCTAGGGACTATGCTAGGCAATGAAAATATAAAGATTCATGTAGATACAGTGTGTGTGTGTGTGTGTATGTGTGTGTGTGTGTGGAGAGGGGGGACATGGAGAGAACAAACATAAAAGGAGGTAGGAAAGTGGAAGGGAAAGGGACATACCTAACACTGGGGCATGTTGTTCTATCAGCTAAAACCAGGCCAAGAAGCAGATGTAGTGGAGTGAGCCCATGCGACCAGTTTCATCCCTCTCTATAAAGGAAGGCATTGGGAGGAGTTTGGTTTTCCACCCTACTGCCCTCTAATCAAAGTAAGAAGAGGCTGATGAAAATGCTTTCAGTATATAGAGTAAATATAAAACTAATAAATGTAAATAAAGACATGTAGTTAGAGAGGCAGAGAGAGTACTAGCAGTAGTTGTAAGGCAGACAGGCAAATGATGAAAGGTTTAGAAAACATAGAGAGGTCAAGAAGGATGAGAAGGAACTAGAAATCACCCATCATATGTACAGTTAAGAAAGCATTGAGACTCATGATGAAAAATGCCCTCCACCTCCAGAGGGAGAATTGATGAACTCTGAGTGCAGATTAAAAGCTATTTTTTGCTTTCTTTCCTTTTCTTGTTTGTGATTGTATGTTTTCTTCAGCAACTTACCTAACAAAGAAATGTGTCTTGCATGATTTTGCACATATAATCAATATCATATTGTTGGCATTCTCAAGGTGCAGTGATGGTGACAGAGAAAGAGAATTTAAAACTTGTCTTCTTAAACAAATGAAAATTGTTTAATGTAATTAGTAACTAATGACATTTTTTTCTAAAAAAGAGACAGTATTGGTAACATTTGGGATGACAGTTCCTATAGAAGGACAGGGTTAGAAGTTAGAATGGAAGATTAAACATATATAAATTTCTTTGCAAATCTAAGGTGCTACATAAATTCTAGTTGTTGTTCATTATCCTTATTATTACTAACCTAAGAACTGAGTGCTGGTAGAATGGTCGAGGCAAGGAGTAAAGAAACTTAGACTTTGAAAAATAAGTGAAGGAATAATAAAGTGAAAAGTTGAGGCGATGACAAGGTCAAAAGAAGTCTTTGCTATTATTCTTCAGCATACTGATACTTGATCATGTTATTAAATGATTAAGAAAAAAACTAGTACAGAGTGTGAGATTGATAAGGAAAAATAGACAAATGGGGATTTCCAGTATGACTTCCTGGAGGACAAGGGTGCAAACAGGAGAATAGGAACACAAGTAGGGGTCTTCACAAGGAGAAAGACCATCTCCTTTTCTTTGAACCAAAAAAGAGGCAGTGAAAAGCTATGGCAGGACTTTGAGGAAGGAGATGAAAGTGATTAGGAATGTTAAAATTTTGTTTCTACCTTTGTCAAGAATCATCCCCAGATGAACAAGTAGTTCACTTGTGACTACTCATGGTCATCTATCATGATAACCACCAAGCAATGGAAGTGGCTGCTAAAGGAAGTAAAGGTTCCTTTTACTGGACTTGTTTCAGCAGCAACTAAGCAAATAACTACTTAGTTGTGGGAATGTTGCCAACAGAATTCTTGTTCAGCTCTGGATGGAACTGGCCAGTCCCTGGGATCCCTTCCAACTCTGAGGTTTTGTGATTTACTATTCCATGTAGAGGTGGGGATGATGGGTACCAGTAACAGACACTGCTGCTGAGTTTATTATTTTGTTTTTATGTTAAAATTAAATCCTTGATAGGAAGGATGTTTTTCAAGTTTTCCCCTTATTTGTCTTTCTTATGCAAAGTTGAATTCTGGAAGCAGGTAAGGAGGAAGAAGAGGTGATAAGAGAAAAGAGAAAGAAAAATTCTTGTCATTCAAATGGGATTTGAATGGGAGTTTTAAATAAATGACTTATTAATTTCTAGGAGTACATTAAAAACAAATTTGAAAAGACAGTTATTTTGGGAAAACATTGCATGAAAATACCAAAGATAGTGGCAGGCTCCCAACATATGAGGAAGATCCATACAGAAGGATTTAAGGGAAGGAATGGACAAGAATCACACAAAGTGACTGAGGTGGGTTTTGGGTGTCTGGATTGAAACCTGTTCTAAAGTATGGAGCAACAAAATGTATCCTGAAGGGCAACAATCCTTTACATTACTCAAGCATATATATATATATATATATACGAGCATAGACTTCCCCCCACTACCTGTCTGTACTGGTTTAATTACAAGTTTGTAAGCCCCTGAAAGGCAAGTCATATTATCTCCTTGATATAGCTAGACAGATATATGTTTGGTGTATCTTGGCAGCTAGGTGGCACAGGGGATAGAATGCCAGGCCTTGAATCTAGGAGACTAATTTTCTGAAATTCAAATTTAACCTCAAAATCTAATGAGTTGTATGATTGTAGGCAAGTCACTTGTCTCTTTGCCGACATAAAATGATGCATAAAATGAACCATAAAATGATCTGGAAAAGGAAATGGCAAACCATTTCAATATCTATCTTTGCCAAGAAAATCCGAAATAGGATCATAACTGAACAAAAATCCCTAAACAAACCAAAAAAAGTATGATACAAGTGTGTGACACACTTATATTTAATAGAACAGAGTTCCTCATTTTAGAGATTAAGAAACCAAGGACTTGTCACATAGTGTGACCAATAATAAAGCTAGTTAAGAAAAACCCAGAACAAACTCTTCTGACAAATTACCATTATTTTTTCCATATCATAGCTATACTCTGTACCTGATCTGATGCGAAGAAAAAAAAAGAATAATTGCAAGCTTTAATAGCATTATATGCTTTATGATGAACATCTATTAGCTAAACTCTCTTGGCAAAGAAAGACAATATGCCAAATCCAATATTCGCATTTATATTTGAAAGCTTATATTTGTAAATTGTTTGGTAGCATTTGAGATAAATTATTAACGGGGAAATAAATTGGAATTGTGATGGTTAAAAATGCATCAGCAGCACGTTCACAAAACCAGCCAATGGGGGTGAGTCAATTAGTATTTTTTTCTTGCAAACAGAGTTAGAAGGAACTTAGTGTATTGGAAATTAAGATCCAATAGAGGCAACCTTTAGTCTCTTAAATATCCACAGCTGCAGCTGCATCATGGAAATGTAACACAATTAACATAAGGAATGAGAAGCGGTCCCCAGCACAGGAATTCTATTTTTATTGTCCCTTCTGGAACTGACACTGAAAATGGTTTGTTCAGAACTAATCATGCTACCCCCCCCAGCTTTGACTCTCTGACAGCAAAGTCACTGGGAGTTGGAGCCAAGAGAAATATCACACGGTATGTCTCTTTGAAGCTTTCACTGTTTCTGCAGTATTGTATACAACATTAATTATTATTGTCTATTTGAAAGCAAAATACTCAGTTGGTTTGATGTTCTCATCAAATGAGAAAAAAACCAAAACCAAAACCCTGTGGTTGTTAAAGGCTCATTTCAAATCCAAAGATAAACAAAGACATTAGAAGAAATATGACCTATAACTCTCAACTAATGGCCAACAGGAAAATTTGGTTTTGACATATCAAAAGCACACAGACTTGAGGGAAGGAGGGAGGGGGAAAAGCGTGCAGCAGAGAACAAAAGAAAATTTGGAAGCGCAGAAAAGCTGGGTAGCTTTGAAAATGATGTGTAGTATTTATTACATAGTTTTCAAAAAAGGGGGGGGAGAAGCAGTGTGAAATGGAAATTCATGAATTTTCTCTTTATGTTGTGCTGTGTACATGGAAATGTTCTTTTTTTGTCTTCTTATTGAACTTCAAAATGAATTTTAAAAAAGAAAAACAAAGAAAGTGCCTAGACTTCCCTCTGGCTGTGCAAAGCTTCTAAAAACACCCTCCTCCAAATGATGGAGAATACCAGATTCTCCTACATGCCTATAAATGTTCTAACTTTGCAAAGAATTTTCATTTATCTTATCAATTTTATCCTTTTTTTAACATACAGGGTACATAAGTAAGAAATTTGGGTCTGATGCTGAGATTCTACTGATTCACATCTCATCCTTCAAATTCTAACTCTTCCTCATGGCTGATTCAAAAGCTTTTGCCTCTGTTGTTGGGTTTTCCTCTTTACCAACTTTCTAAACTTCTCATTTGTGATATGAGCCTCCTGGACCTACTCACATCACAAGGCTTGCTTGATTCCTTGGATTCAGAGTGTCGAACCCAAAGCAACTAGTGGTGGGAGTAGTATTCAGAAGACCTAAGCCAGAATCCTTCTCCTCATCCTGAGAGCTTGCCTTACTAAATGTAAGGGAGGGAGAAAGGGAGAGAGGAAGGGAGAAGGAATGAGGGACCAAAGATAGGAAAAGCATCTTGATGGGAGCAAATATGAATAGAAGATCTATATGCTCGATGGATACAACTATCAGGGTTTCAATGGATCCATTCACCAGTCATCCAAAAAAGGGAAGTTATTAAAAGTGTGACAAAACCCTCAAATCTTATTAATACCAACAAAGGTGACTAAAAGATGAATAATTCTTTATCTGCATCTTCTTTCCTTTTATTTAACATTATTTATATACCTACAAGTGTGTTTTGGGCATTAGTAGATCTGATTAGATCTGATTCTAATCTTTCCTCATATTTTACAAGCCAAGTGAATGTCTACTTGCCTCAGTTTCTTCATTTTCAAATCAGGATAATAGCAGCTTTTACCTCTGGGTGTCGATGGAAAGATAGAATGAGATATTTGTAGGTATTTTCCTTTGAAAACTTTAAAGCAGCATGTAAATGCTCATTTTTATTCCTACTATTGTTGTTAATTATAAACACACCCACAGAGGCAATGGATTTGGGAGAACTAAATGCCAGTTAGGGTCAAGAAGCTGCACTTATTCATGGAGCAAAACTGTTGATAGCCTTTGAAAGTTAGAATAGAAATATCCCTATTCAAAGATTTGACTATAAAATATGGAGGGACATGGTGGCCAAAGATCTTTCCCACTTGGTAGAGTAGCCCCAGCATAGAGTCAATATTGAAGAGAGAACCTCTGTGGATAGGTAGGTCTTTCAGATGCTCCTCTTTGTAGATGATGATGTGATAAGTCCCTCAAAGTACCAGAAATTTGCAAAGTCTCCTCAAAGAGATCTATAAGCAGACAAAAATGTTTGTCTTGCCTCTCTACATTTGGAAGGTTAAGTGGATTACAAATGATTATTTCCCAGGTTAATGAATGTGGTTGAGTGGCAACCTTGAGTGTTTTAGCATGTGCATCAGGAAGAGACAGTTAAAATTGTCAGAGTAGGACCCAAAATTAAAAAGGAGGAAGAGGACAGGTTGCGTTGCCTTGAGAAAAAAATGCCAAGTTCCTTTAATAATCTCAAAGTACTTCCAGAAACATAGGATCATTTTTTTTAATATCCATACATTCACATCTATATTTATGTAACTCTAAGAATGGAACATTACAATCTCTGGAGAGCTGAAAATTAGTATTCCTAGAAATATATGGTAAAGGATATGAGAAGAGGCAAAAAAAAGTGTTACTAAGGAAATCATGAGAGAAAAAAACTGGTTAGTTATGTGGTAAGTATGAGGGAGGGTAGGTAGACTGCCTCAGTGCTCCAATGGTACCCTCTAAAGTTCAAGAGAAACATAGGAAGGCTTCAGCTACTATAGTTGTAACCCTCAGTAGTGGATTAATGAGAAAATGTTGGCAAGGGTAACAGAGGACAATAAGGCGTAATGGGTTATGATCTATATCACTTGAATAATCAAGGAAAACCAAGTTCCATTGGAGTAGGTAAATGATTTGAGGAACTTCTTGTTTCTGTTCAATTGTTTTTCAATCATATGTGATTCTTCGTGACCCTGTTTGGGGTTTTCTTGGCAAAGATTCCGTAGTGGTTTGCCAGTTCCTGCTCCAGCTCATTTTACAGATGAGGAAATCAAGGCAAGCAGTGTTAAGTAATTTCCCCAAGGTCACATAGCTAGTAAGTGTATGACACCAGATTTGAACTCAGGAGGATGAGTATTCCTGACTATAGGCCCAGCATTCCATCCACTGTACCATCTATCTCCCCTCAGGATCTTAGGACTTGAGATTTGGAACCTGAAAGGACCTAAGAGCATATCCATTCAAGCCCTTCATTTTCCAGATCAGCTTAGTTGGTGATTAAATTTCCTCAACTATTCCTCCTAATTTAGAGCTCTCCAGGCTTTCCAGGACTAGCATGGTTCTCTCACTGCCTGGCAGGTCTGGCTCATTTTAATCCCAATCAATCATCACGAATTTATGAAGTGCTCACTCTGGGCCAAAACTGTGCTAGGTGCTAAAAATACAAATGCAAAGCATAAAATTACCCTTGCTCTGAAGGAGCTTACATTTGTTTCTATATGCAAATGGCATGGCATCTGCTCTCCCTCAATATGTCCATCCACTACAGGATTTTCCCACATAAGCCTTCTGAATTGAGGTAATTATCAAATTCAAAAATCTCAAGTATATTGCTTGACAATCTCAGAGTCTCCTCTGTTATGGGCATTGTTTTCCTGATCTTCACATATTCTAATTTAATATTTAACTAGCAAAGTTCCCTCTCCTCAAGGAAATAGAAGGCAATACATAGAAAGATTATCAAATACTGATCAGCCCCAGAAAATGTAATAAAACACATAGAGACAAACTCTTTCATCATAATGTATACCATGTTATTACTATCTTTATTTGACAAGTAAGGTAACTGTGATTCATACACAGTTAAATTTCAAGCTAAATGTATTGGAAAATATCTTAATAGCTCTATTAAAAAATAGAATTAATTGTCTTAGTGGATTTTTCTGTTGGTGGAAGTCTTTGAAGGGAGAGTAGATGAGTTTTCAGTTACAAGTTGAGTAGTAAGACCATTAACATTCCTTCAAATTCTGGAATATCTTAAGGTTAAGTAATCTTTCCTTGGTCATGTTTCTTGATAGTGGGCTGTATGTGGTGTTAAGGGAGTCCTAACACCTGTCCTGTGAAAACTTTCCAAGCTTTTTTCATGGATGGATATTCACTTTTGGTGTGTAACCAGTCATGCAACTCTTACTGGGGCTCCTAGAAGCTGTGGCACAGCAGCCACACTCCACTAAAGTCATTTCAACAGAAAGGCTAAACCATTTTAAGGGTAAACCATAGGCCCAAAACCTTTTGGTGAGTTAGTGGGATGTCTACTGCAAGCATATGAAAAATTGCTCCAACGTACACTGGGTGGATGAAAACAATTTGTTCCAATGAAGGCAGCTGAAAAAGGTACAGTGGAATGCTTAGAGTTTGGCCAGACATTAAAGATGCCATGTTCATCCACTGCACCCCAGGCCATCACCAGTCATCCTGAGTTTGGTCTTGCCACTGGACTTCAAAAGTTGGAAGAAACAGTGAGGCTAACAGCTGTATTCAACAATACCTCACTTAGATCCAATTCACACATAAATCAAGACATTTACCAATGACATCCTTGCTCTTTATTAAAAATGAAGGACAAACAATAACACCTGGATAGTGACCAAACCAATGCAACTAAAACCTACGTCTTCTATTTCTTCAGATCCAGCTCTTCCCTGCCCCTCCCCCATCAGACATTCATATAAACTCAAGAAGATTTTCCTCTGAGTTTATATCAAGTGACTTTCCCTTAAATAAGGGAATTCCTAAGTATATTTCACTTCAATTAGTAGTATGGCAGAGAACTAATTTGTTCCTTATTTCCAATAACAAATGATCTGAATGATCTGAGGGTTTAGTACAAAGGCCAAGCCAATCTTTATTTTCCTTATTTCAAATTCACAGTGTTTTACTAAATATTATTAATTTTCTCTTCTACTTGATATCTATGTACAAAACTGTTGGGGAGTGGGAAGCTACTCACATTAAAACAAGTAGCTATGGAAAATTGTCCTGACAATATTAGTAAATCGAGTAAATTAATATAAAAGATCTAAAGTTTAAATGTCCTTTGTAAATTGTTATCTTAGAAAAAAGTGTCAAATTGCAAAACATCGTGAATTTCGAAAAAGTCTAGTTTAGGAAATGGCCAATTTTTGGTTATTTTCCTTCAATATCCCTTAGTGAAATGAAAACATGGCACAAAGGGTAGTTATTGCTGCCTTATAAAGGATTAGAGTTATTTCTGATAATAAATGTAAAGCAGTTAGCAGTACGCTTAGCATATCATAGGTATCATAAATTTTGTTATTATTGACAAGGATGATGATTAGGATATTAATTATGCCAGTGTCAAAATTTCTACTGTTGAATAATTAGGAAAAAAAATCTTCCAAGGAAAGTGTTAGATCCACAATTCCTTCCACTTTATTTAAAAGACACCTAACAAACCTCCTAAACAAAAAACACTGCTGTAATTGCATCAAGATGTAAATATTGTACATTGTCACCATGATGACAAATATGATGGGCCATGAACAATTTCCTGTCTCTAATATCCAAGTCTCTAATTGGATCATGAAATGAATCTGACATGACCATCATGTGGAGTAACAGGAAAGAACAACCCAAGAGACAACCAATTTATTGATGCTGCCACAATTCTGATGTATTCCAGCAGCTCTAATCAAATCTAGGCAATTTCCATTTGCCAACAACTATCCAGGAAATAATGTTGAGGGAGGAAATAGTTCCATAGGCTAATCTATTCTCAGTAGAAGTAAAATGGAATTAGGAAGAAAAGCCAGAGTCCAGAACAAAACCTAAGCTTGCTAAATGTCTAGTAATAAGGGTAATAATGGATGCGGATGGGATGGGAGAGGGGGTCCTCTCTGGCAGCCACACAAAGGAAGAAGAAAAACCAAACCTTGCAATCAATCAGGTAGGCTTCATTACTGTTTGGTATTGTTGAGAAGACTCCTTAATGCTACAGACTAATTAAAGTATTGGTATTGAGATAACAGGGAAGGATAAAAAGTGAACAACTAATGATGTTCTTTCATGGAGTTTTCTATTAAAAATAAGAAATCCCAGGAATTAACATGAAGTTTGGCACATCCATGGCACTCAATAGATACTCACTGATCTAGCTCTTAATCTTAACACGATATTAGATGATACAGTGGATAGATTGCTAGATGTGAAATCAGGAAGATCTAAGTTAAAATTCTATCAGACACAATCTCTTCTTTGATGGAGTTGCTATCCCCTCCCCCCCAAGACTGACAACCCCATAGCTACCATTATTAAATTGTTGAGTTTGGAAATGGGAACAACAGATTGGCTAAGAAACAAAAGTTAGATCAACTAGGGTTTACTGAGTAAGTCACACCTGAAGAGACAAAGACTGCTTGAATAAACAGTACATAAGAATTACATAGGTTTCAGGGAGTGAGGAACAGAGTAGGGAAAGGGACAAAAATTGATTGATCAAAGTCCCTGTTATTAGACCTTAAGGTTGATCTGGTGCAATAACCCGTGTCAGGGTTAGGGGTTTCTGTATGGGGCTTGGTCATTTCTTGGAACAGATTGTGTACAACAGGATACGATGGCATGTTCTACTTTGGGTTACTTATATTGCACACACTAATGGGAGAGTACAAACATATACAACTGTGAACAAAATGGAGTCAGTCTCAAAATGGAGTAGTCTTGGATCCACAGGGCTCAATTATATATGGTGAAGGGACAAGTCCCTATCCTACTATTATTCTCTTATACTCAGTGTTGTTTGGACAAGTTCACAGGTGAATAAGTTAACTGCTTTCAATGGAATTAAAGTAGTAGAATGTTTACTCATCCTCTGTAACGCTTGCTGAAATCATCTTTGGCACAACTCCAGTACTGGGAGTTGTCAGCCTCCCATCCTGTTCACAAGTGCTCTTGCTCTTCTCTTTGCAGTATCTGTATTTCAAAAAGTTTTCATCCTACATGGAAGATTATAAGCATGTAGGGTGATGGCATACATTTAAAATGCTATTCTTAAGTTTGTATTAACCAATGTGATGGCAGGGTGAATGTGGCTAATAGTTCAACCTGTTGTAATGCTCTGGTCCCAGTACCATATATTAGCTGAGTTTTCCCAGATGCTGAAGTCTATACTTGCAGTGCAGAGATTCACTATCTGTCAGTTCATGAAAGGTAGGGGTCATCTCTTGTAGCATTCCAGATACTAATTTGTGCATTGTTAATATTTGGGAGGTACTGAATTTTTTCAGTCTTCAAAAACATGCTGTACCATTTATATGATGCCCTTGAATAATTGGCATTAATCATCAATTACTTGCTTCTTAGAGATAGTATCTCATGGACATGGTTCAGTCATGAATTGCCATCATAAACCTTTCTATTTCCATAAATATTACTATTATCTTTCCAAACATAATAAGAATTAGTGACCGTAATGATGTTGGTAATAATTCTCTCTCTTTCCCTCTCTCTCTCTCTCTCTCTCTCTCTCTCTCTGTCTCTCTCTCTCTGTCTCTCTGTCTCTCTGTCTCTCTCTCTCTCTCTGTCTCTCTGTCTCTCTCTCTCTCTGTCTCTCTCTCTCTCTCTGTCTCTCTCTCTCTCTCTGTCTCTGTCTCTCTCCCCCTCTTTGCCTATCTCCCTTCCTCCCTGCTTCCCCTTTCTCTCTCTCTCTTTCCCTCTCTCTCTCTCTCT
>CM053595.1:302404097-302420621 GCA_028646575.1 Pseudocheirus occidentalis
TCTCTCTCTCTCTCTCTCTCTCTCTCTGTCTCTCTCTCTCTTTCTCAGGTATTAATAACTAATCGTTGCATTATGATGAAGGTTTTTCCACTTTTTTGACTTCCTCATCCAGAAATCAACCAGTGTGGAAATCTTCTTAAAGGTGTACCCAGGTCAGGATCTAATCAAAAACAGCAAAATAAATTCTAAGTGTTGACTGCTGGGTACATTCCTGTTCACTGTGTTTGCTCAGACAGGTCTGGGAATTGTGGGTCCTTCCTTTGGTCAGACAGGTGATATGGAAATTGATAAGTCTTTTTTACCAAGATTTGGGTGATCTAAGTCATGTACCCTAAGACCCTCACTACAATATACCCCACCATCTCATAATATTCATCCTCCCATAAAATGTTTACCAGTCAGAGTTTATTGTCATCCTCAGGAACTTCTCCTCTTCTAAGGGTGTATAAACTCTGAGCCTACTGCCATGAGGGGTCTTTGGTGTTAGAGAGATGGCCATATGGCCATAATTTTATTAACAGCATGCTGACCTTATTAATAAAATGACTTAATTACCCAGAAACTATGTCTCTGAATTTTTTTTAATCATCACAATAACTTATAAAATCTCATTATTTTTAAACCATGCTGATGGGAAGGTAGTACAAGAAAACGTGTAATTTCCATTTCCCAGTTAAGGAAACTGAAACTCAGAAAGATTAAATAATTTGATTTAGGTCACAGAAATCTTAGGGCACTTCTCCCTATTCCTTTGCAAAAGTATGAGTCTTCAGGTCTGCAACTGTGTAGATGATATCAGGCTTTTTCAATAGCCGATTAGTTTTTATATGTTTTCTTCCTGTTTTTTTCTTAAATGTTTTATTACAAGGTATAATTCATTAAGAGTGGGTAGAGGGAGAAATAAGAAAAAGGTGACGTAAAAATAAAACAAACATATCAGCAAAATCTATTTATATATGTAAATTTTAAAGAGAAGGAAATAGACAAGTATAATAGAAGGTGCTAATCACCACCACCCCTCCCCCCATAAAGCATAACAAAGCCCATCTCCAAAGGCACAGAAAGATGAAATGATCTTAGGAGCATTGGTTGCTGTAAAGGGAAATCAGAGACAGCAAAGTCTCTGTGTTGTGGGAGCTCTAATAAGCAACACAAATGCAAAATATTAGGGTTATTTTTTTATTTCTGAATAACCACTGTCTAATTTCTACTCACCTCTAGGAAAATGAGCCAACATAAGAATTATTTAAATAGATATCTCCGGCAATCAAACTCTTTTCCAAGAACCCTAGGCCAAATCTGTAAAAACGCAGCCAACATCAAGGCCATCACCAAGCACACAACAATCTCCACAAATCTCCCCAAACCGAGTGGCTGGTCAGACGTCTGAAGAGCAGCCATGTTGTGGGTTTGTTGCTTCCTTCTAAGAAGTAGATTTTAAAACCACTGTGAGTGTCTGAAGGTAGTAACTGTAAGCAATTGAATGCAAATTCACTTTTCCACAGCATGAAGCTTCAAAAACAAAGAAGCTGAGGAGAAGTGTAGACTAGGGGAACAGCAATCAGCTCCTTGCTTCCCTACCTGCAGTCAGTATGAGAGCTTCAGTCATGACTTGCTGCTGGCCTGTGGACCAGCAGCCCTGCCAGTATGGAGGAGCAGGGCATAGGAAAAGTTGAGCTATGCATATATTACTGTTATTTTACTGAGCACAGTACCTTTTGGTGATGTTGAAATGCTCTTTTGTAACTTCCTAGAACAATTAATGTTAAGTTTTAATTAATATTCAATGGTATTTTTATATACTAATGCCTCTTTCACACATACTAGGAAAACCAGCCTTTTGTGTCCTATGGTATTTTACTCTCTTTCAGAGGGCCTTCCTCTCTCTCTGTCTCTGTCTGCGTCTGTTTATGTGTCTCTCTCTCTGTCTCTCTTTCTGTCTCTCGGTCTGTCTGTCTCACACACACACACACACACACAATTTATTTATTTGTATACAAACATACGTAAATGTGGTCCCAGTTTATATAAAGACATACACATTATATACTGTCAGTAGAGTATATATAAAGGACCAGCAGAAAGGGTGGGGGCAGGTCCTTGCAAAGAAGCTGGAGAGGATGATGCTTCATCTGAGCCTTGAAGGAAGCTAGGGGTTCTCAAAGCCAGACATGTGCCTGAAGGGCATACCATGCATGTGGCACCACCTGTGGAGGTACGAAATGAAACGTTCTGTATCAGGAACAACAACTTTGGCTATAATATGCACATGCGTAATGTAGTTTTCCCTGAAAGTGAAATTGAAGCCTCTTTGAGAAGTACTTAAATCTTCAGAAGAATTTGTATTTTTTCACATAAGCAACTGTGAGCCATAGTGATTACTGAAGGTAGGGAGTGACTGAGTAGGTAAGACCTGTGTTTTAAATACATCAGATTGGCACCTCTAAGGAAGACCAACTAGAGGTGAGAGGGGGTGAAAGTAGGGAGCTCAATTAGGCAACCCTAGCACCAATGCCAGTCAGAAGTGGTTTAAGAACCTAAGCTATGGCCAGAGCCAAGTAAATGGAGAGAAGAGTACTAAGGCAAGAAATTTTGAGGTCAAATTGTCAAGTCTGTAGAGGAAGGACAGGTTTCTATAGAAGCAGAGATGTCAGGAAGAGGGGACAGTTAAGGACAAAATGTCTAGAGTTCTATTTTGCAAATGTTGAGCTTCAGAAGCCTATGGCACATCCAGGTAAAACTGTGCAATCTAAAGTCAGAGATATTAGCATGGAGCCCTGGAAAGGAACTAGGAGTAGATAACTACATTTGAAAACCACCAATATAAAGATAGTATTTAAATATGTATGTATGTATGTATGTATGTATGTATGTATGTATGTATGTATGTATGAATGTATGTATGTATAGAGAAGACAAAAACCCCTAGTTCCAAATCCTGGAGAACAACCATACAGAAGAGTTAGGAAGACAAGGATGATCCAATAAAGGGGTGTAAGGGAGGAGGGAAGACCGAAAAAGAACCAGAAAAATCAATGTCATGGAAACCTAGAGAGAGGAAGGTTCTGGGGGGAGGAGGAATAATAAAATCAAATGTCTCAGAGTTCACAAAAAATGAAGACTGAGAAGACTCATCAAATGAGCTAGTGGGAGTTGGCTGGTAACCTAGGAGAGAGCACTTTAATTTGTGGAATGAGGTCAGAGTCCAGATCCCAGCGAACTGAAGAATGAACTTTTTGTTGTGTTTTGCTTTGTTTTTAAAGGATAAGAGATATGGGAATGTTTGTGGGTAGGAGGCAAAGAGGATAAGGGAAAATGAAAGAGGAGGGTGCAATGATGATTATAGAGCTGACTTGGATACACAGAAGGGACACTTCTTTATGAGAAACTGAAACAAAGGTCTAGGATATAGAGGGCTAGAAAACCGAAGATATGGAGATAAAGAAGAGAAATAAGTGGTAACTTGGGGTGAATGGTTACCAATTATTGAAAAAAACAAGACAAGGTCTCAGATTCAAAGTGAGGGCATGACAGTAGTGTGGGAAGCTTGAGGAGATGGGTGGCAGGGGTGGAAGAGTCTATCAACGTGGGCATAGCAAAATCTAGATAAATATGGATGAGTTTTTAAAAATTCCCTTGTTTTATGGACTGTCCAGCTGAGAATAAATAAAATAAAGAAAGAATGGTCGCAGTCAGCAAGATTTCATGACTTTCTTCTCCATCACTAAACAAGAAGCAGGTGAGAAAACATGGAGGGCCTGGAGACAATACCATGATAGGATTTGACAAAACATGAGAATTTGTAGGTAAAGGAGAGTTCGTACTTGAATTTGTTAACTAAGAGTCAAGTCTGGGAAGGGCATAAAGTGAATCCTCAGAAGGAGGTATGGCCTGAGACAACACAGAGAGATGAAGGACCTAGAAATCACAGTGAGGAAGGAAAATAAGTTTAGAAGGAGAGGGAATGTCAAACAGCATTTTGGGGAGGGAGTGGATACTACTCTCAACTGAAGTATTTTCAGAGGTCTGGATCATGGGAGTGGAATTCAATGTAATGATGAGACCAATGGTATGGCTCTTTGTGTTTGTTGATGGGGGGTTGGGACGTGATTCTTATCAATTCTATTATCATGACTGATTATGTTAGAAATTTTCTAAATGTTGAACTATCACTTTCACTTGACCATCCTGAATATTAATTAAAATATACTGTAGTAGCCTATTTTCTTAAATTATTATGACATCAATATTCATAAATATTATTAACCTAATGTTCTTTAAATTATGTCTGACAATGTCCTATATTTTCCATTATTTGTGGAATTTCCTGCCTTATTTTCATATTTTAAATCTAGCCTTTAATTCTAATAAAAAAGCAAATTACATAATGACTTAATCAATTTTATTGATATTTAAAAAGATGGCCTATATATTATTTATCTACCTTCAATTCAATTTTTATCTCTTTTAATTTTCAAAATTTATGTTTTTGTGCCTGTTTTTGGAAGTACAAAGTCACTAGTTTTACAAGATTTAAATTTAAAAAATGGTGGCTCCTCAACTCATTAACCTTCTGGTTCTCTCTTTTATTAATGTGTTCAAAGAAATACACTTTTCTCTTTTTAGCAAGGTCCTAAAAATTTTGATAGTTTGTTTCATTATTAACATTTTTTTGATATAATTATTTATGGTAGATTGCACAATGAACAATGAGGTAGGACCAGAGTCAAGAAGATGTAAATTCAAATATGACCTCAGACACTTACTTGCTGTGCGACCCTGAACAAGTCATTTAATCTCTCCCAGAATCAGTTTATTTTTTTAATTTTTATCAGGCTTTATTTAATTATTATGTTCTCTTTTCTTTTTTCAATTAACTTTTGTTTATTTATAGTTTATATCATTCATTTCCATGAGATTGTGAGTTATAAATTTTCTGCCCATCTTTCCCCTACCCACAACCTCAAAACAGCAATCCCACTGCATACCCCCTCCCCCAATCTGCTCTCTCCTGTGTCCTCTCCCATCAACCCTCTGAATTTCCGGTAGGGCAAGATGAACCTCCCTACCCTATTGCCTGTATATCTTATTTCCCAGTTGCATGTAAATAATAATAATAATAACAATAATAACAATAATATATACACTTTTTAAACATTTTATTTTAAAACTTTAAATTTTAGATTCTTTCCCTTCCTCTCTCTTCACCCAAGCCCACTGGGAAGACAAGCAATTCAACACAGGCAGTATATGTGTAGTTATGCAAAATATCTCCACAATGGACATATTGTGAAAGACTGACTATAGTTCCCTCTCTACTATCCTGTCCTCCACTTGTTCTATTCTCTACTTTGTCCATGTCCCTTTACAAAAGTGTGTGCTTCTAATAATCCTCCCCTTAGACCTGCCCACCCCTCCATCATCCCCCCTCTAATCCCCTTCCTCCCTAATCTCCTGTAGGGCAAGATATCAAATTTAGAATGTATGTCATTCCCTCTATAAGCCAAATTCAAGGAGAATAAAGTTGACCCTTTTGCCTTCCTGTTCTTCTCCTCCATTGTAACAGTAATCCCTTCCCTCTTCCATATGAGATAATTTAATCCCATTCTATCTCTCCCTGTCTCCTCTCATTATATTCCTCTCCCACCTCTCAATTTCACCTTTTAAATATCACCCCTTCCTATTAAATCGATCCTGTGCCCTCTGTCTATGTATACTTGTACACATATATGCACACGTTCACATATGTATTCATACGCATATATACCCTCCTATATAGACATAAGTGTATGTATACATACATATATACACAGACATTTATATTTCCTTCAACTATCCTCTTACTGAGAAAAGTTTCATAAGTTATAATTATCATTTTCCATATAGGCATGTAAATAGCTCAACTTTGATAATTTCCTTATGATTTCTTTTCCGTGTTTACCTTCTCATGCTTCTTGTATTTGAATGTCAAACTCTTTATTCAGCTCTGGTTTTTTTTCATCAAGAATGCTTGAAAATCCTCTACCTTGTTGAATGATCATATTTTCCCCTGAAGCATCATACTCAATTTTGCTAGGTAGGTGATTCTTGGTTTTAATCCATTCTCCTTTCATCTCTAGAATATCATATTCCAGGCCCTTTGATTCCTTAATGTAGAAGCTGCAAGATGCTCTGTTATCCTGATTGTGTTTCCATGATATTCAAATTGTTTCTTCTTGGCAGCCTGTAATATTTTCTCCTTGATCTGTGAACTCTGGAATGAGGATATAACATTCTTAGGAGTTTTCTTTCTGGCATCTTTTTCAAGAGGTGATCTGTTGATTCTTTCAACTTCTATATTACCCTCTGGTTCTAAAACATTGGAGCAATTTTCCTTGAGAATTTCTTGAAGGATGCTTTCTAGGTTCTTTTTTGAGAATGGCTTTCTGGTAGTCCAATAATTTTCAAATTATGTCTCCTCTATCTATTTTCCAGGTTTGTGGTTTTTTCAAGGAGATATTTCACATTGCCTTCTATTTTTTTCATTTGTTTAGACCTGTTTAATAGTATCTTGATTTTTCATAAAGTCATTTGGTCCAATCTAATTCTGAAGGAATTATTCTCTTCAGTGAGCTTTTGAGATTCTTTTTCCATCTGGCAAATTTGGCTTTTTAAGGCACTCTTCTCCTCGTTGGCTTTTTGGGCCTCTTTTGCCATGTGAGTTAGTCTAGTTTGTTAAGGTGTTATTATCTTCATTCAGGATGTTCTCTTGCTTTTCATGATTTTCTTACATCATTCTCATTTCTCCTCCCAATGTTTTCCCTACTTCTCTTATTTGGTTTTCAAAATTCTTCTTAAGCTCTTCTTATGGCCTGTAACTAGTATAAATTTTTATTGGAAGATTTTGGAGCAGGAGTTTTGATGGTGTTGTCTTCCTTCTTTTCCATGCTTTGATCCTTTTTGTCCCCAAAAAAGGAATCTAAAGATGGATTGCTGTGCTTGCTTTGCTTCCTTTGTCTGCCCATGTTGCCAGTCAATTAACTTGACTTTTGCCGTCTTTGCCACAGTAGAGCTCTGCTTTCAGGGGGAAGAGCTTTATCCCAAATCACTGGGGTTTTCATAGCTGCTGGACTATTAGAAGGCCACCGTCTCTACAGCCCTCACCAGCTTTAGCTCACTAGTCACACCTCAGGACCATCACACAAGTCTGCAATCCTGATGTAGGCAGGTTAAGGCAAGAGCACTTAGCCTCTGAATAGTCACTTGGACCCCTGGCTATCTGCAGGCCAGGAGCTCTGAAGCACCCACATGGAAGTGGCTGCAGGGCCACCACTTCCACTTCTTCTGGCTCTGGAGGCAGAGGGCCAGACCCACTCCTCTGTCACCTTCGAATTCAGCTGAGTTCCACTGATCTTTCACTTTGTCTTTTGCATTTATGGGTTGCTGATTCTGGAAACTGCCACAGATGCTGGTGATCCACTCTCCAAATGCTCCAGCCAGGCTGGTCAGGTCAACCTGGGTCTAAAATCTGTGCTGGGCTTGAATCCCAGTGTGCTAGAACGAACCCTCCCTATTGCATTCTGGGCTTGCCTTCAGTGGGAGCTTTGCTTCTCTGTCACTTTGTGGGTTCTGGAGCTCTAAAACTTCTTTAGAGTCATATTTTATAGGTATTTGAGGTGGTGATGGGGGGAGCTACAGAGTTTCCCTGCTTCTATGCCACCATCTTGACTCCACCACCCCTGCCCCCACCAATTGCTATTGAATCAGTTTCTTTAACTGTATAAAGGGAATAATAAAACCTCCTAGAATTAGTGTGTGGATCATATTCAATAAGGTTAGTAAAACACTTAACATAGTACCTGGAATATAGTAGGCACTTAATAAATGCTTCTTCTTTTCCCTTCCTTATTTGGAATAGCATTATTTTTTTTCCTTTAATTTCATTTCTCTTGATTATATTTGTGTGTGTGTTACAGTCTACAAAGAATGTGCTTAATATTTAGTCCAGCTTTGCATTTACCTAAACATTCCTCATAGAGCTAAGTGGCACATCAGAGAGAGTACTAGGTCAGAATTCAAGAAGTCCCTTTTTCCTGATTTCAAATCCAACCTCAAACACTTGCAGGCTCTGTGATTGTGTACAAGTCCTTTCACTTTAGTGAAAGTTTTAGTTCCTCATATGTCAAATGAGCCTGAGAAGGAAATGGCAAAGCACTCTGAGTATCTCTGTTAAGAAAACACCAAATGGTGTCATGAAAAGTCAGATAAGACTGAAATAACTGAACAACAATATGCATTCTTTAGGCCCTGTCACATCAACAGTATTTGTGAAGTTATAATATGTTGAAGAAGAATAGGAAGCATTTAACATTTTCTCCCAATAATTATCAAAGATCTTTGCATTCTGTTTTTTTCTAGTATACTGATCACATCCATAATTTTTTCCTGTTTATCTTTTCATTAGATGTGCCTGTATCTAAAAAAAGCCATGGAGAAGTCACCTATAATTACTGTCTGACTATATAAGTATTTTTGGAGTTTTTAGTTGTTTTTTCCCCCCTTTAAACACTTCTTTAACTACATGTAATACATATTTTTCATGATGATATTGATTCATTATCTATGGTTAATTTAAGCATAATCTAGTGGCCCTGTTTGTCTCTTTGGACAGTATATAATTTTACTGTTGCTCTGTCCAAAACCAGGATTGCCATAGATGCTTTAAAAAAAATTCTGTTGATGTATATAAATTGTACTCTGGCCCCACATTTGTTTCTGCATCAATCTTTGTGTCTTAAGTTTTTAAGCATTTTCCCTTGTCTAAAACACTTTCTTGTTTTTATTTTCTAATGCATTAGATGTGATCCTTTTTGCATTTTCTGGATGATGACAATCCATTAGCTTTCAAGTTTATAAATGGTTTTTCCATTTATGTTAATTGGCTTTTTAAATCAATCTCAGGTACATATAGTTTATTTTCTTTGTAGAAATCAGACTGTCTCCCTTCTCCACAGACATTCATTTACCTCCCCTCACACTACAGACCCAAAATCATTGGACCATATCCCTTTATTCTAAAATTAGCCCAAACAATTTTATCTCTTTTTTTTGAAGCAATCTTTTCTCCCAATTTCACTTCCCGATTCAGACAAACATTCTCTCTAGGCCAACTCTGTCTTTGTTCTACATACACTGCTAAATCTTTTTAATTCTTCCCTTTACCAGACAGATTTATAAGTAGAGAGATGATACAAGGTCTCAGGTAGGTTAGAGGACATTAATAAAGCCTTGAAGAGAACTGGGAATTCTAAGAAGTCATGGTGAAGAAGATGAACATTATGGCAATGCCTTTCAAGGGGATAGATATGTGAGAACCAATGCCACTGCTAGAAAGAGGAATAGGATGATAGGTAGAAAGGAAAATGTGGGAGGGTAGAGAATGATGCAAATTAAATCTAGAAAGATTAGAAGGAATCAGATTATTAATGGCTTTAAAATACAGGAGAGTTTGCATTTTATTCTAGAGCAGTGGTTCTCAACCTTCCTAATGTCATGACCCTTTAATATTAATATGTGGGTACATCTGCATGTGGGCAGAGCTGTCTGGAGACAGATAGAGGAGTGGTGTCTCAGTTCCTAAGACCATCAGGAATATGTGTTTTCTGATGGTCTTAGGTGCCCCCTGTGACTCCTGTGAAAGAGTCGTTCAACCCCCAAAGGGGTAGCAACCCACAAGTTGAGAACTACTTTTCTAGAGTTAGCAGAGAATTATTTATTCTTTTAGGACACAAGAACAAAATTGTGATGCCTGTGATTTAGAAATGTTGACATCTGTGGGAAGGATAGATTGAAGAGGGAATTGAATGAAAGCTGAGGAAACCAATTAGGATGTTATTGCAATTGTCCAGGCAAGAGTTGATGAAGACCTGTTCTAGGGTGCTGGCTATACAAGAGAAGGGAAAATATATTAAAGATGCTGTAGAAGTAGATTTAATGAGTCTTTTAAACTGAAGGTTTATGAATTATGAGGTTCAAAACTTGGAAGATGAGAGTGACCAGTATCTGCTGTATTTAAAACACTTCATTGCTGATCGTTGATTGATTTGATGGAAACTGGTAAATTAGTATAAGGGGACGATTTGAAAGAGAAAAGAATGAGTCCAGTTTGGGTTTTGTTGATTTTTTATTTTGCTACTGGCTTTTCACAAGAAAGATCCAGAATGTATTTTGTTTGAGATGAAGCCATTTTCCTTTGTGTTTCAATGTATTTCCAAGTTGTTTTGTGCATTTTATGTTCTTGAAGACTAGTCTGGTTTGATTTGAGTTGATGTCCCTTGATAAGTGATATGTCTTCTGGCCACATGAAAGATTTATCTTTTCTCCTTCAAGTTCTGGAATTTGGCAACCATTTTTCTGGCTGAGTTAAACTGGAAGTTGATCTCTCTTAGTTATGTGAATTATTTTGGCAATTATTTTCCCTGCAAGTTTAATACTTCTGGGAAATTTATCATGTATGCTTTCCTGCAATATGGTATTGTAATGCCAAGCAAAGGCAACTTCCAAGGTTCAGATTACCAGCATAGCAAACCCCATTTATTCAGCAAACATTCACAGAACAGAGAAAGTAAAAATACAGTATAACTCCTTCATTTAGCAAGTAAGTTCTCCATTCAATCTAGGTACTACTCCACCCCTAGAGAGTACATTCATTTAGTCAGTCAAAGTCTCTTCTCAAATGGGGATCAGTTTCTCATCATAAACAAAGTACATTCATTTGGTCGTTCAAAGAGCACAAAAAGCCCAAAGGTTTCCCACCTAGGACACAAAGTAATTACAATACAATCCATTAACACCAAGCACTTTCTCAAAAGCGGCAGGAGAACACAAAAGGTCATCTACCCTTAAGCTATAACAAGGTCAAGATATTTCATCATTGAAAACCCAAGGAAAGGCCCTTCTTTCATCTTCACTCTAGGCAAGCCCTCAGCAATCTCAGTTCCTGGGGAGACAAGGTTCAATAAAGTCATAGCCAGTGGCCCAAGTCACTCTCTGCCTGTAGAACAGTCCCAGAACCCCTGAAAATATCAGCAAGGCCCTCTTCCAGGATTTCTGTGAAGGTACCACAAGAAAATTCTCCTTCAGGGCTTCTGAACCAACAGCCAGGTTCCAGGACCTCTACAACAGCAGCACTGTCCTTCACCACCAGGTGAATCTGGCAAAACAACATCAAAAGAGACAGACAAAATACCAGCACCACAGCCATGCCTCCTCAGTTCTTGGCAGCTCTGGGTGGCAGTTCTCAAAAGTCCTGGGCAGCTCCAATGGGCTCTCAGCAGTCTTTCTCTGAGCAACTTAGGCTCCATGATACTGGATACAGCTCTCCCAAAGTCCTTCCAGTCTTCTCCAGGCTTGGGCCTCTCTCTCAATTCATGGCTCCTCCCAGTTCAGCCCTCTCTCTTCATGTCAACAAGTCCATCCCACAAAGGGGATTCACAAGTTCTGGATTTTAGTACTTAACCCCAAAACCAAGCCAATACAGAGGCATTTCCAAATTCCATTACCATTATAGGCATCCAGGCATTTTTCATATGTACACACACACATATGCATGTGTATACATACACACATATATCTATGTGTATATATACACACATATATACATATGTGTGTATATCTATCTATATCTATATCTATATCTATATCTATATCTATATCTATATCTATATCTATATCTATATCTATATCTATATCTATATCTATGTCTATGTCTATATCTATATCTATATCTATATCTATATCTATATATAAAATGTCTTTCTGTTTGTAAAATTCTGAAGGACCAGTGCTTAAATTTTCACAATAAGCTATATCTTCAAAGATAGTTGATTTGATCTACAAGGTCCTCATGGGCCGTTCTAATTTTGCTATATTTTGTCTATGTACAAATATTTCTTTTTGCACATTGGCATTTTTTATTAAATTTTAAAAAGTAAAAATATCTTTTTATTTTTTTTTCTTTTGCTTGTTGGAGGGAGGAAGGCCCGGCAATTGGGATTAAGTGACTTGCCCAAGGTCACAGGCTAGTAAGCATTAAATGTCTCAGGCCAAATTTGAATTCAGGTCCTCCTGACTCCAGGTCCAGTGCTCTGTGTACCTAGACACTCCCATCTTTCATTTATTTCAAAGTTGTTGTTTAGTTAATTAGCCATGTCCAAAACTTTATGGCTCCATTTGGGATTTTCTTGATGAGGATACTGGAGTATTTTGCCATTTCTTTCTCCAGCTCAATTTATAATTGAGGAAACTGAGGCAAACATGGTTAAGTGACTCGCCCAGGGTCACATAGCTAGTAAGTGTCCAAAGATGGATTTGAACTCAGGTCCTCCTGAATGTGGAGTTCACACTATGCCACACTGTGCCACCTAGTTGCCCCTTTTCAGACCCTCGATTTTAATAAGATAATTTAGCTTCAACTATATTACTTATTATTTGTTATTTAAAAGCCCTAGTTTCACTGTCTTTTTCTTCCTTTAATCCTTTTATCACTTTAATCAATCTTTAAATCACTCTTAGGAATCTTGTGGTTCTACTCTCTTTTCTGGGTCCTCATTGTACCTATCAGAATATCCTTTTCTTTTCTGGGGATCCTCAAATCATCTTTCCCTCACCATGTTTACTCGTTGTTTCAGGGGGCCTATTTTTGTGTATAAATTTCTTTTGCTATTGTGGATTGGAATTCTTGTAAAGGCTTCCATCCTTCCTTTCACTTTTTGTTGCTTTTTTATTTGTTAGATTTCTTGTGAGTTTGTGGTAATGAAAAGAAGTTGAATTAAGACATTACCTGTAATTCAGCCATCCTCCTGGGGATATCTCACTTTTCATTCATTTTAGGAACTATAATTGCACCTATTCAATTTTTCTCCCTCTGGTTTTCACTTCTTTAGAAATCCAATTTGGAAGTAATAATTGGATTAAGTCTTTTCATTTTTCCCCACTTGGTTCCTTAGAGATTGAACAGATTTCCCTGGTAGCAAAATATAGCAGTGCTTTTTTCTTAGTGGGCAGGGATTTTCTGACCACCACAGTCTTAGCAACACTGCACTGCCCAACCCTCTTTATACATTTAGCCAAGAGGCTGATTCATACTTCTTTGTAAGTTCAAGTGTCTTGATCTCTTATACTTGGCTAGTTCATGTATAAAATGACATGGTTAAGTTAAATTATCTCTAAGGTTTTTTTTACCTTTTTCCAGTTCTAAGACACTCTGATTCTCCTTCTAAACAATCTAGAGTCAGGGAAGATATGAATTCAAATCCAGCCTTAGGTAAATACTACCACTGTGACCCTAGATAAGTCTCTTAACCTCTGTTTGCCTCAATTATCTCATGAGTAAAATGGAAAACTAATAGTATCTACCCCTTCCCCACATGGTTTTTGTGAGGGTCAAATGACATAATTATACAATGCTTTCCTGAAGCACTACCCCAAATTACTTCTTATTAAAGACCATGGTACGTTACTCATTCGAAGAATATGTAATGAAATAGGCTATATATTCATTTAATAGAAGTGTATTAATATCACATTTCTACAAATGACCCTAAACCATTCCAAATATTTTAGCTATAAAATGTACATGCAATGCCAATTTGGTTTTCAAAAGAGTCCTGTGAGTTAGATATGATTATTCTTACCTAACAATTAAAAAAAACTGATGGAAAGAGAAATCATGTGAAATGAAGGAAGACATCTATAAATCAAGTATAAAAAATTAATCGCAGATAGATGATTTCAGGACTAAGAAGACTTTCTTGAATCCACATCAGTAAGTATAGAAAGCCTTCATAGGTATGGTAGGTCTCAAGGAGGTTGCCTTGAAATATTTCTCTGATTTGGAAGGCTAAGCTTGGTAACTTAAATAGGGGGAAGATGTAAGAATCTAAATGAAATTCAACTAGATTCTAAGTGTCCTAAAATTACTATGACTTTTTGACAGTACCATAACTCAACTCAACTTTTCCTGACCTACTGCTTTGAGCTAATAAACATGACAGAAAGTTTTCTATGGGTTGGGTCAGAGAGAATAGGCATCATGGTCCCTGCTTTTAAGCACCTTAAAATCAAGGTGAAAAAGCAACACACCAGCTAGAGTGGCTTGAGTTCACAATGGGAGATGTGATACTGTGAATTCAGGAGTCAATGAAAATTTACCCTCTACTAAGACCTAAATTTCCATATATACAAAGCAGGGGTTTGGGAGGTAGGCAAAGTTACTCCTAAGGGCAAAGTGAAAAATATTTAGATCTATCCTATATCTGAGTTTAATAAGAAAAGATTCATTTAAAATAAAAATAATAAAAACATTCATGAGGTGTTGAGTTCAAAAACATGAAGCAGCACAATCACATAAAGATGAACAAGAACGCTGAATAAACCTTTATACAAAAAACCTTTAATTTGAAAAAAAAGTTTTATATGAAAACTATTTGAAAATGTAACCAACACAGAATTTGCACCTATATTTCATCAAGCAATAGAAGATTACAAAAAGCCTTGAGAGCTGCAAGGCTTCCCAGTAGTCTGTGCCACAAAAATAATCTGAAATTATGATGAACAATGGGGCATCTGGAGGTATGTAATTATGATGAAATTGAGTAACATCTATAAATCAATTATAACACATTAGTTACAAATAGATTGGGTTTGGGAGGAAGTAGGCCTTCCTAAATCCATATCAGTGAACACTCATGGGTATGACAGATCTTAAGGAGGTTGTCATTTAGAGCTAGAAGTATTTTTCTGATGTAGAAGGCTCAGCTTTGTGACTTGCATAAGGGAAGCTTATAATGAATATGCACACTACATCATTGTTGCCCAACTCCAGACGCTGCTCTCATAAAAGGCAACGGGAGCTTCCCTTGGCCCAAAGGAAAATGTATGTGCCCTAGATCTACCATTCTCTGCTCTAATTATTCAAGTCACCCTTCAGATCTAACTCAATCATCAACTATATTATGAAGCCCTTTCAAAATGTCTCCAATTATCTTTCCAAAAACGATGCTCATTCTTAAAGTTGATCCTCCAAGCTCAATTTTCAGAAAATCAAATTATTGAACCATCAAACCTTAAAAATTTCTACATTAAGGCAAATGCTCCCCAAGCAGCATAGAATGCTAATTGTATAAAAACATCCAATGCCGCCTCTGTAGTTTCTTTTTAAAGACTGGGATTCAGTGAATTCAGAAACAATCTGTTTGATTACTGTTGTATGGAGGCCCCATGATGTGCATATAGAAGAGCACAGCAAGATGGAAAGAAACGTTTCCCCAACTGCCATTAAAAAAAAACCCAAACAGAAGTCTAGTGGATGCTTTGATGTTACACTAATGCAACAGATGAGGGAGAAAACACTTTATTTAGGCAACAGAAAGAGGGTTCAATTTGTGGGGGGAGGTGGTTGTTCTTTTAAAGAATAAATTAAAAATGGAAGGAAGCATTTTGGAAAATCATCTTGAAAAAAAAATCAGCATAAAAATTGGATTTCTGGAATGGATAGTGTCTCATCAATCTAAACACTCCAGGGTGTCCATCTATAGCACAGAAGGAACAATGGTTTTCCATAGCGTGTTGAAAAAGAAAATACAGACAGTGGCCAAGACCATGCTACACAATGGAGTAACTTTAAAAAAAATGATAACCCCATTTAGTCATCACCTAATAATACAATATCAACACCTCCTTCTCTCTCTGTCTCTCTGTTTCTGTCTCTGTCTCTGTCTCTCTGTCTCTCTCTCCCTCTGTCTCTCTCTTTGTCTCTCTGTGTCTCTGTGTCTCTGTCTCTCTCTGTCTCTCCCTGTCTGTATCTCTGCCTCTGTCTCTCTCCCTCTGTCTCTCTGTCTCTCTCTGTCTCTGTGTCTCTGTCTCTGTCTCTGTCTCTGTCTCTGTCTGTCTCTGTCTCTCTCTCTCTGTCTGTCTCTGTCTATCTGTCTGTCTATCTCTCTTTCTCTCCCTTCCTCCCTCCCCAAATCCAAATTTTCTCCACAAATTTCTACTCTAATGCCTCATCATAGTGTGGAGTTATCTTGGAGTTCTTAGAGCTTATGACAACCAACATAAGCTCCCTCAGGTTCTATCTGCATTACCAGAACCATAGAGGTAAGAAGAGAGAAGCTAATCACCAGGAGACTGACCATATAATCATGAATTCAGACATTGGCAATGTATTAAAAAATGACAAATATAAAACAGCTTTCAGAAGATTCCATATGTTTGCATAGTGGCAGTGGCTGAGTGTTAGGGGAAAAAACAAGAAGCAGATACTCTAACCATCTACAAATAATTCCTTAGTTGTTGGCACCTGTAATGTTAATTAATTTGTTTGCTCAGATGTTAAGTAGATCCTAGTAACCTATTGTTAAGTACAGAATTCTGTCCATTGGTGAAAAGGTGTGAATTCCCCTGTGACTTGGAAGAATGCTATTGGCTGAGACACTCCCCTGAACCATGTTGACTTGGGAGAAGGCCAGTTTTTATAAGCAGGAGAAT
>CM053595.1:302421121-302446674 GCA_028646575.1 Pseudocheirus occidentalis
AGACTTTCCTTGTTCTGAAGATTGTATATAATATTGTGAACTGTTGAAACTGTGAACATTGTACTGAATAAAGATTTGTAATGGAATAAACAGAGTGTTCACTAATACTGTGTAATCCGAATCTTAACAGCTCCTCACAGTAGCATTATCTCAGGAATCTACTGCTGATTGGCTTTACAGCACCCTAATTGAGATGCTTACCTAGTGAATAAATGGACACTGTGCCACCTAGCAACTGTAAAAACATGGCTCAGTAATAAGAAATGAAAAAAAAAACTGAAGTCATACAGAAGCAATGTGACTACACTTAATATTTTCTTCAGTGATACAGGGCATGATAAGCACCTAATAATGCCATACACAAAAATAAAATTAACTATTCTTTAACAGAGAAGAAATAATTAGTAACTAAAGTGGAGGAAATTTCTGAATCAGTTGTGAACATTCAGATACAGCAAACAATTAGAAAAGAGCAAAATAGAACTTCAAAAAAGATGATGAAGCATTCAACTGGAAGAACCTTCAATTGACCTATTTAAACAAGTTGTTGACATTAATAAATGGAAAATAGATGAGGGAACAAATAGTAACATGGACAACTACACTTCCTAACAAAGTTTATACATTTTTAAGTCAATCACCACAACAAGGAGACAAATAATAAACAAACTTTTGATCTCTTAACCAAGCAGGGAGATACGGTAGATGGTGGAAACATCAGTTTAGAACATAAAATAATTTGTGGAAATCTCATGCAGGAGGATGGCAGAAAATAATAAAGAAGTATTTACTAACAACAACAATGAATATCAATGAAAAGAAAATAAGTATACAGAATATTAGTCAAGATAATGAAACCAGATCTTCCACAGAATATTAAAAAATGAAACTAGGAGAACAAAAATATAAAGAAATTAAAAGGAAAAAAACATAAAATGCCTTTTATAAATTCTTTTTCACCACCAATTTTGAAAAAAAAAGACAATTTCTTGCATTGTACATGAGAAAGTATATACAGAATGAAAGATTTGCAAAGAAGTTGAACTACATGAATAATGATATCATCATCATAATTACCAACAGTAATGATTTAATATGTCACGTTGGGGATTAAGTGCTAGGAATAAAAAAAAGTCCCTGTCCTGTAGAAGCACACATTCTATTGGGGAAGACAACATATATACGCCACAGAGACAGAGACAGAGAATAATAGTGGAGTTGGCAGGGTGGGACAGGACTTAAGGCCTCTTGAAGAAGGGGATACTTGGGAAGTGCTTCATTCAGAAGGTGACACAATTTTAAATGCATGAAAAGTTTAATTCACAATATCTGTGAAGGAGGAGATGGATTAAACATCTGTGGGAAACAGTAGAAATTATAATTTCTAAAAAAAGGGGGAGTGATTGTGGCAATACCCAGAAATACTAATCCATGAACTCACTTGCATTTGTGCAAAATAATTACCATTGTAATATATGCTGTTTTCAATGCATCGATGTTCAAGGTGTAAGAAGGGGAGGTGGGCCTTTAACAGAAAACCTTTAACCCAAATGAGTTATGCAACTGACTGAAAGAGAAAAAAAATAAGATCCCCCATATTGATATTTTTTTTTGGTTACTATGAAAAATAAATTTTTTGGGTAGAGTAAATTGCTCCCCTAATAGCTATCTTCCAATAAAGTGTTGCTTATGCATATGTAAAAAAAATCAGGAACTATTATTTTGGAAGACACAACAAAAGAAATCACATTTTGCAATAACCTTCTGTTCATGCTTCTAAGTCCAGTCCATATGAGAGAATTTAGGAATAAACATCTGATGAGTAATATAAACTAAGGCAAAAAAAAATTGGGACACATTTGCTCACAGGGACTTCTAATTGTGTTAGATATTCAGCAGTGTGCAAACTGAAGGAATCCAATCCTTACAGATTATGAGGTCATCTACATATTAAGAGTTTTGCCCAAGACTGAGGTACTTCAAGTTTGTGAACATGGAATAGTGTCTTAGATGAACTATAAAACCATATTGAAGAGTTTGTCCTAACTATTCACATAAGAAAAATCAAATGGATGAAAAATGTTTGTGTACATTACAACATTCATTGTGGCAGATATTCAACAGAGTGAGCCATTCAGTACCTATATTCTAGACAATAAGCTGGACCCAATATTTGGAAGGAAGATACCAGACTGGGTTGCCTTTGGGAAATTGTACAGTGCTATGAATGATACCAAGCTTCTCTCTGAAACAAAGGTTCATCTTTTTGAACATCAGCATTTTTTAGGGAGTGTAGTTTGACTTCAGGTCATATGGTAACAGAGTCTCCAAAGAATTATAGTTGTATGTCACTGAAGAGCAATGGAAAGTGGCTAGGTTGACATGAGAATGCTTCAGCACATTACCAATGAAGAATTCCCTAGGAGGTGTGGCATAGCCTCATAGAAACATAGGATTTCAGAGGTGGAAAAAACTTCAGTTGCAATCTAGTCTATTCCATTTCCCAAAAAAAATTCCAGCTACAACAGACACAACAACAGACCATTTGGCCTTTGCAGGACAATTGCTGGCATAAGGGAAGCTGCTATATTGCAAGGTAAGTCATTCTCGTTTGAGGTAGCTGGATTATTAGAGACATTTTCTTTAAATATAAACTTTTCTCTTTGCATCCTCTACTTATTGCTACTAATTCTGGCCTCTGGGGTCAAACCAAATAAAGATAATTAATCCCTCTGTCCCAGAAATTGAAATCATGTCTTCCATAAACTGTCTCCTCTCCAGGCTAAAAACCCACAGTTCCCTCATTTGACTTCTACGTAATATAAACTAAAGACCATTTATTAGTTCAGTTGTAATCCTCCACAAGCAAGCAATTTGATGCAGAGAATCTACTCTACAACCGGTAGTATGCTAAGAACTCATCAAACAATAGCCTTCATAAACTGTGGAACCAAACAATATACACGAGGTGTGCTCTGGTGCTAGCAGAATCTAGAGAAGATGCTCTTAAACGTTTTGGTGTCATGGATACCTTAAGGTTTCTGGTGAAAGCCACAGAGCCCTTCTCAGAAGGATGTTTCTAGATGCATCAGATGAGATACACAGGTTCCAAAGGAAATTAATTATATTAAAATAAACAACTTTAATTCATCCACCAAAATTTGCACCCCTGCTGAAATCTATCTAGTTCACATACTCAAAGTTAAGAAACTCTGGTCTGGTAGGACAATCACTTGCTCATTGTTTGAAACTGTCTCCCTCTCTCAATGCAATCCAAGACCCCAATCATATTTCGGGCAGTCATATCATACTGCTGACTTGAATTGAGCTTATACTCCTTTTCTCCAGATGTGTTTCACGTAAACTGGCATCTAGCCATCACTCTCCTATATTATTTCTGAGATAACAATTTCTTGATTTCAAAGGTAGACCACTAGTTACTACTATGAAATTTCATCTTATGAGATTCACCCTAATTGTTTATCCTGTTAAGATCTTTTAAAGAAAGGTTGTCATAAAAGAGATACATCACTAGAAAAGAGGGATCTAAGTGATGTACTGAATTAGTGGAATAATGAATGTGTGGAAGCAACCAAGAATCCAGAGTCTTAGATAGGGTAGAGTTATAATCTATACTCCTTGATGGGGCACATTAATGACATCAGGGATCCACCAAAACAATAATATAGAATTAATATTTCATATATATTTTCCATGACCTAAGGGAACATGCTACATTCTCGAAAATTCAACTTTGGAAAAGAAATAATTATTTAAAAAATATGCACAGTGAATCACGTAAATGCTCGCTAAATAAACTGTTATATGTGAATGTCAAATACCGTAGCCCAAAAATAACTTTTCAAGGGAGCATGGGAAATTGTCACATTAAAATATGGCACAACATATCAAGAGGAAGAGCCTGGAGTGGTCTATTCCATTTTATTAAATTTAATTTTTCTTTGACGCATGTCTGCTGCCAACATATCTTTTGTCACTATTCACTAGATTACTTCCTTCCTTTCCTTTCTTCTTTTTCCTCCTTCCTTTTTTCTATCACTCTCTTCCTTCTTCTTTCCTTCTTTCCTTCCTCCTTTTCTTCTTGCCTCCCTCCCCTCATCACTCCCTTCTGTCTATTTTCTGTTTCTCTGGTATTGTTAATCATGACCTCATTCTATCTGATACAATTTGGGTTTTATGCCAAAAAAAATGTTTTTCCACTTAGCATATCATCATGGCCTTATTTGCTTTCTCCTTGACTACTGTGTTCTTCCTTTTCAAAAGGAACACTGATCAATAAGAATTAACTGCTAAAAGTTATTTCTGCTTGCTTTGAAAAAATCAGTTAGTGAGCTAAATGCCTAATTCAAAGGGGAAAATATTTGAAACATAGATTTATTTGCTCAAGCACCTTTACCAAAAGCTAGAGAATACAATGAGCTACCCCTCTACATTAAAACCATTAGGGTGTGTGTGTGTGTATCTGTCTGTCTGTCTGTCTGTGTCTGTGTCTGTCTGTTTCTGTGGCTGTGTCTGTGTGTGTTTTCTATTGGGTTCTACAACTTAGTTTTATACACATTTGAACGTATGTGTATTTCTAATACCTTACACGACATTTGCACTTTCTGGTGGTTGGATTCTCAGGGGATTTTCATAATTTTCACAATTATTTATCTAAACAGTGTCATATTCTGGGGGCTCGTTTTTCTAAAGTGAATTCTTTACTGGGATTCAAAAACCTTCTACTTTGCTACAAGGTATCCTCACCAGAGAATGTTAAACTTCTTGTTTTGTTGATTTAATACAGGATTTCCCCGTTAGCTCTATTAATCTTATTATCCCAGCATGACACAATCCCTGATGTTTCCTTCCATCTTTAATTAAAATGACCAGCCTTGGTCATCTCTGACCCTACATTATTTTTAGGGGCTCTTATGCCCCATATGTAGGATAAAGTTTTTCCCAGGCTCAGAAATTAGTCTGCTTCCTAGGCAGGAGTAATGTAAAGATCAATGAGTCCACAGTTCAGTTGGCATAATAGGAAACTCTTGATTTTGGACCTACACTGATCTTAAGTCACAGCTTTTCTAGTAACTGAACTTAGTATCCCAATAACCTATACTTACAGTTAATTCTCTAGTTTTTGTTAAATGACTCCATGCCTTGATCCACAGACCCAGGGACCTGTCTTCTTCTCAATCTATTATTCTTTGCTTCTGTCTCACTCCTCATGATCTCATATAGTGTTTTCTTGGAAAAGATACTGGAGCGGTTTCCAATTTATTTCTCCAGCCCATTCTGTAGATGATAAAACCCAAACAGGGTTAAGTGACTTGCCCAGGGTCACTCAGTGAGTAACTGTCTGAGGTCAAATTTGAACTCAGGTCTTCCTGATTGTAGATCCAGCACTATGCCCACTAAGTAACCTAGCTGACTTCCTCCCAATAATTCACAGAAGATTAGTCATGTCTTGAACTCAATGATTTGTGATTGCTGTCTGCTACCAGATACTCTCAATGAAAATCATTTGTCTATAGTCTAATCCCTGCCACCATGATGTCCAAGATGCAACTCTTCACTTAGCTTTCTACGACTGCACTTCCCTGACATCTTTCTTGGTATATTTCTGTCTACCACTTGGCTATCTAGATACAACATTCCCTGTGTCGGCAGGTCCTTAGCCTCCGCATCACCACCTGTACAATTGGGAACAGCACATGTACCATTTTCTTTCTGTGTTATTACTACTATATTACTTTACCAACAACCCATTCATACAGACATCCTTCTTTTGCCCACTGGTGGAATCTTCCTGTGGCAATAACCAGAATAAGTGGTTTCTCTCAGTTTACCAGCCCTTGCCAAGCCACACTGTACCCATTTTTCTACATACCCAAGTTGATATTCATTACACAAGGAGTGTGATGAAGCCAAAAGATTGATTCAAACCTCAGCTCTTCCGTCAACTAGTTTGTGTGACTCTGAAAAGAATACTCAGAATTTCTGAGCTTTCACATACATAAAATGGGGATGATACTTCAATTATTTCCTACATAAATTGTATTTTAGCTATATCAATTTTTACATGTAAATGTAATAAAAATGACTATGATGAATATTTTTTTCCTAAGTGTAAACTAAATATTTTCTTTCTTGGCTCCATATCTATCAAGATTGCCACCCCTGCCATTAATATAGCTCTAGTCTGAATGGTAGATCAATATGTCAGTCCAATTTTCTTCAGGAATGCGTCAAAATCTGCTCAAAACTCACCAGTCTCACAATACTCAACATAGGTAGTTATAGCCACTCTGTTGTTGGGGAAGGAGTTTGGGTGTTAGGAGGTGTTGATATGGCTAGATAGCACAGTGGCTAGAATGCTTGGAGTCTAGAGGACCTAAGTTCCAATTCTGTCAAATATGTAACAAACTATGTTTCCTTTATGCCTTAGTTTCCTTCTCTATAAAATTCAGAGATTGGATTCAGTGGTCCCCAAAGGTTCCAACTAGCTCTACACTGAAGATTTTATGATCAATCCTCTTTTGGTAAATGGTACCAAATGGTACCATGGTACAGTTAGTACACAGCATTCCTCTTTGTCTCAATGATGAAATTATCCATCCCTGACTTTGCTTGGCCAGCAGAGACAATCTTAGGCAGAGACATTGAAACACTGGAGGCCCCTACATGTTATAACTTGCCTTGGGCTTCTCACTCTCCAAGAATGTAGGGTGCCCATGTAGGGTCCAATGTCTCATTCAGATAAAATCTAGTTCAAATGAATATTAAAAAATAGTTCAAGAGTCAGAGCAGTTGAGTGAGATTATAGAAGCAAAGTAAAGATTAAAGGAATGCATATATTAGAGCTAGAATGGAGCTCAGAGGCCACATAGTCAACCTCCCACCCCCAATTAAAAGATAGGGAAACTGAAGCCTAGAGAAAAATGAAGTATTACTCAAATAGCAAGAGAAAGATGCAGGATTGGAATGCAGATCCAGGATAGCTTCAAGTCTTATGCTCTCTATCCACCCCAGTCCATAAGTACATGCCCTGTTGAGATGCCTATCTTCATTTATTTTGAAATTCCATTTAATGGATTAAGCTACCTCTTTCTCTACTTTCTTACAACAAAGTGCTGGCTCATGAAATCCAAGCAAACTAAATCGTTCAGCCAACTTGCTTATTCAATCATCCTTTAGCCCAGGGACAGATATAGCCTCAAGGAATACAGCCCAAGATTATAAAGTCATGGTGACCAAGACAAATTTGCAGCATTGCTAAATGACCACAACTAAAAATATCAATTTTGATCCTGAATTCTGGAAACTTCAAAGTTGCTACCCACAGAGTATGGAAATGTATGAGGAGCTGATTGAGAAGCTTCCAGGTGTGTTACCAAGGATGCATTTCCTTGGAGGAAACTTTATCATTTAGAAATTAAACAGATGCTTTGCTGGAACTTAATTCAAAGTACCTTGTTTGCGTACATCCTCTACAGCAGTGACCAGCTCTTCTTTGAGATCTTGACTTTCTTTAGCAATCTGTTCACCTTTTTCTAAGAAATTCTGGGTAGCCTGTTCCACAGAAGCAGCCAAAACGTGAGCTTTCTTAGATCGTCCCTTCTTCTTCCCTGATGGCCCCTTGTTGCTTGTATTGACCAGGGTTGTCACCTGTAAAAAGAAAAATTAAGATGCTTTTACATCATTATAAAGAACATATATAATTTGCTCTTGTAGCATGTCATCATTGCATATTTGAACATTCAAAGGCAGGCTATCTTTAGTAGATTACATCATTTGCACTATCTTGCCTATTCTCATAATTTTATGGAGAGAAACCAATGCATTGGCAAGTGAACAGGAGCTTTTTACCAAACAGAACATATGGAAAGGTTCAGATTGGGGGTGGTGCCAAATATAGTCAGGCATATATCGAGGGCATGGAAACTATCATTTGGTCCTAATCCCGGATATGTTTTTACTGAATGTACTTTGAATGGGATGAGACAGGTGCTCATGGAAACTGATCAAGTCATAGAGCCATTTGTGGTTTGATTTTTATTTATTTGATCGCTTTTAGAGATGGCAAGCGTTTTAGAACTCCATGGAGTCCAAGCCGTTTATTTTTTGATGATGAAACTAAGATAATGAAAACTTAAGTGTCTTACTCAGTGCCCATATGACTAATAAGTGTCTGAGGTAGGATTTGAAACCAAGTGTTCCTTACTCACGGTATCCATTATTCCATACTGTCTTTTAAATATAAATTTGAACTTGTCTCTGAGTTACTTAGCTCCTGGACAGGCAGGCTAGAAACCAGTCTTGGGAGCAGCAAAGGATCATTTATCAAATGCTCAAACTTTAAAATTGACCTACTATATCTCAGAATATACTAGATGGTTCTATTTTGCTGATGAAATCAGAGGTCCATTCCCTTTACCTCTCTGAAGTGATCTTATTAAAAGAAAATGCTGTCATTTTGTCTTGAGATAAATACCAATTTAGCCCTTTGCTTATTTTCTTAGCTCAGATATAGAAAAGACATGAGATTTTCATTTTTCTTGTTGACCCAAATGGGATTGTTATAGCACATGCTGTTCAAGTTCACAAACCTTTTAAACTCTCCTTTTGGTATTAGACAATCTGATAGATGGGTTGATTCAAAGATTTGATTATACATTTTAAAACAATTATTATAAATACTAGAACTTTGTTGGTGTGGTGCCAAACAAAATTACTCCTTAAATCAAAGATGCAATGTGATTATGGTAACAGAGCTAATGAATGTCCTGGGAGAACAAATTAAGGAATGTGTAACAGACAATTTCCTATATTTCTAATTGGAAATGATTTCCATACTTGGATCATTTTACAAGGAATTCTGAAAGTTACATCTCCTAGCTTTGCTTTCTACCTATCAGTAATTGTTGGTTTTAATCCCAGCTCCCTCCCTTAATCTTCAAAATATCATATTCCAGGTCCTTCAATCCCTCAGTGTAGCAACTACCCAGCAAAATTGAGCATATTATTCCAGGGGAAAATATGGTCATTCAATGAGGTGGAAGACTTTCAAGAATTCTTGCTGAAAAAACTAGAGCTGAAGAGAAAATCTGACAATCTACCTATCAGTAATTTTGCTAAGATTCTGTTTGCCAAAAGTCAGGGATGACATTAATTCTATATTGTTAATTAGTCTCTTTCAAAGGGTGCTGAAATTGTGTTCCCTGATTTTTCATGATTTAATGATAAAACATTTATACTGGAGGATATCTGAAATGCTGATTCTTATAACTTTATAGCTGGTGAAACACTTTGACTATTACAGTCAAATCAAGATATTTACAAGTCTTTACTAGCAGGCCACTTCAGAGCATCATGGGTTTGAAGGTGGAAGGTATCTTAGAGCTGATCTAGTCCAACTACACCAGTTTTTACGAAAGAAGACAAGGCCCAGAAGTTTGAAGAGAGTTGCCAGCGCTGAAAGTAGTAGTGTCAAGATTGGAATCCAGATCTGCTGACTCCAATAAATGATGATTAATTGATTGACTGCTCATTCCACACTACTCTATTTCACAAATGGTAAACAAAACCAGAAGAGAAAGTTTTAATTATGTTTATAATTATATTATATGTCTAAGTAAATTAGCTGAGAAATACTCAATGTTGTGTTGGGGGCCATTGTTATAGGAAAGAATTGTCATTGCTATAGGAAAGAATAAATAGCTAACATGAAGGTTGAAGTAACAAATAAGAGAAAAAAACAATACTATAAATAAATTAGAATAATGAAGGGCAGAGAAACAACTAATCAAAACCCTAGAGACGAAACACTGCCACATAAAAGTTCAAGAAAAATGTGTAGGTAGATAGACAGACAGACAGATAGATGATAGATAGATAGACAGACAGATAGATAGATAGATAGATAGATAGATAGATAGATAGATAGATAGATAGATAGATAGATGATAGATAGACAGACAGATAGATTATAGATAGACATAGATAGATAGATAGATAGATAGATAGATAGATAGATAGATAGATAGATAGATAGATAGATGTATACCAAAAATTCAAACAGGGATTACGTCTAAACAATGTAGAAAGAAAAGTGCTCCATATTCTGATTCTTACAGGATGAAGTCAAATCCCCCTCTATTAGCAGAGTTGCCTCAAAGATCCTTTCAGTGAGTCTACACCAGATGAGCCAGCATCAAAATACTTTCATTCAATTATAAAAACTGATCCTTTTATCTTCCTGTTCAACAGTCTGCTGAACATTCAACATAAAAAGACCCCAGGATAGGAACTTGTCCCACGGCCTTTGCTTTCTGAACTCCAGCAAAGAGAAGATGAGAATGAAATAAAAACTAACCTTAATATAATGTTTTCAAGTTTGAAAAGCATTTTATATAACTTATTTGAACTTAAATACCTTCATGAGGTAGGTTGCAACTCTATTTTGAACAATAGTAAACTAAGGCAGAGAAATTAAGTGACTTGCTTGTCACACAATTAGTAAATATCTAATGTTGGGGATTTGGATGCATGGTTTTCCTGACTCTGAGTTCTCCAATCAACAATGCATCAATTGTTGCCTTTGTCAAAACTGATTCCCCTTACAAATTGGGTAGAAAGAAAAGAAGCCGCACAGTTATTACCAACTTTTTTGTCTCTATAAGCATAGGAAAAAGGCCAGATTTTCCTTATTAGATGTTTCTATTTTCCATCCATCAATCATTAAGCATTAAGTGCCTACTGTTCCAAGAGATGTTTATGACTAAGAGCCCTCATCAAGTACAGAGCCAGTATTCTCTTAGGGAACTTCAGTAATTACTTCATAAACCTTTTCCCTCAGGCCTGTTTCTCCCTCACCTCCTCCACCATAAAACATTTTCTTTCAAATAACACACAAACTCCTTTTTCGTCAATGGACAAGGAAGGCAAATGGCTAAGTCAGTCAATTACCATTTATTAAGTGGCTGCTAAGTACCAGATACTGTGCTAATCACTGGGGATGCAGAGAAAAGTAAAACAAAATAAAACATAAAATAAAAGCAAATATAATCCCTGTCTTCACGAAGCTCCATCTAAGGAGGGAGACAACATGCAAATGTGTATAAACCATAGATGTGTGTACACACATCTATATTGTATATATGTATACATGTGTATATATACATATATAGTCTATATGCTACGTATGTGAATGGGTACACATGTATAAATATGTATGTATGTGTGTCTATATACATGCATACATATATAGACACAAATGCACGAATGCATACACACAAAGATATAACAAATAAGAAGTAGTCTCAAAGAAAAGAAACTAAAATTAAGGTGGACTGGGGAAAGAAATTCTTGCTAAAAATGGGACACTATAAAACATGCCTTCCATTTACAATGAGAAAAGCTCTCATTCTTTAACATTGTGCTTTTTGTCTGCCAAACTAAAAGAGTATCTCTATGAAGAATACTAAGAAATCAAGAGCTTTAAAAGCTTTAAGAAAACATTCATTACATCTTTCAAGACTTGGCTAAATGCCATGAAATGTCTTTATAGGTAAGATTTTAACTATAAAGATTTTGTAAACCTGAAATACACTTACATTTTGCAAAAAAAAAAAAGAGCACTTGAGTGCTTTGGGGAAGTGGTCTTTGGAAAGCCACCATGTTCTTCCACTTTAATAAATTCACAGTAAAGACATGGGCACCCGCCTCATGGTGAGGGGCTTTCTATTCAAACTTTTACTCACCCAGTGTTATCTTCCTTAGATATTAATTAATTTCATTTTATGAATGACTTACAATCATGAGAACACTATTTCCTCAAAGGATTCCTGTTCCAACCAGTCATTTTGCTCTATCCATGGCACCTATGCCTAGATCTCATAGTCACGACACTCGGTATTCACTGATATGACAAGGTAGTTCACAGATCTATTTTTCTTTTTTCTTTTTCAGTTTATTACCAGCAGTAGAAAACTAGTTTTCTAAATTAACCCTATTAGCTATTAACAGCATTGGAAAAGTTTCCACAATGATCAAATCAAGGAAGTAGGATATGCAACATTATTAATTATTAATATGTCCAAGAATCATTTTGTTAATTATCAGAGAGAGTTATCAAGGTGGCGCATTATCCAAATTCCTACCTGCCAAATCAGCAATGACCAGAATTAATCCAATGGTCCTAAGCATTAGACAAATCAGTAGAAACTAAAGTCCTGTTTCCAAAACTTTACTGATTTATTTATTTAATAAAGAATGCTTATCAGTTCAACCAGCATGAATATATAGGAAGCTGATTAAGGTATTTTAAAATCTAATTCATACTGTCATAATATCCTTACTGACATTAGAGGCTATCCAATTCAACTCATTCATTTTACACTGGAAAACTGAGGTTTCAGAGAGGTTAAATGACAGGCCAGGATTTGAACCCAGATCCACTGATTCTTTTGGTGGCAGCTCGAAGGCACAGTAGAAAGTCTATCCAGCTTATAGTCAGGAAGACTCATCTTTGTGAGTTCAAATCTGGCCTGGTCTGGCTTTTGAAATTTATTAGCTATGTGACCCTGGGCAAGTCACTTAAACCTGTATGCCACAGTCCCTCATCTGCAAAATGAGCTGGAGAAAGAAATGGCAAACCATTCTAGTATCTTTGCAACAAAAACCCTAAACAGGATCACAAAGAATTGGACGTGATTGAAACCAATGAATAACCACCACTGTCTCTTAATCTAGCACATACAGCACTTCCACTTAGAGTATTAATTTAAACTTTTTGTTATATTTTGCCCTTGAAAATGACATGCATCCTGGCTGTCAAGTGACTCTAACCACGTGGCCACTACATCACACCTTTTCTAAGCAAGCCTAGACTTGAATTTGGGTTCACCCTGTTGGTGTTTGTTCTTTCCCGAGCTTGGGTAAATGAGTGTTGATCCTAAAATGGATGTGTCCAGGACAGAAGGCAGCCTTGTGATTTCCAGCAGGATAGGGCCAGCTGCAACGAGCTTGAAATGCCAAACAGATTCTAGAGGAAGTAGTGCACTCCTGTCATTTACTGATTATTGGGTGGCATACTTAGACCTGCAGTTTAGGAAGTCAATTTGGCATCTGTGCAGTGGCTACATGGGAATGTGAAGAGCCCATACACCTAAGGAAATCATTTAGGAGTATGTTGTCCTAGTTCAAGCAAATGATAAGTCCTGAACTTGGGGAGAGGGTGGGGCGTGAAGGCAGTGATTGTATGAGAAGCAATAATAGAGATATTTATGAGAAATGCATTAGAATAAAATTAATAAATATTTGGAGAATGATTGGATATCTAGAATCAAGAAGTTTTCAGATAAGACACTGAGTAACATGGGAGCCTGGGAAGTTAATGACAGCTTCAACAGAAATAGAAGAGTTTTGAAAGAAGTCTCTTCTGGACTAATTCAGTTTGTGATACCTACAAGATGCTGAATGTAAAATGCCCAGTTGGCAATTGGATAGGCAAGACTGAAGCTCAGTAGAAAGAAGGGCTGGAGATATTTGTTGGGCACAATGTGCAAAAGCAGGATAAAAAGCTTCAGAATTAGAACTTTGTAACTAAGTATTATTAGTTAGGACATCTTACAATCGGCTTTTAAAACACTGAGTTTACTTGTCTTCCATTTCCTACTGAATTGCAATCTCCTTGAGGACAGCAGGATTTGTCTTTTTCATCCTTGTAACACATAATAACCAACCCTCTATACATTCAACATACTAAGAGGGTTTTTTTAATTAAATAGGGGATGAACTAGAAAAGCATTTTGGAAGCACTCACTACCTCAGACACTGTGCAAAGACACATACACAAATATACATACAAGGATGCAAGAAGACAATGCATGGAAAGGAGAGTTGGCCATGGAGTATATTGGTTATGTTGAGTGATTTCTGTTCTCAGAACTAAAGACACAAGAGCATGGGGGAGGGTGTGAAGATTACCTGTGAGTAGCATGGTGAGTCTGGGAGCATTCAGGCTACATAAAGTGACTGCTCACCAACCAGAAGCCCAGAGTACCAGCAGAGAGACTTGGAGTGTTACCCAGCAGCACAGGCATGTGAATCACAGCAGGCTGCAGATGTCCAGAGCGGGGCATGCATGACATAACATATGGAAAAATTAAGACTGAGGTCTGAGAGAAGACATTTCAAATAGTCTTCTACAAAAGTCATTCTTGTTTTGGAGGTGACCCTTAGAAATAATACCATTGGGCTTTATTAGAGCCTACCTTGCAAGAAAGAGGTCCATGAACAAGCTGTACTTCTACTTTGGGAGAATGTTCTGCTAAGTTCACTGAGGATCATCACCAGATAAACATTAAGCACAAAATGAAGATGTCAACCCCCCACCCCAAATATAACAACTCAAACTAAGGCTAACCAAGACAAAGCAAGGATTGAGGAGCATTGGTGTGTGGGTGTGTGGGTGTGCGGGCGGAGTTATGCCAACCAAGGGAATCATAGACCTTTACATGCAAGTAAGAAGAATGTATATAAAATCAGACTTGAAAATCTGACTTCATTTCAACCACTCACTTCTCCATTTTCTTTTTTTCTCCATTTTTAAATTTACGGAATAAGACAAGCATTTCCAAAACATAGTATAAAGAAAAAGGATGATTCCACATGAAACTGCATATCTATTATGTACAACTTATTACTTTTAATCCTATAATAAAAGCATTGTGTAATTTTTCCCCTCCCCCTACCCTAGAGATTGTCACCAGGTCACCACTGGACACAAATAAGCAGAGAGACAGACAGACAGACAGACAGATAGATAGATAGACAGACAGACAGACAGACAGACAGACAGATAGATAGATAGATAGATAGATAGACAGACAGAAAGATAGAGAGATAGAGAGAGAGATAGGCAGATAGAGATATAGGCAGACAGAAAGACAGACAGGATAGACAGACAGACACAGACAGACAGACATATAGAGAGGACAGACAGATATATAGACAGACAGATAGACAGACAGACATTATTTATATAGAGACATGTGTATGTATATATGTGTATATATAAGTGTGTATATTCATACCATATACATATATATGTCAAATGATCCTATATACACTTTCATTTCTCAGTCCTTTCTCTAAATGATGATAACATCTTTTTTTGTGCTTTACAGTTAATTTGGGTATTAACAATAGTGAAAGTGACTTAATTCAAAGGCATTCTTAAAACAAAATGACTATTACTGTATACAGTGTGCTCTTGCTTCTGCTCATCTTATTCTTCGTTGTTTCCTGCGAGTCTTTGCATGTGTTTCGAAGATCACTGTGCTTATCATTTCATATAGCACAGTATTATTCTACCACAATCATATACCACAACTTGTTCTGTCCTTCCCCAATTGAAGGACATCCATGCAACTTCCACTTCCTTGCCATCCCAAAGAGAGCTTCCCCATCTTCTCAATAGTGAGATATTTGTAAATCCCAGTTCCTGGGATTTCGTAGTCGATATATAAACTAATCTTTTCTTCTTTCTGTCCTTCCCTTCTTTCTTCTCTCCTTCCTTCCCTATTTTGTTCCCCCCCACCTTTCCTCCTTCCTTATTTTTTTCCCTTCATCCCTTCCTTCTCATACTTGCAGCATACTGTGATTAGGATGGTTGTCCCAACTCCTCCACCCCTTAGCTGTTCAAATGTTTAGTATCACAAAAGTTTGCCACGGGTAGCGTTTGACCTATGAAATAAAACTGAAATGAATGTTTCAATTTATGTGTGGGTTTTCAATGATCATTTTTATATCTAGTCATCATTAGCATGGATATAGAATAGTTTTGAGAACTCCAGAGATACAAAGCTTAATCAGCTAATTTGAATATGCTTATTTTAGGACTAAGAGGATAAAATTTTTAAAAAGTGAGAAATTATATCAACATCTGGAGCCTGAAGTAGTTTTGAAATAAGGTTGTTGAGCTGATAGAACAAATTTGTAAAGTTTTAACATTTTAAGGGAAAGATGAGTCCCTTGGAGTCAAGAGGCTGACATTTAAATCAATGAACTGCAGTTCTTTTACAGGGTGGCAAGAGAAGGGCATAAAGAGACAGAAGCAGCAGAGGCAGGTAATGGTAAAATAGGAGAAAGGTACTGTTCGAGGCAGTCAGGTGACTGAGGACTTCATCGGGGTGATTTCTGATTGGCTGGGGTAAATTGATCTAACTGGCCAGGAGCTCTAGTTAACATATTAATCTAGTCTTGGGTACTTCTTTGATAGCTTTTAGGGTTTTCTTGGCAGAGATACAGGAGGGGTTTACCATTTTTCTTCTCCAGTTTATTTTACAGATGAATGGTTAAATGACTTGCCCAGGGTCACACAGCTAGTAAGCCTCTGAGGCCATATTTGAACTCTGGAAGATGAATCTTCCTGAGTCCAGGCCCAGAGCTCTATACACTGAATCAAGGAGCTGCTCTTGGAACTACCTAAAGTTGGAGAAAGAGGAAGTGCTGAATAAGAACTTGTGACTCTCTGCTGCCCCTTCTGGTTTGAGAAGGAAAAGCAAAGGATCTCTGTGGCTGTGTTGGCATATTGGTGAAAAGACCCCAGCATCCCTGTGTGCTAATAATTGGCTGCTCGGGGCTTTATAGTTCAGAGATAGTCAATTGATAAACTTTGTGGTTCTTTAGCTGAATGAGAATAGGGCTAACAGTCAATCAGGTAATTTCACATTTTTTAAGCCCTAAGGTCCTACTAAGTGCTAGGCACTGTGCTGTGGTGGATACAAAGAAAGGTGAAGTGAGGCACATGTAAACATTATATAGAAAATATATACATACACACACAGACACACATATTAGCAAAAGGGGCATTCACCTTCTTCAAGAAGGTAAAATTTTAGTAGAGACTTGAAGGATATCAGGGAATCCAGGAATCTGACTTGAGGAGGGAGAGAATTCTGGGCAGAGAAGACAATCAGTGAAAGTACTTGGAGTTAGGGCTTGGGAGATAGAATGTCTTCTATTAGAATCAGCAAGACTATCAGTGTCACTTTCTCATAGACTGTGTAGATGAGAGTGAAAGGATAAGGAGCCAACCAAAGAGTCTGCTTAGAAAGGGCTGTCTAATCCGAGTTGAAGATTCCCAAGGGAATAGGGATCCAATGGAATTAATTGGATAGGGAGTGGGGGAGATATGGTCAGAACAGTGATGGTTAAAAACACAATTCTTTTGTAACTGGTATAAGCCCAACCAAGCTGGCTGAGGTGAGAAACAAGTACTTTGAAGAATTACAGCAAATGCTGGTTGGACATCTCAATTTAGACTGCCATTTAAACTCTGCCCATATGGTGGCACATTGCTGGACACCCAGTGGGTGCTAAGACAATACTCATTGATGGTTGTTATTGTTTGTCTTTTGTTCTTAAAGAGGAACATGACATTGGGAAGATGATGTCATGATCCATGAAATGGATTTAAATGGTGCAGGGATATGCAAAGTCACCAATCTCATTTTCTCCTCCTGAGCTATCTGGGTCCAGTGGCACAATATGGACCAGTATGACAGGAGATAGGCCCTGATGCAGTGAGAGATGTTGACCTTTTTAAGCTAAGGTCTTTTCCAGGTCTCAGCTTGCCTGAAGCAACAACCATTCCGTGATTAAGGCTAGGTCAGAAATGAGGCAACTAATAACCTTTTAACCTAGTCAAAAAAAATCAGTCTGGGAGGGGAGGACACTCAGTATTTTTTGCAAAACTAGAAACAATTATTATTTACATTCACTCTGAGTCATCAAACCCCAAACACTGATCAAGGTAGGCTTGAGCTGGGACCTATTGTTGGCCAATCAGTGAAAGCCAGGGTGATTTAGGTTCAAGGCCTGGTCATTTAAAAAAGAAAAAAGAAATCAAGCTGGTAAACCCCAAGATATCTTGGGAGGTTTCAGCAATCAAAATTTATATTTAACTGAATACAGTATCATTACCTATGAGGACAGAGGGATAAGGAGAAAAAAAGAAGGAAGGAAGGAAGGAAGGAAGGAAGGAAGGAAGGAAGGAAGGAAGGAAGCTGTGTTGCCCAAATCGAACTGGCTAGTTTGGTCCCCAGTGAGGCAGTTACTATTCCTCACAGTTTGTTGTTTTTCCTTCATTCTTGTAGAAGACCAAGACACAGAGAAGGTGATGTCATGACTTGCAAGTAAATTGGATTTAAGTGACACAGAGCTGTACAGTTACCAGCCTCACTTTGTCCTCCTGAGCCATCTGGATCCAGTGGCAAGATATGGATCAAGGTGACTGGAGATGGCCCCCACTTGGCAATTAATGGTATTCTAAGAGATGCTGATTAGTCAAATTATCTCTTTCATAGAGTAGCCATGCTACAATAAGGTCAATAAGAGCAAACATAGGGAAGCAGCTGTGTCCTTTGATCAGTTCAGAAAATTGAAATGTGAGACCTTGTTATGGCACTCTGAAGATCTCCCCTGTCCCTAGGCCATTTGATAGGCTTAAATGGCTCTGAGAACCTTCCCTGATTTGAAAGTATACTCTTATCCTAATGGTCACATGGAGCCTGTGGCTGGAGGCTTGCTCTTCAGGAATGCCCATGCCTTATTACTTTGTGATTGGGCAGTGGGTCAAGAGGATTGTGACATTCTCTGATCTAGGAGAAGGCTATATATACCCTGATGTGAGGTTTCAGTTTGGGGCTCACTTTGAGAAGAGTTGTGCAATTTGGCCATATGAGTCTCTAGGAAGCCTTTGAGACCCCAGCTTTGAAAAACCCAGATGTTGGTACTTCCCTCTCTGGTAAATGAATAGGTATGGATGTAATGGTCAGACAGTTGGAAGCCTGTCTGATGATCTGTTTCTTTTTCTGCTTGTAACTTCTGTTTGTATTCTCCGAAGTTCAGGATGATAACTTTTTCTCCTGAACTAGGTAAATGATATATGTTTGATTGATTAAAGTAAGATAGTTAACCCATTTTGAGTTGCTTTCCTTTAGAAAAGCAGATCTAAGAACCAGTGCTAGCAGCCACCCTGGGTATGCTGGGATGCTGGCTGATACAGACCCCAAGAAGTAAAATGGATACCTCTAAGCTAGAAGAATATAGTAGTGGATATTCCTACAGGCTACAGGTATAGGAATTTAAAAAACAAAACAAAACAACAACTTTATGGATTCTCTTGGGGGAGTGGTTGGCAGTAAGGCAGTGTTGATATTCTGCACTGGCTAATAGACTTAATGCTTCATAACTGTAGTTCTTCCAGTAAGGGGGTTCTGTTTACTTTTGTGGTTTAAAAAAACACCCTAAACAACTCTTTCCTGAGTGAGGGTTTGAGGATCAAAGAATCAAAAGTGAGTTTTCCCCTCCAGGAAAGCAAGGGCTAAGGAAAGGATAAAAAAAAGATGGGGAGAGAAGAGGGAAGGGAAAGGGAGAGAGGAAGGAAGAAAAGGAAGAGGGAGGAAAAGGAGTGAAGAGGAGATAGGAGGAAGAGAGAAAAGAGGGAAAGGGGAAATAAAAGGAAAAAGAGAAGAAGGAAAAGGAAAGGGAAGAGATAAAATCCATATAGGTTAGGAAATAGGTAATATGGAATCTTCAGACTGAGAAAACAGCATATTTCTGAGAAATAGCCTTATAAGGAGAATACCCATTAGGTTACATTATTTTGGTGTTGAAAGGCAGCAAAGAGATTATCTTGTCCAACCCTTTCATTTTATGAAAGAGAAAAACAAGTACAGAAGGATTAAACGATTCCCTTAAAGTCAGTGTCTGTCTGTCTCTCATGACCTTGAATTCAGTGCGCCTTCCATTTTGTCACACGGCATCTCATGGTCAAAGGAAGTCAGATTGTGAAGTCAACCTAGTAATAATTCTGCTTTGATTTTTTAAAATTATCAGTATAGTTTAGGGGAAAATGTGATTTTGTTTGTATTAAACGTTAAAAATCTGACTAAAATTGAGCTTACTCTATTGAAGTACTTTCAGAAATTCATCTGTAAGGAATTAACAGATAATTGAATGGGAAAAAGTAATGTCAAGTACCTCTCATGTTCTACAGTGCAATAATGTCTCACATGAACACAAACGCATGGCCACCTACCTTCAAGGAGCTTCTGTTCTAATAGAGGAAGGCAACATATAAAATACGCTGGGTGGTCACACAGAGAGGAAAAGTATGAGACCTTCAGTTGGCAAGCTGATGTATATGGCAGTGAAGTTAAGAGAATTAGCTTTAGCAAGCACCTACTATGTTCCAGACACTGGGATAAGGACTGAGATTATGAAGAAAAGGGAGTCTGTCTAGAAAAGGCATGGTCTGTCTAGGAATAATGGTAGTTTATTAGTATTGATTCGATGACTTCGACTTTGGAGAAAAGTAGAGTTTTCTAGTGACAGGTATTTATTTGACATGATGACAGAGGTGGCTGGATGTGAAACATAGTCTGGCCTGGTGGTTTGAAGCAGGCCTCCTAGGTTAGTCAGGTAGAGTTATAAAGCTAATTTCTCTCCCTCTTGTCCTCCCAATATGTTTTTAAAAGCAATGTGATATATATAGCCTATATCAGGAGGGGTGAGGGAAAAAAGAGAGGGTGAAAAAATCAGAACTAAAAAGAATATAAAACTGAATGCTGAAAATAAGTTTTTAACAAAGCAAAGAGATCATTCTAGAAGTGGTTTAATCTCCTATACCTTTAACACCTTCATCTAAAGTCCTGGAATATGAGAATTGATGTTCTGAATGAAACTAAGGCACCAAAAAATCCCTAATCCTCAAAAGCCTGGTGATGGCAAATCAAGGTACTGAGGAGAGCAAATTGCTAAGAGGCATGGGTTGTACAGGTAGCAGAAAAATAAGATTATGGCTCCTCTACTCAGTTCTGACAAATAACAGACCCAGGGATACATATATACCAGCATCCTAAGACTAACTAACCCTCCAGATGATTAAAGATCAAAGTGTCTTCATGATTAGCTACTGTTTATTTTAAAAGTCAGACAAGAAAATAAGGCAAGGCAACAAGCATTTATTAAGCACTTACTGTTTATGTCATAGAGCAGTACTAAGTATTGGTGTTACCAATACAAGCAAAAAGCTGACCAGTTCTAGCTCCTAAGGGAAAGAGGAAAAGAAACAAGATTTTTTTTTAGATTCTAAAATTTCGATCTTAGATTTAGATTTTAGATTTAGATTTTAGGTTTTTTTTAGATTAGATTCAGATTCAGATTTTACATTTTTAGATTTAGATTTTAGACCATTTCCATTAGCTGGGGCTTGACTATACTCCTACCATAGCTCTCAGTATAGGAAGGTCACATTTCCTTTGATGGTAGCTTGGCAGATGAGTCTTCAGTGGACCCCTGATTTGTACAACCAAGAGCATAACATAAAAAAAAATCATTCTATGGTCCCACAGAGATCCTTGAGGGCAGGAATTGGATTTTTGCCTCTTTCGTATTCCCAGTGTTTACAACACGGTGCTTAATAAATGTTTAGTGAATGAATGGATAAATCCCCTTCCATTCTTATTTATGAGAAAACTCCCAAACAAACACAGACCAATGTAACACAAATCAGAAATATTGCTGCTTTCAGATTGCTGAAACTCCTTAGAAAAACCCATGATTCCGGAAAGCAACTTGACCTCTGTTTTATTACTCTGCTTCAACAGGCTATGATGGGAGAGCCCCAAAAGCAGCCTAAGATTGTCTGACAAAGGCTGAAGAGCATTATTTAAGGGAGATGTCAAAACAATTTCATGAGACTCGTCACCAACTCTGCTTGGGGATCAAGAGAGACTTCTGAAATGCGTGCTATGAAATAACACACTGCCTTTTTTTACAGGACGTGCTGCTGACTTAGCTGCTGTTGAATACATCCTCCAAACCTGGCACTTTCATCTATTTCTGTAACTCATCTCAGCACAAAGATACTAGCTGCTGAGACAAAGTTTGCACCATTTGTGCATGTCAGTGCTCACTGTGGGTCTAGGTAGACAAGGTTGACAAGGACAACAACCTCTTTAGTTTCCATAGGCTTTCAGGCAATCGTTGCTTATAACACAACTTGGAGGGAGGGTAAGAACTTATATGTTTTTCATAAGAGGGAATAAAAATACTGAATCTAATTTATGAATCTAGTCTTTCATAGCACAGAGAAAAATGCCCTCAGAGTTGGGAAATCCTGGGCTCAAATCCTACGTGTGAGCAAGACTGACAGAATAATCATGGGAAATTTACTTCCTGTCCCAGGGCTTACAGCAGTCTGATGACTCAGGAGGAGAGGGAGGCTGATAACTCTGCCCAGCCCTGACTTACATAAATCTTATTCATTAACAAGTCACAACATTTGCATTCCTGATGTCATTGGTCACTTTTTGAGAAAGAAGGCTGAACAACTATAACAATACCTACTACTACTACTACCATCAATAGTACTACTACCACTATTACTACTACTACTACTACTACCACCATTACTACTACTACTACTACTACTACTACTACTACTACTACTACTACTACTACTGCTGCTGCTGCTGCTGCTACTGCTGCTGCTGCTACTGCTGCTACTGCTGCTGCTATGGCTGCTACTGCTACTACGGCTACTAAGGCTACTACTGCCACTACTGTCACTACTTCCACTACTGCTACTACTGCTACTACTACAACTCCTACTACAGCTCAAGACAACCTTCAAAGCTGGAATATTTGTCCTTTTGGGGGCCATGGAAACCTCTGGCAGTCTGGTGAAGCCTATTTACCTTTCCTCAGAATCATGTTTTTGAACACCAAAAAATTGCAAAGGATTTGAAATCAAAAGAATTATTCATAGAAAAAAATGTTTATGACCCACAAGATCTCCCAGCTGTATTACTATCTATGAGTTGCTGAAGAGTTACTGATTTGCATTAGTAGAGAGAAATCTCTCACTGGAGATTTCCTCCACCAAAGAAATCACAGGTTGAGACAAACTCTAATATCCCTTAAAGATGTAATCAGCTTTTAAGATAGACCCCTGTGGGGCTTCAAGGCTGTTTGAGTGGGTTTCTGAGAGATGTTTTCAAAGACTCAGCATTGCCTTCTTGCTGTCTACTAACAATGAGAAAATCAAACCAAAAGAGCTATGGGCCAGGTGACATGGGGCAGGGTCAGGAGTGGTGGCAGCAGGAGTTTTGTGTTTACAGTATGCTGGGAGATGAAATTGTGAGTGGACTGGCAGACTAGACATTGGTAGAAGCTCAGCATTGAGACACACAGTTGCCTGTTGGGTTTCTGCTTGAGCCTGGCACCTTGGAAACTCATTTTGGCAAGCAGAGTATCTGAGACACCTGTGGTTGTTGACTTTCCATCTGATAGAATAGTTGGACAAGTTACCGTGACTTGCCTCCATTTCTTGTTGTCTAAGATAAAACATTTTCTCCAAAATCTTTTTTTTCTGTTCTTTAAAGCTATATTTACACCTTCTGTTTTAATTAGTATGGAATCCAGCTTTCCCTAGGGAAAAAAAATTTGTTTTTAACTTCTTTTGATTCTTATATATCTAGGTGCACATGATACAATGCCAGGCATGAAGACTCATTGTCCTGAGTTCAAATGTGGCTTCAGATGGTTACTTTGTGAGCCTGGGCAAGTCACATAACTCTGTTTGCCTCAGTTCTTCATCTGGAAAATGAACTGGAGAAGAAAATGGTTAACCATTCCAGTAGCTTTGCCAAGAAAAATGCAAAAGGGGTCACAAAGAGCAGGGAGTGACTGAACAGCACTAAGTAGCATCATATTCAAAACAGGATACAAGGGCTGCAAACAAATGAGGTAATGTTGGTAATGGAATGTAAGTGAGGAAGACAGAGGTCTGAATGTCTTGCATTTTTAAAAATACCAGCTGGGGGCCCTAAGCTAAACAAGGAAGATGATCTTATTAATGATTATTAATAACTTGTGGCTTTTTAAAAAATGTATTATTTATTTTTAGATTTTGTAAAATATGGAGTTGAAAATTCTTTTCCTCCTTCCAGTCAATATCCCACCCATTGAGAAGGCAAGCATTATGATATCAATTATATCTGTGAAATCATACAAACATATTTACATATTAATTATGTCACAAAAAAGCAAGAAAAATAATGAAAGTGAGACATTTATACTTAAATTTGCACTCAGAATTCATCAGTTCTCTCTCTCGAGATAACATTCTTTATCAAGAGTCCTTTGGAACTGTTTCTGATCATTGCATTGATCAGAATAGTTAAGTCTTTCACAGTTGGTCATCATTACAATATTGACTTTCCAGTGTACAATGATCTGATTCTGTTCATGTTACTTTCTTTCAGTTCATATAGGTCTTCAGGCAGCTATGTGGCATGGTGGATAGAGTGTCAGGTCTAAAGTCAGGAAGACTCACGTTGCTGAGTTAGAATCTGACCTCAGACACTAGCTGTGTGACCCTGGGCAAGTCATTTAACCCTGTTTTCCTCAGCTTCCTTATCTATGAAAGGAGCTGAAGAAAGAAATGGCAACCAACACAACTGAAAAATGGCTGAGCCACAACAGCAAAATATAGGTTTTCATCTGTTTGTTAAATGATTATGCTCATCATTTCTTCGAAGACATTAGTATTCTATCACAATCATATGCCCCCACTTGTGAAGCCATTCCCTAACTGATTGATATCCCCTCAATTTCCAGTTCCTTACCACTACAAGAAGAGTTGCTATAAATGTTTTTGCACATATAGATCCTTGGCTTTTTTTTTAATCTTTCTAGGATACAGACTTAGTAGTGGTTGTTCATCCTTTGTTTTCAAGGAGGACCAATGATATCACAGGGTTAAGTGTTGACTTGCTTATGAATTAAAGTGAGAGAAAGTCACACAAAGTTATCCTCCTCAGTCTTTCTTCCATAATCGTCAAAATCTAGTGACAAGAACAAAAAATTAAAATGACTGGTGATGTCCCAGTATGCAATGGATAACTTTGGTGTCTTTAATATCTGATCAAGTTCTTAGCACTACCCAGATCTTGCTTCTGCTGCCTTCATGGCCACTGGAACCAACTGTTTGACGGAAGATGCTATCCAACTACAGAGAAAGAACTGATGTGTGGAAATATATGTTATATGATTTCAGATAAATATCTCTGTCATATGTTGAACTTCTCTAGGGGTTTGGAGGGTTGGAAAGAGGCACATCAGAACTCAAAATGCACCTTTTTTAAATAAAAAGAATATGGCAATTACCCCCTGAAAGAGAGCATTAAATGAAAATTCCCAGGAGTATTATAGACAAATTACTGAACTCACAGGTCAAAGAGAGAGTACTGCAAGCCATACTGCAAAGAGACAATTCAATTACAATAGGGTTAAAGTCAAGACCAAACAAGATTTAAAAGCTAACATGTTAAAGGAGAAGAAGATTTGGAATATGATATTATAGAAGGCAAAGAACCTAGGACTGCGATCAAGACTAAACTACCCAGCAAAAAAAGTATAATCCTCCATGGGGGAAAATGAATATTTAATGCTTTTCTGTCCTCAGGCTAAGA
>CM053595.1:302454234-302469706 GCA_028646575.1 Pseudocheirus occidentalis
GACTCTGCTCCCAACTTTCTCTACCACTCCTCAGCTTTGGCGGCCTCATTAAACATTCCTCTGTAGACTCTGCTCCCAACTTTCTCTACCACTCCTCAGCTTTGGCGGCCTCATTAAACATTCCTCTGTAGACTCTGCTCCCAACTTTCTCTACCACTCCTCAGCTTTGGCCGCCTCATTAAACATTCCTCTGTAGACTCTACTCCCAACTTTCTCTACCACTCCTCAGCTCTTCATCCTGAAACCTCACTTCGTCCATGGAATTCATAACCTGAAGCTTCTCCTTTGGATTGTTTGATTCTTCCCAGAACCCTTATGTAAGGAGAACACATGAGGCAGTCATGTCTCAGTCCTGTCTAGGATACATTCTAGAAGTACCCTACCACACTCAGGAAACCTCTTCATGCTTTGATTTGGGGATGAATTCCTGAGGGAACTCCAGCCCAAGAATTCACTCATTGAAAATATTCTCCATCTCTGTAACCTGTCCTTCTGATTGGATGGTGAGGAGGGAGGACCAGTATATCACATTTTTCTCCAATTTCCACTCAGGACTTCCTCTACTATGCCCCTAATCTTGGTAATTCTCCCCACTACAGCTTTTTATGAGAATTAAGATATAAGCTCCTTGAAGGCAGGTATTGTCAGTAATTCTATGTGTATTTGTAATCCCAGTGTTTAGCACAGTGTCCACCCCATAATAATCATTAATAAATGCTTATTGATAAGCATGGTGATTCTATGAAATCATTAAACATATTCTAGAACTTTCCTTGAGCCAAAGAGTTCATTCTTCACCAATGCAACTCAGAAACTTGAAACTAAATTTAGCAGTATGGTTTAATTGAATAAGCTTGATCACTATAGCTAATTTACTTTGGAATAGGTAATACATAATTCATAAGTATTTACTTTAAATTTCCCTCCTAGATCTAAAGAATGACAATTTATTGCTTCAAGTTTCCAAATTGCTTTCATTTTGGAAGTTTTATTTTTAGCAGCGTGCCGACAATTTTGCCAAATCAGGGTTTTGCTGAGTGAGGAAGGCTTATACAGGTGTTTAATTAGCTCAATTAAGCAATGTATAGACACTTCCAGTTTGCCATTTGTGCTTTGTGAATGCAAATGGGGAACATAAATGGTTGTTTAATTAATTATTACATTCTCAGTTTTTAAAAAATAACAATGATAAGCTACATACAATAAAAGCTCTAAAGTATTCCAAATTATTTTATTTATACTTTGTCCAACTTACACCAACAAGATGTAAAGTACTTTCTATGTACAAGAAACTAAGATAAGAATAAAGGCCAACAAAAAGACACCCCCTTTATGAACCTGGCTGTGAAACAGAGTCAAGATAATTATGAATCACATTTTGGAAATTCATCCCAGGTTCGACATTGATAACCTAATGGATGAAGCCAACTGTGTCTCACTCTTTGCAACTATAAATATTTAAATTAAAAAAGGAAATAAAGTCTTTTACTTCTTGTTTTACATTATTACTAAGAATATGATGATAAGACAACTCAGAGTAAGCCACAGATAGACCACTTCTAAATTGTCTAGTGCCATAACTTTGGTTCCCAAGAAATGGGCTGGCGCCTTTCCATTGGACATGCAGAATCAATAAATTCCAGCACTAGTCTTCTGCTTACATTTTTCCCATCTCAACATGCCTTTGAGATGGAAAACTGAATGGGAATCATGATCGAAATGTATTTCAGTCTTTGATAGCTTCAGAATAATATCTCGACAATTTCAAAGACTGCTTTGTTGGTGCTTTAGTTTCATTTGCCTCATAAGCATAGTCTTGTGTAAGGTTTCAGGTGCTGATAGCAATCAAATAAACAATTCTGCAGGAAATAAGCTTCTGTTCTGCCTGCTAAATTGAGCATGGGTCACACAAACAACCAAGGAGGATAAAAGCATTTATTAAGCACTTACTACATGCCATGCACCAAGTTCATCACCACACGAGCCTGCATCAACACAATATAACACATTAGTATGCAGTCGATAGTGTTGCTGAATTATAGACGCATACGTGTATAGAGATGCACCAGGCAGCAAAGCCTGGATATGCATATGTAACAATATGAGGGACTTGCTCATTATCATTATGTCTGTGCCTGCAATGCCACTACTACAGAATAAAGCATACACAAAAGGAGGTAAAGGTGAGAGGAAGAAAACAGACATGATGCAAGGAGAACCGGAGAAAAATGGGCAAAACAAAGCAGAATTCTGTGCTGATCAGTCAAGGAGAAGAGCTCCTATGCACCACATTTTCAAAGAAAAAAATCTTAGAGGCATTAGGCATTATTTATTATTTTTTCAGGACTTGCAACTGTGAAACTGAAAGGTCCACACATCCTGTATATTAAAGTTTCCTATTGATATGTCCTAATAAAAATTCAAAATGCATAGCACTTTGCAATTTACAAAGAGCTTTTTTCACAACACAATGATGAGGCAGTTACTTACAGCTGGTCTTAACCCCATTTTATAGATGAGTAAGCAAGCTCAAAGACAGGAGGGACTTGTCATTGATTACCATATAACAAGTGATAGCATGTAATAGAGTGGAAAAAGCAAGGAAATTTTGAGGCAGAGGATCTGGATTTCAATCCCAACTCCACCACCTGATCACTGTGTAATCCTAGGATCTAAAAATTCAAAACACATTGTTATTTCCTCTTTTTCTTACACACGTACAGTCCAGTATACTCTGATTCTAAATGAGAGGTATGAAGATTAATATGGTGTTAGAACAAGACAAGATACAAGTAGCCACGGAAATGAAAAGGGATCCTTACGGCCTGAAAGGAGCTAAGAATTTCCGTTGTTTGCATAATTAAACATGCCAAGGTCTATATAAAAGAGAGGATGGATTTTAATGGGATTTTTATATTTCTTGCAAAAATGGCTATGGTTAAATGTATTCAGCTTTATGTTATGTAAAGTGTATACATATAATATAATCATGCAATTTGAACAAATTCATTATTCAGTGGCCTTGTGAAAGTCAATTGATAATTTTTAAATCAATAAGTAAGGGGCAGCTCGGTGGCACCAAGATGGAGTGCTAAGCCTGGAATCAAGGAGACTCATTTTTCTGAGTTTAAATCTGGCCTCATACACATACTAGCTGTGTGACCCTGGAAAAGTCACTTAACCCTGTTTGCCTCAATTTCCTCGTCTGTAAAGTGAGCTGCAGTAGGAAATGATAAACCACTCCAATATTTTTGCCAAGAAAAATGCAATCTGGGCCACACTGAGTTGGGCAGGACTGAAATGAGTGAACAACAAAATAGTCAAGTGCTTCCTATGTACCAATAGTTCACATTGATGCACAAAGTGCTTTCTTCACAATACTCCAACGTAGTCAACAGTAGCAGCATTGTTAGCTGCCATAGAGTAAAGGAACGACTAAAAGAAGTCCCTTAGTGTTAACACAGTGACCAAAACCTAGATCTTTCCAATTTTGGTTCCAATACACCATACTGCCTCTTCAAAATATAGACTGGACAAGGAAAAGCAACTTTTAACCCACTAATCACTGAATGTTCAAACATAAGAGTGCAGCTGGTGGCACAGTGAAGACAGTACTGGCAGGAGACAGTACCATATGGAGGCAGGAAGGCCTCAGTTCAATTCCAACCTCACACACTGACTAGCTGTGTGATCCTGGGCAAGTCATTTACCTTCCATTTACCTCAGTTTCTGGAACAGTAGAATAAGTATTACATTAGAATGTTACCTGGCAGGGTTGTCATGAAGCTCAAATGAAATAGTATTGGTTAAAAAACAAAAGAAAGCTCTTTACACAGTGACTGGAACATAGTAGATATGACAGAAATGTTTATTCTCTCCTCATAAAACAAAAATTCATCTGTATTGGAGATGTTCTCTTAAGAGGAGGTCCCCAGGATGATGATGATGGTCAGTCACTGGATTCTTTCCCCAGTCTTTTTTGGGCCAATATTCCTTACCAGTGACTTAGATAACTACCCAAATGTCTGGACAAAATTAAGAAGAGACAGTTAATGTGTATTAATGGGGCAGCATTACAAAAAGAAAAAAACATATAGCCTAGTAATTAGAATCAGAGAATCGACTACAGAAGAACAGGAGGCCAGGTGACCAGGTAGCACATCTTATAGAAATCTAGAGGTGTTTGTGGGCAACCAGACCCGTGGAAATAAGAAAGAAAAGATGGGAATTTAGGCTACAGGCAATGAATTTGGGCTGTTATTACCCACAGAAGGTTCATTTCTAGAGGGTAAAAAGGTGATCCTTTGGATTCTGTCCTGAAGAAACCCAAGCTAGAATATCAGTTCTTGGGGCCAAGTTTTAGAAGGGACATTGAAAAGCTGGCACATATTTAGAGATGAAAGAAACTTACATCTATACTTTGAAAATATTCATTGAGGGAACTGGGTTAGTTCTAGACAAAAGTAAGTCTGTCTTTCACCTGTGACTTCCTCTTCCTCTTCCTTTTCCTTTGCCCCCAAACTCATTCCACATGACTAAGAAACTCCTTCATTATCACCCTGCCCAAGCTATTGAAAAGTACCTAGTAACTTCCTTGCTTTCCTTCTAGATCATTCTAGAAAGACTCTGATATCAACCATTTATACCTTAGTGTGAATGTGTATGTTACCTCTTTTAAAATATTAACTTTTTCAGCCATGTGAAATGAATAATGGAACCCCCAAGAATGGAACTGCAGAGCGAGGTTCCTTTGTGGACTTCCTGAAGTCATCTTCCATTGGGATCAACTGCAGCACATTCCAGTAGAAGGCACTGTTTCACAGGAAAGAGACATGGGGCTTTGTTTACCTCCCAGGAATACAATATAGAGTTCAAGGTTAAGTACAGTAATTTTGAATGAAAATGCCACATACCCTCTTCTGGCTATTTCAGATCTTTCCTTTAATGTTAGATTTTTATTGGATCCAGACCCTGAAGCTGTTCATCTAAAGGGCAGGATATTAAAAATCTAAAAGCAGACCCATAAAATAAAATTTATTTTAGAAGAGTTTTTGCCCCCAAACTCTCACGTTTCTCTAAAATGTACCGGTCACAGTTTAGAGTTCAGAAGACTGCCTTGATGACGTCAGCTGCTGAAATAAGACTTCATTTAGAAGGGTACTTGAAAGGCATTGTCCTCATTAAATGATAAAAACTGTGGAATTGAGAAGTCTCAGTAAGAGAATTGAAAAAGCAATGGATAGAGAAAACAGCAGAGATTATAATGTGTATAAGGTGACCTGTTCTAAAAATTTGGCAAAAAGACAACATGTCATAGAATCTCAGCTGTAGAAAGTCCCTCCAGGGGCATGTAATCCACACTGTACTAAATAAAAATCCCTTCTCCAGCCTCCTCAATAAGTGGACACACAGCCTTTGCGGCCCATGAGGGTAAATTCAGTACATCCTTTAAAACAGATAAATGACAAAATGAGCCAGTAAGTGTGCAGGCCAGGGAGTTGGAAAAGCATTGACTCTAATACTCTGTTGCTCTGTGAAGAAACAGCTTTTCCTCTGATGGAAATCCTAAAGCTGAATCTAAGGAAAGGGTCCACATAATAAGAGTGCTCCATCTCTTAGTCTATCAAGTATTATTATATTCAACTCACTACTTTTTTTTTCCCATCCAAAACCAATACCATTTCTACGCTCCTTCAAATTCAAAAGAAAAAGGAAGTGATGCCATTTTCTTATCTCTGAAGCTTTTAAAATGTCACAATAAAGAAATCTAAAAATTCATAAATTTATAGAATGATGAATCAATGAACAATTTCTAGGATATTAGCACTGGACATTCCTCATTTGGTATTCCTGAAATTTTATCCCATAAATGGCCACCTCCTCGGGGTGATGCCTATAATTCATTCTGAGATGTTTCATTATGACTGAAAAAGTTCTTAGATCTTAGTATCATCAAGCTTAAGGGTTCTCAAGCTTTATTTTATTTTATTTGGTGGAATGGAACCCTATAGCAGAGTCTCATGAAATCTATAAATCATTTCTTAAAATAATGTTTTTAAATGTATAAAACCAAAGATTACAAAGGAAGTCAATATGTTGAAATATAGTTATCACAATTTATTTTTAAATCCACAGATCCCAAATTAAGAACCCTTGATCTAGCCTGGTCTCCCCATTTAAAAAATAATGAGAATTTCTGGCCACTTGAGAAATAAGATGGCAGGATAGACATTTTCTCTGATCCCCATGACCTCTCAAAAGTCTTCAAAGCAGAAATTATCAACTAAAGATAAAACAACTATAGTTGTCTAATATATCTAGAATACTCAAAAGCCAAAAGAAAAAAAAAAGGAAATGGTTTGCCCATAGCTCCCATATTAACAGTGGTGTGGCTATACTAGCAGTCCTAGCAGATACATAACCATGAAAGGATCATGTAAAAACAGCTCTGCACCCCAGTCCTGATTCCCCTCCTGTCTATGGAGAGTTTGCTGAGGCCTCAACAGCCAGGTTGACCACAGTCCTTTAAAGGCAGAAATATTCCAGGGGTGGCAACCTGGAAATATTGGTACTGCAAATTTCTGAACTGTCAGTACCAGGGAAAGTATCCCTAATAATGCTGGGTCAGAAAAAGGGAACAGAGGGATGGAATATGATGCATGTTAAGTTAATGAAATTAAGAAGCACTGCACCAAGCCTGAGGAGAAAAGCATAGTATTCAACTGGGACTAGTTCTGATCACCGAAAAGTTATTTGGAGCAAAGATCTAGGCTGGTAAGTCATTACTTACCAAATGTCAAGAGGAGGCTGAGGCACTTGAGATTCAACTTCTTAGGAACCATAATAAAAGGGGAGGGAGTCAGGAAGTCAGTGATAAGGAAAATAAAGAGGAAAAAAAGAATGAAAGTAGCAATGATTTCAGGAAGAAGAAAACTCAAAGACCTTGAGCATAAATAGATAAATCAACAGGAAAACAATAAGGATTGAAAGCAATATGACCTTTTTTAAAAAATCTGGTAAATGTAGCTAAGCATTTGTGAATAAATATTACAAAGTAAAGAAAAATTTTTTGATAAGAGAGAAGACACTATGGAATTTGAGGAGAAGGTGGAGTCATAACACACTCTTCCTGGGTATTTTAAAAGAGAATTTATAATTGAGAGTAGAATTTTTATCCTATATAACAAAAATAACATGCAGAATAGAAAAAAATTTGAATCTACAATGGGAAGCCATTTAACCAAAGAAAGAAAAAAAAGAGAACTATAGGTTGGAAATGCAAATATATAGAGGTGAAGGACAACCTAGAAGAAGAAAAGGACACATATACACAAACAAAATAATGTCAAAAGAAAATATGCTCCCAATGCAAGGAAAACATATTGAAATTGAAGATATGATGTGCAGAAACAACATAAAAAACATAGTTCTCCAAGGAAAATGTGATGAGGCAAAAAACCTTAATACTACAATGAAAGAAAATGTACAAGAGCAGTGCCACAAAATTCTAAACATCAATAATTAAATTTCAATGAAAAGAATTCACATATTTACTCCAGAAGGAGGAAAAATAACCCTCAAGTTTTCAAACTTCAAGACACAGTGTTAAATTTAACAATTTAATTCAGAAACAAGTTCTGAAAGCCATAAGGGGAAAGACTTTCAAATACAAAGCAAAGGTCATTCATACAACACAAGACTATTCTATACCCACTAGAGAAAGAAAAGAGGTAATGGAATAATGTATTCTGAAGAGCAATAGAGCTCAAGATTCAGTAAGTCCAAGGTTATGTATTCTGCAAATCTGAGCAGAGGGAGAGAGAGAGAGAGAGAAAGAGAGAGAGAGAGAGAGACAGAGAGAGAGAGAGAGAGAGAGAGAGAGAGAGAGAGAGAGAGACACAGAGAGAGACAGAGAGACAGAGACAGAGAGACAGAGAGAAAGACAGAGACAGAGAGACAGAGACAGACACAGAGACAGATAGAGACACAGAGACAGAGAGAGATGTTCAATACTAAAAAACAGTTTGAAACATTTTTAGAAAGAAAACTAGAACTGAAGAGATTATTTGCCTTGAACACCTCAAACCACAGAAATCAGAAGAGAATAAATGCAGCAGTCAAGAAACAAGAACAGTAACAATAAGAATGACAAGAAGGAGAGTATTTTTTTTTTCTAAGTGTACAAAAAGAAACGTGAAAGTGAAAATCTGGTTGAATTAACAGTTAATGCTAGAGGCATATGGGGGGGTGGGGTAGGAGGGACACATTATGAACAGAACCTGGTGACATCCAGCCTATAGGTACATGCTTCTTTTGTAGAAGTATATTACGGTGTGGGGAGTTACATAAAGGGTAGAAGGAAAAGGTGGATAGAGATGAGTGAGTGATGTGTTGGGGTCAAATAAAGGGCTAGCAAGCAGCAGAAAGAATTCCACTCAAGTCTTCTCAACCAAAGAAAAGTAAAGTTTACTGAAAGTTCAAGTTCACCATATGGGGTAGACTCTTAAGGAGCCAGTCTATGCTAGGTCATTCTATGGAGCTTTCACACAGAGCAAGTGTATGCTAAGCTATTCTATGGCACTCTCTCAGATGGAGGGAAGATGGGGTCTTATATACAGAGGAATCTAGGGGTGGTTCAGAGGAGGAGCCTGGGGAGGGGCTTCAGGAGTCAATGAGGTCAGACGCCAGTAATAAGTTTGGGGAGGGACCTCAGGTGGAGCCAATAAGGTCAACACAAGAGCAGATTGACACTTCCATAGACCCCAGGGTGGGAAGCAGATGGACAAAGGAGGGCCAGACCAGCAACAGAGGTTTGGGCCCAGCCACAGTGAAATACCCATGGCCTCTGCAAATGCCACACCAAGTGGGAAGACCCAACCAGACCTCAAGGGGCTCCCCAAAGATTCAAGGAGAGCTCAAGGTGGGGAGGGAGGCCCCAGAGCCTTACACCTCATCAGTGAGAGTTCAAATGATGAATACTCCCATGGGTGAAGAGAGATATTTGGTGGAGGGGAAGATAACTTAATACTGATGGGTGAAGAGGATAGTCAGTGAAGGACTCTTACACTGAATGAAGCCTGGGGGATTTGGTGCTTGAAAAGTCTACTTGTCCTGGAAAGAGGAAAGTTGGAGCTTCTAGGGAGCAACTGGCACTTGAAGGAATGGAGCAGCATAGACACAGGGGAGAGATTTCCAGGCAAATGTAGGAAAATGGTGAACAAAGGAGGACATAGATCTATAGTGGGCTGCAAAGTCAGTGACTTAGATTGGGAGGGGCCCACCATGAGGTGGTGTCCTCTCCGACAACTGCAATAATTGACATTGGCTTGGAAGTGAGACAACGGAAAAGGGGAATCTATGGGGTAAGCCCAAAAAGGTAGTGGCAGAAAGAGCCTGGAGATGTGAGCCTAAAATGCATACCATGGAAGTCTTGATTGCATGAAGAACACAGAGAATAGAGAGACCACATCACTATAGGGGGTCATGAATCAGAGAATGAGGGTCTAGATCAGACAAAAAGAGATGATGGATAATGAAAAATGAGAAATCCTTTTTGGATGGACAAAAAAATGAAACTTAAAAACTAAACAATGGGACTAGTTAAAGGGGAGAAGAAGAGGTAATAGTCAGTGAGAAGGGGGGGGGAGGATGAGGAAAAGAGATTCTGTTGGAATGCGGCCACCTTAAAAAATAAGTCAATGAAGGAACATAACATTCTGTTTACAATCGAAGAAACTTGCCTCTGAAAAATTTCTACACAGACAATATTAATACATTTGGAATAAAAAAGGAAGTGGTCAAGTGGGGAGAAAAGTTTGTTTAAAATTTCTCTGATAAGGGATTAGTATTGAGAGAAATGATTATTAAATAATTAATTCTTAATATTTCGAAGACATAGGATTGACCCTTTTCTGAACTCTTAGTCTCTACTAAGCCAAGGCAGCATCTGAAAGACATTACTGATAATGAGATTGATTAACCTTTTCCTCAAGCTTGTTTAGCCCCCACCCAGGTGGGGAAGCCCATTGTTTCCTATTCAGGTTTGGGTGGGGATAATGTTTTGATACATTGCCCAAGACTGAGGGTGCTTTGGAAGAGTCCCTTATTAGAATAAGCCCATCTCTCATTCTCATATTAATTCTCTCTCATTACTTGTTACCAATCAAAGTTGATTACCACTATCAGGAATATGAATTCTTCCAAGGGAATATGAGCACTGAATGGATTCCATGAGGAGTCTTTGGCTTTTGAGAGTGTCACTGAGCCCTTTTATTTATTATATCTTGGCATGATTACTAAAATGATCAATTCTCCAGAAACTATGTGTCTCGAACTTGTTAAGTTTCACAGTGTTCAAGATTTAAAAAAAAAAGAGTGCACATATATGTGTGTGTGACTGACAGACATTACCAAACAGATAAATGGTAAAAAGTTATGAACAAACCATCTTCCAAAGAATTGCAAAATATTCCCAAGCACATGAAAAAATGCTCCAAATCAGTTACAACAAAAGAAATGCAAATCAAAACAAGCCTGAGATTTCTCCTCACACCACACAGATTGGGAAAAATGGCAACAGTCAATGTTGGAGTGCATGTAGAAGGAGAGTGAATGGGAAAAGTGAAAGTTCTCAGCCCATGAGTTTTGTGGGAGCAAGCCAGAGTTTCTGCTTTACCATCCCCCAACTCTCTTCAGGAGTCTTTCAACCCCCACCCTTGGGGTTCTTCATTCTCTATGATCCAGTTACACTGACCAATTTGTCTTCCTTGAACATTATTCTCCATTTTAAATGTAGTCAGAACATTTTGTACTTAAGAGACTAATTTATTGCTCTACTTGCCTTTTCCATGACTCTCACTCATGCCTACAATGTTCTACCCCTTTACCTCTACTTTCTAGCTTCCCTGGTCTCCTTTGTCATTGTTGTTGTTGTTCATCCTTTGTTTTTGAAGAGGACCAATGGCATCATGGGCTGATGTCTTGACTTGTTTGTGAGGAGTGTCAGTTACCCTCAACCTGGGGTATATTGGGGTATTCAGGGAAAACTAGCACCTCCAGTGCCTTTCCAGGGCTGCTCATCCACCTTTAGTGTCCTTTAAGATTCACCTAAAACCCCAACCTTCTAATAGAAGTCTTTACTCGTTCTCCCTACCCTAGTGTCTTCCCTGTATTTTGTCTTGGATCTCCTGTGTCTATGCTTTGCATGTTCATAGTGAGTCTGCATGCTGTCTCCCTCAACACAATAATAGCAATTTGAGGACAGGGACAGGGTGTAAGTCTTTATTTACATCCCCAGTATTTTTCTCAGAGCCTGGCACAGGGTTAAAACTCAAGAAATAATCTTCTAAAACTTATTAGTGTATAATTTTGGGTGGTGATGTAGATCTCAATAAGATTTTAGTAAGGACTAATATTCATTTGATAGAGAGAAATATAGGTATATACACAAATGTACACATATACATACTACATATAAATATATATGTATAAAAAACATCCATGGATATAAATATAGAGAGTCCTACATATATATGTGTATATATACACATAAATACACACACATACATATATATATACATATACACACATATGTGTTGTACTGTCTTTTAGTCTGTTAACATTTCAAAGTGACACGTCTTTCCCTTCTGTGAAAATACAGTCAAATGGCATTGCTTCAAGAACCTTCAAGTCTAAAGAGAAATACTCAATATTAAGAGAAAGGATTCACGAATGTTATTTAATTTGGTTCCATAATGAAAATAAAGATCATTAAACAAAACTGGGAAAGTAACACTTGTCAACCCACTTTGTCATATAGATGCACATAGTGAAGAATGCAAGTTTCAGGTTAGGCTGCTTTAAATTATTTTTTCCTTATTTTATACATAATTGCATTTGCATAGACTTTAATTGCCATATTTTGTATTCCAATCTATTTGCTTTGTTTGGCCAAGATTCCCATTTTAAAGAATTTTTTTTAGAGTTTTAATAAGCTCATGTGATTTGGTTTAATAATGTTGGTTCTAATTTCCTATTCTTCACTTCTCTTTATTCAAAAGTAAGATTCTAAAGAGTTCTTCAGCACCTTCCAAACCCATTATTTAATATACCCTTCAGCATGTCATTAACCATTTGCCTCACCATTGGAAAATCCCATGTTTGAAATTTATTACTAGTCTTTCACCTTTAAAAGAAAGACGCTCTAACAAAACAAACTCTCTGATAACAACTACACTATGGAATTTCAAGATTTATTTTTACTTTAAACTTTTATTTTAAAAAATAAAAATAGTTCATTTTCCCATTAGCACTGAAAATCACTGATGCATACTAAAGGGTTTTCCATAAACAACTTCTCTAGAGCACCTAGCATCAAAAAATAAGGCAAAATAAAATGGCACCATTTATCTTTAAAGGATGTTAGGGAGTACAAGATGACTTTCTGTGCACTGAGCTATTCTGTCACTCTCATCATTTTAATTCATTTCTCTACAAGCCTTGCTGCTACTATTAAAAAAAATAAGGCCCTAAAAGTTGAACTGGAACTATAAATTTTTTTATTAGTCCCAACGATATTGACTATTGGTATCTCTTGATTGGCTGCCATGACTATTTTCTCTTCCCAATTATAAAATTGACACAGAGTGCTACCACTGCACAATCCATATTAAATATTCTGTGGTTGTTCAGTCATTTTCATTTCTGACTCTGTGACCCATTCAGGGTTTTCTTGGCCAAAATATTGGAGTGATTTGCATTTCCTTCTCCAGCTCATTTTACACGTGAGAAACTGAGACAAAAAAGGGTTAAATGACTTGCCCAGGGTCCCACAGAGAGTGTTTGTGGCAGGATATGAATTTGTGTCTTCTTGATTTCAGCTCTGGTCTCTATCCATTACACTATTTAGCTTCCCTAAGTATACTATAGATCAGTAGAATTATATTTAATGAACTTGGGACTTGTCCTACATAGCAGACCCAGAACATTTGGTAGTTTATTCAGACACACACCTATGTATTCTATTTCACATAAAATTTATAAATAGGACCCATATAACAAGGTCATGACAAGCATTTAGTTTCCTTGAGAATAGATTAAAATGGTACAACACATCTCTGTGTGAGAGGAAATAACAAATGAGGATTTGCCTCAAAACAGCACCTCCAAATGGTGATGGATCCAAATCATGTCAGATGCCAGCAATCAGGACATACCGATGCTCAATTTAAACTTATTATTAGGCCACGGACTTCTGTGGAATCTAACCAGGATGGAAAGATGTTGAAGATCTTGTGAGGAAGAGAAGTGAGCATAAATATAAACATATACACACAGCTATGAATCTGCAAATATCACATACATATGAATTTTTCATATGTATACAACATGGGAAAGATACACTGGGAATTTTGAGGCCCATTTACAGGTATTCATGACATAACCATTATGGATACCAGCCCTGAACATAAAGGTCAACAACATACTGGTCTGTTAAGAGAATTCAGGCCTACAACAAACAGAATTCTGAACAAACGGTAAAAAAAAGGACATGGAAATAGATGAGTGTTTCTGTCCGATAGCCAGATTTCCATTTACTTCACTTGATGTTTTTTTTGGTAAGCTTTAAGCATGTGGAGCCATCTCTCTGGTCAATACTCTATTAAAAAATAAAACAAAACACTCTCCCATTCAGACATAAGAATTTGAGGCAATAAATATTCATATTAATCAAAGAACTGGACTAATCAGATTTAGATATACTATGCTGTTGGTGTTCCAATTCTATGAAATGACACAATCTTAAATAACCATATGTGAATCATTCTATAATCTTCTGAATGATGCTTAAAAGACTAATTCTGTAATTATGCAGAGTGAAGAAGACAAGTGAAGAAAAGATGCCTCATATAAACAGTAGCCCTCCAAGTCATTTATTTGTCAAATATGGGTTTTCTCAAATAGTGATGCACAACTGCCAATTTATCATGTAGCAAACAATGATTTGTTCTCAGTCTTACAGAAACAGGCAGTTGAGGAAGGAAGACCGACATAAATATGCAAGAACTATGTGATCTCCCCTATCAACACACACAAAGAAAACACAGGGTATAGCCACACTTGAATTCCTTCCAAGAATTCCTCACCACCCTCTCCCCTTTTGGCTTTCCACTGTCACATATAGGTGATGGACTATATAGAGTGCTGATTATGAAATCAGGAAGATGAGAGTGATTGTTAATCATATTTTAGACTTTCTAGCTTGTGAACCTGGGAAAATCACCTCTTTCAGCCTCAGTTTCCTTTTTATCCTTTTTTTGGAGGGGTAGAGAGAAGGGCAATTGAGATTAAGTGACTTGCCCAGGTCATATGGCTAGGAATTGTGTCAAGTGTCTGAGGCCAAACTTGAACTCAGGTCGTCCTGACTCCAGGGAGGGTGCTCTATTCACTGTACAACCTAGCTGCCCTCAGCCTCAGTTTCTTATTCTGTAAAATGGGGATGAGGGAAGCTAGGAGAAGAGTTAATAGAGTGCTGGGCCTAGAGTCTAGAAGACCTGAGTTCAAATCTGGCCTCAGACACGTAAGAGTTGTGTGGCCCTAGCCAAGTCACTTAACCCTCCTAAAATGAGCTGGAGAAGGAAATGGCAAACCACTCAAGTATCTCTGCCAAGAAAACTGCAGAGTTGGATACAACTAAATGACTGAACAACAAAAGGCTTCCTGAAAAGTTTTACTTGTATGTGTATATAATAACTAGGAAGACCCAAGTCAAGCTTTTCGTTTCAGGCAAAGAAAATATAGGTAAGTTCATATTAAATATGTAAGCATGAGAGGCTCAAATATCTCAGTAACGCTGAAGTTCAAGTCAACTATTGGAAGGTAGGAGGGTCAGGGTCATGTGAAGAGAAAGGAAAAAGTGTGGTTGGGGGCAGCTAGGTGGTGCAGTGAATAAATCACTGGCCCTGGAGTCAGGAGGACCTTGGTTCAAATCTGGCCTTAGACACTTAACACAGAAAACCTAGCCATGTGACCTTGGGCAAGTCACTTAACCCCAAATCCCCTTCAAAAAGCAAAAGAAAAAACTAACTAAATAAAATTTAAAAAAAAGAGAAAAAGTGTGGATGGCTAGATATAATAGTCATGTGGTAATCAGGGTTTAGCCAAGATGAGCAAAAGCAAATTACAGCAGACCTTAATGACCTGTAAGAGAGAAATGAGAGGCATAGGAAGTTAATGAGTTGCGCCTCACTGGAAGGCTCTGTGTTTCATACCACATAGAGGGCATTCTTTTTCAGGTAAAGATGAACTAGTTAGGTGACATTTTGAGTCTCCTTCACACTCAGAAACTTTCAGATTCTTTAACCTCCTTTAGGATTCTCCAATGAGTCAAAATTAGGAATCATTACAATCAATGATGAAGGTGAGCTAATGTTAGGCTTCAGGAGCAGACATTAAAAGAGAAGAAAGAAAGAAA
>CM053595.1:302470206-302480459 GCA_028646575.1 Pseudocheirus occidentalis
AAGGAAGGAAGGAAGGAAGGAAGGAAGGAAGGAAGGAAGGAAGGAAGGAAGGAAGGAAGGAAGAAATAGAGAGAAAGGAGAATATGTCTGATTGGGCATTGTGCTAAATATTGAGGATACAAATTAAAGAAAAAAATAAGACTGCCACTAACTTCAAAAAGTTTCCATTTTAGTAGAAGAAGAGAAAAACTGTAAGGGAGCTAGAAGAGAAGACAGGGAGATTCATAGGGGAAAATGGTCCTGGGAGTCATGGACTGGTCTAGCTTTGAAGAGATCAGAGCTGGGTTGCATGTTTCTTCAAATAGAGGCTGGAGAAGAACTCAGCAGTCAGAGGAAGAGGCTCTATTAGGGGAGGCTCTTGCAGCATGAATGTAAGGTCACATAGGTAGAGGTGAAGCAGTGGTCTAGGAAGTCATCAGCATGCAAAAGGCAATAAGTTAGGCTGCACAATGGATAGAGCACTAGCCTTGGAGTGAGCAATTGAGTTCAAATCATGCCTCAGATGCTTACTTAGCTGTGTGAGGCTGCGTGTAGCTTAACCTCTTTCAGCCTCAGTTTCTTTATCTGTAAAAGGGACATAAAAATAGGGCTCCGAGGGTTTTGTTGGCTTCAAAAAAGCTTTGCAAACCTCTGAGTACTCTGAAAATACTATTGTTTTCATTTTGGTATTTCATTGATGATGATGATGATGTGTTAGTGTCTGATGAATAGCCTGATGCTGCTCTAGTTTTCCAGGATTGCCTTTTCCTGTCTGTATGCTTCCTTGTATTCTTTTATCCAGACAAACAGAATCACTGATTCCATCCCTTTCTCCCTCTCTTTGTCTTTGCTCCAGTTTTTGCCTATGTCTAGAAAACTATGTCCTCTCAATTCCGATGAATTGAACTTTGCCCTTTAAAGTCTACCTGCTCTGTCCTTCCCTGAGCCATTCCTTAGAGTCCACACATTTTCTTTCTTCCTTATGCTGTTATTATGTTTGTTTATTTTTGGTCATAGTTATTTGTCTTTAATACCTTCCTACTAGGATGTAAGATCCCTTGAGATAGAAACTCTTGAAAGACAATATATGGAGAATATTGGGCTTTTAGTCAGAAGACCTACATTTGGTTCCTGGCTGTTACATGTACTCAGTGCAATCCCTCAAGAGGTTCCTTAATATTGGATTATTATGACTGAAATACCACACACTCACATTGTTCTGCACACAGTTGGCTCTTACTAAATATCTATTTAATTTAAGCTAAGACAATGTAGTTAATATCAGTGTAGTTTTTTTCCTTTTCCTTAGCTTGAAAGGCAATTTAGTGGAGCTCCCTTTGGGTTTTTAGTAAATGCTAAACTCTGAACTCAGTTCTCTCATGTGCCTCAGTTCTGTCAGGGGGCATTTGGATCAGTCAGGTGAGATGGTGATGTACAGCTCAGTTTTGTGCATATCAAAACTTCCTTCCATAATGACATTATTACCTTGCACTATGCATATACATATATAAACATACACACACATATGTGTATACACATATATAATGTGTGTATGTATTTATACACACATGCACATACATAGAGTCCTTTCTCGGATCTTTTGTAGCTTTATGTGATATAGTTGGATGCTAGTAGATAACTAAAACAATAATTTATTGTTATACAATTTGTAACAATTGATACCTGAATTGAGCTGGAAGGGAGACTCACACTGATTCAAATCCCACAACCAAATACGTATTAGAGAGGAGCAAGATTTCCTCCATGCCTACATTTCTCTGTGACAATCATAAGGGCATTTCATAAGGCATGTTAATATTTTCAAGGTGAGAAAGATCATGTTTAATTCACCAGATCACCAAATACTATGAAGGATCTTAAAGATAATTGATTCCAGTCACCGTATTTTCTGGTCAGAAACCTGAAAACTAGTAAGGTTGAGTCGTCATAGCCCAAGGTCATGAAGCTCAATAAGGTGTCCTTACCCTGGGAAGAAAAAGAGTTACCATTTTCCTTTGGGTATATTAATTTCAGGTAACTCTGAGTCTTAACAATTTAAGTAAAATTTAATAACACTTTCATCTGAATTACTTAATTGGAAAAAAAAGAATCTGGCTTCACAGATATCTTAATTTAGTCAGAGTGTGAGAACAGTTAACTTGCAGTTATATAACTGACTTCCTGACAAACTTCACAAAGATCTAACCTTCCTTCTGAAAATTAATCACAGCTTCTTGTGCTTTCCATAGATTAAGCAAAGAATTAGTTTTGTACCCTCTTTTGTGTATCATCTTCCCACCTTTTCTTCCCAAATCTCTACCTGATGCTCTGACAATCTGTCAACACATCTCCTCAGGTTCAGTATACTAGCAGTTTCCTGGATAACTAACCTATGAATCAAGGAACTGAGGCTTTGAGTTTGATTTTCAAAAGTGCCTAAATGAAACACTGGAATTAGGCACAGCGATGTGATCACATCCCTTTTCAAATTTCTGATTTCAGAGTTTACCTCTCTAGAGATACCCTGGCTTTAGTCTCATGTGGACATGCCACACATGTGATATATTTTTAAGAGAGTTTATTAATGATAACATGTCCCAAAATATCATCCCCAGTGGTCTGCAATAGATTTTTTTAAATTTCTTCTATCATTTGATGCATGACTTTAGGGTTGTGAAGCCTTTCTTGGCTTGCAGAAACTCCTTTTGAAAGTGTATAAATGGGGAAGAATAGTAGTGAGGCTGTGTGTAAGGATAGGATAGTACCTTAACCCGTTGCCCCCACCCCCTTAAAAAAGCTTTAGGAAGGGTCAGTTTGATGGCTACTTGTGAACAAGGTCCTTGGCAATGAGTAAGAGTGGTTTGAGATAAATAGTGCATATAGATAGAATTAAGCAGAACTCAGTGATTCTACACCCCCCCCAAAAAAAAACAAACCGAAAACCAACTAACACCAGCTGGATGGGTGTACCATCCTGTTACCCTTCCAAATTCCATTGTCATTTTTCTACCAGAGTGGAAGAGGAGAAGAGTATGGAGCATAGGAGAATGTATATGGTATTGATGTATGGGCAACAGAAATGAATCAGTCCAAAGGCAGCCAGAGTGACTCAGAAAGCATCACTGCTCTCTTGAGTTCTACCCAACATGCAAAGGACACCATGATGGTTGGGGGAGGGAAAGGATTAAAGGATCAGGGAGATACTGGATGGATGGGAAATATTGAGGGCACTGAAAACCACGTAAAGTTATTGCTTGATTGGTTGTTGTCCTTTATTCTCACAAAGGACCCAAATGACATCACTATGTTAGAGTCAAGTAAGTTACAGCAGGTCCAACTGTGGCTGATCAGACCAATACAAGCTTGCAATTTCCTACCACAGGTTGGATACAAATAGTCCATGTGCACATTTGGGGTGAATTCTCTACATTTGCACATCTTTTATTTCTTCTGAGCTACTTCAATTTTGCTTTACTCCTAGGGCACAGCACCTTTTCAAATGAGGGCATGCCATGCTGAACAGTCCAGTGCCAGTGTCTTCCATGCCACACAATGAATCCCAAAGTTTTCAAGAGAAAGCTTGAGTGTCCTAGCTTCTTCTGACCACTATATGAGTTCTTGCCTTGTATATATTTCCATAAAATAGTCATTTAAGGTTAGGGTTACAGCTTACCAAAAGGCCCACACTTCAGGTATAGCTGAGAATTCTAAAGGTAAGCCATCTACTACTCTAAACTAAAGATTTCTTCAAGGTCACATTTCACTAGTACAGCATCTGTATCTGCTCAATTTGTTCAGAGCACATAAACTAGTGAATGGGATAAAAAACAGTTGCCCACTTCATTTGTCTTTAGTAACTTTGGATATCACAAAAGATGGACACCAGGCAAAAATGCTTTAGGGGATGGATCCATTGTCTGTACTTATTGTGAGACTACAATATTGCTCCTTGCCAAAGAATATTTTTTGTGTACCAAATACAATATACAAACAAGAATGACCCCAAAGAACACCAGCGAGATGCAGAAGGCAAAGGTTTAGGAACTTTTGCTATTTGTAAATTCTTAGTAACCTCCAACCCAAGCAATAAGGATACAAAATTAGTTAGGAGATAGTGCTTGCTCTCAAGGAACTCAGAGTTTAAAGGGGGAGGGGACAACATTCAAACACCTGTGTGCAGACAAGCTATTTGCAGGAGAAATACACAATTTTTAGGAAATTGCAAAATTGATTGTAATTATATGCTTCATAGAGATCTGTATAACTATAGACATAGATATATAGATATATGTCTCTCTGTCTCTAAATCTATCCACACTTATGTGTGTTCAGGGATAGTAGATAAAATCTGAGGTACCATAAGGGACATTGTACAATCTCAGTAGTATCAAAATGTCTTGAAGCTCAGCTCTTTTGTCCACAGTAAAGTTCTACTTGTAAACTTTTATTTTGTGGACTATATTTAGTATCCTGAGATTTCGGACTTTAACCTCAGATTAGAGAGAAGGTTTGTGGAAAATCTCCGAAGGTTCGAAGGAGCTGTTCCATCTTAAGTTCTTCTGCTCATTATCCTTCAGGGGCTAGAATTCTGGACTTGAGCTGCTTGGATATGGCGATACCTATTATGTTTTGGTATGTCACGTTACCCACAAAGAGTGGACTTCAGATTTATATTTGCTAACTTTATTGGTCTATAAAATGGAGGCCACCTGTAGAGAGGCCTATGTTATTTGATAATGGGGGCCCATTCCAGGTGGTGCCTGGCTTAATGAATGTTTATTATTTGATTGATTGAGATTTTTTTCAATATCATGACTCTTGTAATGTTGCAGAAAGTAGTGTCATATGTAGATAGTCTGCTGTCCTTGAATGTAGGAAGAATTGCATTCCAGTTTGACCTTTGAGACCTACTGTTTCTGTGACTCTAGGTAAATCATTTAGCCTATCAAAGTGTAGAGAAGTTATTGATCTGTACTAGTAAAAATAGTGTTCCCACCTGTGAGTTGCCCAGATCAATGAAACCCCAGATTCAGTCCTAATCTCTATGGTATACAGCCTTGCTTTGAAGGACTTCATTCTTTACATAGCATGTCCTCAAAAAATGAGTCATTCTGCTATTGATATATTAGCACAGTGTTGGCACATAATAAGCAATTTATAAGTATTTGTTGACTTGCTTAATATTTCCATTTCCTTTTTAACCAAATGGCAATGCTGAAGGGACTGGATATTTTCTCTTTAATCTTTGGCTCAGGAGAATGTTAAAGTGTGACACAAAGGTGGTTTTAATGCTCACTCTCTTATAGCCAAAGGAATGGCACTTCTGCTCTTTGTTCTGCTCTGATTTTTCCCTCCTGGAGACAAAGGATGGATGCTTGGATCCTACAAAGGCAAATAAGGTGGTCCAGCGTTGCTACCTAGGAACAGATCTCTTGAGTTTCATCCTGCTTGAAGCCAGCAGTGATGAGATCACAATCTAGCAGATCCCTATGAACAGTATTGGTGCCTGGGGCAAACAACACAAATGGATGTGTGGCCACTATCAGGAAATGTGCCTTAAAATGTGATTTCTAAGACATTTTCAGTTCAGTGGAGCAAAGGCAGTATGAGGTAGTGTGGAGAGTGGGAATGCAAGGATGCTCACATCCATGGGGTGAGATCCAGGCACATCTGGGATCACTTCTGGGTATTCCACAAAGAATCAACCATTGCCACCTAGTACTTCACATTTGAATTCATTAGGCTAATTCTACATGGCCTGAGAAGAACAGATGTTATTGATGTTCCCTTAATATTGGTACCATTAGTCAGACTTCCTTGCATGCCTGCTTTAGGCCTCCTGGGCATAAGGTAGCCATTAAGAATCTTTCAAGTCTGCTTACCCAAAACATGGGCAGAAAAAGGAGAGGACTGACATGTCATGTTATAGTAAAAGGAGTAGAGCTCTATGAAATCCCATGGTAAAATGTTAATGATTCATACAAAAATAAAAGAAAAGAAGAAAAGAAACAGTTCTTTATGTTTACTAATGATGTTGGTCATTGTCACCATGCAAGGAATGAAAAATTCATAGAAACTGAATGAGGAGACTCTTATTAATCTATGATCTTGAGAATGCAGCCCTTTCCCTTATTTCTCTAAGATAATTATATATAGTTCTTAAGACTATTAGAAACTGTCAACCTTTTAAATTTTAAAAGACTATTTCTATTGTACAAGGTGTCTTTGATCATCTGTGTGTATGCATACATAAGCATGAAGATATTTTATAACTATGTAAATATGCATATGTCTATGTGTGTGGGTGCATGCATATGTTCATTTATATGTAACATGTGACACATATGTATCTGCATGTGTGTGTGTCAGGACCTGTGATTTCACTTTCTTATTAAATTTCCCATGAGGAACTCTGCAAGTTGATGCAGATTAATGAATGTTCTGCAATATAAAATCTTAAAAGAGATATCTGAGAAGTTTCATGACTTTCGTAGGGTCACTCAACTGAAATATATTAAAAGCAGGATGTAAATTGTTTCCTGACTCCATGGTCACTTTGTCTCCAATATTACACCATGCTTCAAAATTGCATGAAACCTGCAGAATAACTGCTATACAAGATAGAGCACAGCTTTATTACATTAAGAGCTAAAGATGTTTTTCATTCTTGTAGGGGATCTATCCCTTGGCTCATTACTGCCCTTTTGAATGGTGGTTTTGATGATAGCTACTATACATACATATATCATGTTGTATAAAGTCACATATAGTTATCTATAACTATATATGTGTATGAAATTATGTATACTTATATCTATCTATATATGGAGAAAGTTTTCTATAACTTTACATACACAAATGTATGTAGACATCATTTGTATATGTGTGTGCATGTTTACATACACACACACATATATATACTTGACTTTTAGCTTTGCAAAGAAATTTCTCTTTGTTATCTTATTTTAAAATCATGACAACTCTTTGAGGCAGCTTATCCCCATTTTCTGGATGATGAAACCAAGGCTTAACTATGTGAAATTACTTAGCCAGTGTCACACAAACAGCATGTTTCTTTATCAAGCCTGAATCTCAAGTCTTCCTGAATTCAGGTCCAGCACTCTACCCCCTGTTTTCAAGGTTAGTATCTGATTTCAAGCTGTCCCAATTCCAGGTAGCTCTGTAACCTTTTTCATTCACATCTGACCAGTGTCACCTGATTTCATTCCCCAGTATCACTTCTACTGAGAATTAAGTAATGTCACATTATCCTTCATCTATCATTGGTTTCCTATTCATGATTGAATTTCCATTCTTTTCCTTGTTTTACTCACAGTTCTACTTCATTCTATGAGTTTACTTAAATATTAGGCAATTTCTTCCCTAACTGTCTGTGTAACCACACTATCCCACTATTTCTGTCTTCGTATACTGGTACTTCTTATGTATATATAAGTATATATATATACTTAAATATGTGTGTATATGTATGTATATGTATACATGCATGTATGTATGTATATACTTATACTGCCCCAATATATAATTAGCATTCAACTGAAATCCATGGTTGGGTTAAAAAGTCCAGCTTTCTTCATGCAGAATATCACAGGTAGAATGGTCCCCAGAAGTCATTTTTCTAATAAACACCAGACAACTTTCAAGAAGATTGCTGATGAGTAGATGTTTGCATTCAGCCTTTGCTCTATGGCTTCCATTTCAGGGGAATGCATCACCTCTTAAGGTCCTATATTACATCTGGACGGTTCTATGAAGTGCTCCTCCCCCCAGGATCAAGACTTCTTGTTCTGTGCAGCTTTCCTCCTTGCCTCCCCTCCCAGGGCCACATAGAATACCTTGATCTACACGTAGCTGTTACCTAGAGGGAATTGAGGGAGAATTATAGCTATTATGCATAATTGGGGATAGGGTTATTCACCTGAGACATTAATCTAGGGCCTGTGAACGTATTTTTTTTTAAAACAGTATTTCAGTATAATTGGTTTCCCATGTAATCCTATTTATTTAATTTAATTCATTTGAAAATGTTATTATGATAAGGGGTTCATAGGCTTCACCATACTGCCAAAGGGGTCCATTATACTTTACTGCCTTAACTCCTTCCGAGTTAAACATGTCTGCCTCCCATTCTGACTGAGCAACTATCAGTCCCAAAATGAAGAGGGTAATTTTAGAAGTGACTTAGATGCTTGGGCTATGGCAGTGATGACCCACCCCCAACCATTATCTTGAATATAATAACTTAAAAATCCTGAAGATTAAGAGTTGCTAAACACCCTAGAAACTGTACAGCCCAATAGGACAGTCCTAAAGAGATGCCCATTGGGGAGAAAATTAAAGAAATTGTCTGGACATAGATTATTATCCGCTACATTTACACCCCCTGAAAAAAGTACAGTAAGTTTGGATGGCTTGTGTTGGCTCTGCAGGAGCCATCCATCAGTCACCCACTTGTCACATGGGGCTATTTTCAGCTGCATTTGGCAACTGGGTGAATGCTAATCTTCATGGATTTGTTTTCAAGCATTGATTATTTGAGGATTAAACATGCCTGTATAAAACCTAAACATTCATTGGCTGAAATATATGGTCCTTGATATTGGAGATTTAAAATCTTGTTTAATACATCAGTTAGTATCCAATCGGGGAGAGGCTGTTTTCAAGCAGTTATAGTGATAGGGGCTTTGAAATTGGTTATGTTAGTTTGTCTGTTAACCTGGCCTGAGTCATAGACATTTAGAAAAAGAAAACACTCATCTTGATATTTACTCCTTTAATCTAAATTCTCAATGAAAGAGGAGATTATTAACAAAATGATGATTCTGAGCTGTTTGTCTTTTTTTCTTTTTCTAGCAAGATTTTAATATGGCATAGATTTAGCTCAGTCACCATTCTGCTTTTCAGAGTACTAAATACCTTCTGATTTGCTACATGTGCCAGTCACTCCCCATCATGTTCATTTAGCTTCTTGGATTGACTTTCCTTGGATTTTTATTTACACGTGGGAACATTGTAAATTGACTATTTTTACTATTTTCAATGTGTTCTAGAATTCTTAGTAAAGACATATACTTAAGGATTACTTAAACTTCTAAGGTGGTTTTTAAGTTAAAATGATATCTTATGATAGAGAAGAAAATTAAATATATTCACTTTCATTTTTAATATTTATCAAATTTAATTACTGATTCCAATTTATTTAATATTTATTAATCCAACATATATGTGTGTATATATATACATATTTAAAAGTCTTCTATTCAAATATGATTGCTCTTCATGTGCTTTTCAATTAATAACAACTAGATTTTGGATGATTTATGTGATGGGTTATTCTTAATAGGAAATTGGAGTATATTTAGTCAGTTAGGTGAAGTTCTCCTTTAACAGTTTCTAAAATACATAAATAAGCTTTGGGATTGGGGGGGAGATATGATCTTGTTGGACAGAGCTGGGAACTGTCCTTGAGATGGACAATGGTCAAAGAACTTGATTGCTGCTTTTGTTTAATGTCAGTTAACCAACATAAAAAGTGTGGCAATGAGAACCACAGTGGTTCTGCATCCAACCAGCACTAATCCTAACCCAGCACTAATCTCTCCACATAGTGAAAGCAGTCGAGTGTGCCCTCTTGTGGGCAAATGAAACACATTCCCAAACCAAATACATTGTGTATTTATGGTTCAACTTAGGCATACTCTCACTTTGATCTTATAAATCCTCACTTTAATGAAATTTGTTTTCTAGTGGATGGAAATTTGACAAGGTATAGATTTCTTGGTTCTGCACATACATTATGTGTGGATGCCTTGCTGGATGTGGATGCCACGAAACCTTAACAACCTAGTGGGCACTTAGGGGATCATGTTATACGATTTCCTCGATTTACTAGTGGGGACACTGAGATCCAGAGAGCTTGTAACTTTCAAATTTGACTTAATTAATGGGAAAGTCAACCTTTCTACCCCTCAATTTCCTCATCTGCAAAATGGGGATAATTGTAGCATCAGTTTCACAGAATTATAATGAGGACTGGGTAATATGATATATATAGCACTTGACAAATCTTGAGGGATTTGGATGTTAGTGACAGAGTATTTTCATTATAGCAAATAGACTTCCATACACCAAAGTCAAGTCTAAACGGGTGCACAATCTAGGTATAAAGGCTAATACTATAAATAATCTGGGGAAACGAGGAATAGTTTACCTGTCAGATTTATGGAGTAGGAAGATTTTATTACCAAAGAAGA
>CM053595.1:302480559-302494521 GCA_028646575.1 Pseudocheirus occidentalis
TTGATAAATGGGCAAAGGATATGAACAGGCAATTTTCAGAGGTAGAAATTAAAGATATATTTAAGCATATGGAAAAATGCTCTAAATCACTATTGATTTGAGAAATGCAAATCAAAACAACTTTGAGGTACCACATCTCATCAGTCAGATTGGCTGAGATGACAAAACAGGAAAATGACAAGTGCTGGAGAGGATGTGGAAAAATTTCAACTCTAATGCACTGTTGGTGAAGCTGTGAACTGATATGACCATTCTGTAGGGCAAGCTGGAACTATGCCCAAAGAGCTATCAATAATTGCATACCTTTTGACCCAGTAATACCACTTTTGGGGTTGTATCCCAAAGAGATCATAGAAGTAAGAAAAGGACCCATATGTACAAAAATATTCATTGCATTCTCTTTGTGGTGGCAAAAAACTAGAAACTTAGGGGATGCCTATCAATTGGGGAATGGTTGAACAAGTTATGGTATATAAATGTAATGGAATACTATTGTGCTATAAGAAATGGGAAGGAGATGGACTTCATATATACCTGGAGAGGTTTATATGAATTGATGCCAAGTGAGGAGAGCAGAACCAGGAAAAATTTGTACACAGTCACAGATACATCATATGTGTGACGACCAACCTTGATAAATAGGACTCTTCGCAGCAACACACAGTTAAAAGACAACTCTACAAGTCTCAGAATGAAAGGAGATGCCTACACTCAGAGAAAGATCTAGAAAGACCAGAGTTTAAGTGGACACTGAAGCAACATATGCTATTGTTCTCTTCCATGTTTGGTTTTGTTTCTTTTGTTTCTTTTTTTTTCTCTCTTCCTTTTCACATTATTCACTGCATTGGTTACAACGCTTCTATACAACAAGACTATTGTACAATGTGAAAGTGTTTGCAGATACCATACATGATTGTACACCACCATGGGGGGGGGGGGGTGCGGGGGAGAATGGAGGGGAGAAAATCTGAAACTCAAGTGATTCTGTAAATGAATCTTGTAAACTAAAAGTAAATAAACAAGTCAATAAATTCAAAAAATATATAGCAAATAGACTTGTGGATAATCAATAAAAACAAATTTAAAGTAAAATTGTTATTTTGGTTTTATTAATAACTTTTGCTTTTATATCACTGTTACCCCTACATATATCCAACCTTTTCATTCCTTTGAGGGTCATGCTATTATAATAAAGTTTTCTTAAGAGATAAAAGTAATTGGAAGAAAAAAAAACTTAGCACACTTGTTCTATATATTGAAAGGAAAAAGCATTTTATATGCAAAAATTTCACATCATTAGGCACCCCCACAATATCTTCAATAGAATGGGTTGAAGGTAAAGGAGCATATTTTGATATTTCAACATAAATGTTCTATAATAGAATTATTCTACCTCAGAATGGATATGTAACCCAGGGCAAATACCAACAAATCTAAACATCTTTAGGGGTAGAAAATGACTTTGCAATTTTAGGGGGTAAAAAGTTCTAAATTAGGAACTCATTCTGTAAGTACATGGAGGCACCTTCCTACAAATTAGAGTCTTTCAAATTTGGAAGCAGCCAAGACTAATTTGTAAAGAAAATACCCCATGCATTTACAGAGTAAATTCTTTACTAAGAGCTGTTCATACTAATGAAATGACAGGAAGTCTAGTCTCTATCTCTATAGATGAGTTTTGACTACAATTTAGCAAGTAGAGCCAGGAATAGTTGACCATATGCAGAGGTGGGCCAAAAGGATGTCTCTGTGGTGTGATTTGAGATGCCTTTTTATTCTAAGAGACACCCACCCAGCTGCCACACGATCAGAAATTAGAATCATTAGAGCTGGAATGAACCTTAGATATTATTTAGCCCAACCCCTTTACTTTACAAATGGAGAAACTCAAGGGCAACATGGCCAGACAGTGTAGTGTTGTACTGGAAACTCACCATCTTTATTAGGAAGTCACTCCTCTTCTTACAGTGAAGTGAAGGTGTCGGACAGAATAATCTATGAGACCCCTTCTTGCACTGAAGTTCTATATTCTACATGAGTGACTTAAGGCCTTACCATGAATAATTCAGAGACTTGAGGTTCCAAGCCACCCTTCAGATTAAACATTCCAGAGATCATTCCACAGAGTTCTAGAATTAGAAAGGACCTCAGTGGACAGATAGACAACGTATTGTCTCCAAGCCATCCCCACCAAGTAATTTCCCAGTCTGTAATGGAAGACCTGAGGGAAAGAAATTGACATCATTCAAAGGGAGGTCTAAGGTAAAGGAGTTGCTTCACCCTGACTTTCCCATTTGTTTTTTACTCCAATGATCCTACGAAATTTCTACTACATTGAAAAGTTTTACTCCTCACAATTATTTGTTTTGTGCTATACACTATTCTTTTCCTCAAAACCTATTTTCAAATAGTTGCATACTTTAGAAAGTAAATATATCAATTAATTAATATGCTAGATCATTTTTCTTCATGAATGACATTCTGAAATAATTGCATTACTATGTGAGAGGGAATGAATAAAGGAATGGAAAAGAAAGTGGGGATGGCTGATAAAGTCATATGTTATAATTCTATCATTTTTATTGTCCTGATAAGAAGTTTTTTATAATTTCTGTGATAATTATTTGATATCTTGGCTTAGCTATATTCTGTAATTAATAGTTATATATAATTAATAATTATAATTTAATGATTCAATTTTAAATAATAATTTAATAGTTCTTTTAAACAACATTTTTACTCTTTCCTTCACTAAATTCTAACTATTATGGCTCCTTAAAGTGGATTGGGAAGCCTGGATTCCTAATATTTATGCCAGTTGAGCTCATGATTTGGAATAAACTACTAAATTGGATTGACTACCTGCCAATTGCCTCCCCTCTGAGGACCGTTCTAAACTAAGGGTATAGATACTTACTGGCAGAAATCGAAATAAAAGCTAGGAAAGATTTTACTGTAACAACTACTAAGATACTGTGGTGGGGCAAATGAAGGGAGTGGGGTGTGCATCCAGGCAAAGTACCACCATTGATGAAATCACAAATATTGTGAAGTCTTCAGTTTCCCGCATTGAATCTTGTACACAGTTAGTTGATTTCTATAGGAAAAAAATTAAGGAAAAGCAGTATTCCTCACTTTGTAATGAAAAACAAAAGTAAATTGTAATATCACTTAAGATCCTGAAATTTAAAATGATACTCTTTCTTTCTTTCTTTCTTTCTTTCTTTCTTTCTTTCTCTCTCTCTCTCCCTCCCTCCCTCCATCCCTCCCTTAGTTCCTTCCTTCCTTCCTTCCTTCCTTCCTTCCTTCCTTCCTTCCTTCCTTCCTTCCTTCTTTCCTTCCTTGACATCTGCCCTAGGTAGATGGAGAACTTTATTTGTATTTGTTTTCCTGGGGTCTACGAAAGACAGTGGCAAGCGTTTGCAGAGGAAAACAAGTAGATTGCTGAAGGGACTCAAGTCCATCTCTCTGAAGACTGTTCAAAAGTACTAGTTACATTTAATTTGGAGAAGAGAAAACTAACTTGACCCTATAGGATTATAAAACTGCTTCCAGTATGGATGTAGAAAGGGGAGTCAGCTTATTCAGTTTGGGTAGAATTAATTAACAATGAATGTGAGCTGCAAAGGTAATTATATGCTTTATAGCAGAAAAAAATCTGAACTGTTAAAGCCATTGAAAAATAGAATACATATAGGGTTCATATAGTACATATAGGGTTCCCCATCACTGGAGGCTTTCAGACAGAAACTGCATGACAACTTTTTTGGTCTGTTGTAATAGGGATTATTTATTGGGTTGCTTTTGATGACTGCTGTGTGCTTTTTGAAATCTGGAATTCTGTGAAATTATGATTCCATTAATTTTAGTAGGTAAGTACATTGGACTCAATTGACAGCAGGTAAGAGAAATTATACATCATATAAATTCATATCAATTGAAGCAAGTTGGTCTTTAATCACCCATATCAGCTGGGATCATTTAGATTAGAAGTAATTTAACACATATGGATATGGTAGCCAGTTGATTTTGTATTTGGCTAAAGGGTAAGTTTGAAAAATTTACAAAAATGATATATTTTCATGTTTTAATTTAATATACCTGTTTAATAACTTTCTGCATTGGCCCTGTTCTAAGGAGGAAATATAATAGAGAAGGGAAATGTTATGGCAGCAGATTAGTTCATTATATGAATTAATTATTCTTCCCAGGGGTAAAGCACGATAAAAAATAATACTTCTATATTTATCTTTAATTCAGGATGTCATATGGAAGGCTAGAGGAAGGCTAATGTTCTAAATCATCCCAGTATGCTTGGAGAAATGATTCAGGCACTTGCTTATATCTTTACATCTGCAGCCATTTCTGTGTAGTCTGTGTCAAGTTGATGACTTGTCCTGGGGAAGATTATTACTTTAAAGAGGATATTTTTATGTCAGGCAAATTGTAGGTGTACTGAGAAGACTGTTCAAATGGAGCAATGGCATTCTGATCAGATGCTGATTTCATTGCTGTGGGTGGTTTTTTTTTTCCTCCTTAACCCAGTATAAATCTAAATGTACAATTACCTTCTCATCCCATGTAAAAATCAAACATATCTTTCTGTTAAATATCTACATACGATTTGCATAATATGCTGGAGGTTTTCCTTCTGCTATTTTAATATTTCTTAGTCATTATTGTGGCCTATTAGTTGTGCTCAGTCTTACTAAATGACCAGTATGACTCCTCATCCACTTGTCATCTCATATGACATGGTTCCTGACGCAATACTTCCACTTGAAATTTCAACTCCCATCTAGCTGCATCACACTGGAAGTATACTCTGCCCCTCTGGCCCTTTCCTTTAATTGACTGCTTCCTCCCATGAACCTCCTTTTTAAGAACAGCACTCAGATGGGTCACATCTTTATTCCTTTCTGGGCTCCACTCAACTCTCTGGCCTTCTCTTCTATGTCCTATAAGGAAGTTTCTTCTCCAACCCTCTTTCAATTTCCTTTTATTTGCTATCTTCTATTAGAACATAAACTCCTTGAAGGCAAAGACTCATTATATTTCCATTTGAATTCTTATCAGGTAGTAGCTGGTACTAAATAAGTTTTGTATTAGTGTTGTCTTATGTCAGTTCACACAGCAAGATTTTTCTTGTTATATCTTGCACTTTCCTTATCCTCATTACACAACTTACAAATATATGTGTACATAATGTATCTTTGATTTCAGAAAAATCAGTATATCACAAAGATCATACTTTCTGAGCAGGTGAGATTTATACCGGAAGTGCAGGACTGGTTCACAAGTAAGAAAACTACCAGATTATTTGACTATTTCAGTAGCAATAACAACAAAAATTATATTATTATATCAATAAATGCACAAAATAATTTTTAAAAATACAATGAACATTCCTATGAAAAACAACAGAAAGCATAGGAATCGTTGAATCCTTTCTTAAAATGATAAGTTGTATCCATCTAAAACCAAGAGCAAGCATTATCCATAATGAGGAAAAACTTGAAGCCTTCCCAGTAAGGCCAGAAGTGAAGCAAGGATGTCCATTATCACCACTATTAATTCAATGTTGTATTATAAATGGTATCTATAGCAATAAGAAGAGGAAAAAGAAGTTGAAGGGATAAAAGTAAGTGATGAGGAAACAAAACCATTGTTCTTTGCAGCTATTTGATTATATACTTAGAGAACCCTAGAGAATCAACTAAAAAAATCTTGTTGAATTGACAAACAACACTAGCAAAGTTGCAGAACATAAAACAAACACACATGAACCATTGGTACATTTGCATATTACCAACAAAGCCCTGCAACAAGAAATAGAAAGAAAAATTTCCATTTAAAATAATTACAGACAATATAAAATACTAAGAGGTAATCAGCCATGATAAATGCAGGAAATAAAAACAAGACAGATCTAAACAGTTAGAAAAATATTCATTGCTCATGGGAAGGCTGAGTTAATATAACACAAATGATGATTCTACTTAAGTTAATTTGCTTATTCAGTTACATATCAATAAAATTACCAAAGAATTATTTTATGGAGCTAAAAGTATCAGAACAGTATTCATCTGGAGGAACAAAAGGTGAAGAATATCAAGGGAATCTATGAAATAAATGAGAAGGAAGGAGGCCCTAGGAGTAGCAGATTTCAAACAATATTAAAACAATAATTGCTGAAACATCCTGATAATGTATAAGAAATGGAGCATTGGATCAGTGGAATAGATGAGATACATGATACATAGTAATAAATGACCACAATGATCTAGCATTTGATAGACTCAAAGGTCTATACTTTTGGAAAAAGTACTTATTGCTTGACAAAAAAATGTAGGGAAAAATGGAGAGCAGTTTGGCAAAAACTCGATTTCGACCAACATCTCCATATATAACACATCATATGCCAGGATAAGGTCAAAACAGATAAATGATTTACACATAAAAGGTGATGATATAATTACATTAGGGGAGCATGAAAAAATGCACTTGTCAAATCTATACATTTTTGAAGTGTTTATAACTGAATAACAGAGAGGACCACAGGAAGTAAAATGGGGAATTTTGGTTACATGAAATTAGAGAGCTTTTGCATAAGCAAAACTCATGCAACCAATGTTAGAAGGAAAGCAAGAAATTAGTGGGGAAAATTATAGCAGATTTCTCTGATGAAAGCCTTACTTCTCAAATATTTAGGGAACTAAGCCAAAATTTATAAGAAATAAGAGCTCTTCTACATTAAACAATGTTCAACTGATGTGAATAGACAGTAATTAGAAGAAAGCAAAGCTATGAATTGTCACAAAAATATTCTCAATAACTACTTATAAGATAAATGTCAATTAAAATTACTCTGAGGTGCTACCTCATATATGTCAAATTTATTACCATAACAGAAAAGGAAAATGGCAAATGTTGGAGGGGATATGGGAAAATTGGAACACTAATGTGCCATTGGTTGAATTGTAAGCTGGTCCAAATATTCTGAAGAACAATTTTGAAGTATGAGCAAAGAGCTATAAAACTGTGCATATCCTTCAACCCTGAAATATCACTGTTAGGTTTGTATTCCAAAGAGATCAAAGAAAAGGGAAAAGGACATTTTTGTACAAAAGTATTTATAGCAGCTCTGTTTGTGGTGACAAACTGTTGGGAATTGTGGGGATGCCCATCAACTGGTCAAAGAATAAACAAGGTGTGGTATGTGATTATAATAGATTGCTGTTGTGGTATAAGAAACGATGAGCAGAATGGCTTTAGAAAAACCTGGGAATACATGTATGAATTGATACAAAATGAAGTGATCAGATCCAGTAGAGTATTATATTCAGTGATATCAAAATTGTAAGGATAATTAACTATAAAAAAATGATCCAAAACAGTTCCAAGAGACCCGTGATGGAAAAATGTTATCAATCCCAGAGAACTAATGAAACCTGAATGCAGATTGAAGCATAATTGTTTACTTTATTTTTCTTAAAGTATTTTAGTGAGTTTTCTTTTACAACATGACTGTTATGAAAAGTTGTTTTGCATGAGTTCACATACATAACTGATATCAAATTACTTTAATTCTCAAGGAGGGGAATAGATGATAGGGAGAGAGAGAATTCAGGACTAAAATTTTTAAAAAGAAAAGAATGTTAATATTTTTCTTTGTGGTAGGGAAACATTTAATGAAACACATTTTAAGTTTAAAAAATTCATTCAGTACAGTCACCCCCACAAAAAAAATAACTGATGAATAATTCCTGTTACCCAATTATGTCATTCAATTGGATGGTTGAAGCCTCAAGTTGGTCCATCAGCATGCACATCTGGAAGATGCCATTATAGACAGATGATGCATTAGATTCAGAAATGAACAGGAGCAAGAACTTAGGCTGCTTTTCATCCTGTTGAGGAGCAGGCACAGTATTGTCAATGATCCTCACCTGTTCCCTTGCAAAATCTTCAGTTTTGCTCATCCTTATTCTTCCTGTGTGATGTGGATTACAGAATGCCTTAGTCTCTGAACAATCAAGCAGATGACCTAAAGGACAGTTGTGAGATACATGGTGAACATGTCTTTTCTTTGTCTTTAAAAAATAAAAAAATTTGCTCATCTACACATAGAAGGTATTTAAATCCCAATTAATTAGCTGCCAGGCCAAAGTCTCCTGATTGGCAATGGCCCAAGTCCTCAACAGCACTTTTATTAAGGTGCATTCCATAAAAGATTCCATCAGTAATATTCCAGTACCAATTCCATCAGTAATGGGTTTTCATTACATGCCTTTTTAATTCACACAACCAGAGTCTAAAGTCCTGAGGTGAGACACCCTAAGACAAGAGCACGGAGGGGCAGATGCAAGAAGGGAAAAGCTGAAATCAGGGTTGTGCCTGGAACTCCAAGTGCTTCCCTATTGTCTCTAGTGCCAAATGCATGTCTTTCTGCTTGCCATTTAAAGCCTTTCATGATCTGGCTCCAGTTTACCTTTCAAAGAATATCACTAATTGTTCCACTTTATATACTTAAGTCCAGACAACTGTCTGCCTTTGTCCTTGTATCATTTAATATTCTATCTGCCACCACCATGCCTTTACATAGAGTGTCTTGTGTGCCTGGGATTTGCTCTTCACCTCTTTTCATTTGAATCCCTAGCTTGCTTCAGGGCTGGATTTAAATCCTACCTTCTCTATAAGACTTCTGCATCCTCCCAGCCTTGAAGGCCTTCTCCCAAATTAATTGGATTTAAGTGATATATCTTTCAGTAGGTCCTTGAGGGTAAGAGTTTCTTCATTCTGGCCTTTCTAGTCTCCATTGCCTAGCTTGGTGCCTGGCACAGAGTGAGCACTCAATAAATGTCCATTGATTGCTTGGACTGGTCCTTAGGCCATGACAGGAGGGATATGGGGGGGATCAATAGTGGCCTTTTTGAGAATTAGTCCTTGGATAGAGCACCCCAAGCTTTGCTGAGCTTGCTCTCACAAGCATTAATTGGTGTACAACATGTTTGATTTAAATCACCTTCATCCCAGTGTTGTTCCTTGAGGCAGTTAAAAGTCATGAGTTTTCTACACAGGGGAGAGTTCTTGTATAAATATGGTTAGTTGGTTTCTTATCTAAGGTATTATTGACATGGATATACTATATATTCATAGAAAGCAAAGATGCACATGTGCTGTCTATGAAACAAATACACATGGTCTAATAAAATCCTATGTGCACACATCAAATGTAATTATATATTCACATACATGTGTATACACATATGATCATATATACATGCACATATATTCTGCATGCATGTATATTTACATGTTTGTTTTATATATATTAGAGTCATTGTATGTAATGTATACATATTGATTATATAAAAATATAAACATATACACATATTTATTATACATTTATTTATTTTTAATATAAAATTTTTCTTTGTTTTCTTGTTTACATCATTCATTTCCATGAGATTTTTGAGTTACAAATTTTCTCCCCATGTTTCCTCTACCCCAACCCTAAAACAGAGACCCCACTGTAAAGCCCCTCCCCCAATTTCCTCTCTTTTATGCCCTCCTTCAACATCCTTCTAATATATATTTATTTATATGCAAGCACATTTCTCTCTCTCTCTCTCTGTCTGTCTCTCTCTGTCTCTCTCTCTGTCTCTCTCTCTGTCTCTCTCTCTCTCTCTCTCTCTCACACACACACACACACACACACACACACACACACACCTAGTCAAAACCTAGTCTGATCAAATCTTTAGCAATGATCCATTTCAAGGGTTGGGGGTAGATTTTGCTTTCATGATGATATATCAGTCACATTTACTCAACATTATATACATATATATATATATATATATCACTTTAATTGGTTTCTTTTGTATCCTATATGTTATCTGCATTGAAATACTTTATTCTAAAAGTGGTCTTTGGAAGATATCATATTGCCAAATGGTTCATGATTCAAAAATATTAAGAACCCCTGTAATATAGGGATGTCTGTCAGTATCAAACAGGGAAGAAAAGCATAGGGTATATGTGTGGGGAATATATGACCTTGAAGCATATGTGGCCCTCTAGGTCCTCAGCTGTGACCTTTTGACTGAGTCCAAGTTTTATAGAATAAATCTTTTTATTCAGAGGATTTGTTTTTTGAAGTTTAGATTCAATCCATGGACTGTATACCCAAGGACCTAGAAGGTCACATGTGACCTTGAGGTTACAAGTTCCTCACCCCTGGAACTTTTTCGAAAATAGAGGGTATCTACTATCTAAAACAGAGGTAGCCTGTTTCAAATGGGTATTATGGTTTGTAGAGAGGCCCATGAGATTTTTGAATTATCAACAACTTTTAATAAGTTAGGTCTTTCTCTGTTTGGTCCATGTTTACTTTGACAATTGAAAAGGAAGTCTTGACACCTAAAGAAACACACCATTATTAGAAAAGAGAAAGGGAAATTTGTTTTATTATCCTGCACTACTACTTGTATCTATTTCAACCTATTTCTTCTAGTTTGTCTATCTACTCCCTGAAAAAAAATGGGCACAAGCACCTACTGTCTGCCAGGCACTATACTTAGACCTCTAAAATATTATTTCATTTAATTCTTACAACAACCGTGGGAACCACAGTCATTATCCCCATTTTCCAGATGGAGAAACTAAGTCAAGCAGAGTTTAAGTGACTTGCCCAGGGTTACAGCTTGTAAGTTTCTGAGGCTGGCTTTGAATTCAGGTCTTTCTGACTCCATTTTCAAAGCTCTGTGCACTGTGGCATGAACTAGCTGCCTGTTGGAGATTTTGACTTTCAAAGAAGCTTATTAACCAGACTAGTGGTCTTGGACTATGAAGATATCCAAAGCATCTGTCAAGCCTCTTCCAATTGCTTATTAGGAGATCAAGGGAAACTTGAATGATTAGAAGTGCAGTGGCAAGAACCCACAGTAGGAGAATTCTGTCGCCACAAAGTTAGACACATCATTTTCTCTTTTGCTTATTCCCATCATCAGCTAAACCTGGAAATCAAGAGTAAACCTAACAGTATCAATAGGGACCCTGGACTGATCCAATTTTTAGCAATAATCCATTTATTTACCAGGGATTTGAGCCAAGTGTTATACTTGCTACATCCATCAACAAACATTTATTAAAAAACCTTCCCTCTTGCCTAGTGGAGTGTCAGTACAAAAAGGAGAGGATAGAAAAACTTTTTTTTTTAACTCATTACTTCTGCAGAACAGAACATGTGTAGAGGGAGACCTCCATTATGGACTGGTGTACATTTATGTATGTTGTTTACAAAATTATGGCTTTTTTTTCCAAAAGGAACTCAAGGCATAGCACATTTAGACTATCTACGTGACAGGCAAAAGTAAATACGAGGAAAAGGAAAGTAAGAGTAATTGTGCGATTTTCTGGGCAAGATTGCCTGATTCTTTTCACTTGAGATAATGGATGGAGACGTGCTCTGCCTGCTAAATGATTTTGGCCACTTTTGTCTGAGTCTCCCTTCCTCCACCCGTGTAAGTTCCCATGCTGTCTGATCTCTGGCTAAGCAGCAGGTAATTGACTGATACTTTATAAAACTCCAATGAGCTAGCCATTTTGAAGAGGAATTGGGGTGATGTCACTGAAATATTTGTAGTGTATAGTAGGTGTTAAGCATTAAACATTTACATTTGAAGATGTGACTCCTTGACTCCTTTTCCCTCCCACTATTTCCAGCTGCTTCTCCAAGATCTACAATTTACTTAGAGTTAGGGGAAGGGAAACTTCAAATTGAACCCAATTATCCCTCTGTATCATCCTTGCCTGCCTCCCACATAGGTCATAGGCATGGCAATTAGGGTTAAGTGACTTACCCAAGGTCCCATGGCTAGGTTTTTGTGTTGTGTCTGAGGCCAGATTTGAACTGAAGTCCTCCTAACTCGAGGGCCTTGCCTGCCTCCCACATAGACCCACATAGGTCTTCCTTCTCTAGACTAAACATTCCCTAGATCCTTCTACTGATCCTTATAAGACATGGAATGAAGACCCTTTTTCATTCAACCATTCAATCAACAGATAATTTGTTAATCTCCTAATATGTATCAAGCACTGTGGGATTGGGATTAAATCAGGGATTTAATCAGGGATTTAAAGTAGGATTAACAGGCATTGGGATTAAAAAAAAGAGGCAAAAGATAGCCCCTATCCTCAAGGAGCTTACAGTCTAATAGGGGAGGCAATATGCAAACAAGCTATATACAGGAGAAATAGGAAACAATTAAAGAGAGATAGTACTGGAAGTAAGAGGAGTTAAGGAAGCCTCCCTATGGAAGGTGGGAAGTTAGGGAGGTCAGTAGTAGGAACATAGGAGAGAGAGCATTCCAGCTGTAAAGGAAAATCAGAAAAAATGCCCCAAGGCAAAATATGGAGTGTCTTGTTAGTGGAAGTCAGAAGACCCATGTCACTGGTTCAAAGAGTACATGTAGGAGAGAAAGGTATAAGAAGACTAGAAGGGGCAGCTAGGTGGCACAGAGAATAGAGCACTGGCCCTGGAGTTAGGAGGACTTCAGTTCAAATCTGGCCTCAGACACAACACAAAAAACTAGCCATGGGACCTTGGGTAAGTCACTTAACCCTAATTGCCATTCAAAAAAAGCAAAAAAAAAAGACTGGAAAAGTAGGAGAAGGCTAGCTCATGAAGGGATTTGAATGCTAGTCATTGGGTATTGTATTTTATTCTAGTAGGGAGCCGCTGCAAGTTACTGAGCAGGGTTGTGATATGGTTGGTTGGAGTACTTTAGGAAAATCACTTCAGTCGCTGAATATAAGGTTGATTGGAATAGAAAGACAACTGAGGCAGGCAGATTCACCAGCAGCTGTTGCAACAACCCAGTCATGATCTCCTTAGTTGTCCCAATATAACAACGTACTTCTCACTTCCCCGCCACACTGACAAGGTGATAAATAGAGAAGAGAGGTGCAGACAACTATGAAAATTCCTAGAAGAGGCCTACTTGGGAAGGGTAAATAAAGGAGATGGTAGGGTTTAAGAGGTAGAGTTGGGGGGAGAGGGCATTTAAAGCACCGGGATGCTAGGAAGACAAGTATACTGTCATATGGAGGACAGTGTAATCACTGGATCACAAAGTAGATGGGGAGGATGTAAAGTCTAAGAAGATTAGCAAGGTGTTTGGGGGGGAAAGAGGTCATGAAAGGCTTTGAATGCCAAGGAGAAGAATTTTATTTGGCATCCTGGAGGTGATCCAGGGAGTTACTGGAACTCATTGAGTAGGGAGGTGGTGACATGATCACATGATCAGATCTGAACATTAGGACAATGATTGTGAGAGCTCAGTGGAAGATAGACTGGAATGGAGAGAGATTTATGAAAGGGAGATTCATTGGCAGACTCTTCCAATAGTCCAAGTGAAAGGTGATGAAGGAGTGCACCAAGGTGGGTCAGAGTCGGAGAAGAGAAGGGGGAGGATGTGAGAGAAGTTATGAAGGTACGGTTGTGGGGCTTTAGTGACACATTGGATATGATGGGTGAGAGAGAGTGAGAAGTTGAGAATGACATCTAGGCTGTCAACCTGAGTGACTGTGAGGATGAGTACAGTTTTGGACATGTTGAGTTCATATGTCCCTCCCTCATTTCTTAGTCTGTCACTTCTGATCTGACTCTGGTTTCCTTCTATCACTCTTTGACAGAAGAGGAAATTGAGTCTAGGGAAATTAATTGACTTTATCATTGTCACATGGTTATGATAGGCAAGATTGGAACCCAGGACCTCCCACTAAAGAGCTAGTGACTTTTCCACTGTACTATATACAGCTTCCACCCAATAATTATTTAAACAGTTCATCAAGGAACTTTCTTCCATACTGAAACTCTTTCTTTCTTTCTTTCTTTCTTTCTTTCTTTCTTTCTTTCTTTCTTTCTTTCTTTCTTTCTTTCTTTCTTTCTTTCTT
>CM053595.1:302495021-302510759 GCA_028646575.1 Pseudocheirus occidentalis
GCGCGTTATCAGAGACACTGGTTATAAATATTCTTTCCGAGTTTCCCACTTCCCTCTTAATCTTGGTTACATTGGCTTTATTTGTACAGAAACTTTTCAATTTGATGTAATCAAGATGATCCATTTTGCATTTTATTATGCTCTCCAACTCTTCTTTGGTCATAAAGTCTTCCCTACTCCATAAATCTGACAGGTAAACCATTCCTTGCTTCTCCAGATTATTGACAGTATCAGCCTTTATATCTAGATCATGCATCCATTTAGACTTGACTTTGGTGTATGGTGTTAGATAATGGTCTATGCCCAGTTTCTGCCATACTGTATTTCAGTTTTCCCAGCAGTTTTTGTCAAATAGTGAATTTTTGGCACAGAAACTGGGGTCTTTGAGCTTATCAAACAGAATATTACTATAATCATTGATTACTGAGTCTTTTGTATCCAATCTATTCCATTGAATATTGAATAAGGCTATTCCTTAGCCAGTACCAGGCAGTTTTGAGGACTGCTGCTTTATAATAGAGATTAAAATCTGGTATTGGTAGGCCACCTTCCCTAACATATCTTTTCATTAATTGCTTTGATATTCTGGACTTTTTGTTCTTCCAAATGAATTTTGTCACTATTTTTTCTAGTTCTGTAAAGTAATTTTTTGGTAGATTGATTGGTATGGCACTAAATATGTAATTTAATTTAGGTAAAACATTATGAGTCTTTAGGAACTATCTTACATCATATATTGCTGAGAGGAGCTAGTTGCTGCGTTTTGCTCTTACTCTGTTCTGTATTCTCTTGGTTCTGCTCACTTCTCTTAGCATCAGTTCATGTAACTCTTTCCAGGCTTTTCTGAAATCTGCTTACTCATAATTTATTATGGAAACATGATATTCCATTATATTTATATGCCACACCTATTTAGGCATTCCCCAATTGATGGGCATGCCCTCAATTTCTAATTCTTTACCACTACAAAAAGAGCTGCTATAAATGTTTTTTTTTTGCAGATGTGGGTCCTTAATGATCTCTTTGGGATATAGGCCTAGCAGTAGTATTGTTGGATCCATCCTTCATTTGGAATGTCATTTCTCATGTCTTGGATGAAATTTCCCCTTCTCTGTTTTGGTCAAGTGCATCTCTTTTGTTATTTGCCTAAGATGTCTTGTTCTTGATAAAGTCTTGTCTTTGCTTTTTGAAGGTCTTTTTTTCTCTTGAAAAAACATTTTAGAGCTCTTTTTTCCTATCTTCTTTGACTTCTCAGTTTTCTTGGTATGATATTTGTGGAGCTTTGTCAGTGTTTCCCACTTTTTTGGTGGATAAACAGCTTGCACATGGTAATTTATTTTTGGATTGATTCTTGATGGCAAGACCCCCTCAAGTTAAGAAATACATGGTAACTGCATTAAGCAGGTTTGGTATCTTGTTTAACTTGGAAATCTTCTGTTTTCCTAGTTTACAGCTTTTGAGAATTGGCAAATAGAATGGGATAGAGATGAGATAAAAACAGACAAGAAACAGATAAAAATTGAATAACCCATCAGCCAGAAGAACAGAGATATCACAGAGAATTAATCATCCCCTAAGCCTTGCATCATTCAGTGGTTTCTGAAGATATTAGTGCACAATAATTGAGCCAACAAATGAAGGATCATATTATATTCATTATCCCATGACTACTAGGTTAAAAAAGGTTATAAATTAGAAAAAAAATCCTTTAGAAAACTTCAGCAAAAAGTTATGGAACAATATATCCAAACCCTAAGATTCAAATACCTTGAGATTTCTCTCATGAGGCATTCATTTCAACACTGAACAAAAAATGATGCCATATATTTCTTTTGGAGTGCACTGGGGTCAATTTTTTCTGTTGCCCAAGAGAGCATCAGTGATAACTTGATACTGCCAACACTAGTATGAGAAGCTTTTAATGTGCGAAGACAGCAGTTTTTCACAAATCAGCACTGAGCCAGGTCTTTGAACTAACTCATTCTGCCTTTATTTAACTATGTGGCTCTGCTTTGCAGTGCAGCAAGAATTTGGTTACAGGATTGTTCTCGTCAGATTGTGCACTCATGAGACATCAAAGCCATTGCATTGGTTTCACTTTGCAAAATTTTAATTTGATTCTCAATTAGGCTACATTTAATTTTTTTAGTACTCAAGGACTCTTCTATTCATAATTTTGAAAGCTTTTTACATACTTTTATTTTTTACTTAAAGACCTCTTTCTTTTACACTTATATAGACATTTGGGAATTGACATGACACTTTGTATATTTTCACAATTCTAATTAAATCACATCTATGAGCTCATGGTTAGGGAATCTACAAGAATCAAATTTGATTATTGGGCAACAAGTAAGAACTTACTTACTTTAGAATAGGAGTCAGCTCCTTTTTAAAATAATTCTTTATGTGTAGCTTTTGTATTAATGTGGAGCCTTTGTATTTTCAAGGTTTGGAAGTTTGGTTTAGATGAAAACAAAAAGGGAGGGTACTCACTTCCTGCTCTGACCCCCATCCTTTGAATGTAAGTGTGACTTTACATTTAGAATTTGGTTCTCTGGAGAGTGAAGAGAAGGAATATACGGAGAAATATAGATGATGTAAAAACAAAAGGTACTGATAAAATCTATTAAAATAATTTTTAAAAAGAATAGGGGTCAGATTCAAGGTGAGAGACATGACAGTAAGTACCTGGGTAGATTTTACAGAAGTCAGATGCCCATTGACATCTGAGTGGTCCTGCTGAAGCTAAGATGTGCCTTATCTCTGAAAGCCAAAGAGTCATCACATGATCCATACTTTACACTTTACTTGCATTCTACCCAGCAATGATCTAAGCAGGGCATCATGATGGGCAAGCAGCTGTACCCCCCTTTCTGTCCTTCTTTAGCACTGTAACAGCAACTTTTATTTAGTGCCTATACTGGGAATGGGAACACAATAGCTGCAGGTTGTGCTTATACCATCTTTCTTCTCTTGATTCGAAATGGCAAAGAGCCTCTGGTCAGATCATGGTTTTGGCACCACTCTACAGTTAATCATAATCACCCTATGAGAACTCTATTAAGGAGGATGCAATAAAGAGAAAGTAGAAAAATGGATTGAAAGAGAAAAGAAGATTAAGTTGAAGATCAGGTTAAGAATTAGGACTGAAGAAAGGAAAGCTAACAGAATGAAAGAAGTTGAATTAATACATCCAGTTGCCATTTGGATGCCCATACTTTAATTTATCCTACCATTTTTAAAGATATTTCTTCCTATAGGATTTCCGAATTTTTGATCCATGGAGAAAAGTAATCAAAGCCACACCCTTTCTATTTCTGTCTACATTCTAGTAGTAGTCAAGAAGGGGAATAGGTCCCATATGCCCCCTATATACCCCCCCATAAGGGGATAGCTCATTCTGGTGCCCCTTTGTGCCTTCTTCCTTAGCTAATTGGTTTTCTCAGTATTGTTTAATTCTGTACCAATGTCAGTACTATTTTGACTTACTTTGAACCAACATGACATTAAAAGTAACCCACATGTAACCATGTTAGAAGGTTATTCTATGCATTATCAAATGGACCTATTGTTTTCCCAAAGGATTTACAAAAGAGTTACTTTAAATTGATAGCTTCTTAAAAATTTAAAATTAGTATTAAAAAGTTTGAAAAAATTTGTTCAGGAGAGAATATAGCATATATTTGGTTGGTCAAGCAGGATAAACTGATATTTGTGAAACATGAATATGTAACTGCTGCTTAAAAATCATCTCAAAGTTACAGACGTCATAAATCTGGGGAAACAGTAAGAAAGAAAAGAATGACTTTCAGATTCATTTTTATGTTAATAAAGATGATGATGATGATGATGACAACTAACATTTCTATAACCCTTTAATGGTTTTAATGTTTTCTCTATTCCTCTCAGATAAATAGAGCAGATGCTAATTTTCCTATAACACATTTGAAGAACCTGAAGAGGAGAAAGGTTAATGATTTGTTTAGTGCCACACAGCTTGTAAGCATCAGGGCTGAGACTCAAATGCAAACCTCCTGAATTCAATTCTAACTCTCATTCTCCTCTATCATCCTAAATTCTGGTTCTTCTTCAATCTAGAATCTTAGAGTAATCATGGCTTCTACCCAATTTTAAGCTTCTGTTATCATCAGAGAGGTCCATTTGAGTATCATTTTGAACCAGAAATTAATCCGGAAGAAATGGAAAACTTTAGAGATTGAGAGATGTTTCATCCCTTAAATTTCTCCTCATTCTTTCAAATATTAGATGAAGAACTGAGTTGAAATTAGGCATATTTGAATATGACACTATTAAAATGGTAATTTTCCTCATGTGCCACTGGAAGCTGAAAGTGGGCCATGTTGTGAGGCTAGGGAAGGCCAGAGAGTGAGAGAAAGGTGGAAAATCTTTAATTCTGTTGAGAATTGATCATGTGATAGCATGTGAGCAAATTAACAGCCTAACAGGAATGACATGCAAAGTAGCAGATTCTTGATAGAAGATCTGAAGCTCCCTAAGGGTGAAGTTGGTGAGTTCGGTTCCTTCAGTGCCCTTCACAGCAGTAAGCATGGTATCAAACCCATTATTCATGTGTCAATGTTATCATTAAGCTGGATTGTTTCAAGGTCATTTAGAGCAGGAAGTTTTAAACAGGGATCACTGAACTTGTTTGTTGTTTTGATATTTTGAGAACCATATTTAAATATAATTTTTACCTTTCTAATCTGATGTATCCTTTTTTTTTCTTTTTGGAGTGTGGAAGGCAGGGAAATTGGGGTTAAATGACTTGCCCAAGTTCACACAGCTAGGAAATGTTAAGTGTCTGAGGTAGAATTTTAACTCAGGTCCTCATGACTCCAGGGCAAGGGCTCTATTCACTGTGCAACCTAGCCACCTGCTGATGTATTAAAAAAACTGGTTCTGAGGAGGGCTCCACAGGCTTCACCAGACTGACTGGTCAAGGGCCCCAGGACACAGAATGATTAAGAAGCCTTTCTCTAGGCCATGGTCCTCTCAGTTGAGACTGAATTGATGGGTGCTAGGCTTCCAGAATGATCTGGAGCCCCTTTAGTGCTGTTATTTTGTATATAAATGCTTCCTGTGAAGGTCCTTTTAAATTCATAGAACCTTAAACAAATCTGAAATATTACTATTGCCACCAGTGCCACTCAATCATGGTAAGGGCAGAAAATGGGTGAGATTGGCTTCTTGGTTGAGTCGAAACACTCAGCTTTGCCCCGTGTGACATTCATCAGCCATTTGACAAGAGTATTGCAGAGTAGGGCTATATTCTGCTTTCAGTTTAACTGATGGCAACATCAGAAATTGAAATGCTTCCATAGGATTTTTTTTACTAACTACCAATCACTGACAAGAGAATCAGAAATTATAATGCCCTATTTACTGATTGGCTTTCATACCTAATGTATTAAGGTGACATTTTCATTCCCTTGATCATTTTTCCCTGGTCTAGCACACTGGCTTTCAGGGATTTCCTGTTCAGAAAATATTTTTGACTTTGTACAACTTATTCCCGTATTTATTTTTTGATTCTTCAGGCTAGATTCTCATTAGCAGAATAAAATAAAAAATTATCTAAATAATTTAAGAAATATTTCTTCTTATCTCCCTCTTTGTTTTCTATTTCTTCCATTGGCCTCTGTTCCTCACAATGTAACATATCAGCAACTCAGAGATAAGTCCTTGCCCAATTACTTCATGAGGTTGGTTAGAGCACATATCTATAGCATAGGCTGAATAGGAATGGATGGGAAAAAACATAGATCTAAGCAGAAGTTTCTTACTCTCTGGGGAAAAGAGACTTTCAAAGCAGACATTACCTTCTTTGGATATTTGGCGAAGGCAGGTTGGACAGCCCTTCAAATCTCTACTTTATGTTCATGTTCCACAATTATTTTAGGATACTGACTGTGGATAGGTGAGTGTGTATAGGTATATGGGTATAGACTCAGACACAAATGACTCTCTCTCTATGTATGTGTGTATGCACATCTATATATACATATAAGTACATATATACATAATGGTGATTTTATATGATCACCATTACACACACATATTCATCTCTCTACAGGTACTTAATTATATATAATTGCATCTGGATTCTATCATAAATTATGGGATCTTGGAATTTTTTAGTTAGATGGGACCTATAGATCACCTAGTTGAAGTTCTTCACAATGGAATTAAAACCTGAAGCAGCTTGGCCAAGAATAATTCACTAGTGCTAATGTTGGAATATGATCTTGACTCAGCCTTTTTCTCCTGTAATAGACTTCTGAAATTTGTCCCAAAGAAAGTTAAAAGTTGCCTTTGGTCAATGAGATATCACATTCTTATTCTGATGCTTAGATCACAGATTTAGAGCTGTGACCTTGGGTGGTCATTTAGTACACAGGAAACCAAGGCCAAGTGACCATTAATAGAAAAGAAAGAATTTTAACTCTGATCCTTTGAATAGCAACAAAGCACTCTTTCTACTCTCCCACATTGTCCTGTATTCTCAGCAAGTGAACATTTCTTCCTTTTCATGCAGACTGAATTAATAAATTTAAACCAACCAAAATGTTTGAGGAGTTGAATTTCCCTAAAATTAAAATCAATTTTTTGTTTGTCTCTCGGAACAATTTTTCTTTGAAACTCTTTAGACTAAATGTTTACAGCTGAGAATTTGAATTAAACATTTCAACACAATTTGGATTCGGTGGAGGTAATCTGGCTCTATTCTCTGTTCTAGCTTCAGATGTAAAGGCTCAATAAAAGGCATCAGAGCCTTCATAATTTAAACAATTCTCAAAAAAACCACCCAAACATAAATAAAACATTTGGGAATTTTGCATTCTAGAATTAAAATTGAGTTGTTAAATATGAGGGGGGAAAAGACAGACATAGTCCCATATTTTAGTCTTTTTCTATTTAATGACTTGTCACTTCAAAATGTAGCAAAGCAGTTTGAAATAATAGAATATCATACATGTATAAAACATATTACGTTGAATCCTCTGTGTTTTTTGGTTGAGAAAGGAGAGAAGCTATAAATTTTGTGGGTTGTGAATATTCATTTTATATTTTTTGCAATTGTCCCAACTGACTGTGGGTCTGTGCATGAACTGAATATTAAATAAAAGTGATGTTTATGAATTCTCAATTCAGATAAGCAGAAAATGTTCCTTTTCTCCCTTGTGGACAATTTTAGTCTTCCATCATCTATTTGCAGACATTGCCTTGTTTCACTTGAAAATATGCATTTGTAGACTATGAAAGCAATAACAAATTATGAGTATAAATGGAGTCATCATTTCATTGGTACATTAACTGTAGACTGAGTTTTGTATCAAAGTTGTGATTTTGAGAATTATCTAGGTTTTTAAAAATATTCTTCATGAAAGTTTGAAAATTCTCTTTAGAAGGAAAATTCTTGGGTTCTCTATGCTTTATTCCTTCCCTTTGAGCCTAAGCCATGACTGCTATTTCTCCTCTCTCTCCTCTATGAAAATACTCTCTTCTTCAGTCATATCTTTTCCTGATGTTCGCCCTTCTCACCCAAAGAAGCAAAGCAACAAACAGAAACAAATTGGGCCTGCCCTCATCCCATTCCTTTTGGCCCCAACTACACTCTCTACTTATATGACCATGTTTGATAAAAGAAATCTGATAGCCAGTTGGTTAGGGCAACTCAGTAATGTAAATCAGTAAGGCCAATTGTATTTCTGGAAGAGTAGGCCAGCAGCAAATGAATTCTGTTTTTGTGAGTCCTACAAAGTATAGCCTGCTTCAAAATGCTTTCCTCACTCATGAGCTTCTTGAGGGCTGGGACCATGTTTTGATGGACAGATCAGCAAGTTATATTGATGTGAAAATACTACATAAATGGGAACATTTTATTGGATCCAATGAAAGGAATATTTATTTCTCTCATATTAATAACCAATTTTGGAATTAAGACTAAGATTTTTTTCCCCTTTCTGTTTTCTCATTCAGAAGTTAACTCCTGTAGGTTATCCAGTCAGCCTTTGATGGACAGGGTTGATGATAAGATGACATATTAGGCAAGATGCACTCACTGGGGAAAATTCAGATATGATTAAAAGGTAAAGAAATTCTAATGTAAGTGAATTGGTGAATTCTGGCCCAATGTGTTTTAGTCAGACAAGTCTGAGTGGAGCTGGATTCCCCCACTGTCTGCATTGCCCTAGACAAGCATAGTTCTTTTGTCCAACATTGAGTGATTAAAATCAAGTTCCCTAGACCCTTATTAGAATAAGCCCACCTCTCATTATAATGCTCATTATCACATTATTTGTTAACCAATCAGAGTTGATTTCTCCCTCAGGAACACCCAGTCTTCCAAGGGCATATAGGCATTGAGTAGGTTCCATGGTCTTTGGTTTAGGAAAGACAGCCAAATGAACCTTTTATTATTAGCTCTAATTAATAAAATGATTTTTAATTACCGAGAAATAGTGTCTCAAACTTTTTATGTCACACCCTTCTCCATTTGTGATTTCATCTATACAGAAACTTCATCAACCAATTTCTCTGAAGTGGTGTGTGGCCAAGATAGAATCTGGACTCAAATATTTCTGTTTCTAAAGCTAATTTTCTACTTTATCACACAGACACATCAATAGTGAGGGCTTTTTTTGATAACCTGACATTGGTGGGATGCTTTCTTAATATTTGAGAATAATTTTTGTGTGATATGTATCCATTGTTTTTCAAAAGTCTGCTGGGATTCTTCTCTAAATTCATCTCAAGAAAAAAGAATTTTAAAAATTCCTTTATAGTTATGTCAGTTTCCTTTATTTAAAATGCGTTATTTGGGGTGTCTAGGTGCCATAGTGATTAGAGTACCAGTCCTGGAGTCAGGAGGACCTGAGTTCAAATCTAGCCTCAGACAGTAGCTGTGAGGCCTTGGGCAAGTCACTTAGCCCAAATTGCCCTACCTTCCCCCCTCCAAAAAGGAAAAAAAATGCATTATTGACATCCCTTCGGGGTTATCTCTTAAGAAGGGTATTTTGAAATGTTGTATTTAATCTTTTATTTCTTTGGAATTCCCTGCATGGCAACTAGGTGACACCATCGACAGTGCTTGGTCTTGGGGAAAGGAAGAACTGAGGTCAAATCCAGCCTCTGACACATATTATCTTTGTGACCCTGGACAACTCACATACATTCTTTTTCACTCTGCCTCCCTTCCTATATGTAAAATTGGAATAATAGTAACGCTTACATCACAGAATTGTTGGGAGTTTCAAATTAGATGTCACATGATAAGTACTTTGCCAACCCTAGCACATGGTGTAAATGATAGCTACCTAGCTAGTTTCACTAGTATAAGAGCTTCTGATAATATTTTTGTTTCCCTCTTTTTTATCACTTCAACTTTCTTACTTTTGGGGGGAATTAATTTGATTCTCCTTCTTTTAAATAAACTTGGACAGAGGTTTACCAATTTTGTGAATCATCTCAGTCAGGATTTAGTTCGAACAGTTCTATCATATTTTGGGTTTGGAATGCATCTATTTTCCTTCCGTACCATAGCAATACATTGAAATAGGAATTTGGGAAGCATTGGTGCTTAGGAAGTACTTTCAAAAGCAATGTAGTCATATTATATAAATGCCATGGGACATTGTAGAAAGTAGACTGGCACTGGAGTCATCAGGATCTAGATTTAAGCCCTATACCATATCCTGTATGCCCTACACATATATCCTATACTCTGTACATACTAGTCTTGTTGTTATGAGCATATCCTTTGATACACCAGGGGCCTGGGCAGTGTTCCAGGACTATAAATTACAGAATGGTAATTAATCAATTTGCATCAAGGGAAGGAACTTCTGGACTTGGTCTTTTCTTAAAAACAGCAAAGTCATGGATAGAGAATAGGAACAAACAAAAATGTTAAAAAATAATATTGAGTTGGCTATTGGGTTAATAAGAGAAATGATAATTTAGCAGAGCTATGTGGTGCTATTGTAAATAAAAGACCCAAAAGAGATTAATTTCTATAATGTATAGATTGAATCATAAGATGGAAAGGGAAATAAATAATATCTGGAGTTAAGACCACCTTGACTGGTGATAAGGGAAAAGTAGAGAAGAGATTATTGCCTAAGGCAAGTGTGAATATTCATAAAATGTTCCACTTTAATGTATGGATGAAATGGCTGTTGAATATACACAATGAGTCAGTAAAGGGTAGAGGAGCATAGGAGTCAGGAACACCTGGTTTTAAGTCATGGTACTTTCCTTACAGGATGTGTGATTGGCAAATCACTTAACCTTTCAATGCCCTCAGGACATTTTCTCAGTCTATGAATCTCAAAGAAGTTTGTGATATGCATTCATAGAGAGATTCCCAACACCTAAGAAACCACCTGTCTGGACCAAAATTCAAAAACAAATGGTCCAAGTATAAAAGTATTGAACACTAGAAGCTGATCTGTTTGACACTGAAAGCCCTATATATATGGCTTTTCTTGCCTTGTTATTCATTGTTCCCTTTGTTGCTTCTTTTAATTCAATGCAATTGTCATTTTTACTGTTCCCCACGTATGGCGCTCCATCTTCCCTTTCTGAGACTTTGTCATTCATTTCCTTCCTTATCATCAGTCTTGGAACCCTGACTTCCTTTCCACACTTGGCTTAAATGTTACCACCTACTATGGCCACCCTATACTGTCACTCCTGATGATTTTCCCACTAGATAAGTCAGTATATTTTTTCCTCCTGTGAGGAAGCCTCCTGTGGATAGTGAGAATATGGCTAAGACTTGAAGGAATTTCAGGAAACTAAGTGGCACAGGTGAAGTGAATTAACATGCCAGGTATGAGAGGGGTGTTTCATAGCTCTACTTTCTCAATTGAATCAATCAGAAGCATAAAATTGGATTGAATAAGGAATCAATCCTTTAAGCAAAGGCTTTAAACTAGGTGCAAAAGTCCTTGATTAAGATGGAACAAGTGTAAACCATTGGATGGAATCCAAAGGAAATATTTTAGGATTTGTTTGTTGAGGAGACATGTCTAGCCAACCCACAAGGAAAAAAAAATTTCTTATAAAAGCTTTGGGGACAGCAGTCAGTGCACAGGAATGGAGATGGCATATGGAGTATCATCTGTGAGGGAGAGGGAGTGAGAAGGAAGGAAGGAAAAGTGATAAGCATTTATACAGACCTACTATGTGCCAGGTACAGTGCTAAGTGCTTTTTAAAAAAAATATTACCTCTTTTGATCCTTATAACAACCCATTTAATTAGGTTCCATTTATCACTGAGGAAACTGAGACAAAAGTTAAATGGCGTGCCCAGGATCACACAACTAGTAAGTGTCTAAGCCAATATTTGAACTTAGGTCCTGCTTCACATCCAGTGCTCTATCAACAATGCCCACTAACTGATCTAGGGAGCAACAACAAAAAAAGTGGTCGATGTGGACTGTATTACGGAGTGAGTGGGAGGAAGTAACATTTCAGGTCACCGGAATGGAAGAGAAGAAACAGATTATGATGAACTATATACACTAGTATTTTATATATGACATTGTAGGTACTGGGGAATGATTGGGATTTATTAAGTAGGGGAGTGATATGGTCAGAACGATAACTTAGGACTGTTTCTTTATCAACTAAGTGGATAATGGATTTTAGTAGAGAGATATTTGGGACAGGGAGACCATTCCTTTCACTCTTGTTTAGCTTTTCTCAAAACATGGCACCATGTTAGGCTAAATAAATGCTTGTTTACTGACTGAGTCAGGAGCTCCAAATTCTTGTCCAGGCTCTGGATAAGACACATAACTATCCTTGTTCTCAATTTCAAAATTTGTATTAGGATATTTCACTAAAGTATTTCTGAGTTCTTTTCAGTTTAAATAGTCTGTGATTATTAATGTATGCATGAAATATGGATAGTAACCCAAAATGCAAGTTAAATTATTTTATTTATATTCCAACCTGTCTTAGGTTCTGAATCTCATCTTAGCTTTTTTTTTCCTTATCATTGTTCAAGTCATATTAAATCCAGGTATTGAGAGATGTTTGGCAGTTTGAGAATGTGGTATTTTGAAACCATTACTATATCAGCATATTTTAGTCCGGTGTTATCTCCTAGAGTGAAATGCTAGGGAACCTGTTTTGGGTATTGTTTTCTCATTGTCATCCTGTTTTTCTCAAATGTAATTTTTTTAATGTTCAGTTTTTAAAAATTTTGAGTTCCATATTCTCCCTCACTCTCTCATCCCTTGAGGAAGCAATCATTTTCATATAGTTTATACATGTGAATTAACAAAAAATATATTTTTATGTTAGCCATGTTGCAAAAGGAGACACCAAAAATAACCTGAGGAAAAATAAAGTAAAATGTATACTTTGATCTGCATTCATATTGCCCTCAGTTCTTTCTTTGGAGGTGGGCAGCATTTTTCTTTATTAAGTACCTTAGAATTTTCTTGGTTCATTGTATCAGACAGAATAGCTAAGTCATTCACAACTGATCATACTTACAATAGTGCTATTACTGTGTACAATATTCTCCTGGTTCTGTTCACTTCAGTTCATATAAGTCTTCCCATCTTTTTTATTTTGTGAAACCGCCCTGCTCATCATTCTTTTTCATTAATATTTACCATTTTCTACATTACATGTAAAAGCAATTTTTAACATAAATTTTTGAAAAAAATTGACTTGCAAATTCTCTACCTTTCTATCTCCCTCTACCACTGAGAAGGTAATCAATTTTATATAAGTCATACTGTGAAGTCAAACAAAACATGTTTACAGAAAAGACAACAGATCAAAAAACAAACAAGCAATAAAAATAAAGGAAATTTTAAAAAGAGTTCTTCCATCTGCATTCAGACTGCATTACTTCTTTCTGTGGAGACGGATACCATTTTTCACCATAAGTCCTTCAGAATTGTCTTGGATCATTGTATTGCTGAGAATAGCTAAATCTTTCACAGTGAATCATTATGCAATATTGCTGCTGTTACTATGTACCGCATTCATCTGGTTCTGTTCATTTCACTTTGCATTGGTTTATATAAGTCTTCTCAGGTTTTTCTGAGACAATGCCAAGTTAGCATTTCCTATAGCATAATAGTATTTCATCACAATCACATACCACAATTGTTTAGCCATTCCACAATTGATGGGCATCCCCCTCATTTTCCAATTCTTTTCCACCACAAACTGAGCTGCTATAAATATAAGTCTTCTTTTATTGCTTTGGGATGCAAATCTTGTAGTCATATTACTGGGTCAAAGAGTATCTCCACAGTTTTATAGTCTTTTAGGTCTAATTTCAAATCACTGTCCAGAATGTTTGCCTAGTTCGTAATTCTCCCAACAATACATTACTGTCCAAGTTGTTTTCCATGATCTCTAAAATTTAGCATTTTCTATTTTTTTTATCGTATTAGGCAATCTGATAGGAAGGTGGTAATACAGAGGTGTTTTAATGTACATTTCTATAACCTACATTGATTTAGACCATTTTCCCATATGATTATAAATAGCTTTTACTTCCTTTGATGTCTACCTATTCATATTCATTGACCATTTATCAATTGATGAATCACTTGTATTCTCATAAATTTGACTCAGTTCTCTATATATTTGAGAAATGAGGTCTCTATTACAGGAACTTGCTATTAAATTTTGAAAAATGTCTTTTAATAAATCATTATTTAAAAAATATTAGATATAATATTCTGGCATATAAGACCTTTTTGAATATTAATTCTATCCTTAACTGTGCATCCAAGGAGGAAAAAAAATATTGCAGAACAGGCCCATGGACAGATTCTTGAGGAATAAAGTGTCTAGTAGGACTCTCTCCACAAAGGCTTTCTTCAGTATTTCACAATTCTATGATTTTATTGTCAATTTGACCACCACTAAACAAAAAAAAAACTTTTTATACCTTTATTGATGGTCTTTGTGAGTTTCCTTGGTAGAAAAAAAGTCATCAGGTTGATAAGAGATTTTTGATGATAAGCATATAAAGTCTATGGTAGGCTCTGTCTCAGATGTGGGACAACATTGAATCAGAAACAAAATTAAAGCCATTCCATTTTGGTAGTAAATACTAGAGCCAGTATTCAACTAGCTAGCTATTCAAGAGCCTAAAGTTACCTTCATAGTGTAATGTGTAATTGGGCTATACCATGGGCAGTGTTCAGGTTGGTTAGAATCCATCCGTTGGTAGTCTTTGGTCCCAGTTAATCAATTGGTTCCAAATTCTACTGATCTCTGCTCCTTTCCCAACTGCTCGCATCCAACCAATTATCATTTCTACCTTCATAACATCTCTTGTAACCTACCTCTTTTCTCTACTTACATAGGTACCACCTTAATTCAAGCTGTAATCACCCCTTCCCTAGATTACTGTAATAAGTTCCTAATTGCTTTTCTCATCTTAAGTATCTTAGCACCCTAGGCCATTCTACCTTACTGGGGCCAAAGTAGTCTTCTGACTGCATATCTGCATATCTGACTTTACTACTCAGCTGGCTTTGCATTACCTTCAGAGTCAAATATAAATTTTAATTGGACATGACTCCTATTCCCACATTTTGCAATCCAGCCAAAGGGGTCCTCCCTATTTCTTAAACACAGTACTCCATCTCTTATCTTTGCACATTTGTACTGGCCATAACATGTGTGTGAGTGCATGCACATATAGCTTCATATCTATATATCTATATCTATATAGGTATATAAATATACCTCTTGATAAAGTTATATAGATTCTTGCAAGCCAAGTGAAGAAAGAAGTCCAGGAAGAATGGAATAATTTCAAATGTGGCTGAGAGACCAAGAAGGATGAGGATTGAGAAAAGAAAAGCTTAGTTTTATGTAGGCAGGGGTCATTAATGTTTGAAAGAAGGGTTTCAGTAGCATCATGGAAATGATAATCTGATTCAAAGGAAATGAGAAAATGGAATCAGTTAAAAAGACATTTGTCTAAGAAGGGAGAGAGCAAAGCATAATAATAAGTAAAAGGACTCTTAGAGTCAAAATTGAGCATCTATGAAACCAAGGAATGATTGAAATCCAAAGGGAAGGAGACTGTTCAGAGTCTATGTTTAAAGCCTTTGATCTTTACTGAATATTCCCTTTACACCCTTCACCTTTCACTTACCTCCACATTTCCATGAATTTGCCCTTGCCTTACAGAGCTGATTGATGAGAATAGTCATTTGGGTTGGAGTGACTTGAAGGAGATGTATAAGTGAAATGAGAAGCAGAAAGAGTTAATACTCTGATAGCTCAAAACTGACCAAAAATGTAACATTCAATCCAATGTCAAAAGAAGTGTTAGACCCTTCTTTCTTGTCATATATCATAAGGACATGGTGAATGTTGGCAAAAGACTACCCAGCATGGTGTGTCTACATCAAAGAAGATGCTGTGCTCTAGGATCTCAAAAGAAACATGAGATGCACAGATTTCGAGAATGCACCCCAAATGTTCACATGAACTATTTGTGCCTGATGGGTGGTGGACCATTCCAAGCTTTCATTGATCTGATCAGTGGGATACATCGTAACTTAACTCTAACATAGTGTATCAATAATGAGATATTCACAACACCCATGATGGTTATGAATATGTTGGTGTAGTTTTGGATCACAAAATATAGCAAACTCTCCACATGGAAGGCAGAACCAAGGTCTTTATTCAGAAACCATAACACTGAGTCCC
>CM053595.1:302511259-302533853 GCA_028646575.1 Pseudocheirus occidentalis
TTGTTGATACTGTGAATATTGTACTGAATCTTGATTTTGTAATGGAATAAACAGAGTGTTCACTAATACTGTGTAATCCGAATCTTAAAAGCTGTTCACAGTAGCATTCTCTCAGGAATCTACTGCTGATTGGCTTTACAATGTGCTATCTTGTGTGCTCCCCACAACAGCCCTTGGGTCTTAGGTGCCATGATTATCCCCATCTGATGGATGAGATAACTTAGGCTGTGAGACAGTAAGTGATTTTCCTAGGGTTGCACATTCAATATTAGAGGCAGCATTGGGACATAGTCTAACTCCAAGGTTAGCACTCTGTCTACTGTGCAGCTCAATTGCCTTTTCAGAAAGGATGAGGAGAGTAACAGTAACGGTAGTGACCAGGATAAAGCAAACAATGGTTGTCTTTATGGCAGGGCAAAGTAAATTTTATCTATGAGTGAAGTATAGTGTGTTACCTGTTCCAGAAGAGGAGAATTGGGTTGGGGGAATGTGCAATAACTCTATAAGAAAGGCAATGAAGTCTTCCAAACAATCTAACTATAATAATCTGAAAATCTACATGAGGGGCAATTTAAAAAAAACCTGAAAAAGCAGATAGAAGTTCTCCAACCTGGGTCAGAGTGCAGGGTGGAAGACTGGGACATAGGATGAAGTGACAAAGGACCATGGCCAATGCAGAGTTAAGAAACAGGATGCTTTTATGAAGAAGAACACAGACCTTTCAAGGAGAAAAGAGCTGCTCAGTTTTCCAAGGACCTCCAGTGGAGTTTCACAAGTACATTCAGGTGAGACCTCACTTTAAGAGGTGAGTGTCAGAGGAAGAGGCAAGCAGATGGAGCTAGTAACACCCCACTGAGGGACACTGGGTGGGGCCAGCTATTTTCAGCTTGATAATTTAAAGAGTGTCTTCTAGGAGCGTGTTATCAAACAAGTGCCAGAATTTTTCTGGTGCTGTCAGAATGGATGACTATCGACTACTTCTATGGATCTGTGTGGGCCCAAGTGACCCTGCCAGAAGAAATCTAGGGGCTAAGGGCTTTGAAGCCATGGCCAAGAATTTCAGGAACATAGAGGATATTTCTTTCAGTCTCTCCTGCTGATTTAAGCCAGGGCTTCAGAAGAAAAGGTTTGATGTCAGAAGTGGACTTCTGCTAAGGTTGCTCCTGACAATAGGATTTGGAGTTTGCGATCGAGGCTTAAAATATAGAATCGTGGGCTACTTGCTAGGTGTGGACTATACCTCAACAGGGCTCATATGAATGCATTTGCCTGGGTTCTTGTCAATCTAATCAAAAGTGCTTTCAACTGAAAAAAGGAAGAGAGTGGAAGAAAAATGCCTAAATATAGACACTAAGCTAGGTGACACAGAATTTAACTTCAATATCGGAATAAAATTAGCAATGGAACCACCCAAAGATGTTACAGGGAAAAAGATTCAAGAAAGGATACAGCCAAAAATATGATCTCAGATGTATAGAGACAAATCCACAGCATATAGGTCATTGGTGAGGGGAGCTAGACTTACTCATGCAAGAAAGAAAATGGTACTTGCGAAGTATCAAAGAAACTATGGTTTTGGTCTCTAAAATTCATCATAATTCTGAACTCCATTTTCTGTTGAGGGTACCATTGTGCCTGCTGGCCATCCAGCTTTGCAAACTCATGACCACCCATGAATTTCTGAATTTTCTCAACTTCCTAATTATTAAAGCTTGTCATATTTCATAATGTCTTATTCATTTCATTTTGTCCACTCACAGAACCACCTTCTGTGTATATATGCATTTTATCCATACACATATGTATAGAGAGATCTAGATTTTATATATGTATACACACATACATTCATTATACATATATACATACACATGTGCATATTTTATTGTTCAGTAGTTTGTCAGTCATGTCAAACTCTGTGACCACATTTGGTGATTTCTTGGTGAAGATTCTGGAGTGGTTTACCATTTCCTTCTCTCACTCATTTTATAAATGAGGAAATTGAGCCTAACAGGGTTAAGTGAATTGCCTAGGGTCACACAGCTAGTGAGAATCTGAGGCTGAATTTGATCTCAGGTCATGCTATGATACTCTGTCCACTGTCCTATATACATATATGTGTATACATGCATTTAAACACACATATGTATATACTCTCTCTATATATGATTTTCCTCAATTACACATAGAAACCATTTTTAACAAAACAAAACAAAACAAAAATCTTGAACTCTGAAATCTATCTTTTCTCCCAAGCCAGATGTTAAAGATTATAGACGTGCAATTATGTGAAAAATATTTCCATAATGGTGATTACAAGATCACTAGATTCAAACAAAAAAGGGTGAAAAAAGTGAAAGATAGTATCCTTTGGTCTGTATTCAGATTCCATCAGTTTTTTTTTTCTTTCTTTAGAGGCCAATAGCATTTTTTATCATAAGTCCTTTGAGACTGTCTTGGATTATTATATTGCTGAGAATGGCTATCATTTACAGTTATTATTGCACAATGTTGCTGTTACTGTATAGAATGTTAACCTGGTTTTGGTCAGTTCACCCTGTATCAGTTCATGTAAATCTTTCCATGTTTTTCTGAAATTGTCTTTCTCCTGTTTCTTATAGCACAAAAATATTCTATTAATCACATACCACAAACTTTTCTGCCATTCTCTAATTGATGGGCATCCTAGCAGTTTCTGATTCTTAGCCATCACAAAAATTAATTGCTATCAACACCCTAGTACATTCCCCTGACCTTTTTTATCTTTTTGGGATACAGACCTAGTAGTGATACTGCTGGATCAAAGAATATATGCACAGTTTTGTAGACCTTTGGACATAGTTTCCAATTGCTCTCCAAAATGTTTGGTTCAGTTAACAACTCTACCAGTGGTGCCTTAGTGTCCTGGTTTTCCCACATCCCCTCCAACATTTAAACATGGACCATTTTCCTTTTCTGTCATATTAGCGAATCTGATAAGTGTGAGGAGTTTCAGAGTTGCTTAATTTGCATTTCTTTAAGAAATCATAACGTAGATCATTTCTTTTCATATGACTATAGATAGCTTTGATTTCTTTATCTGAAAACTTCCTGTTCATGTCCTTTCATCGTTTGTCAATTGGGGAATGACTTGTATTCTGATAGATAGATAGATAGATAGATAGATAGACAGACAGACAGACAGACAGATAGATAGATAGATAGACAGAGACAGAGAGATTCAGTAATTTGAATGTGAGTGGTAAGTGGTAATTCATGGGAGTTAATGAGATTACTGAGAGTAAAGAAAGAAGATATTTTAGAATGGAGGGAATGTTGGGGTGGTGCTACTGTATTAAGTGAGTTCAAGAGGCATGGTCAGATTCCATGGATATCCTTGGATAACCAAGGATAATTAATTGATTCACTAATTTTTGGAATTGGATCACACTGAGGAGAAAATGTAAAAGGAGAGAAATTGCCCTTGCTAGGGTCAAAAACTGAAGAGACATAGAGAAAGAAGAGGATAGAAAAAGTTCAGACTTTGAACTTGATATTTTTGGTAAACTTTGAGAGAGCAGCTACAGTGTGGTGGTGGGGTCAGAAATCATGTAGAAAGTATTTGTGAGTATTTGTGAGGAGGATAAGCAGATAAAAGCAGTGGGATTTGACAACTTTCTACAGAATAATAATTTGAGGGAATGGCAGAGTGAAATGCAGATTTTTGGTTATGTGAGGATTTATGAGGATGAAAAAAAAACACAAAAAACCAAGGCATGTTGATGGAGGGTGGCAATAGATAAGGAAGACTGCAGATTAGAGAAAATGGCAGTGTGATCCCCTGGGACAAGCTTTCAGGAAACAAGGAAAGGGGATTAAGGGCACAAGTAGAGAGTTTAAGTTTACCAAGGAGACCCAGATGTTCATGAAAGCGTAAAGAAAAGAAGAGGGATTTGCAGAAGTGGGGTGAAACACACTAAGATAAAGGGTTTAGTTCTCAGAGATGTAGGAGATTTAGGTCCTTTTCTGAGAGGGAGTGAGGACAAATTGTGCTGGAAAGCCTGTGGTATTAAACTTAAAAAGAAATGTATCACTGACAATACCATATTGACTTAGAAAGTCATAAATTAACATAATCTATGTTGTATTGTATTATACATTTTGTTAAGCATTTCTCAATTAAATTTTAATCTTATTCAGTTTTGTTATATATGGAGCAAGGAATTTGATACCTCTGCTATAGGGGGATTTAAGTGAAGAGAACCAGTTTGAAATAACTGCTCTGAGAGAGCCATAGCTCTAGATTCACCAACTTTAGGATGCTATTTGATTGTGGTTTTTTTTTCTGGGCCTTCAATTTCAGGGGGATAGGGAATGGTTAGAAAATTTTCCCTTTGCCAGTGTAGATCAGCCGCTATTTTTGGACCCAATGTCATAGGGTGGTCTGCAGCACTGAGTTGATAAGGAAGAAATAAAAGCTTTGCAATGCAGTAGTGAGTGCCCACTTAATGTTAAATAACACAATATATATGCAGTTTATCTTATTAATCCAACCTAGTCATACATATTGAATGTCTTCCAATTATTAGGTCTTACTTAGAGCTGTCTTTATGCAGATTGGGTTTATTTCTGACTTTATTATTTCCCAAAATCTGATTCTTTTCCTTGCTGTTGTAAATGAAGTTGTTGCTTGGAGGGCTTTGAATGTGTCTCTCTCCTAAATTTCAACTTGTCTAGTCATAGTAGGTCAAGCTCATTAGTGTTTGACCAGTTACCATCTGCATTTTCTTTAAAACTTATTTGTACTGCTGAATGAGTTAGCAAAAAGGAAGAAATCATGTTCCTACTTGAGTCCAAGGCTGCAAAGGAACTTGCATTTTGCCATAGATTTACCTAAATAGTTTCGGTGTGTCTTATGTTTTACAATGGTCCTGTTAGAAATATTAATAAACACCTCATTGAATGAGATATTTCTTTCATTGGCGGGGTCCCAGTTGCTTTCTGCATCATATGCAAAATGTCTTGCAACATTCAGTACCCTTTTTACTTATGGAAAGAAAACATGTTTTAACTCCTTATGCCTCTGCTTTGATTTTTGGTACGTTGTGCTTATTGAAGTGCTAATTACCAATGTGTCATCCATAGGTTAATCCTGAAAAATGCCTAGGTGACTAACAGTTTTCATCATCTTACAAAGAAATGGAAAGGTAAGAAGTAGAAAGGGAGCAGGCAACTGAAATGACATCTGCCTTTGAAAAATGCACTTGGTCATTTGCAAAGGATGAGAGATTGAAATTCACACAACTGGAGAAATTCCTTCTTTTTGTAGTTGTTTCCTTATGTGTTAAAAAAGAAGGCATCAAAATTGAGGGCTCATCTAGTAATTCTAATATTCTGCTGAAATCAAAAGCATTGACAGCCGGAGTCTGTTCTGTCAAGTCAAACATTCAGAGTGTGTTTCCAAACATCTTGATTGTGACATGGACATTCTTTATCAAAGAGATGACATTTAATATTAAGCAGCATCCACTAAGCTTCTCATATAAATCAGACTGAAATGCAAAAAAGAAGTGACCTGTTTCCCATGACTGAGAGTCTAAATGGATTGCTTAATTTTTAGAGTGCTTCTCTGCAAGTAAGCAATTACCTTCCTACACTATTTCTGATACTTTTACTTAACTCTTGAGTTGGTACTGGTGAATTTGCAATTCACTTAATGATCTCCAAATACATTAATAATCAAGAAATTCACTTAGGATATACGTGTGTCATATATATAAGGTTGAATCAATGCAAAACTCTTGTGGAGCACATTTATTGGAACGTAGTCCAATAGAAGGATGTGCTTGGCCATTTTTAAACTCACAAATCAGTCTTTATATTATTGACATTTCAGACTGTGTTGCAGAATCAGAAAAAATACTGTGAAATGAGTCAGTCAGAAAAGTTGAGGTCACATGTCAGCCTTGTGTAGAAACCATAAACCAAGTTCAAAGGCACATTGGCAATACACAGCTGAAAGCTGCAAAATTTTCTTTCTTTTGTTAGGGTCCTGAAAAAAATGTGATAAGAAGAGAGTTAGCGAGCTAACAGTAGAGTGAATATGGTCTTTCCAGAAAGGGTCTGAACATGACAGTGACATAGAACTTCAGTGTTTGTCAAAAGCATATTCTGTGCTAGGCATAGTGCCAAGTGTTGGAATAGGAAGATATACAAAAACATAATCCTGCCCTCAGGAAGCTCACCATCTAATGAGGGATGTGATACACTCAATGATACAAAGATTTCAGATTCATGAAAAGCTTTGCAGAATGGTGGTTCTTCATGTCTAGTGTCTTATTCAGTCTGGAGTTATACTCTACTATAGGGTATCACTATGAACCTGGAATTTTCCACACAAAATACTGTTATCTCACTGATAGAAAGTCTTGTTACCAAGACCACTTATTTAGGCCAGAAGTGCCCAACAGGCTCTTAATAGGACCACATTTTGAAAATGTTCTTTAGAGTCAAGTGTCTTCCTCTATGCCTTTCTTAACAATCCCTGTCCTATCTTTTAATAAACTGGGTGGCAGTACATTTCTCATGTATAATGGATCTCCTTAAAAGTAGTTTGTATATGGTCACCACATGGACAGATACCTGCCCCCATTCACAAGTGTGATTATCAAATTGTGGGTGGAAGGCAAGAGAGAGAAAGCTGAAATGAGACATATCAACCTTCAGAAGAAGAGAAAGATATTTCTAGAAAGATAACTAGGAGACTAGGGAGAAAGCCAGAGAATATTTTGGCAGTCCGACAGAAGAGAGTAAGGAATTCCATATTTTCCCTGTTTACTTTTGGTTGTTCCTTCAGTGAAAGTCACATATAAATGTCTGTCATAGGTCTTTCTTTCCCATTGCCTCTCTAGCTTTGAATCCTTCATTTGTTGGAAAACACACACACACACACACACACACACACATTGTGCTACATGTGGTTAGGGGTACATTGTTCTAAGGTTGAGAAAGCTTGCCTGTTTGACATGGAAATATGACCCTGTCTTTACAACTCTCAATTCCTCAACTATTTTCCTCTATTAGAAGCTTCTTCTTAAAGGAACCCTACTAAACATCTGTGATACAAAGAATTGTCCATCATTTTGATCCACCACATTTATTGTCTTGCATACAGGCTACACATTTTTTCAGTAGCTACGCTCAACATCAGATGTCAAAATAAAATGATAGGTAGCCTGCTAGAAGGTAGAGAGGCTAGTTTGGACATCAGCTGAAAATCTACTATCTAAATGAGTGTTTTTATCAGTGGTATAATAATGAAACAATGCAATTGCAGAGTTTATATGGTGTAATGGAAGAAATACTGGATTTGGAACCAGAGGACGCAGTTTTACATTTTGACTGTTCTACCCAGTAGCTATTGGGACCTTAGGACCCACCCTCTCTGTGGTTCAGGTTGTCATCTGAAAAAAATGAAGAGATAGAACTCTGTTTTTATGATCCTCTCTAGCCCAAATGTTAAAGATCCTAGGATATATCATTTTTAATATATATTTTTTTAAACAGGATACTCCATATTGTGAAAAGAAAAGAGTTCCTAACACAGAGATTATTAATTTTTCTGTGTCGTGGAGTCATTCTCCCTTCCCACCCCCACCCCCAACCCTAGGCGGACTAGTGAAGCCAATTGACCTTTTTTTAAATATGTTTTAATTGTATAAAATAAAACATATAAAAGTATAAAAAACAAATAAGTTAAATATAAAAAGACCATGCTGATGTCAATAATAATGTAATGATAACAATACTGATAATTATGATAATGTCTGTGACAATAAATTTGCAGGCCTTCTGCTAATATTTCTGACCTAATGCCTTAGGAAAGGAGGAGTTTCAGTGTGGTCAAATTAAGACTTCTAGGTAATTTTTCCCTTTGCTGTTTGGAATCATATACATTTTTAGAGCTGGAAAGGAAGTCAACTTTTTAATGTTGCTATTATCCACATTTACTCTTTGATTTATAAAAGATACATGCATTTATATCTGTTTCTTCTCAGAATTTAAGCTCTTTGGGAAGAAGAATAGTAATCACATAGTTCTATAAAGTAACTAGGATATATTTGGGTTTGACAGTCATAAGCATTATACTTTAGCATTGACTTTTAGGGCTATTATAAACTAACTACTCACTGAGCATTTACCAAAACAGAAGCAGAGGTGTTGGGAAAATCCAGTTCTCTCTCCACTCCCCATCCCCTTAACCAAGTAACATGGCAGCCTTTTCTATAAAGGGGTCTACTTGTTTTTGACTCCATGGGATAATGTAAGCCCTGCACAGGTACTCAGTGTAAACTTCTTACACGCAAGGATTGCCTTCCTCTTCCTTATTTGTATCCCCAATGCTTTGCACACTGCTTGACACATAGTAGGTGCTTAATATTTATTGAACTGAATAATGTCAGATCCCTTAATGGCTTATTAGTGTGATTGCTGATGAAAGATTTAGGAAATCTACCATCCTAGAAAGGGCATAGAGAATATTTGCAAACTCCTAATTAATGTCTTAAAATCAGGGTTGCCAATATACCTAGAAGCAAAATACATACACTTAAAATATCACAATACCTTAATTGTGAGAGAACAGTCTTCTTCAATGACATTGTACCTTTAAGAAATGAAAATGCATTGACTCTCTCAGAATGCTATGAACATGTGATGTGACTTATTGATGTTACTATCTTTAAAAGAAGACACATTACCATGGGAGGAAAAAAAATAGAAAAGGTAAGCTTAGCGTAGTCCAGTATATTGCCTTAATGAAGTGACTAGGATTATTCTTAGAACTTTACTCCAAATACTGTGAGGCTTGTGGTTTTGCTTTCTCACATAAATCCAATTTACTTGCAAGCCGAAACACCAGTTTCCTTATGTCATTGGTTCTCTTCCAAAGTGAAGGGAAAAAAAAACAGTCTGTGAGTAGTAGTAGCTGCCTCACTGGGACTGCAACTGACCAGTTCCCTTTGGTCTCTCTTGGTCTCTCTTGGTCTCTCTTGTCCTCTCTTGGCCTCTCTTGGCCTCTCTTGGCCTCTCTTGGCCTCCCTTGGTCTCTCTTGGCCTCTCTTGGACCCTCTTGGTCTCTCTTCTCCTCTCCTCTCCTGTCCTTTTCTTTCCTCTCCTCTCCTTCCCTCTCTTCTTCTTTTCTCCACATAGTGAATCATACCCTTACCTGTGGGTGCTCTACCCAAAGGAATATACATTTTTATTACTAAAATTTCACAAGATATATTGGGATTTATGAACTAGGTTTTCTTTCTCCTCTTCTCTTCCCTCTTTTCCAGGGATGTACACATTGATAATGAGGTTGACACATGTATCACCAGAGCTACCTCAGTGTTTTGGAGGCTTCAAAGGAAAGTATGGGAAAGAAAAGGTTTTAGACTGACTACCAGACTTAAGATCTAAAAAGCCATTGTGCTGACCTTATTGTATGCCTCTGAGACCTGGACAGCATGCTAGTGCCATGCCAGGAAATTCAGTTGCTTCTATTTGAATTGTCTTAGGAAGATTCTGAAGATCACCTGGCAGGATAAGGTACCATGCAGTGAGGTCCTTACTTGAACTAAACTGCCAAGGATTCAAACTCTGCTTCAGAGAGTGAAGCTCCAATGAGCTTAACACATTATTTGAATGGAAAACATACACTTGCCAAAAAGACTTTTATGGAGAACTCACACAGGGCAAGCATTCACATGGTGGTCAGAAGAAGCAACACATGGATACTCTCAAGGTCTCTCTTAAGAACTTTGTAACAGATTGTGTGATGTGGAAGATGCTGGCACAGGACAACTCAGCATGGAGTACTCACATCAGAGAAGGTTCTGTGGTCTATGAGCAAAGCAGAATTGAAACAGCTCAAAGAAAATGCAGAATACACAATTTTAGAGCATCCACCCCAAATGTTCACATGGACTATTTGTGCCTGACCTGCGGTAGAGCATTCTGAGCTTATATTCATCTGATCAGTCATATTCGGACACATTGAAACTTGACTCTAGCATACTGATGTCATTTTGGTACTCTTTGCAAATGAAGGACAACAAATTTATTTAATCTATCATTTAAAAACCTGGGAAAATTAACTAATTTTTATCATTTAGTTTCATTTATGATTTCCTGAAATACAGCATTGGAAAACAAAGTTTTGATAAAGTCCATCAGAATTCAAATGGAGCTACTTGACCGTCCCTTAAACCCAAATATCTCTGGCTTTCTCTGATTGGCTAATAATAAGTCCCAGCCAAAGCCTTACTGGTTTGGGTTTTGATGGTTCAGAGTGACTGTAAATAGCAATTGTTTCTGTTTAGGTCACAGACTCCAAGGGTCTTTCCTTCCAAGAGTGATTTTTTTTTGAGTGGGTAAAAGAGATCATTTTTTTGGCCTCATTTCTTAAATAGGCTTAATCACTGAATGGGCGTTGCCATAGACAAACTGACACCTGGGAAAGATCTTAGCCTAAAAAATCCAAAGTCTCCCACTGCATCCAGGACCATCTCCAGTTGTTCTGAACTTTAGTGACTGGACTAACTTGTCTCTGGAGGAAAGAGAGACAGAGACAGAGAGAGAGAGACAGAGAGAGAGAGACAGACAGAGAGAGAGAGAGAGAGAGAGAGAGAGAGAGAGAGAGAGAGAGAGAGAGAGAGAGGGAGAGACAGAGAGAGAGACAGAGAGAGAGAAAGAGAGAGAGAAAGAGAGAGAGAGAGAGAGAAAGAGAGAGAGAGGAGTTGGTGACAGCCCTTTCTCACTTAAATCCAATTCACTTGCAAGTCAAGATATCACTTTCCTGATATCATTGATCCTCTTCAAGAATGAAGGACAAACAACAAGTAGTATTTTGTGGTTCATTTTTTATGATTGAAGGAAAAATCAATCTATTTGCAAAGCACTGTGCTAAGTGCTAATAATACAAAAAGAAAAAAAAACCTGGACATTCCCTTCTCTCAAAGCAGTTCATTTTCTCATTAGGGAGATAACACTTAAGAGATTTCAACTGCAAACCCCATGGAAATTTTTTGTAGTCCTTATGGGGCAGGGGTAAAACAGATGGTCATGTCTCTTCTTTACTGTCCATTCCTCTTATCAAACCACATATGTTTCTGATATTGACCAACATGATGGTATCAAGGATTTTGGAGCTGAGAATTTTCTTTTCTGGGACTTTCATAGCTGGGACTGATGAGGCAGTAGAATTTGAAGTACATGCAGAGAAAGTCACCAGGTTGTATCTCCACAAAGAATGCTTCATAGATAGTTGCTGAAGAAAAAGGGATGGGAAGATTTGGTGATATTTTGATGAGAAGGTTGTTGCTGGGGCTCTTTGCCTTATCTCCCTCCATGTGTGAGTTGCAGGTTAGTGGTAGTAGTGTTAAGGTGTGAGGCCTTTTTTTTCTTCCCACAAGAATTTCTTAAATCCCTGGTTGATGGCTGTAGCCTGTCTCAAAGTATAAACATAGGGTCATTTATGAAATAAATGGACTCCATAAGTTGACACCTGTATCACTGCAAATAAAATTATATTTTTATGTACCTCATAAGTTGAGTCATTCCCTAATCTATCGGTTTTTGTAAATGTGGGTTTTTGTATGTTTAAATCAAGGAGGCCAGATTACCTAGAGGGATAGAAATAGAAATTGGTAATGTTAAAGTCACTGGTTGGATTTTTTTGCACATTTTGCCTACAGATGTATTTATCTAAGAACTGCCATAAAGATAACAGAACCATGCCCTGTACAACCTTGATTGCAAACAAAAGCCATGTTTTCCCTTGAATTTTTGCAAGACATGTTTCATTGATTCTCCTGTTCAGATGGTTTTTGTTAATATGTGCTCTGTCAGGAATATCTGTGAATGCTTCGCCAAAAGAAAACAATTTTCCTAAGTTCAAATAAGATAGTTTGAGTCCTAGGACACCCAAAGATACACAAATTTTTTAGTAATAGGAAACACTCATTCTTTATATTTTTCTTGCATCTGATTGGATTTCTTTCTCTTCCTTATGCCTATGATTATCATTATCTTTGTCTGCCTTTTACTCTTCTACCTGTCTCTGCCTGTCTCCAGCCCTCTTATCCTCACAGAACTTTTTTTTACCAATTGCTATAGCTCATCCAAAACTAAAACACAGAATTAGAAAAACAAACCAAAATAAAACAGATAACTCAATCAACTTCAACCAATTAGATGAACAAGAATTTTAGAGTCTACCTCAGTAGCTCATTGTTTGTAAAACTTAAGAGCATATATTGCAAGACAAAGTCTGTCTTACTTGAAAATTTGTGGGGAAATTGGATACCACTTGACAGTAATTAGGTTTAGGCTTAGGTCAATGTCTTATACCAAATCCCAGAACAACCTGAAAATGGATATATTAACGAAATACAAAAAGTCATAAGCATGGACAGTGGGAACAAATGGTGACTCTGGTAATGCCAATTGAAGATTAAGTAACTGAGGCGGGGGGGGGGGTGCGGGGGAGGAACAATGACAAAGAAAGACCTGGACAACAGGTTAAAGAAATATGCTTCTTCCCTATGCCAAAGATGTGGGACTTGAGCACATCAGATTATTGTATTATGTGTGCTCCCTACATCATTTGTTTTATTTAATTCCATTTATTTTTGAACCCTACACTAAGCATAAGTTGTAATTTAGAGGCAGGATGAAGTGACTGTAGTCTAAAGGCATTAATATGACATAATAAAATAATAAATTAGTGGAACTGTTTAAAATAGCCATTTTATCTTCCCTATATTGTTTTTTCCCCTGAAGATTAAACATATCAAGTGCCTTCATGTGATTTTCCAAGTGGCCCAAATTCAAAGCCTTCTACCATTTTGGATTCTGTCTTATTGATGCTACCCATGTCACCAATGCCTTTTCTTAGAATATAGCACTTAGAACTGAATGCAGTGTTCCAGATGAAGGCTTACCTGTGCAGAGTATGATACATTTTTTCATATTGCATATATACCTGGGCTGTAATTTCTGTCTTAGATATTGTGTTATCTATAAAGATATATGATAGTGCCTGCCTCAAAGGACTTACTGTTTACTTCAAATGTCATATAGACAGATCTAAAGATTAATATGTGGAAATAAATGATTGTATGATGAATTAGTGATCAGAATAATACATTTGATCAAGCAGGAAGGCTGAGATTAATCAGGGAAGGCTCAATAGAGGAGGTGAGGCTTGATGACTTGGAAATCAGATTTGATTAGCCACCTAATCACCTAATAGGGGAGAGAGCATTTATGGTTCAGGGCAGAGCGTGTGCTATCTGTCTTCAGTGGCAACCTCTGTGAATGTTGTATTCTGATACCCAGTGGTGGGATTCTACGTTTCTTGAATTTTTCCTTTTCTCCACTGGCCACTTTGTGTCTTTTCACTTATTCAAAATAGCATACAATCTATCTTCAAACTATTCAATAACCATGAAAAAAGTAAAGATTGCAAAGGAGCATGCTCATGAACCAATTCACTTTGCCACTCTTTTCTATCTGTAATGTTGTCAGGGTAGGTACTCTCTTCACAAATGCAGATCTTTTAGCATTTTATGCCTTCTCATCTTGTGGAATCCTTGCGTATGTGCTTGAGATTCAGTCATTTTCAGTCTGTCTGACTCTGTTACCTCATTTGGGATTTTCTTAGCAAAGTTGCAAGAGTGGTTGGCCATTGCCTTCTCATCCCTACAGTTCAGGAAGCTGAACAAAATCAGCTTAAGTGAATTGATTAGGGTCACAAAGCTGTCTGAGACCAAATTTAAATACATGAGGATGAGTCTTCCTGACTCCAGACTCAGTACTCTATCCACTCTGCCACCTTGCTGCCCATAGATTCTTGCACATAGATTTATTAAAAAAAATATATTTCATTGGGATCTAATTAACTGCCTAGATGCTTCTCTCTGGTCTTCTGAATATTTCTCATAGGATTAATTGCACATATTTTTCATTTTCTGAATCATTTTTCCATTTTCTTCCTTCTGCAAGGCTTATGTTATTCTCTTCTTGCTCATTAGTACTCTAAGTAGTATGTGAACCTGCAATCCCCCCTCCCCCTAAGTCTTACAAATAACAGGTTGGATGGCCACTTGTTGGTAGGTTAGAGTGAGGATTCCCTTCCTGTATTAGGTGGAATAAATGACTGCTTAGTTCCTTCCAACTCTCATTTTCTTTTTATTTTGTACAGAACACTTTCCTTTAAAAGCCATCATCTTAAGTATTCATAGACCAGGCTTAAATGGATTGGTCACAATCTATATTGTTGGAGAGGATGAGAACATAATTCATGGGAATACTGGACTCTCACAATGTACCCCTTGGACTGTTCATCTCTTGTTTGGAATTCTTTTGTAACAAGGCCACTGTCCTTTTCCCATTTTAGTCCTTAGTAATGTCTCTTAGGCGACTACTTATGTGGAAGCAATTGTTGATAACATGCTACATATCGACTTATGCCCACCATATTTCTTCCTATTTCTCTAGGGGATACTTGCATATAACTTTGAATCTTCCAAGATTTTGGAATTTTCAACTGTATAATCACTGAGAGAATATTTGCATTAAGGATGATGACTTTTGTGTCAGTGAATGTTTTGGGGGTAATTATAGCTCTGTGTGATTTCCTAAATACTTTCCAGAATGTTCTCCTCGATTCTCGGCACAGGTCATACTGGCATCTATGGCATGTACCTTCTGTATATTTACATGCATCTACTTACATTGCTCTGTATCTTGCAATAAAAATGAAGAGGGTACCCCAAAGAGGGTTAGGGTTGCCCGAGACCCCAAAATACCAACATGCTGGGTCCTATGGAAAGAATTCCACTCAAGTCTTCTCAGCCAAAGAAAAACAAAGCTTATTGAAAGTTCAAGTTTGCCATATGAGGTAGACTCTTAAGGAGCCTAGGTATCTATAATGCTTGCATTGGGCAAGCAGGACAGAGTAAGTCTGTGCTAAGCTATTCTATGGAGCTCTCACAGAGCAAGTCTCAGCTAGGGCATTGTGTAGACCTACTGATTTGGGTACATGTTGCTTGTTTTCATCTATTTTGCTTTTCCATTGTGGATTGTTAGATCACTCTCTTTCACATTGTTTGATGTTTCACTGAGGGAGTTTTGTATAGGAATGTAGGATTTAGTGCAAATTAATTTATATGAACATCTCTAAACTGTAGATGATATTACAAGTATTTTAAAAAGAAATTAGAAATGCTTATATCCTGTCTAAGGGGGTTGGTACTGAACATTTCTCACTTCATCCTAAATTTCAAAATATAAACACATATGGGGGAAAGGCATAAGAATTACACAAAGGACTTGCTACAGTGAAACTTCATTCCATCCTGATGGGTGAAAACACTAATACTAAAAATAACCTGTTAGCTACTTTTTTTTGTGGTAATATAATTGTCTAGGTTGGCTTGTATAGCACATGTTTAACCAGGTAATTTCTTTTGAATATTTTGTAGCATTCATTGCATAGTGGATAAAGTCAAGAAGTGCTTCCCTTGATTTAGGAAAACTCCTTTCATGAGTTCAAATCTGACCTCAGATAATTACTAGCTGTGAGACCCTGGCCAAATCACTTCACCCTGTTTGTTTTGCTTTCTCCTCTGAAAAAATGAGCTGAGGAAAGAAATGGCAAATTACTCCAGTGTCTTTGCTGAGAAACCCCCAGAAACAGTTCACAAAGAGTGAGACATGACTCAACAACAACAACTTTATAACTTCATGGGTTTGGAATTAGAAAGGAATTTAGGGATTATGTTATCCAATCAACTCATTTCTAGACAAAAAACTGAAACACACAAGAGTTAAGTGACTTGGATGAGGTCATAGAGTGAGTAAGCAAAAGAAAAAGGATTTGAACCCAGATCCTCTGACTCGAACTCCAGTCATCTTTCTACTACACTGTGCTATTTTGGGAGAGGTTTGTTTTAGAGACATTCATTTTTAACTTTGGGATTTCATTCATATCCTTCAAAAAACACATTCAATTATTTATCAGGTCCCAACCTGTTCATAATGTCATGAGAATTTCAAGGAAAAGGCTGAACACCTTGACTTTTGCATTTTTATTTTAAAGGCTGTCACATGGTGTTGTAACTGGCTGAATCAAGAGGAAGAGGGTCAGGAAATTGTTTTCAATTGCATAATTCTTTGATTAGTGGAAATAGCAAAATCGTTCTGTGATAGTAAATGTGAAGCAACAAACATCCTGCATTTGAGTAATTGAAAGGAAATTACATAGTCACAATTTGCTTTTGAGTCGAAGATAAATGGACAGAAGAAATTATTACTTAATGCATGAATAGAAGACATCTGAATCAGAGAGAGAATTGATGATGTGTAATTGGTATTGATTAGAACTATGAGTAAGAAAGCCATTTCAACTAATTTTGTGGTGCTGAAAAATACACATTTCTTCTTAGAATATTTATTAATGAATTATATAGTCTGTCCCAAGAAGGGACAAGGTTATGAGATATGCAAAGGAGAAAAACATTTTAGCCTTTTAAAAATTATAACAATAGTTCACAGTTTTCAAAGAAATGTGTTGCCTGGGAAAAATGACATTGGGAATTTTGTGGAAGGGTTTTTTTTTTCATCATATTCTGTTAGTATGTATTTTTACAATAAAATAAAGTAATAATATTGCTGATTTGATTATTAAAATATAAATGAGGAATGAATGGGATGGATATTAACTCTTTTAATGATTAGTTACAAAATAATATTTTAAACATTGAATATTTCCCAGGATTTATTGAAATGTGAGTAGATTCCATGTACTGAGTGGCATATTGACTATGCCGTACTCTGTACTGTGATATATTGAGTTATGACAATAACAACTGACATTTATTAGATCTGTGAAGTTTGCAAAGGGCTTTGAATATGCTAGCTTATTTGGATTCTTATAAGAGAAGTCCTGTAGATATTATTATTCACATTTTACAAATGAGGAAATTGAGTTTTGATGAAGTAAATTAACTTGCTCTTAGAAACACAGGTAGCAGCTGTCAAAGGATCATGTTAATCAAATTCTTGCTGACACACAGAAAATCAGCATTCTAATCACTCCCTACCACAAGCCACATTAAGTAAAGGATAAAGGACTAACCTGGGAGTTGAAAGAGCAGGAATGTAGTCACATTTGTCAAAACTAGTTGTGCGACATTTCACAAATCAATTAGATTCTTTGACCCTTTGTTTCCTCATTTGTTAAAGGAAATAATCACACTAGATAATATCAGAACTCCTCTTCAATTCCAACATTCTTTGATTTTTTTTCCATCAGAATTTAAAGCCAGTGATCAGAATAAGAACTTGCTGATCTAAATATCCTAGGCTCTTCTTCCCATGATACATGGAAATCATAGGTGGCATCTAGTTTAAGTTAAATTTGGGGAAGATTCTTAATGTCCTTACTATATGCAAGGTAATGTTTATAGTCATATGAGAGCAATAGTTTGAATTTTAGTTTCTGAATCAAATTGAGTAGATCAATGTATTTGGAAAACTGAGTGCCATGTGTACCTAAAGAACTGACATAAGCCTTGTGGGATTCTTGAAATTGATTTGGATCTTGTATATATGCAGGGTTCCCAATCATTATCACTAAAAATAACTTGCATTCAAGTATAAAAACAGTTTGACATATATGCAGTCCTGTTTTATGGAAATGAGTATGTACATACATATATATGTGTGTGTGTGAGTATTTATCTGTCTGTCTATCTATCTATCTGTCTGTCTATCTGTCTATATAACATAGATCTTAGTTAATGCTCTGGTTTTTACCTTCTCACTCTTTTTGGAAGACATTGGGAGCTGTGGTCATAAACCATTCATTAGTTATGCTGTTGTAAACAGGCATTTTTTCCCAAGAACTCTGTTAAGGAAAATGTGATATGTCTTGATATGTTTCATATTGACCCCGTGGAGTGAAAGAGGAAATGATGATACTAGAAAGATGGTTCGGCTTCTTCAGCCAGAGTAATCTTTTTGTCAGTTTATCAACAAGTTCTTTTGTTAGCCCCTGCATCTCGCTCACAAGATGGAATATTTATTTCCCCTCATATTTTCAATGTTTGCTGATATTTTTGTTAAGAATTTCATATACTTGGGAGCCAACATGGTGGAAGACAAACTGAAACTCAACTGGACTCTCCCAACATTTTCCCTAAAACAACTTGAAAATAATGCTTCAGATCAAACTTTGGAGTGGAAGAGCCAATAGTATTTCAGAGGAGACCTTTTTCCCAGCTAAAGAACATAGGAAGTATTCAGAAGTATGTAACCCCAGGGTGGGCTCAAGAGCACCAGTGATGGGCATTAGTTAGTCAAGACATCATTGTCATCATCATTGTCATCATCAGGACATTTTATTTAGTGATAGTAAGAATGTCAGACAACTAATCAGAAATCTATTACAGGGAACCATTTACTGGCATATTTTGCAGTTAATGCTGATTGGCAATTCTATAGCCTATAAGCAGTACTTGGTCATAATTTTAGGAGAAAAGCACTTGGATTTGTCATAAGCAAACAGGTTACCTGGTCACAGTTTCAAAATATTCTAAGAAGAAATGTTTATTTTTCAGCACCACAAAATTAGTTGAAATGGGTTTCTTACTCATAGTTCTAATCAATGCCAATTACACATCATCAATTCTCTCTCTGATTCAGATGTCTTCTATTCATACATTAAGTAATCATTTCTTCTGTCCATTTATATTCAACTAAAAAGCAAGTTCATCATTAATGCTCAAAAGGAGCATTAATACTTGTGACTGCAAGGGAGGAGAACATTTTTTTTCTTGATAAATATCAAAACATAGACAGGGAGAGTAGTGACCATACCTCTCCCATATAACATCACTTTGGAAGCACTGAAAACTTTCAGAACTAACTCTGAATACAGCAGAATGCAACATCTGAAGCTTGGGAAAAGGCTGCCCCACCTCCAGGTGAGCAGAAGCCAGAAGCCAATTTTAGCATAAAGTTTAAAGTTAAGAATCATGCTGGGAAAATGAGCAAATAACAACAATAAGAAATACTTGATCATTAAAAGATATTATGACAGGAAAGATTGAAACAAATTCAAAAGAAGAAAAACATATTAAAAACAGCTGTGAGCAAAGCCTCAAAGAAAATTGTTAATGGCACCCAAGGCCAGCAAAAATTCCTAGAAGAGTTAAAGTGTTTAGAATAGTAGTGGGACAATTTGGAAAAAGAAATGGATGATGTAAGAAAATTATGAAAGGAGATTTAATATCTTGGCAAAAGAGGCACAAGAATATTGAAGAAAATATTGCCTTAGAAAATAGAATTTATCCAATGGTAAAATCCATAAAAATTCATGAAGAATTCTTCAAAAAGTAGATTTTAAAACCCCATTGAAAAAAGAGGTAAAAAAATCATTGAATAAAAAAACATTAAAAATTAGAATTGGGAGTATGGAAGATAATGACTCCATGGAATTTTAAGAAACAATAAAACAAAGTCAAAAAAATGAAAAAAATAGAAGAAACTTTGAAATATTGCATTGGAAATGCAACTGACCTGAAAGACAGACTGATGAAAGATAATTTAATAATTGTTTGACTGCTTGAATCCATGATTTATAAAAGATCCTAGACATCATATTTCTTTCTTTTTCTTTTTTGACAGCATGTGGTGCTCTTTTTTGAGATGCTAACCCCACAAACATCATATTTAGAGAAAAATCACCTTGATATCTTAGCTCCAAAAGATAAAATACAAATTGGATAACCCACTGATTACCTTCTGAAAGAGATCCACAAATGAAAACTCCCAGGAAATTATAGCCAAATTCTGGAGCTCCTAGATTACAAAAAATATTGTAAGCAGCCAGAAAGAAACAATTCAAGTCTCATAGAGTCAAACTCAGAATCACCTAAGATTTGCCAGCTTCCACATTAAAGGAGTGGAGGGCTTGGAATATGATATTCCAGAGGCAAAAGAGTTAGGATTATAACCAAGAGTAATTTGTTGAGGAAAAATTGATATTTAATGAAGTAAACAATTTCTAAACATTCCTTATGAAAAGATCAGAGCTGAATTTTAAAAATGACATTCAGCTAAAAGACTCAAGAGAAGCATAAAAAAGTAAACAAGAAAGAGTAATCATAAAGGACTCAATGGAGCTAAACTTTTTTTTCTTACATTAATGTATGGGAAGATGATACTTTTAACTCCTAAGAACTGTATCATGATTAGGGTATTAGAGGAGTCTGCATAGATAAAAGGCGTGTGTATGGGTTGATTATGTTGGAATAATCTTCAAAAAACATTGTAGGACTGAGAAAGAGGAATGCACTGGGAGAAGGATGGAAGAAGAGGTAGAATGGGGAAATTTTTTTCACATAAAATAAAAATAACATAGAATAGAATAGAAATAGAATGAAATGAAATAAAAATTTTCTCACAAAAGAGATTATATGCTGGCGGAGAAATGAGGGTGGGTGGGCAATGCTTGAACCACACTTTCTTTATAATTAATTCAAAGAAAAAAGAAAAAATATATATGTATATATTATACCCACATATACATCTACATATATATGTGTGTATATACACATATGTATGAATGTATGCACTAATGTATGTACACACACAATGAGTCAAATATAGAAATCTATTATACTCAGTAGCAATATAGGAGGGGAGGGAGTTGAGAGATATATGGTGGGAATAAAACTGGGTCAGATTGAGGAAGGCAGTGGTTAGAAGCAAGACAATGTTGAGGACGGACTAGATATAAAATAGAGAGAGACAGGGAGAGGGAGGGAGAGAGAGGGAAAGAGAGAGAGAGGGAGAGATAGACACAGAGAGAGACACAGAGAGAGACAGAGAGAGAGAGAGACAGAGAGAGAGGAAGAGAGAAAAAGGGCGGTAGGGGGAAAGAGGGATAGAGGGAAAAGTCCAGTCAGTAATCATAATTGTGAATGTGAATTGGATGAACTAATCCATAGAATTGAGGCAAATAGAAGAATGAATTAGAAACCTGAATCTCAACAATATTTTGTATACAAGAGATATACTTGGATTCAGAAGACACGTAGAGGTGAAATGAAAGGATGGAGCAGAATTTCTTATGCTTCAGCTGAAGTGAAGAGTGCATGGGTAGCAATATCTATCTCATACAAAGCAAAAACAAAAATAGAGCTAAATGAAATAATCAGAGAAATTACATTTTGCCAAAAGCTAACATGGAAAATTAATACAAAAATTTACAGCATATTTATGTGATAAAGTTCTCATTTCTAAAATATATAAAGGTACTGATTCAAATTTATAAAAAAAAAAGTCATTCTCCAATTGATAAATTGTCAAAGAATATGAACAGGCAGATTTCAGAAAAAATCAGAGCTACCTATAGCCATAATAAAAATTCTCTAAATCACTATTGATAAGAGAAATGCAAATTAAAACAACTCAAACCTATCAGAAATGACAAATACTGGAAGGGATGCAGGAAAATGTGTGTATTAATGAACTCTCAATAGAGAAATGAATTGACCAAACCATTCTGGAGAAGTATCTGGAAATATGTTCTAAGGCTATAAATCTATGAATCCCTTTTGACCCAACAATACACCTACTAAATCTGTACCTGAAAGAGATCAAAGAAAAAAGAGAAAGTACCTCGGTGTGCAAAAATATTTATAGCAGCACTTTAGTGGTGGCAAAGATTTGGAAACTGAGGGGGGGATGTTCATCAATGTGAGAAAGGCTAAACAAGGTGTGGTATGTACACAGGTGAAAGAAGACAGCTGTTTTTCTTAACTTTGCAATTTGCAAAGTCTTTTTGAAGTCTTTTTGGAAGTTGTTTTGAATAGAATCCTTCCCCAATTTTACACTCATCAGGCATGGATGTTACAGTAACCAAGACAGAATAGAAAGGACAGACCAAGGAGCTATCAGAATTATTGAAAACCGGGGGCGGAGCCAAGATGGCGGTGTAGAAGCAGCAAAGCACCACAGCTCCCACACAAACATGCTAAAAAACTCATAAAATGGGACGCTAAACAGATTTTCAAGCTCCAAAACTCTCCACAAGACAGAAAGCACTACAGGCAGTGCAGCAGGTGGGACTCTTCACAGCAGTCTGGGAGCCGCAGCCGAAACCCAGCCGGCTCTGGCCCTGGGGCATCAGGCGGGGAACTGCGGCTACAGGAGAGCAGATCGGCTGCACTGGAGGCACAGTTACCACATTTATCAGGCCAGAAGAAAAAAAGGCTAAGAGAAAGGTCAGTGGATTTTACTAACTCGGGAGGAGAAGAGCGGGTCCTGCCAAACTGCTCCCAGGGCAAGGAGGCAGCGGGAGGTGGCTGTTGCAGCAGGAACTGCTGAGAGCCACAGCGGCTTCCACTGGGCTGCTTCAGAGCCCTCCGCCTGCAGATAGCAGGGGGTCTGACGCGACCCATCAAGGCCAAGGGCTCTTGTGTTGAGCGGCCTGGATCTGGATGGGGGTCTTGAGTGGTGGTGCTGGGGTGCGCTTTCAGTGAGCCAAAGCTGGGGGGGGGAG
>CM053595.1:302534353-302570442 GCA_028646575.1 Pseudocheirus occidentalis
CCTGTATAATCACACATCCACAGCCTGTATTGAACTGAGTGTCCTTCCAGTGGGGGTGGGTGACCAGGGAGGAATTGAAAGAATCTAGAATTTAAAGTTCTGCAATACCTGAAACTAGGAATTAAGATATACAGGGGGTGGGATAGGGAGACCCTCCCCAACCTACCAGCAAATTAGAGAACACAGCAGGGGAGGGGCTTTACAGTGGGATTGCTGTTTTAGGGTTGGGGCCGGGGCAATATGGGAAGAAAATGTGTAATTCAAAAATGTAATGAAAATGAATAATGTAAACCAGAAAACAAATAAAAACTAAACTTAAAAAATTAAAAAACAAATATATTTTCAACTTAAAAAAATAAAATTAAAACATTTAAAATTTTTTTAAAAAAGCTAAGGGCAATGTATCTTGTGTAACCAGTAAATCATATATTTTCACTCTGAAATGGAAAACTAACCATCTTCCAGAAGTACTATGGGTATTCATATTGTTTGAAGTGTTTTTGGTCTTGAAAGAAATCTATGCAATGAGAATAAGCATTAGTAATGTCTCTAATGAAAAGTGAAGATTGATCCGGCTGACTTTGTGATTTTCACTGCCAATTTAGCTGACACCCCATAGGAGTAGCAATTTTCCATAGTGTCATAGGAAGTTTTTGTCAGGATCATTTTTTAGCCTCTTTTACTTCTAATAAATGTGTCATGATTCATTGAAATATTGAAGAGCTAGGACTGTTTATCTTCATTTCTCAGAATATGTTGGTTGTTTAGGGCAAAGTGCCCCCCAAAACTTTAAGGGTAAAAGTTTTTTAAATATTATCCTTAAGGTGTTTTTTTAATTGCTTGTTTGGTAGAAGAGATGAAAGGAGATATTACGAGAATAATATAAATAATTTTATTCTCTATTAATATCTTCTCAGCAGCAAGAAAATCCCAGTAATTGCAAAGAAGATGCTTTCTTCAGTTTGCATTTGTATTTAAGTCATGAGTGTGATTCTAGTTTTCCCTAATTATTATCACGAAACTCTGGTTTGGCAGTGTTTCTTGGAGCATTTTACTAAAAGGTGCGAGCTTACTATGTAAATTGTATAGGTTTTATAGAGTTATAAGGAGGGTGATTGATTTTTTTAATGTTAGCTGAAAGTATTTCCTTTTCTTTGTAAATAGCAAGGCTCTCAAATTTTACAATGGTTTTTCAATTTTTTAAAAAAATAATCCATTAAAACTTGCCAAATTTTATTCTTGCAAATGTGATTTTCATTAGGTTCTTCATTCCATGAAGGCTGTCATGTGGATGGCATCTTTTGGTTATTTGGGATCTCCCTGAAGTAAAAACCAAAAGGAATTGGCTTACAAAGGCAGCATGACTGAAGGTCACACCAGAGGAGGCATGTTATCATAAATGGATCATTTCCGTCTGTATTTACATTCTTGGATGAACCCATGATAAGTAGATGAGCTTTCTACACTCTCACAAGGTCAAATAAAACATTATTAGTAGGCAGATCACTATCCCCAATATGGTGTGACCTGTTTTTGCCTCTTTCTTCCCACATTTTCCCCTATCAAGCTTATCTTGGTGTCTGAAACTTCATCATGTCTCTGTATTAAAACATTCATTCTTCTGTTGCAACACACATCTGTATGTGACATATGTGAAAGAAGCGAAAAACATAGAAATATTTTCTGACAAAGCACAATGCATTTGTTAAAAACTCTAGGAAGCATGTAAAGATATATGTTTCCTTAATCTGGTTAATAATTTTATTGAGAATCAAGATATTGTTTTACCTTTAATGTAGAAGCACTAACAATCTTTCCAACAAGATCGGGGTAAAACAAGGATGCCTGTTGTTAAAATTACAATTTAATGTTTCTATGAATTCGAGCTAAAATAACAATATAAGATTAAAATGGAGGAAATGGGCATAGGTGAAGAGGAAACACAATTTTCATTTTTTAGTGGCTAGTATTATAGTTTGCTTAGATGTTATAGTTAGATTACCTAGTTTTTACATATGTGAAACAATGACTTCAGAAAAACAATAGGATATAAAATTAACACATGGAAATCATCAGTCTTTTTGTGTTTATGAATATATAAATACACATGCGCATATTCACATGTATGTATGTACATACATACACATATACATATGTATATACATGTACATATACACATCTATCTATATATGTCTGTCTGTATATCTGTATATCACTACCAAAACCCAAGAGGAAGTGATAGAAAAAGAAATTCTTGGAAAGCCTTTTTTTAATAAATGAAAACTCAAATGATTGAAGAGATAATTATCACTTATTATTAGACCATACCAATATAATGAAAAAAATTATTATTTTACCTAAAGTGGTTTATAGATTGAATTCCCCACCAATCAAACAATTGAAGCGACCATTTTATAGATCTAGGCAAAATCTTGTAATCCGTTTGGAGGAATAAAAACATTAAAAATTTTGTAAGGAATAAAGGAACATAAAAGTAGGACTGTAGGTCAGCAAAGAGTAGGAAATTCCAAATTAAATAATATATCAGTAATTATTAGAACAATTTGATGTTGGTTAAATAATCAGTGATGGGACAGATTGGTTAAACAAACCCTGGAGAGATGATATAGTATCATAGCATTTGATAAATCAAAGTACCCCAACTGTTGTGGTACTGGGGGGTAAGGACTTAATATTTGACATAAATTACTGAGAAAGCTGGAACATAATATATTTTGAGATGTGTACAATGTCTTTATTTGATTTGCTTTGACTACACATATTTATTAAAGGGAACAATTGTCAGGGTAGATATAGACATGGTGGTTGGGATAAGGTGAGGAGATAAACATGATAAGAAGTACATCAGTATTTTAAAAAATAAAAATAAATAGCTTGAATGCTTTGGATATTTGAAGGAGTGGTAGAGGGAGGGAGACTGTGTCAAAGGAGTGGTGGAAAGTGTCAAAGATAAAGAATATCCAAATTGGAGGTTGGTTGCTCACAACTAGGTGCTACTGGACAGCATTGTTGGGCAGACAGTCTTAGGAAAGTGTCTATACACTGAAAATCAGTCTTAGAGTAGGTTATGTGAGCATAGCTTCTCCACTATTCAGAGAATTGAGGACATCTATTGTAGGCATTCCTAGGTTAGTAAATGAGACTCTAAGTTTCTACCTCATGTCCCTCACTTAACGGTTCAGAAACTCATTAGCAGGTCCCTCAAGGAACTCTAAAATATGTTTGCTTGTAGATTGTTGATTTTTCAAGATGAACATCTTGGGACTTTCCAGAGGTTGCTAAAATACCCTACAGCATAAATTGTAACATAACACATAAAAAACATTTGGCCTTTTTTAGGTATAGTAGAAAATACTCAAATATTTTTGTCATTCTTTTTGCCCCATTAATATATTGCCATTTAATTTTTTCATTGGGTTGAAAAACTCAGGGGTAAAATCACTCAGGAAGAGGGTGTATATAATTTAGACTTTTGCGGTATAGGAAGACCTTTAATATTTAGGCATGATATTTCCTTTTTAATGTATAGGCAATGTTGCATTGAAACATTGGATAAGGATTAGTACTACAGTGCTTGACTGTTAAAGGTGGCACATTAGACCAAATGTGAAGAGCCTGTCTTTGCTCATAACATATATGGAAACCACCTGGCATTAGTATCACTAGCTATTTATTATAATAATTAATTACTAACTTAATAATTCGCCAGTAGTTTTTAGTAACTGTTAGTTTTACTTCTTCACTGCCTGTACTCTGGACTTCACATTGATAAACTTGATTTGGGGCTGCTCTCCAGAGCCATTTATGCCAGGGAAGTAGTGGCAACAAGTCCAGGAAATGGATATAGTGAGCCCAGAGAAGCTAGTGTTGCTCTTTCTAGCCTGATATGCATACTGCCTACTTCATTGCAATCTCAGATGGTTCAGCATGGCAGTAGAAAATGTTTCTGATGCATGGTCTAGTAGGTACACTAGGAAGCAATAAAGTGTGCCCAAAATAGCATGACAGAAATGCTTCTTCCAGAAACAGCAGATGGCAGTAATTATATCAGCTATGGTAAATTGCTGTCGGAGGAGTACGCTTTCTTTCCTCTGCCTCCTACCTAACAGCTGATTGGGCAATAAGGTCCTACTTAGCGGCAATTTAGCGGGTTGCATTTCAATGCCACATCCTGGATTTGGGGGGAAGCAGATTGGCTGCATTTATGTTACTCTGCCTTTTTAACTGAGATTTTTGGAGATCAAACCAGTGGTGGATAAAATATGTAAATGAAGTCAGAATCTCTGGGTTGGGTTTTCATTTTATGATCAAAAAAATATCTCTGGATCATAGATTTGGAGCTAGAAGGGACCTTAGAAAATCTTCTAGTTAAATGTCTTCACTCTCATTTTTGGGGGTGGGGGTAGGAAATTGAGATCCAAAAGGCTTATGTCATTTGTCCAAGGTACCTCATGTGGTATCAGGAAGAGCTAGGATGTGACTTCATATACTATTTCTAAATCCAGGGTTCTTTCTCTTCCACAATACCCTTTCAATTGTATACATCCCTAACTCTCGCTTTCTCTTCTTTAAATAACCTCTGCTTCTCAATTCTCATGTGGGAAAGATGAGGCTCTTCATGATGATTTCTGCTTGTTCAAACCAGAAACAGAAAGGATAAATGCATGACCCATTCCCCTTTACTCAATGTACACAGATGAATAGTGTCTTTTGATTTGTGAGTATCCATGAATTCTACCTCTTAGCCAATGGCCAAAGTGAAAACTGCTCTTGTTTCTGATTGCTGTTTGTGGTCCTTATCTAGAGCGTGACCTGATGTGTCCAAATTGTAACAAGCTTTTTATCTTATTGTCCATCAGTGAATTAGCTCATGCTGCTGAGGGAGCAAAAAAAATAAACCAGATCACTGCTGTTGTGTAGCAACTTTTGGTATGAATGAGGGATATGTAAAATGTTTTAGCTTTTGGGAAGAAATTTGGTGTACTAATGCCAATTGTTATTTTAATGTAGGAACTGAAATCTAAATCTGTGCGATTAGATCACTGTAGTGAATTTATTTAAAATCCAGCATCCATAGATCTTAAAAATATCAATGCACCACATCTTAAGGCCTTTGGATTGATTGCTGAGTTTACTTCTAAAGATATCTGTTGTCATTGTTCAGTTGTATTCAACTGAATCCCATTTGTGGTTTTTGTGACCCCATTTGGGGTTTTCTTGGGAAAGATATTGAGTGGTTTGCCATTTCCTTCTCCAGATCATTTTACAAATTAGGAAACTGAGGCAAGCAGGTAAAATGAATTGGCCAAGGTCACACAACTCATAAATGTCTGAAATTAGATTTGAACTCAGGTCCTGCTGGCTCCAGGACTGGTAATCTCTCTGCTGCACCACCTATATGGCATGGGTTAGTAAAATGCCATTCCTTTTCATACTTATGATAGGCTTCTTAGAATTAATTTTGATAGAAATGATTTATAGATCCTGATTTATAAGAAATACAATGATTGGATATACTGATTCATAGAGAAGGAAAGGGTCGCATAGAACTTGATTTACATTCTTAGGAAGGAAATAAATTAGATTGATTTTGTACACGTTATGATTGCTTGTCAGTAGTTAAATTTCAAAGGAAAAATATATGTTCTCTAGCAACTCATTGAATTATATTAAGAACGTAAACACAATCTAATTTGGATTTATTTCCCTGAAGTCACGGCCACTACTTTCTGTCTGTCTGTCTGTCTGTCTGTCTGTCTGTCTCTCTCTCTCTCTCTCTCTTTCTCTCTCTCTCTCTCTCCTTCTCTCTCCCTCCCTCCCTCTCTCCCGCCTTCTGTGATAAGCATATCACAGAAAAGGTAATTCAGAATCCAGCTGACTGATACAGGAATAATTACCACTTTAGAGTTTGAGATTTGCAAGACTCTCTAGTCTAAGTCATACATGAAAGGGATCCCTGTTATAACATATCTAACTAATCATAGTCCAGCTTCTGTTGAAAGATTTCCATTGAAGATCAGCCCTCTAGGAAGACCATTCCCTGTAATCAAATCCAAAAGTGTATCTTTTCTCATGATTCTGCCAATTAAAACAATTATAATCCCTTTTCCACATTACAGCCTTTCAATATTTACACATAACCATCATATCTAGCCCATGACTTCTCTTGTTCCATGCTCAATATTCCCAATTCCTTCAACATAACCTCATGCAACAATGACACAAGGCACCTCTTCTTGCCAACCTCTGACAATCTCCTACCTATCAATTTCTTCCTTAAACTGGGATACCCACCATACAGTTCTTCAGCTAAGGTCCCACAAGGGTATATTATAGGAAAACTGTTATGTCACCATTCTTAAACCCAGTGCTACTCTTAATTCAGCCAAGATTCCATTTTGGGGAGGGGGAGGAAGAGGGGCTTTTATATCACAGGGCCAGATTATTTTACTATGTTCTATAAAACTTGCACAGGAGTGCATTTGCAACCATAATTTTCTGGAATTTTAGCACAAAAATCACAGAGTATCCTTACTATTCATGTGGAAGGGGAATTTCTGCTGCCTAAAGTAGAATCTAAGTTTTTGTTCTCTAAATAGGCTGGCTACAAATGGGAAATAGTAAGTGGCTTTTATTTAAGGAGTTAGGCTTCTCACTTCCATGGCACAGTCATCCTTCCACAATGTGGGAGTTAGGGGTGTGGCACCCCCCTCAATTTGGAAAATTTTCATAAAATTTTTAGCCGTCTTTTGGTAACAGAAAAAGTCTAATTTTTTTCTTTTTCTTTTATGGGGTGTTTACAGCACCGTACTGTAAAATTTGGGTTATTTGGTTATAAATTCTGGGTCATCTGCTGGCCTTCATTTATCATTTGCAGCATCCACAAAACTCTCTCAGAATTCCCATTTAATTTCTTATGCTGAACTGCAATATGTTGAAACTGCAATGGGAAAGTCATGTTGTACAAGGTATAACTGTATACTTAACTCTAAGGGTCCAGTTAATTTATAGGCTCGTGGGATCCTAGATTTACTTGAAAGTTCAAAGCTAGTCCAACACATTCATTTTATAGTTGCAGGAAATAAGGTACGTTGATGTGCTCAAAGAAAAGCAGCTACTTCAGTATCTGAAATGAGATCCAAATACTTATCTTTTTATTTCTAAGTCTGGGAGCTCTCCTCTCCTCACTATACCACACTGCCTCTTTAAGAAGTAGAAAGGCTTCTTCCTTTCCACTTCTACTCAGATTTTGTGGGATTTTAAAAGAAGCTATTGATTTCCATCCTGAGATGAAATATTCTTTATAATTGGAAAATGACATGATTATCAATATCTTGATATTTTCCCCAACTCACAATTGTTTATGTTCATTTTAAATAATTTTTTAAAAATTCAATTTAATTAGCCCAACTCTGAATTCTTTTTAAAATAGTTCTAGTCCCATAGTCTAATCCCAAGTGTTGACCTTCTTAAAGGTAGAACACTAGACTGGCTAGGATGATAAAAAATTTAGGTTTCATTGCCTCAGAATACCAGTTGTGTGACTTGTATAAGACACTTCAACATCCTGACCCTTGATTTCTTCATCGCGGAATGAGGATAATACTAGCACCTATTTCATATAATCATTATAAAGAGCAAGAGAGATCATGAATTTAAACAGTTCTGAAAAGTTCTATAGAAATGAGAGTTCTAATCTCATATGCAAGAGTGGGAAACCACTGATCATTTAATTCAGACCAACCTGAAGCAAAAATCTCCCCTATGATGTCTCTAATAAGTGGCCATCGACTCTCTTGAAGACTTTCTGTGGTGGCAAGGTCACTTCCTCTTGTAGCCATACTTGGATAAGTACTTGGACAGCCCTAATTATTAAAAAGATTTAGCATTTCTTGACCAAAAATTGGACTTGTTTTCCTTGAGACTAAGCAGAAGCAACAGTTTTGAATCCTATTCCAGATTGTACCCAGGAGTAAATGATGTATTTTGGCATATCCCACGTAAAGTATAAACTTTATGCTATCTCTGTATAAGGAAAATAGAGATTTCTATCTGACAGTATTTTATATTGATTGTAGGGAGCATGACTTCGGCCACTTCACCTATTATTTTGAAATGGGACCCCAAGAGTTTGGAAATACGGACTCTGACAGTGGAGAGATTGCTGGAACCTCTTGTTACACAGGTAAAACAATTCATCTTTTACGCTGACATGGCTCCATCTTCATTATACTTTGCCTTGTGGAAGAACTTAGAAATCTTATAAAAACAGAAACTGACTGTCCTCGCCTTTTTTATTTAATTTCGAGCATTCATTGAACATTGTTTATTATTATTTCAGACTGTATTTTGTGAGACTTGCTTGATCAACTTCTCAACCAACTGGGATTTAAAATTCTTTTGTTTAAAGCCACCCATATGAAAACATATGATTTGTGGAATTAATTCAATAGGATGACTGATGAGAGCTACTGGAATTGGGTGAAAGGGGACCTCATTTGCATTTCTGAAATCAAGGTCTATATAAAAGATTTCTGCCTCACTTTTAAATGCAAATGGGTAGCTAAGAAACAGTGCTTACAAGCTGAACATTATCCATTCAATTACCCTTCACTTGACAATGCAACATTTGTCTCATTGAAATGTGGAACTGTCCCATTTTAGTGTTGTCACACCTTGCCATATCTCATCAAGATGACTGTCACTGCAAAAAAAAATTCTGAAAGTGTTTCGCTTTGCCGAATTCATTTTGGAGGATTTTTTGTTAGGGAAAAATATTTTTTTCTCATGGGAATTGTGTAATTCCTGGACTGGACTGGATGGTCCTGGTAATCGCCAAGTAGTTAAAATGAGAAGGTTTCCTTTTGTACCGTAAGAAATAGTTTTATGTACAATGCATAAAATTTATATCAGCAATATTGTATATTATTGTTGAAAACAATTCAGTGGATTTCCATAACAGCTTATGTTTTATCATTATTTATATTCTTCTTCCAAAAAGTCCTTTTGGTCCCCCCACCTATTCCTGGAAGCATTTGAGGATACTTTAAGTCTCCCACACTTGGTTCTCACCCTAGGAGTTCTACTCCTATCAATTACAACCAAGATTGCAAAAGGTGGTTGAAAAACATACATCATTCACTCTTTGCTTCCATCGGGCATGATCTGTACTTGTCAGAAACTGTAAAAACTTGTTAAAAGTTCAAGTAGGAGGTTTGGCTTGCCATAACTTGAGGCGCTACCTTCTCTCCATTTATATTGGTATCAGGCCTCAATTTCCTGTGGAAGAGCCAGAAAAGGGAGTTGTTTGCAGAAACAGCAAACATGGTGGGAACTTATCAGACAACTTAGATTTTTAACAGTTACATAGTGAATGTGGAGCTAAAGCCAGGCAGTGAAGGATGGATAGGAGTGCAGTACAGATGAAGAATAATAATGTTCGGAAAACTAATGCTCAAAATGTGTTGAGGTTGGTGAGAATAGACAGCCAAGAGTGATTGTTGTTGTTTTTAAAGCTTATGTGGTTGTTTTTCCTTTGTTCTCAAAGAGGAACATGATAGCAGGAAGATGATGCCATGAGTTGCAGTTGACTTGGATTTGAGTGAGAGAGGGCTGAGTAAAGTCACCAACCTTACTTTCTCCTCCAGAGTCATCTGGGTCCAGTGACCACATATTGATCAGAATGCCTGGAGTTGGTCTAGGATACAGTTGGAGACCTTGGCCTTTTAAAGAAAATTTGGATTTTTGTTTCTTTGCCAAAGAGAATAACTTTTTGATGGATATGAGAGGAAAAAAGAGTAACATAGACTTGATACCTAGAAAGGCTAAGAGGACAGCTAGGTGGCACAGTGAATAAGAGTGCTGGGTCTGGAGTCAGGAAGACCTGAGTTCAAATCAGCCTCCAGCACTTGCTCTCTGTGTGATTCTGAGCAAGTCACTTAACCCTGTTTGTCTTAGTTCCTCATTTGCAAAATGTGCTGCAGAAGGACATGACAAATTACTCCAATATCTTTGCAAAGAAAACTCAAAATGGAGTCATGAAGAGTCAGATATGACAAAAACAACTGAGCATCAACCCTTGATGAATTAAGGTCATAAACAAATTATAGAACTTGGGAAGGAAGGAATGTCAAAGATTCTCCTACTCTACCTCCTTAACTTCATGATTCTTTGGCAAAATCATCCCACATTAAAACTGTACCACAGAGAGTGCAACTCCAATGGGCTGGCCACCTAGCCCAAATTCCAAATGAACTTTTACCTAAAAGACCTACATAGAACTCATACAAAGAAAGCACTTGCATGGAGGCCAGAAGAAGAAGCACAAGGACCCTCTCAAGGTCTCTCTGAAGAACTTTAGTATTGATTGGGAGACATAGGAGACATCGACATAGGGCCATCTAGCATGATGTACCAGTATGAAAGAAGGTGCTGTGCTTTATAAGAAAAGCAGAATTGCAGTATCACTAAAGAAATGTGACACACACACACACACACACACACACATCTAGAGACATCTCCATCATGAAAGTAAAACCAGAATATGTGTGCCAGACTTCAGGTAGAGCCTTCTGAGCTCATATTGGACTGATCAGCCACAGTGGAAATCACTGGACCTGGACCCCCAAATCTTGATGCCATTGGTTCTCTTTAATAAAGAAGGAGGAACAACAAACAAGAGCACCATCATGCTCCACCCTGCTTTACTCCTCCCTTTTATGTCTTGTCTTCTTTCATTCCAATATAAGCCACTTGAGGACAGGGATTGTCTTGTTTGCATGTTTTCACATTGTGTGTTTGGCTACATTTAGCACAAATTTCTGGTTCATATGAAGTGCTTAAAATGCTTTAGTGTAACCCGCTGCCCTCATTTTAGAGATGAGGACACTGAGGAGCTGAGTGCTTGAAAGACATTGCCCAAAGTTACGAAGATACTAAGTATCTAAGATACTGTTAGAAGTCCATACTTCATCCTTTAAGTTCAAACCAGAAATTTTAATCATTACATCAGCTAAACTATGCCCTTTGTTATGGAAAGAATGAGAAGTTATTTTTTACAGGCATTATCAGTTCATGGGAAACATAAGAGGTATTTGCCAAACAAGTCCAGTCTAGTTATTGAATTCTTATGGAAGTGTCTGACTCTCTGTCACCCCATTTTGGGTTTTCTTGGCAAAGATATTGGAGTGTTTGCCATTTCCTTCTCCGGCTCATTTTACAGGTGAGGAAACTGAGGCAAACAGGGTGAAGTGACTTTGCCCAGGGTCACATATCTAGCAAATGTCTGAAGGTAGATTTTTGACTCAAGAATGAGTCTTCCTTGCTTCAGAGCTGGCACTCTATCCACTGGGTAACCTAGTTCCTTGTGTACCTTTTGGTATGGAGAAGGACATATAATAACTTTATTTTTTAAAGCGAGCTAAGTACTCCTTTGCTTGCCATTAAAATGTCCAAAAAGAAATGTTAGTTATGTTGTCATGACTGAATCTTGAAGAAGTCATGATAACTCTCTGCAATCACTTTTTCATTTTCTAGATGTTGACTAAATTGTTCCTTAATAATCTGCTCTCAAATATTTCTAGAAATTAAATTAGCTGGCAAACAGAGATCCTGTTTGTGAATCTATGTTGATTTCACGGGCAGAAAGTGAATTGATGATGGTGCGAGAAATGTGTATGAATGTTATTGTGGCTCTGCTAAGCTTGTGCTGCTGAACCAGGAGCTGAACCAGGAACTGAACCAAGAGCCACACCAGGAGCTAGGCAAGGAACTGGGAACTGACTACCTGTGAATCCAGGTGACGGTTGGGTGAATTCAGGCAAGAATTGGCAGCATGGAAGAGGAAACAGGGAGTTTGGGAGTCAACTTCAAATCAAGATAAAAGAATTTTTCCTAGGGTACTTAGTGTTGACTGACAAGATCATGATTTACTATCACCTAGGGGTGAGAGAACTTTGTACATTGTGCCCCTTAATGATGATTGAGTTAGGGGTGATAGGAAGCTAGTCTCCAATCAAGATGAAAGAAAACTTTAGATGGGTACTTTATATTGATTGATTCAGATTGTGACTTACTGAATGATATCTTTTGTTTAAGAATATATGGCCACTTTAGTAATAAGTTGTTATATTATATCATTGTGAATGTTGAACTTTGGTTTCTATGAATTTTTCACTTTAGTTTATTATTATAAATAGTTTGTATATAATAAACGATTATAGAGAATAGTTTATTCTTTATAGTGAATAGAGAGTTCACTATACTATGTGATCATAACCTTAAAGCTATTCACAACAGCAGTCCTCAGGAGAGCTTCTCATGCTTGGCTTTACAGGCAAGAATCTTGAAATGGTAGATTAGAGAGATTTTGTAGGCATCATTTGTTTCTGTTTTAGCCTATCAAGTATACTTGCAGGAAAAAAGTGGAGTGATGCAGGCTAAACAGTCATGCCTATAAATGAATTTGGAGTTGATTAAATGGCAAGGCTGAAAGTGTTTTTCACAACCAGTTTGGCACAGGGTCTCTCCTGGTGCTGTTTAACATTTTAATCATTGACTTGGATCAAGGCAGAAGTGATATACCTATGAGATTTACAGATGGCACAGAACTGCTAGAAATAGCTAATATGCTAGATGAGAGGATCAGCTTGCAAAAAAAGGGTTTTTAGGCTAGAACATTGTGTCAAATCCAAAAAAATGCATTCAGTAGGAGGAACTATATGGTCTTGCTCTTGGATTGTTTTGAGTCAGTTTCCTAAGTACAAAAATGGCAGAGCCATGATTAGACCAGTGGGGGAAGAGGGGGTTAGGTGACAGAAGAGAAGTCAATTGGATTTAGTTGTATGATTTCATAGCCAAAAATATGACTATGATCTTGGCTGCATTAAGCAAGGCAGATCTCTCAGGAAAACAAGGAAGTGATAGTCCCAATGCATTCTTTCCTGGTCATAAAACATTGAGAACATCATATTCAGTGACATTTGGAGTATCCAGAGGAGCAGAGTGAGGATGGCAAAGGACATTGACTCCACATCATAGGAGGATCATTTGGGGGAACTGGAGATGTTTTGTTAGAAGAAGAGAAGATTCACTGATGAGGAACATGATAGCTGTCTTCAAATATTTGAAGGTCTATCATGGGGAAAATACTCTAGGTTTGGCATTAAACATTTGGAATATATACTCCTTGAATATGGGGTCAGTCTCACTTTTACATTTGTCTGTATAATGCATGGCATCCACTAGGTACTTAAGACATGCTTATTAATTGGATAATCTCTTTGATTCTAGAGAGAAGTAGTGCCAGTGGGTAGAAGTTCAATGAGGGTAAATTTACGTTTATAAGTATGATTTATCCCAAAATGGAATTGGCTGCATTGGTGAAACTTATAGGTGCCTGCTCAAAGGAGACCTTTAAGTAGAGGATAAAAATTTGAATATATCATAGTGGTATTCTTTTGTGGTGTAAGTTGGACTAGGTGACTATTGTAGTCTAATCCAATTCTTAAATTCTGAGATTCTGTCAATGTAGCTTAATAACTAACTTCAACTTTAAAAAAGTATGTCTTATGAGAATTCCGCACATAGCATGTTGTACTTCTCAAATATTTTCTCCATCTTTTTAATCAGATAAGGTTTTGTAGTAGAATTCTGGGACCCCATTGCCTTTCTCTTATCACCCTTCTAAGCAGTGAATTAATAGACACACAAGCCCATATCTTTGCCTAAGAGCCACATACCCAGTTATTGACACCCCTGTTTACTCTGCTTTCTATTCATGATTCAATCTACTCAGTCATTGTTGGTGTGCCAGGTAATATAATATAATATAATGCTGTCACCTTCCTTCTTCTTCCTCCAAGGAAAGTTCACTATATTAGACATTTTGCTTTGCATAGTTAGGAGGTAAACTAGAGAGCCTGAGTGTGTACCTTTATTCAAGTCAACACTGACATTAATAATGTAGGAGTAGATGGGATGAAATTCAATATTCTATCATTATTTTCTGTAAACATCTGTTAGCAAGCTTTTAAAATCTCCCTATTATGTCCAAAGCATTGTGCCAAGTGCTGAGTATACCAAGAAAGGTAAAAGAAAAAATGAAAACAGTTTTTATCCTTGAAGAACACACAGCCCCACATCTAGCTTTAAGAAATCAGACATCTATCTTTTGAAATGTGATCGCTGAAAAAGCTGTCTTCACATTTGATACTATGTCTATAAAACATTGTTCAGCTGCTTTTCAGCCTTGTCCAACTCTTGTGACGCCATTTGGGGTTTTCTTGGCAGAGATACTTGAGTGGTTTGCCATTTCCTTCTCCAGCTCATTTTACAGATGAGGAAACTGAGGCAAACAAGGTTAAGTGACTCATTCAAAGTCACTTAGTAAGTATCTGAGGCCAGATTTAGCCTTCCTGACTGCAGCTCCAGCACTGTGCCACCTAACTGCCCCTCCCATGAAACATTCAAGCATGTATTATCATGTTTCAGGTATTAGTCCCCAGTAGATTGGAATAATATCTTAGCAGGAAGTCTCACGTGGCAATTGGACCTCAGAAAACCATCTAATAAAAAGAAAGCACTGAGATTTTCATACAGAGATAACAATCCTGGTAAGTAGCTCAGAGTATGTCACTGAGAATAAAAACTATGGAGGGGCGGGGAAGAAAGAGACACTTTTAAAATTCAAAAAAAACTCAGAAGAATTTTCCCCCAAACACTCAGGCCCAGCAGGCTTGCTGTCATTCCCAGCAGAGAGTGACAAGGGATAAAGGGAAACAAGGAGGCAGGAGATTTTGAGAACTCATTTATTGTAATAAGACAAATGACATTACAGTTTAATGCTAATAAATATTTTAAATTGCCAACACAAATTTAGCTGTTAATTTTACTTTAATAGAAAATGTGGCCTGAAAGTGTTTATCTTGCAGGACCATTCTTTGGGAGATTCCTTTGGGAAGAGTGAGGATATGGAGGTCAGTGCCATGGAAATTAGCAGAATTTATTCTTGTGAAATTTAGTCTGATTTGAGAACACATACTTGCCTGGAATATATGGCATCAGGACTAATCAGCTTGTGTTCTTCTCGTGTGTGTGTGTGTGTGTGTGTGTGTGTGTGTGTGTGTGTTAGTCTGGAGCCTAGCCTTTCCCTGGGACTTACAGCTTTTCCTCTATTGAATACAAGGTTTACTTTTTAAGTGTTTACTTCTGGAAAGAAAAAAAAACTGCTTTTCTCCTAAAAGTATTTAAAATTGTTGTGGAGTGGCTTCAGTAATCATGACCCCATTTAGTGTTTTCTTGGCAAAGATATTACAGTAGTTGACTATTTCCTTCTCCAGCTCATTTTACAGAGGAAGAAATGGAGCCAAACAAGGTTAAGTGACTCTTTCTGACTCCAAGCCTGGCCCTCTATCCAGTGTGCAACCTGTTAATTTATGATTTAAAAATACAAAAACAAAACCAAATGACTAATAGGTCCCAATATTGAAAGCAATCTGAGCCCTGGTTAAGCCCTTTGAAAAGTAATGTTTTGGGTTCTGTTTGTCTGTCTCTTGCTCCTGTATTGGTTTAGAACCGAATGCAAGTTTCCTGAAGGCAAAGACAGCTTTCTTTTTGTCTTATAACCCTTGTTCTGAGTATAGTTCTTTGCACTGCTGTAGACGTGTGATGTCATCTGTGTAGGGGGATCATTGGAGAAACTCCCTCCACATTCCCAAGTGAGCAGCTATTTGTACCTTATATTTTGAGAGAATTTCTTGAGTCACTGAAGAGTTTGTTAATTTTCCCAGGTCAAGACATGTGAGATGTGGGATTCAGAGACAATTCCTCCAGAAATTGACTATCTTTTTACCCCCGACTGCCCTTTGTACAGAGCAAGCATTTGATAGATCCATTGTTTGCTGTCTTAGCTTTTGAGTTTTTTTTTTAATCACTCAAACTAAAAGTATTTTAAGCAGCTACTATATGCAAGTGTTACTTTAATCACTGGTTATTTCCCTCAAGTGTTCAGCACTCCATATCTTCTCCATTTACCTTTCTCTTTAAAAAGCTGAGTTTAGAACTTTGTTGGATATCAAGAATAATGAATGATTATAGACGGGCAGCTAGGTGGTACAGTGGATAGGGCATCAGGCCTAGACTCAGGAAGATTTGAGTTCAAATACAGACCCAGATACTCATTCATTGTGTGACTCTGGGCAAGTCACTTCACTCTGCCCCAGTTTCTTTATATGTAAAAAAAGTTGGAGAAGGAAATGAAAAAACACTCCAGTATCTTTACCAAGAAAATCTCTAAATGGGTCGCAAAGTATTGGGTGCCACTATTACTTGTATTCCTAACACTTAGAACAGTGCCTGAAGTAGGGTAAGCACTTAATACTCTACCCATCCATCCATCTATCTATCTATCTATCTATCTATCTATCTATCTATCTATCTATCTATCTATCATCTGTCTACTTACCTATCTGTCTCTGTCCATCCATCTAACTAGTTTTCTATCATTGATTATTAACACTTTGCATTTCCTCTATTAAAAATAGGCTATCCAAAAGATATTGTTATCCATAATTGACAGGGGATTGCTTTTATCATAATTTAATAGACCCTTAAATGAATTTCAAGAAGTAAGGTTTTACTTTATTATACTTGCATAAAATTTCCTTAATCAGTTATTATTCTTTTTAGTTTGATTATATTACTTTTTGTTATAAAGATTATAAAATTTGAATGTAATATGGAACAAAGACCTTTTCTTCCATTCTCAGAGTAAGAAAAAGTCACCCCCACCCCACTACATACACATAATTGAAGCACACAGTGTTACAAATCATATTATTCTAAATTAGAATGTATTTACATCTTCTCTATTTCTTTCAATTTTATAAATTTTGTAGTGTCTAAATAGGTCATCTACCTGGAAGTATACTTTGTAAGCATCCTAAGATGAAAGCTTAAATCCATTTCCTTAGCCTAGCATTTGTTTTCTATTGGCTTAATCAATCCAATCTTTTATAAATATTCAATTGGTTGTTATTATTTCATTGGTAAGTTTCTTCTTTTTTTTGTCTTTGTACTAGAGGGTGTTGGCAATAATCACTTTAACAGTGACTTTCTAGCCTGAATGTGTAAGACCACTTACAACCTCCTTTTGTTTTGCTCTCTGTTCTCCCTTCATATTTGTCTTTCTCTAAATTCATACTAATAACATTTTAATAAAGATGAAAATTGGTGATTGGAAATTTAAGTTTAAAACTGAGCTCCTCTTTCTTTCTTTTACCCCTTGTGTCCTGGCATATATTTTTTTTAAATCACTATTGAAATCATACCCCTTTTCTACCTAAGTAAAAGCAGTGATATGTTTGAAAGACTAAAATGAATAGTCATCCAGATAGACGATGAGGAGAGGTTTCAGGAAATGTATCTCTTTTGGTGTGTGGTCAAACTATGTACTCAAAACATTACAGTTTCCAGATTTCAAAAAAAAATGATATGCATAAATTTGAAATTATCAGAGCAATTAGAAGTTTATTTGCATTACAAAACAAGGCTTTGCAGACTATTTAATTTTGATGAATAATCTCAAAGGGTAGATTAATCTTTTTTTCCCATTAGAAAAAGTTCTTTCTGATTTGTGCCTGTGTGTATTTGTGCATGCATATAACACCCATAAAACCCTAGAGGAAGGCAGGTTTAATTGTAACCGTTATAAATAAAATTTGGTACTCTTTGCATAGGAGTGACATTTCAGCAGCTCTTTCATTAAAGCCACTAATGATGAAATGATAGATCATTGGATGTAGGTTCTAGGTTCTACCAGAGTTGTGAATGCCTCTAATATGGGCATGTAAATGGATTAGATTGCTCTTTCCTGCAAACTGGCCAGACTAAGAATAGCTCATCACCAGAGAACTGGCCACCCAGTGATGTTTTTTTGTTAAAGTTACTTCTGTTGAAGGAGTTCTAGATTGTATTGCTGAAACAAGGGCACATTCAAGGAAATAATAAAAATAAGCTGTACATAGCAGTTATAGAGCACATTAAGCTTTCTACAGAGATTTATATGTGTCAACTCCTTTTTTGCTCATAACAATCTTTTAGGTATTATCATCTCTATTTTATAGATAAGCGAACTGAGATTAAAAGAGATTAAATAACTCAACCAAGGTCCACTGAAGAACTTTTGAATTTCTACTGGACAGTCTACAATGGTTTGTTCTTATTATTTATCAGATCTAATTTAAGGAAAGATGGGGACCTGAACAAAATGATAAGAGTGTGTAGAGGAAAGAGTATTGACTAGACCAATAGACTTGGGTTCAGTTTCCACTGTACAGCATCCTACCTGTAACCTCAGGCAAGTCACTTAAACTCTTTAAGACTCAGTTTCTTTACTTACAAATTAAGGGAGTTAGATCAGACCATAAAATCTCAGTATGGAAGGGTTTAATGCCAATATGAAATTAACAGCACCCATGGTGGCTATGAGTATGCTGGAGGAGTTATGAATCACAAAATGTAACAGACTTACCACAAGGAAGACAGAACTAAAACATTTATTGAAATATGAGAAAGCTGAATCCCAACACCAGAAAGCCAAATCCATCACAGAAACCAATAAGTTGTTACAGATAACAAATACAGTGAGCACCAAGATCTCCAAGCCTTCCTTTCATTAGGCCTTCAAAAGGAAACAGGCTCCCTTAAGCAAAAATGTCCTCCCTCTCACTCATGCTTACTACTCTGCTGCTCCATTCTGGCTCTCCCCTGGTCCTTCCTGTTCCACCCTTTTTGTTCCAGCCTTCCAGTAAGCTCCTCACCCCATGAGCTCCATGTGATTACATTTGGTCTACTAAAGGGCAGGGAAGATCTTCAAATTACCATTACCATCACAGAAGGCTGCTCACAAGAATCTCCATGATACTGAATTCAAAAAAGTAGTCCAGTGAGAATTCTTTACTTTCCATGGCACCCTGTTCTGCTTTTGGATAGGTCCAATTAATAGGAAATAGTTTTCTTTAAGTCAATCTTACATTTTCTTTTCTACAACCTCTGCTCATTGCTTCTAGTTTTTCCCTTGGGAATCACACAGAGCAAGTCTTCTGTCTGATTGTCCTTCAGATGTTTGAAGATAGCTATTCTCTCCCTCACCTTCAACTATATCTTCTCTGGACTGAATATCCCTACTTCCTTTAACTAACTGATCATGCAATGGCCTGAAATCCAAGTCCTTCACCCTCCTGATTGCCTGCTTTATTCATTCTTTAGTTTATCAATGCAGTTCCTCAAATATGACATGTAGAATTCAATATAGTTTCCCAAATATAATTTGAGTATGGCTTGTTATCTCTAGGGTGTTCTGGCTCTGGTAAATTGGTGTACATTTGCATTTTCTCTTGATGGGTGTGGTGGAGGGAGGAAGCTAATGCTTTCTTCTCTTTACTAATCTCAAACTTTTAGTCCACTACAATCCCCAGATCTTTTTTTTCAGCCCAAATGATGTTTAGACATATATCCCCACCTTGTACTTGTGTAGTTTATATTTGAAAACTTGAGTGTAAGATTTTACAGTTATCCTTATATTATACTTTTCATCTCATTAGATGTGACCTAGTTTTCTAGTTGGTCAAGATATTCTGTGAGTCTCTCTTCTACAACTTATTGTCTATCCCTAATTTAGAAAGACCTCTATAAGGAACTTTCTGACTCAAAATCATATAGTCTTTTGAAAATGTATGAAAGATTTACAATATGCACCATTAATATGTTTACAAACATAATGAATGAAACATGACTATTTAGGAGACTAGTTATCCATTAAATTTGTGATCAAGAACACCTAAAGTAATAATTTCTTTAATTTTTTCTATTTAATCCATTTACATTTTCTGTTTCATTCAAACACTAGGCATCTTACATGACACTTCATTTCCCACTGCTTTTCCTTTGTACTGGCTGTTCCCGAGACTGGAAGGGACCCCTACCTGACTGCTGACCAGTAGAATTCCTACTTTTCCACCAACATTTAGTTTGCATGTCATCTTATGTATGAAGTCTTTCCTCTTCTCACCTTGAAATCAGCTTCCATGCTATTTTTGTCACTACTTGTCATTCATATCCAATTAGAAGCTAATTTTTGTCATTTCTCCTGTCATATGTCCTTCTGCCCTCTCACATCAGCACCACTCTCATCATATCTCAACTAAATTTGTACAGTTGCCTCCTATTTGCTCATTTTACCTCATACTCTCCCCACCTCAGTTCATCTACTGTTATTTTTGTTGTATTGTTCAGTTGTTTTCAGTTATGTCAGACTTTTCATGTCCCCATTTGGGATTTTCTTGGCAGAAGTACTGGAATGGTTTGAAATTTTCTCCTCCAGCTCATTTTACATATGGGGAAACTGGGGCAAACAGGGTTAAGTGACTTTCAGAAGGTCACATAAATAGTAAGTGTCTGCAGCCATACTGGACCTACTATAGATGAGTCTTCCTGATTCCATGCTCAATGCTCTATCCAATTCACCATACTGTACTTAGCCACTAAAATAATTTTCTTAAAGTGCAGCTCTGATCAAGTCACCACCCCTTCCTCCTTTGGGAGAGCAGCATATTCTTGCCTTTATCATTTCAGCCTCTGGTGGTGGTGATGATTCATAATGTAATTGATTTCCTATAGTACTTTCATCTCTATACATTCGTGACCAGAGGGGCTATGTCTGCTGGTGAGTTTTTCTCTTGGACTGGGATCCTGCAAGATCATGCCTGAAAATCTCTATTTGCTCTTCGTGGAATCCAGACTATTACACTGCCTGTAAACTGGCCTAGATTCCAACTCCCGGATTCCTCTAAATTCCTTTGAAATACCTAAAGTCTGAGAATCCATTCCCTTCACCTAGGATGGAAAAGCAAAAATGAAAAGACCAGAGACTAAGGCCAGTTTTGGGGGGTTCATTTGGTTTCAGAGAGGGAAGCAGACCCTTAGGATTCTCCCTCTTACCTCAGATTCAGTGCTCAGATGTTGTAAGTGATGGAGTCACCATGGGAAACCCAAAGAGCAAATGACATGTAAAGTCAAGCAAGTGGAGCTTTCCAGAGGACTGCTGCTGTGAAGAGCTTCAAGGTTCTGATTACATAGTATAGTGAACTCTCTATTCAGCAGTAAATTAAGGAAAAAAAATTCACAGAAATCAAAGTACAGTATTCACAAAATTATGACATAAGAACTTATCATTAAAATGGCCGCATCATTTTCGCCAAAGTGGCCACATAGTTTTAAATAAAAGATACAATCATTTAGTAACTCAGTCATGTAGTAAGTCCTTAATTCTATATTGCCTCCTTAAGGGACACAAAGTACAGTCATTCAGTAAGTCCTTAATTTAATCATTCTTAAAGAGGATTGTCTCCTTAATGGACACAAAGTACAAAGGTCAAAGTTCTCTACTCCTAGGTTACAGTGAATTATAATCTTCTCAGTCAGCATCAGGCACCCAAGAAGAGATCTTTTATCTTGACTTGAGGCTGGTTCTCATCTTCCATGGTTCCTCTTCCATGGCTCACCTCCTGCCTTTATCTAGATAACTGTCACCTGGGTTCAAAGGCAGGCACCTTCCAATTCCTTGTCCAGTTCCAACTGCATATTGAAGGTCACAGTATCCAGTCTATCTCAAGTCCTTCACAGTTCTTGTTTCTGAGAAGACAAAACTTAACAGAGCCACAATAATAATCATGCACATTGCCAGCATGATCATCAATTCATTATCTGCTTGTGAAATCAATTCAAACCCACCAACAAGGTCTGAGAACTCAACACAAATCATCAATATATAAATTAACACAGACCCACAAACAAGGCACAAGAGGCCAACAAAAATCATCAACATAGAAATCAATAAAAACCCATAAACGAGGTCCAAGAGGTCAATACAAATCATTAGTAAAGTCCCAGTACCTCCAAAACTCTTCTCCAGGACTTCTGTAAACATACAACCAGAAAATCCTCTTTCAGGGCTTCCAGTAAGGTCCCAGGACTTCTGTAAACATACAACCAGAAAATCCTCTTTCAGGACTCCCAGTAAGGTCCCAGGGCTTCTGTATAAGGTATCACAAACATCAACACAGACAGAACAGACAAACATTGAGTGCTGGGATACCACAAGTTTTCTCTTTCACCACAAGTACTCCCTTCTCATCCTGGGCCTTTTCTTATGTATGGCTATTAGCTCCACCCCCTTTCCTGTTGCATCAGCAACAGGAGTTTACAGGTCCTAGGGTTCACAAGTTGTGGGGTTCATACTTCTGCTTCTTAAAAGACTTGATACAAGGCTCACAAAAAACTTGAACTGAAACAAGGTGTTAATTCAATAGCTGAAACAAGGTGTTAACTTCTTCTTTGTTTGCCATTGCATGAGACCAAAAAGAAATAATTGAAGGTCTCAGGCCTTTTTGGTTGCTTCCAAAGCTAGACAGAGTATCTTGGCCTCACCACATGGGAACCTGCACAGGTCTAGCTATGGAATGTCTTCGTATGCTTTCAGTCCATCAGAAGTACTTCTCTTACATACCGTCACCATCATTCTCCTGGAAGCAAGCTGCCTGAAGTCTCTATATTAGTAGTCAGCTATTAAAACTTGGGAGACTCAAGTTCTATTCCTTGTCCTAAGCCCAGTCTCTCAAGGCCAAGGCCAGTGGAAGATAGGATTAATATTCTCCTCATTCTGGTATTGCTACTCCACCTAACTAGATCAAATTTATAATCAGAGAGGAATTCCTGCCCATTGTGTTCCACTCAAGTAAATTTGGTGGAAAGAAATCCTCTGTTTAAATTCCTCAAGGCTGTGCTGCCTTTTTCCAATAGTAACATGATGTCACTATCCTAGTCCCCCATTAAAACAGGTTCCCCTCTCATTAATTGTTAGCCAATCAGAATTGATTTCCATATCCTGGAATGCACAATTTTCGAGAGCATATAAACTGTGAGTCTACCACCATGTTTGGTCTTTGGTCTTTGACATTTGAGAGTGTTGTTGGCCGTTTTATTAATAAAATGTTAGTATTATTAATAAAATGATTAATTACATAGAAATTATGTCTCTCAAACTTTTTACACACCTTGCCTCTACACATGGAAAGTTCATCCTAGCTATATTTCATTACACTCGGTTTGCTCATCTGTAAAATGTAGAATACATAGAGTACTTACCTTCCATTTTCATATAAGGATTGAATGAAATATAATTAAAACAGTATGTAAATTTTAATATGCTATATTGAAGTTTGCTATTATTATCAGTTTATGCACACTATTCCTCCTTATCCTGCTTCTCTCGTTTTTATTACTAAAATATTTTAATAAAGAGGGGAAATTATAGTAATAAATTCAGTAAATTTGCTCTGTAGTAAAAGTAATCCTCAAGTTTTTTTTTAAATATAAATGTGCGTGCTGAAATTTGAATGTTTGTGTTTTTCTTTTTTTTTACTATTAGCTATGTATTCATTTCCTTAATGACTATAAGTCATCTCATTTATGAATTCATATGAATATATGATCAATGATATGCTCATTAAGTAATATTTAACTTCTGTTCAATATCTGACATCTTGATAAAGGGGAAAGAACATTGACTTGGAATGAGAAAACCTTTTTCTGATCCTTGTGACTTGTGTGATCAAGATTCTTTACCCATGCTAGTCCAGGGGTTGGGAACCTGTGGCCTTGAGGGCACATGTGGCTTTCCCGTTCCTCAAGTTTTGCCCTTTGACTGAATCCAAGTTTCACAGAACAAATCCCCTTAATAAAATGATTTATTCTGGGAAACTTGGACTCAATCAAAAGGCCACACCCGAGGCCTACAAGGTCACAGCTGGCATTGAGGCCACAGGTTCACCCCTCTCCTAGGTCCTTAGTTCCGGGATCTGTAAAATGAGAAAGTTGGAACAGATAGCTCTAAGGTCCCATCCAACTCTGCATCTATAATCCTGTTTTATGCCACCTTTATGGAACTCAAACAGTCAGGATTGAGTTCCATTGTTTAAGTAGATATCTTTGAATTTGAAAATCTTTATTTTTACAAACTCACTTTGACTTTCCAAGCCCTTTATAAGTGAGAGATAAGAAATTGTTATAAAAGAAAGAGTTAAAGAAATAGAAATGTTGGCTACTTTGAAGTTGTCCTAAAGGCTAACTTAGTTTTCCATATAATCCCTATGTAGCACCTCCTCTGGTCTGGGCACATTGGGTCTGCAGAGGGAATTAACTCTTCTTCTCTTTCTGGATTCCAGGATTTTGAAGAATTGGGTTTTCTAATCTTGTAGGTCTGGATCCTCTCACTCTCCCCATTATCAATCAACCAGGTGAACACTATCAACATTTAGAAAGGAGATTTCCTAAGAAGGTACAGCAAATAGAGTTATAAAAACAGTCTCCCAGAACTAGGGACTCCCTCTTTCCACTCATAAACATAGGATGCCTGAAAAGAATGTGCTTAAATTTAACCATCTGATGGTTATATCTGATGGTATATTTGTAGAAAGAACATGTGGCTAAGTGGGTACAACTCAGTCTTTGCCTCCCTGGAGCAAAGTCCTTTTTGCCCTTTGTGGATTCCTAATGAAGTTCACTCTAGGTGCAGCTGTCTGCTGGCTTCAAGAATCACTGAATTCTTAAAATCCGTAGCTGGAACTTCTATTTGTTATGAAGATTCATGATCCTGAATGTGACCACCATTACCTGGTATCTATCTTTTAACGTTTGTCTGTGGGAGCTTCCTTTGTCATTGGCTACCATGACTCTGGTGGCTGCATCTCTGGTTGACAGTCAAATTTTAATGGAACCTCAGGGTTGCATGAACTCTCACTCTCTTCTGACCTCTCTCATCTCAGAATATTTACTTACCCAAGAGCAGGAAAAAATAAATACAAAAGAATCCAAAGCACTGAGTACTCATTGACACTTAAGAACTAAGCAAATGTCTTTTGGACCACCTAATAACTCTCAGTGGTCCTGTTCTCATTCATTCCCAGAAAGGAAGAGAGACTGTGAGATAACCATTACCTATTGATGATAACTAGATGGCACAGTGCATAGCATTCTGGATTTGGGGTAAGGCAGTCCTGAGTTCAAATCCTACCTTGGACACATACTAATTATATAATCCTTGGCAAATCACTTAACATCTCTCAACCTCAATTTCCTCATGGGGAAAATGAGGACAATAATAGCACCTACTTCCCTGGGTTGTTGTGAGGCTCAAATGAGCAAATTGTTGTCAAGCATCTGCGAAACTTAAAGCTAGATAAATGACAGCTGCCTCTACTGAATGTGAACAGTTTCAGCTCAGCACCTCCTGAGTTATTATTCTTCTGTTCCTTCAATTAAAAGGCTTTTTACCATCACACAGTTCAAGACCATCAGTCAAACATGACAAAACAGTCTTTCAAACTTTCCAGTTTTGGACTGGGACCAAGCTAGTGATCTCAGCGCATGCTCTGTCTAACCTATGAGGAAAAGCCAATCTAATCATAGCCTAAATACTGGGACTTCATTGAATACGACTTAATTATAAATTTGCAAATTAACTTTGGGTTACTTGATCATTTTCCAGATATGAGGCTATAAAATGCCTATGTCTCATCCTGGTTTACACTCTTTTAGTGTTTACAAGAAGCCCTGTTCTCAAATTGTCCAGTAAGATGGATTTAGTTTTTCTTAGTTCCTCTCCATAGAACGTTTCATGTTCTTCTGTCTTGATCTGCCTGTTCTCCAGAGAGCTTGATGCTGAGAAGGGTTTTCCTTAGGAATCTGAGCAGGAATCATTGTGTACTGCATGCATTGCTGGATTCAACTATGTGATAACCGTCTAAGAAAGAAGCTAGCAGTGAGAATCTCCTGCAAAATGAGTCCTTTAAGGAATAGCTTAAACTACATTGACTCAAACATCTATCTGTGTGCTTAGGAATGCATGTAGTTAGCTCTGCCCCTGATCACCTCAATGGACAGTGTAATGGTAATTAATGTAAATTTGAAGACCCCTTTTTGTTATATCAAGTAAGCAGGTACTTAGCCCTTAGTAATTAATCAAACGTCTGTGAAAGAAACAGATGTGAACTCCTGTGTCCTTTTGCTGATGTAACAGGAAGGAGTTGGCTGAAACAGGAAGCCAGTGCTGTGTGTATAAGAAAAGCCCCAGAGAGGCACAATCAGAATTTCTTGAGACCAGAACCTGGTTGCAGAATCTTTTCTGCTGGGGGGGAAGAGAGAGTTTTTCTCAGCAGCATCTGGAAGCTGGACTTCTACTGCTGCACTGAGAACTGAGTCAGAATTTTCTTCATACAAGAATTGTGGAGACTGAAGTTGCTGCTGCCAGGAAGGCTGAAGAGTAACCAGTGTGGGGTGTAACAAGGGCCTCCTTCCCCTACCTACACCCCCACAGTCTGGAGAAAACATTTTTGGTTTTGAAGATGTGGCAGAAGTGATTTTGATTCCTGGAGCCAGCTGAGATTTCTTCTGGGTCCTAGGGCCAGCCGAACTGCCAAAGGACTGAGGAAGCCTGGCTGTGGTGCTGGTATTATTCCTGTCTGTTTTGACGTTTTTTGCCAGGTTTGTCTGCTGGTGAAGGACAGTGCTGTTGTTTCAGAGGTCCTGGAATCTTGCTGTTGGCTCAAAAGACCTAAAGAAGGATTTTCTTGTACATTTACAGAAATCCTGGAAGAGAGTCTTGCTGATGTTTTTAGGGGTCCTGAGACTGTCCTACAGGCAGAGAATGAATTGATGAGGAAACTGGCAATGAATATTGTGGCTTTGTTAAACTTTTTCACCCCAGGAACAGAGGTTTCTGAGAACTTGTCTGGGGTCAAGATGAAGAAAAAACCTCTTCTTAGGTATTGAATGCTGTGATAATATGGTTTACTAGTGACCTAGAGGTGGAGTTTTGAGTATTTTCTAATGACTGTACTTAGTGATTAATGCTTAGTAACTGATTGCTAAATAAGTGACTGACTGAGTTAACCTGGTTGCCCCATGTGTGGAAGACTGACAGTTGTACTCTGAGATAACTGAATGACTGATTAAGGAGGCAAACCTTCTTAGGGATACCAGATGCTTGTTCTTTGTTAAAAGCTATTGTGACCACTTTGGTGAAAACTATGTGGCCATTTTAATGATAAGCTGTTGTGAACACTATATTGTGATTTTCTGTGAGAACCTGTAATATTGTGAATACTGTACCTTGATTTTCTGAGAATGTTTTGCTTTCATTTGTTACAGAATAGTGTGTTCACTATAATGTGCAATCAGAACCTTCAAAGCTGTTCGCAGTAGCATTCTTTTGGAAAGCTGCTCGTGCATACATTACAGACAGCAGCTTTCTTTCAAATCTAGACTTTGAAATATGGCTCTCTGTAGGAAGTCTAAATGTATTTGAGAGTTGGAGTAATAACTATACCTCTTCCAGTGGTTAAAACAAAAAAGAAGAAAAAATTATCCTGATATTTGTAATATAACAAGAAATTAATTAAGGGGAAATATTATCTTCTCTTTATTTCTGTTGTTAATTTGTCCATAAGTCTATAACCAAAGCAGTCTAGTTAATCAAAGATTTTCTATAGTGCCAAAGGAAAATGGAGTGTCTAATCAACTAGGTTTTGCCTAAATAAAGCTATTTTCCAATGTTATTGTATTATTTATGACTTACTGTGCTTTCTTCCATATCATCATCCACTATTACTTAGTTTTCTTCTTTTGCATACATTTCAAGAATATCTTTTGTCCTCCATAGCAAGCTGGTCACCAATTTTCCCTTTATATATTTCCCATATGACAGTATGCCTTCTTATTTCATGATCTTCATTTGTTATATAAACAGGCTATATCGGCTTTAGAGCCACTGTTTTCTTCTCCATTCTCCTTTGTGTAATATTCAGCACACATGTGCTTGCACACACACACACACACACACGATACATAAACTATCTGGGTGATCCATCTAATTGTATGTAACAATCTAGAGTAGATAGACTCTTTATTCATTTGTTTTTTCCTATGCAGATGTCAGGCCAAAGTCTTTGGAGTGGTTGTGAATCCTTTCCAAGAAGTTCAAGAATGCCCCAGAGTTTTATACAATAGGAATAATGACCAGAAGAACAGCAGCCCCTGGAGGTCTTCTCCATCTTCAGGGAATCTCTTTTCAACTGGGGTGGATTGTGTGATGTATTCTTTACATCATAGTCAGAATGTATTTGGCAAACCTTCATCCTTCTGTTTTATATTCATGATTGGAAGCTTGTCCATCCATTGGACTCCACAGAGCCCATCCATTGTACATTGTAGAATAGTACCTACAAAATCTTGCCTATTTCTTACTATCATTGATGATGCCCTTGGTTCATATGGAGATGAATTTCATAAAGATAGAAAAGTCCTATTGATCAACAGAAATTGATATTTTCTTCATCATTTTTGTTTTCAGTATTCCTAAGGTCTGAGATTCCCCCTATGTTTTTGTTATCTTCATCTTTTCCTGATACCACATGAATTGGTCTTCAACACCTTCACATTGTTCTACATATACTTAGAATGTTTAGGTTGCTCATCTCATCTTTGTTGTCTTAAGTGTTATTACTCTGTCCTTTATAATCACATCTAGGACTGATGTTAAAGATTTCAAATGTGAGAACTTCTCCTTGGCAGTAAAAATAGTTTGTAATAAAATTATTTGCAGATCTTTTCTAACTTACTTCCGTTGCTTGTTCTACTTCTATTTTCATCTCCCCCCAAAGAATCAGGATAAATTTATTTAGCTGGATCTCTTATCGAACTTTCTTTAAATTAATTTTGCCCTACATTGCATTTCAGAGCACCATGAGGCTATCTTGTTCACAACTGTCCATAAAATTTTATAAGCAAATTTATATTCTAGCGTTTCTTTTGAGTACCATCTTTCTCTGCTTCTCACTTAAGCAAATGTTTGTTAATCAAGGCACTTTTAAGGTTCTTTTGGGCTCTTTGTTATGACAGTTGAATTACATTGGCTAAATTTTGTAGATAATCATTATAATTTGTGTTGAAGTAATTTGATTGTTAATTATCTGATTTTCATTCTAAAATAGTTTAGAATTTACTTATTGTTAATTGGATTCTCTATTTTTCTCACCTTTCTTCTAGATCCTTACTAATTTTGGTCTTTATGCTTAAAAGTTTGCAATTTAGCTTTACAGAATTATAAGGGACAGAGGTTGATAAGAATTATATAATTTTTAGACTGTTTATAAGCTTTAGCTTCTTTAGATATTGTTATAATGACAGTTTACTGATGAAGGAACTGAATTACGACAATGTTGACATTCTATCTGAACTCAAAAACAAAGATATCTACATGGAAAGGTGGATCATGAATAAAATTTGAACAGAGAAAAAAGGAATTGTTGGAGTTTATTTTTATCCAACAGTAACACAAACTATTATTTCTTGGGAAATAATTGCAATGACAATTATAATACTCATTATAAGTATTTACAAAAATACTATTTAAAAAGTATAGAAAGGCATGAACATTGGTTATAGAGGTTGAAGAAATAGAGATAGCTTTTGAAGGATGCAATCATATTTCCAAAATGAAATTGACATTTTAATATTTGGTGATTTTGAAGGAAACATGAGAATAGGTTGGTAGAGAGAGAAATAATGTATTCTGCAAAGTATGTCTTTGGAAGAAGGAATGAGAGAAAACCAAGGTTTGTAGACTATACAGATGTGTGTAGTGCTAGATGAAGTAAAAGCCAAATAATATTTGGAATGAAATTAATTATATTGTATCAGAATGCAAAAATCACCTTATTTATGTAGGGTAATCTCCAAATCATCCCTCTGTATATAGTCACACCACTGATCTTTCAAAGCAAAATTTAGAATTCTTTCCTTATATAACTTAACAAAACAACCACTGCTTCTACATCAACATTTTTTTTGAACCAACATTTTCTTCATCAATTTCTGCCTATTTTGAACTTTACCCTTTGTAGAAAAAATAAATAAGATCAGACCATTTTTGAAATTTTCATTTTTTCATATTCTCATTTCCACCTTCTGGATGCAGTTTTTAAATATCTCATTGGGTTTGTTTAGTTGCTTATGAATTCACTGGACTCATTAGACCACTCTCTTTTTTCCCTAATATTTTACCTGAAACAATAACAAAACATTGGACTGTGGTACTTTAAAGATTGTGAAATTTTAGATAATATTTAAATGTCTCTGTCTCTCTCTGTGTGTCTGTCTGTCTGTGTGTCTGTCTGTCTGTCTGTGTGTCTGTCTGTCTGTCTGTCTGTCTCTCTCTCTTTCTGTCTCTCTCCCCTATCATCTACCTATCTAGATATCTAGATATATATCCATCCATCTATCTATCTATCTATCTGTCTGTCTGTCTGTCTCTGTCTGTCCATCTGTCCATCTGTCTGTCTGTCTAATCTATCTAATCTAGATATCTCTAAGATAGATACAGATGTGTGTATATTTAATGTCATTTGTTGTTTATGGTAACTCCTATGACATAAGTGCTATTATTATTTCCATTTTACCAGGAAGACTGAGGCTTAGAGGGGTTAAGAGATCTACCAAGTTTTATATAGCTGTTAAGTGCTTTGTGCAGTATTTGAACCCAGGGCTCCTGATTCCCAGCATTCTATTCACTATACCACACTGACTTTAAGAATAAATTAATATAAAGTTACTGGTTTTTGCAGTGTTTTTTCTTGGAACGGAAATGATTTCTACATTAGGAATTTAATGCTTGTCAACATCAATTGATTCTTCCACGAAACATGTGCTTTTTGCCCTATAAACATTGCATGAGAGATGCACTTAGTAACTCTTATAAATAATTTGTTTCCAAAAAATCTATTTTGCCTTACTTTTTTAATTGTCCAAGACCCAAATTACTTTGAGTTTTTAGTTTTAAAGTTAAGAATTAAAATATTTTTTATATTTTCATGTTGTATTTTCCTTTTATAAATGATAAATGGGAATTTTAATTGAAAAAAATAATTTAAACCTCCATTTGAAAACAACAAAAAATGGGAATTAATATGAGTTGAGGACAAAAAATTCTAATGTGCCCATTCTGTTTAAAGTTTCTAATGAGAAATTACCAACATCAGCTTCTACCTTTTCTCCATTTCAAAACCAAATACTGAAAAACAAAGTCTGCCATAATTTCCTGCATTTTCTCCCTTCGCAATCATTTCTTAGTTTTTTTTTTTACCCCATTTGACATTTTATGCTACTACTAGCATAACTGCTTCTTCCAAGGTCATAGCTTCCTCCAAGGTCATAGCCAAGTTGTGTGTTAAACCTAATAGATGTTTCTTAATCTTCTTTCTTGATTTCTCTGAAGCATTTGACCCTACTGACCACTCCTTCCTGCTAGAAATTGTCTTCCCTTGGTTTCCATAATACTGCTGTTTCCTGGCTTCTAATCAATCAACCAATAAACAGTTGTTAAGTACCTCCCATGTCGTGCACCATGCTTACTACAGGGGACACAAAAATAAGCAAAAAGATAATTCCTGTACCTTGGAGCTTACATGTCTTATTTATCTAATCATGCCTTTTAATCTTCTTTGTGGGATTATCATCTATATCTCACTCTACCTGTATTTAGGTACTATTCAGTGCTTGATCCTGGGCTCTTGTAACACCAATGCAATATTTACAGTGCCTACAGTGGCTATGAAAATGCTTGTGTAGTTGTGAGTCACAAAATGTAACTGGCTCTCCACATGGAGGACAGAACCAAATCATTTATTCAAATATCAGAAGACCAAGTCTCAAAACCAGAAAATCTAATTCATTATACTAACCACATAGTTGGTACACATAACCAATGCATCAAACATCCACATTCTCAAGCCTTTCCAAACATTCCTTCTGTCAGACCTTCAAAACAAAACAGACTTCCTCAAGCAAGAATGCCCCTCTCTCACTCACAGTAGCTCCTCAATCTCCACGCTGCTTGCTCCCAGCAGTTCTGGCTCTCTTAGCTTGGATTTCTCCTTACATATGGTTATTATCTCCTCCCTGTTCCACCCCTTACTGTTGCACCAGCAAGTTCCTTCTACTGCGGGATTCACAAGTTCTGCTTCCCAACAAAGCCTGCCGTAATCAAGCAAGAGGCTTACCTTGAAGCAGGATGCTAAGTACTTATTTGCTTGCCATTACAAGGGACAGGGAAGATATTCAAATCCCCATTACCACTACAGCTTTCTACCCCAGGCAGCTAAACAGAACAGTGGATAGAGTGTTAGACTTGGAACCTAGAAGACCTGAATTCAAATTTGGTTTCAGAAATTTTAAAAATTGATTTGTTTATTTAATTTTAGTTCACAAGATTCAGTTCTACATTCCCTTGAGTTTTAAATTTTCTCTAATTCCTTCCCCCCCCACACCATGGCGGCATATAAGGAAGTATAGTATCTGCAAATACTTTCATATTAGACATTAGTCTGGTTGTATAGAAACGTTGTAACAAATGGAACGAACAATGGGAAAGAGGAAACAAAACCAAATATGAAAAAAAAGAGAGCATGTAGTTTGCTTCAGTCTCCATTTAAACTCTGTTCTTTCTAGATCTTTTTCTGAATGTAGAAATTTCCTTCCATCCTGAGTCTTTTAGAGTTGTCTTATAACCTTGCATTTCTGAGAAGAGTCCAGTTTATCAAGGTTGGTCGTCATACATATGATGTGTCTGTGATTGTGTACAGATTTCTCCTGGTTCTGCTCTTCTCACTTAGCATCATTTTGTATAAGCCTCTCCAGGTAAATATGAAGTCCGTCTGCTCCTCATTTCTTATAGCACAATTCTGATTTTTCTTTTTAGTTGCGTGACCCTAGGCAATTCGTGTCACTTCTATTTTCCTTAGTTTGCACAAGTGTAACATTGGAGTAATAATAGCCGCTACCTTCCACAGTTGTTATAAGGATAAAATAGGACATTTGGTTAAGTAGTTTGCAAACTTTAAATATACTATATGAATACTAATTTATTCTTATTATTCTCCTTCAGTTTTCTCCATTTCTGTCTCTTTCTCTTCCTTCTCTCCGAAAGAGACAAAGAGAGATACACATAGAGAGAGGGAAAGAGAAAATGCTGTCCTTCTTACACGTCTTTGAACATTCTGTTTCTCATGCTTTCATTGCCTTCCTTCCACACCTTGAATTCCTAGAATTAGCTACCTTTAAGGTCAGTTGAAATACTGCTTCCTGAAAGATTTTTTTCCCCATGAATTCCTCAGTTGCTGGTTCTCACCTCTCACCCTCCCCATATACTTTATCTAGTTATAATCCTCTCATTTATCTTCAATCTTTTCCTGTCTACTGGCTCTTTCTCTGAATTCAACAAACATGCTTGCATCTCCCTGTATAAGAAAAAAGAGAGAGAGAGACAGAAAGAGAGACAGAGAGAGAGCATTTTAATTGACTGGTTCATTCTCAAGCTCTTCTCTTCTGTCTCTCCTCCCATTCATGACTAAACTTCTTGAAATGTTGTCTATAATCAAGGCTTTCATTGCTTTTCTTCTCACTTTTACCTTAATTCTTAAATATAACTTCTGACCTCATCATTTGAGTGAAAGTATCTGCAAAGTTAATAATCCAGTCTCCCAGTATAATGGCCTTTTTTCAGTCCTTATCCTCCTCAGTTTCTCTGTAGCCTCTGATTCAGTCAATCACCATGTTCTTGATATTCTCTTCACTCAAAGTTTTCATGACGCATCTATGTCCCAGTTCTCCTTCCTCTGTCACCAACTCCAGCTTCCTTTGCTTTGTCTCCTAAGACTCTGTCCCTGGTCCCCTTCTCTTTCCCTTTACTATTTCACTTTGGTAACCTCAGCTCCAGTGGATTCAATTATATTTTCTATGTTGATGATTGTCAGAATCCACAAGCTCTCTCTGGACCTCCAAACTCACATTTCCAAATGCTGATTGAACATCTCAGACTGGATGTCTTAGAGCCATCTCGAACTTGACATGTTCAAAATTGACCTCATCTTTCTCCCCCAAATCACCCTGCTTCTTTGAAGGGTAGTACCAAACTCAAAGTTACTTCTAATTTGCTGTCATCCTTCACTCTTCAGTCTCTCTCATCCCCTTCCCAATATACAATGTATTGTCAAACCCTGCAGGATATACCATTCTCCTGTATGCCTCCTTCTCTCCTTTGCCTCTGTTACTGTCATGGTGTTTGAGCGCCCTCTTCCTGTCATGGCTAGTTTACCGTAATAGCCAAGTACTTGATCTCTTCTTCCCTTCCCAAGTCTCTCTCCATTCAATCCATGCTTCCTTCAGCTATCAAAACAATCCCTCTAAAATATGGGCTTGACCATGTAGTTTCTATATTTCAGTGGGACAGTATTACTCTCAGGATCAAATATAAAATGTTCTATTTCATATTTAAGACCCTTTAGAAACTTGGCTTTTTCCAGCCTTCTTGCAAATTACTCCCTTCTTTGTACTCCATGATGCAATGACCCTTTGCTGTTTCTTACATGGGACATTCCACTTCATTTCTGAACTCCATTCAGATTTTCATTTGCTGTCCCCCTTGCCCAGAATTTTTGTCCTTCTCCCTTTTGCCTTCTGACTTTCATGGCTTCCTTCAAACTCTGCCTTCCCAAGAAGCTTTTCCCAAGTTCTCCTTAATGTTAGTTACTTCCCAGTGATGTAACTATATTTTAGAGCTGTGAAGCACCTTTCAGAATGCATGTTTGATTGATTTTAAGGAGAAAAAAAAGGATGAGGATTTGTGAATGTGCCTGCATCCCGATTTTTTGTCATTTTGTCAAAAGTGCCAAATATGAAATATACATGTATATGTGTTCTATATGTATGTATACACACATAGACCTCTAGTCACCTTTACATGTGTATATATGTATGTGTGTATATACATTCACACATGTCTGTCTGTCTGTCTATCTATCTACCTACAGATAAACACATGTAAAGGTGCCTACATGCCTACATGTGTATATACATGAACATATGCACTCCATGACCAGTGTTCTACGCGCACACATGTATGCACATGTATGTACGTGTGTGCACGTGTGTACCTGTATATGTATTTGCATGTGTGTTTGCATGTTTGTATGCAGCTAGATGGGTCCACGGATGAAACTGTGGTCCTAGAGTCCTAGAGTCAGGAATATCTGAGTCCAAATACAGCCTCAGCCACTTTCTAGCTGTGTTATCCTGGGCAAGTCACACCTGTTTGCTTCAACCCACTAGAGAAAGAAATGGCAAACCACTCCAGTATCTTTGTTGAGAAAAGCTCATACACAATAGGGTACAAGGGGTAGTGAGGAGCTGAACATGACTGGGCAACAACATATGTAGTCACACAAAGATATATATCCACATCTACATATGTGTGTACACATACAATCCTACCCTTTATTTGCATGTATTCTCTGTTAAACTGTGGATGTCTCATGGATTAAGCTGGTTTTTCCTTTCTTTGTATGCTCAGTGCTTAGCATAAGGCCTGGCGTTTAGTAAATGCTTGCCAAATGACTGTTCATTTTCCATGGCTCTATGTGTGTTTTTTCCACCAATAACCTGTAAGAATCTTAAACGCAGGAACATTTGTTTCATAGTTACGTCCACAGTGCTTGCTGTAATACTTGATACATAGCATTCACTTCATACATATGTGTTGAATCAACAAATGTAAGTAAATGAATGACAAAATAATAATAGAGCATTGTACTTTGACATTGATGTTCCTAGAAACACTTTTAGTCTCCCATACGCCCATAGTCTCACATTATTATTTTGTTTCCTGGTTTCCCTCCCAAGTAACAGACATAATAAAACATTTAATATTACAATCATGCAAAAGGACATTCACTTCAAATAATGGGCAAAATAAATGGAAGTGCCCAGTTAAAGGAGAAAATACTACAGGCTTCCAAGAGAAAATCATTTGAATACTGTGGAAGCACTATCAGGATAACCCAGGATCTGGCAGCTTCTACACTGAGGGATCGCAGGGCCTGGAATATGATATTTCGAAGATT
>CM053595.1:302570942-302619816 GCA_028646575.1 Pseudocheirus occidentalis
GCCCAGAAAGCCAATGAAGAGAAGAATGCCTTAAAAAGTCGAATTTTCCAGATGGAGAAAGAGTCTCAAAAGCATTCTGAAGAGAATAATTCCTTCAGAATTAGAGTGGAGCAAGTGGAAGCTAATGACTTTATGAGAAATGCCCAATTGTCATCATTAAGCAGGAATTTACTCACCCAGAGTTCTCCATACCAAAGAAATCATTAGAACAGTACAAAATACAATTAGGTAATACACACCTCATCTTCTATGTTGTGGGCAGCTAGGTGGTACAGTGGATAGAGAACTAAGCTTAGAATCAGGAAAACTCATCTTCACGAGTTCAAATCTAGCCTCAAATATTTACTAGCTGAGTGACTGGGCAAGTCACTTAACCCTGTTTGTCTCAGTTTCATCATCTGTAAAATGAGCTGGAGAAGGAAATGGCAAACCACTCCAGTATGTCTTCCAAGAAAACCCCCAAACAGGGTCTTGGACAGTGGGTACGATTGAAAACAATTGAACAGAATATCCAAGTCAAGTGGCATCCCTCCCTGGGCATACCATAATGGAGTATTGTGTTAAGTCTGGGCACCACATTTTATAAAGAACTGATAAACTGGAGGATAACCAGAGATGCATAACCAAAGACGTTGTGGTCATGCCACATGAGGATCAGGTGAAAGCACTGAAGGAAATAACTCTAGAGAAGAAAGTTGAGGGGAGGTAATGGTGACCATGTTGAAGTACTTAAGAAACATCATATGCAAGAAAGATTCAATTTGTTTGATCAGCCTCCAAGATGGAGCAGAGTCAGAGCTAGAAGATGTGAGGGAAAACTTCCTAAGAATTAAAATTATCCAAAGATGTTAGGAAGGCCCAGAATTAGGAGTGAAAGTAATTACTCTAAGGCTGAATGATTACTTTTCAAATGCTTTGGACAAGACACTTTTCTACATATGGATTAGACTAAATAGCTACTGACATCCTTCTTTGCAACTCATGAGATATATTTATTTTTCACATACATTTTGTGGTTGTTTAGTTATTTTGGTCTAATACTTTGTGACCCCATTTTGGGTTTTTCTTGGCCAAGATACAGGAGTGTTTTGCCATTTCCTTCTCCAGTTTATTTTACCAATGAGGAAACTGAGGCAGACAGGGTTAAATGATTTGCTCGGGACCACAAAGCTAGTAAAGGATGGAGGTCAGATTTGAACTTAGGAAAATGAGTCTTTCTGACTTCAGGCCTGGCACTCTCTTCATCACTCTTCCTCATACATACATGCAAATACATCCACATAAGGTGTGTGGCAGGGAGTAACAAGCAGCATAGTTCAGATTATTTGAGTTCCCCAGGAAACACTGACAATGAATAAATGGATTCCTAGCTTTTAAAGGATGTGAACTTAGGAGTGGCCCTTTCATAACTTGTAAAAGAGACATAAAAGTTTCTGCTTCTTTTCTCCTTGAGAAGCTGTTAAAGTTTTCAATAAAACTTGATGGCATTATAGGGCCAATATACACAAGCCTGTTGAAATATCAGTTGTGCCCACAGTGACTATTAAACAGCAAGCCAGTCAGCTCTACAGCAATTGAAAGGAGAGACATCCCTGGCAGACCAGAAGAGAGCAGCCATCAGGGAATAACTGAACCATTGAGATAGATTTGTTATTTGCCTGTTTCCCTTTAGAATTTTCTAAATTTCAACAAGCAGAGAGGATTTGTCTCCCCTTTTCCCATTAATGGTGTCTTGTGATAGAGGAATTAGCCTAGGACAGTGACAAAGCATCCAGCAAAGAGGATGTGGCAAGAGTCTAGGGCCTAGACTCTTATCACCTTAATAAAAGGATTTGTTCTGGGAAATTTGGATTCATGGCCACCATTCCCTCCCCTTGAGGTCACAGAATTCTGCCCCTGGTCCAGGCCCTAGGGTCAAGAGATACTTATACCTGGGCATTGGTAGCTGAGCTGCATGAGGAGCAGACTTCGGGAAATGAACTGAGCAACTTGTCCAGCAGATACTTTACTTAGGGAAATCAGGGTAAGGACATTGTGAGAAGAAAAAGGATGCAGTGGCCCCAAAAGACCACAAGGGGAAGTCACCTTGACCATGAATACACATACATTTCCTTCTGCCAGCGTATTCTACATGTGTTCTTGACATGCTTGACCATTTTTCACTCTAATTTTTTTTTAACATACAGCACTTTGTAAACCTTAAAGTACCATATGACTGTTAGCTATTGCTGCCAGTGGGAATGTATTTCCCAGGTTTACAGGAGGCAAGGATTTGTGATTACTAATAATGCTGTGTTATCTCAGTAAAAGCAGGAAAAAAGCCACATTACTAGCCCCTTTATCTTGTCAAGGCACCCCTGGCCCCATTCTATCTATCCCTTCTCTTTCAGTTTACCCACCCCATCATTCCCACGTTCTCAGCAAAACTGAATCTTTCCTTATCCTATCGCTCCCTTTCCTGTTGCCTAAAAATGCAGTCATGTTTTCCCCCAATAATTAAAAATCCCCATTTGCTCCAACCATACCTGTTACATAATTCCATATCTTTTCTCAAGTCCATAGCTAAACTTCTTGAAAGAGCTGTCTACACTTATTTCTACTCCTTCTCCAACTCTTTTAAACCTTTACAATCTGCTTTCTGAGCTCATCATTCAAGTTACCAATGACCTTTTAATTGCCAAATCTCATTTCTCAATCTTTATCTTTCTTGTCCTTTGTTTAGTCCTTTGTCATTCTTATTCATTCTCTTCTCCTGGATCCTGTCAATTTTGCTAGGCGATTTTGTTAACACTTATCTCTCCTGGTCCTCATTCCTGATGGGTCAAAGGCTTACTTGTCCAGCCACTTCTTTCTACTAAATCCTCATCCAGGTCATTTCAACTAACTTTGGTTGTTTCCCCTAGTTGTTCATTTCCTCTCCCTTTATAACTATTTCACTTGATGATTTCATCAACTCTCATGGGTTCCATTATCACCTCTATGAAGATAATGGCCATATTCATTATCCATCCCTAAGCCCTCTCCTGATATCTAGCCTCCAATAACCAAATGACCACAAGATGTCTTGAAGTGTTATGTCCTGTAGAGAGCTCAAACTCAACATGCTGAAAATGGAACTTGTAGGGTGGCTAGGCGGAGCACCGGCCCTGGAGTCAGAAGGATCTGAGTTTAAATCTGACCTCAGATACATGACACACTTACTAGCTGTGTGACCTTGAGCAAGTCACTTAACCCCAATTGCCCTGCCTTTCCCCCTCTGAAAAAAAAGAAAGTGGAACTCATTATTTTTTGCTCAACATCTTGACCATATCACTGTTGAAGGCAAAACTATCATCACCATCATACACACATGGAGCCTCAGTGCCCTCCTCATGTCCTTGCTAAACCTCATCTTCTCACCCAAGGAACTTCTCTCAAACACGTTACCTTCTCTCCACTCACATAGCTACCACCCTGATTCTGGGATTCATCACCTCACACCTGAACTACTGAAAAAGCCTCTGAGGTTGGTATTCCAATCTCAAGTCTCTTATCACTAGTCTCTCAACTGCCAAAGTGACCTCCCCAAAGCATAGATCTGAACATATCACTAGCCATTCTAAATAGAAGTTAGTGTCTTTTTTCACAGTTATGTCTGACTCTCTGTGACACCATTTGGGGTTTTCTTAACAAAGATATTGGAGTGGTTTGCCATTTTCTTATCCAGATAGTTTTACAATTGAGGAAACTGAGGCAAATAAGGTTAGATGACTTGCCCAGGGTCAAACAGTGTGTCCAAAGTCAAATTTGAACTCAGAAAGATGATTTTTCCTATCACCTCCTCAATAAATTATAAATATTGTTTGGCATGTAAAACCTTTCATACTCTGACCCCTTGCTTCCCTACTGGTCTTGTCATACTTTGAATCCCTTACATTTCATATGATGTCAAACAACTAGACTTATTGCTATATCTTTTCACAAGCTACTACATCACCTACCTCTGTGCTTCATCACCGGCTGTCATCCCCAATCCCCATGCCTGGAATGATCCTCACCTAGAATTCCTTGCTTTCCTGGTGCCATAGGGTTCCATGAAGACTCAGTTCCTTTGTTAACTGACCTTCCACCTAATCATCTCTGTAGTCCTTCCCCACTGAGTATTTCAATTTTCCCTATATTCACCTTGTTTATACACAGTTGTCTGGATGCTGCCTATCTTCTTCAGACTGGGAGCTCCTTGAGAGCAAGGGTTGTGGTTTTGACTTTCTTTGTATTCCCATTGCTTGGCACAGTGCCTGGTATGTAGCGGACACTCAATAAATGCTTATTTTGGTCGACGACAATGATGGTGGTTATATTTAATGGAGCTTCTTTTCCTTGGCACAGCATACCCTGAACTCCCTAAGGGCTATTAGAAGATGAAATCGCTTTTTATCTCTTCCTTCCATGCAAGCATTCTTCAGGTGAACAATTATCATCATTTTATTAGAACTGGAATTCCCCATGTAAAGAAGAATGGCTGGTTTCGTTGAACTTTGTTTTATCTCCAGTGATAATCAACTAAAATTTAACTCTATGCATTCATTCAATACACACCCCTAGCTGCAATGGTAAACCTGTTTACAAAAATATACTAACTATAATCTGGCAAGACACTGAACTCAGAGAGAGAAAAAAAGAGAAGCTTAAAAGATCTCCACATATTACATCTATGAAAAATATACATGAGGCTACAACTCCCAACAACATGAGAAGGCAGAGGGGTTTGAAAGGGAAGACTCTCCACTTAACCCCAATTGCCCTGCCTTCTCATGGAGTCTTTTCAAAAGAACAGCTGTTACTCATGGTAATTTGGAATAGACTCTAAGATCTGTCCCACAACCACGAAGCATTGGGGCAGACTAAGAACCAAGTAAGGATGACCTGGAACAGTGTCACTGACGAGTAAAAAGGAGCAAGAGAAATCAAGAAGGAATAAGAGTTAATAATTCAGGAAGGCCCTAAGAAGTATTTCAACAGTCTCATTTTTCTCTCTGAGTCTGCTTTATGCATATGTACACAGGACACACATCTGTTTGTGGATAATATTTATATACATATGTGTTTGTGTGTGTGTGTGTGTTGTTGAGTCTTGATCTGACTCTTCATGACCCTGTATGGCGTTTTCTTGGCAATGACACTGGAGAGCTTTGCCATTTCCTTCTCCAACTTATTTTACAGATGAGGGAACTAAGGCAAACAAGGCAATGTAACTTTGCTAGTATCACAAAGTTAGTAAACTTCTGAATCTAGACTTGATTTCAGGTCCTCCTGATTCCAGGACTGTAACTACCCGTATCCATATACATTTATAACTCTACATGTATGTATATATGTATGTGCACATTTATGTATACATATATGTATATATTTATGACATAGACACATATGTATTGGAGATAAGTCAAAATGAAAAGGATCGAAGGGTGTAAATTCATATGAGGTCAGCCTTACAATTCAAGTTTATTTATTATCTTTTATGATAATGTTAATTAGATACAATGATCGTGAGATGTGTTGTATTCATTGGAAATGTGTTTCTTGTTGTATATCATCTCTCATTCCTGAGAGGGAAGAACATATTCAAATTGGACTCTGCTGACTTTAAACTGCCTGTCTCTATACTAATTAAACTGATAGTACATTTGTCACTTTTTGTTTTGTTTATATGCTTTGTAGCAGTTACAGGTCAATCATCTATCCAGTCTTAATTGGGTTAATCAAATGACAAATAGAATTCTTCCTTTCACTCAGCAGAAAATTCAGAGTTTGGGGTTTGTTTTGTTTTTGATAAAATCTATTCCATAACATTTCACTAAGGTGCCCTTTGGGATTCTCCAAACCATAGCCATCAAATGGATCAACTAAAACAAGTTTCATTAAGTTCAGCATTTATTAAGTGCCTTCAGGTTGTACTGTTCTATATTAGAACCTGGAGAAAGATCTAGATTACAAGGTTTACATGAGAAAGATTCTAACAGGTGTGGTTTCTGCCTTCTTGGGGTTTACTGTCCATTGGTGCAATCTGACCTGTCCATCCCCTAAAAAATTCACCCAAAATGATGTTAAGTGAATAAGCATCCATTAAAACCCTACATTGTAGCCTGGATATGAGTGAGACAGTGTTCTCAAAAAGTACTCCAGGTTGATACAAGTTTTGCCAGTTATCTCAGAATAAAAGTATAGAGCTAGTGACAAATGTCTCAAAAAAAAAAACTGGCCTAATTCAACCCAGACAAAAGGTTGGATGCTAGATTTTTTTAAATAGGTAGTTGGCAGTGGAGGAAAGAACTGGAACTCAGGATTAGGGAAGCCTGAACCAACAGACAGTAAATTCTTGCAGGTTCCACTGAACCAGAAAGGCATCAATATCTGACCCAGTGATAGAGAAATTCATCATCAGAGTTAAGTACAAGGTACTGGTTTTTTTTTCCAATCAGAGAAACTGAAGTAGATCTATGAATTCCCAAGGGGCTGCATCAATGGAAGAAGTAACTCCTCCACCAACTGAAGTTACAGACTTCTGAATATTTTAGCAATTTTGAGAACAAAAGAATAAATCTACTAGAACTACTGGTTAGGCATATTTATTTGTGCAACTGGAATGATTTAGTTAATTCTGAAATTTCTTGCTCCACTTTCTTATGCAAATTTGGCTTTTTCTTTTTGGTTTATATACCTTCAATTACATTTTTTTCTTTAGATTTCTGATCCTTGCTAGTAATGAAAAGGTTTATTTTGCTAGAATATGCTGTAAACTGGCTCATGAATATTAAATAGGATGTATATATTAAATATGCTGATTTCATGTAGGGAAATGGTAAATTACTATTGCATAGAGAAGAGGAACATAAAATCATTTAGCACATGTACACACACTTCCCTACCCCGTCCACACATACAGCATGCAAGCATGCACATACACACAGACTTTTGCTATTGATTAGGAGAAATGAGGAGTTTCACCAAGTAGTTAAAGAACAAAAGAACAAAGGCAGAGTGAAGTTTAATTGAACTAAATGACATCCTCCCTATACAGAAGGCAGAGTTACTACTGTGTTGCTATCCTGGGGAACATGCAAGGCAACTATTTAGTGATAATGCAGAGTAGACATAAATTTCCATGTAAAATTCATTCATGGATTACCAAGTTTTGAAATAATATGAACAAACTTTAAGAGTATTTTTTTTCTTTTTAGCATGATTAGCAAAAAGCTAATTATTATCTTTTTTTTTTTTGCTTTTTGGAGGAAGGAAGTTAGGGCAACTGAGGTTAAGTGACTTGCCCAAGGTCACACAGCTAGTTTTGCATTAAGTGTCAGAGGCTGGATTTGAACTCATGTTCTCCTGACTCCAGGGCCAGTGCTCTATACTGTGCCACCTAGCTGCCCCTAATTATTATCCTAATTTAGCATTATTCTCTTTTTTTTTCATTTTTTGGAAGGCAGTTGGGGTTAAGTCACTTGCCCAAGGTCACACAGCTAGTTTTGCATTAAGTGTCTGAGGCCGGATTTGAACTCAGGTACTCCTGACTTCAGGGCCAGTGCTCTTTTCACTGCGCCACCTAGCCGCCTCTAGAATTATTCTCTTAATTTACAGGAGTGGTTTAGCTAAGTAAGTCTCTATTCTACTGATAAGAAATAGGACACATAGCATGTACATAAGATGACAATGTACAGTAGTAAAGAGACATACTCTAAAAATCAGAAGTTCGATGTTTCCTTTTGTGGACATATCAACAAATAATCCTATCAATATTGTCACCCCATGAAAGGCAACCCAGTAGAATAAAAAAGGATACTGAAGTTGTCATCAAGAAAAACCAGGGTTTGAACTGTGTGCCTGCCAAGCACTGTGTAGATTGGGATTAAGTCACTTAACCTTTGTGAGACTTAGTTTTCTCTCTCTCTAAAATGGGAATAATCACAAACATAGTACCTGCTTCAGGCAACTGTTCTACAGATCATATTTATGACATATAGCTGGTCAGCTAATGCATATATATCAAGTGCCTGTTAAATGTTAAATAAGTTTATTCTTCTATTCATCAAGGCGTATATTATTGTAGCTAGATTACTGTCAATATTTGGAATATAAATGAATTTATAATAAAATGTTTAAACGACCCTAAAAAAGTATAACTACAAATGAAAGAAAAAAATCATTTCATAGAATAGAATCTTTTAAAATGTATTGTGATTATTTTGTATGGCCATTTCCATTTTTGCAAAGAGGAAATTTCCAAATTTGCAAAGAGGAAATTGCCCAAGATAACAGGGTAATTTCATAACCAAAACAAACCTACCAGACAGGCCCTGACTCCAAGGTGAAGGCTGCAGCTGCCCTATTGTACTGTTCATTAAAGAAGGAGAGAATTTTCTTCTTAGACTAAGAAATGAGGACAAGAATTCAATGATAGGTTCATTATTAAGTAAGGGCTAAATCCAGCATGCTTTGTGGGAAGGCAAAGCAGCTATGATATCAATACATACATACTGTATGTGTACAAAGAAAAAAGCAAAATAATTAAATGACAACAGCACTCTAAAAATCAGTCCCATTCACAAATGGTTCACTGATTTCTTGGCTCTCATTAACATACTAGCACTGGCTCTATTCATTACTTAAACAGGGCTAATGTTTTCTTAATCACATTAATTGGTAATTTTCTTACAAAATGTAACAGCAAGCACATATGAACTTAGAGAATCAGGTAAGGAAAAATGGTTACTAAATAGAAGCTGGGGAAAATCAAGCTGATAAAGGAGAAATGCCATAGGAAATGTCCAATTAACTCTAGAACTGTGATCATGGAAATGAGATTACAAAGCAAGACAGGGATGAATAAGAAATTTGACCAGTTTATCCAAAATGTGAAATGTAAATAAGTTTTGGTTCTCTTTGGAAGATTACATAAGCTAATATGGACTAGTCTTGCTGGCCCAGACTCCAATTTTCATTTTCTATGTGTCTTTATATTTTAGACATTTGATACTTTGTAAACAGCAAATTGAGTTTTGTTTATTTACATATTCTTCCACTATTTCATTATATTGTAACAAGTTCATGAATATTAAGCTTATGGGTTTTCTCTTTTTTAATTTTGTTTGTAATTTGTGGAAAAAGAAAAGCATTTCCATAACATAATACAATATGAAACTATAAATCTGCTACGTACAACTTGCTGCTTCTTTCAAATATAACAAAATTATCTTGTGCACTTCTAAAGTTTCTTTTTCTCCATTGATTCTTTTGCATTTGTCCTTTCTTTGAAGTAAGCACCTTACTCTTGCAATTTATATTCCTTACACATTCCTTATTCCATTCTAACCCTAAAAGCTCCCCACCTGCTCCTATTTCCCTATCCCGAGTTCGATGGTTGCTGTTGTTGTCATTGGCATTGTTGTTGTTGTTCATCCATGCCCAATTCTCAATGACCCCATTTAAGCATTTTTTTCTAACTTTAGGTGGTGTTCATTTTTTGTCATTTATTTCTTTCACATTTAACCTCATTTCCCACAGAGATTTGGTTGTTGACTTTCAGAGTTCTGCCATAATTCTGACAGTTTAAAGTAATCTTTTCTAATAAAGTTACTTTTCTTTATCTTCCCTCCCCCTTTTCTTTTCATTTATCTTTCTTGTCTCTCATCCAAAACAAGTTCCCCAAGGTATATTCCCTAGGGGAACCTTTCTTTTCCCCTTCCAGGTGAAGATCCCCTTCTGCTGCCTCATTGGTTTTCCTCCCCTCTATCTCTTTCATTCCATTCTCCCAGAGCCCCCACTTCTCTTGAGTTATTAACAATATTTCTCTCTTATCTCTTCACCTACAGTCCAGATAAAAGTATACCCTCAAGTCCTTCCATCTATTACCTCCTTTTTCTACCAGATACAATTTCTCACCTAGGCAACTAAACATTATAGTGGAGAGAGTGCTGGACCTGGAAAAAGATAGAGAAATTCGAACACGGCCTCAGACACTTGCTAGATGAGCAGCTTTGGGTAAGTGATGACTTTGATTTGCCTCAGTTTCCTCAACTATAAAACATAGATAATAGGAAGGATCAATGCAATAATATTTATAAACTATTTAGCACAGAACACAGGACACAGAACACTAGAGATGCTATATAAATGGCATTGCTTATTACTGGTTTTGAATATTTAGTTTCATATTTATACATAAACCATATTGTGCTATTATTAATTATCTAATTATGAATAATTCATAATAATATGTGTGAATAAATTCACTTATCTGCAATTCATAAGATTTTACCTATAGAGTATTAACTCAGCTTTTCTTCCTTCCCTTTAAATATTTTAAGTTCCACTTCAATATTTAGCTCCTTAGGCATATTTGTCCTTTTATAATCACTATTTTCTCCTGTTTATCCCTCAGTTCAACTGTTCATTCCCCCCCCCCTCTCTCCCAAACTCAATTAATATAAAAATAAAATGCTTAATTTCTTGTCTTTTTGTTTAGTTTTTAACTTTCATTTCTCTTATTTAGAGTTTGCACACCAGCAATTTTGTTCATTCTTGGGCTTTTTTCAGGATTCATTTTATTTATTAATAAACAATCTTTTGTTATTGATCACTCAGCTCAACACTGCAAGATACATTATTTGGTTGGTAGCAGGCTGTGCTCCACTGCTTTTTGCCATATCACTTTTCATTCTCTTCTCCAACTCATCAAGACAGTAGAGTAATCCTAGATAATTTAAATTGGTATTTCTTCATAGTTGAAGGTCTTTCTCCTGACAGCTTACAAAACTGGCTGTGTTCTTGACACTGGGAGATTTAACCACTACACATTTTGTGTCTTAATTGTGGATTTCCCTCTCTCCTACTATGATCTGTGGATTTTAGCAATCCTTTATGTCCATACATATATAGAGAAGCTTCCAAAGAGGTAGGATGTGTGGGTGTATATCATTTATTGTGTGTGTCTCTATCATTTATTTTGCATTGCTAATAGCACAGTCACCAATACATACAAACTATTCAGTATATAGAGAAGGACCAAAAATACCCAAACTATTTAAGAAATTATGACAATTTGTCATGGACAAATTTAAAAATATATTTGCATATATAAGTGCTTTGTGTATTTTATAGATACCGAATCATAACAAATGGGCTTTCAAATGTGTTATATCCTCTGAAGTTATTTTAAGATGATTACTTTTATTTCTAAGTATAATCATAAGGAAAATAATAATTACCATTTATATAGTGATTTAAAGTTTGCTAAGAGTTTTGCAAATATTATTTCACTTAAGGCTCACAACTCTGAAAAGTAGGTTTCATAGATGAGGAAACTGAGGTAGAGAGTGACCTGCCCAGGGTCATACAGCTACTAAGTGCCTGAATAAGAATTTGAACTCAGGACTTCCTAATTCCAGTTATAGGTGTCTGTTACATTTACTACGGAGACTTTGCAAAGCCCTCCCTCAGTTAAATCCAATTCCCTTGCAAGTCATGGCATCACCTTGCTGATGTCATGGTCGTCTCTGAGAACAAAGAACAAACAGCAGAACAACAAAGTGTGAAATTTGGTGACTTTTTCTGCATAATTACAACTTGTTTTCCAGAACGAATGCACCAATGAATAGTTCTACCAATAGTAAATTAGACACGAGTCTCCATAAACAGTAGAGCCATTACTACTTCGTTATTTGACCTTTTTTTAAACCTATCTGATGGTTGTTATAGGACCCTTCAGAGATGCCTAAATTTCATTTCAATTTTTGGTGATTTGGAGCACTTAAAATATGCTGGTTATAGATTAGGTCCCCTCATTTATGAAGTGCCAACTTACATATCTGATATATGGTATTTATAGGACAATAACCAATATTATACATTTGGATCAATTCTTTGAAAATGGTAGACATTAGAATTTTATCAGAGAAATTTCCTGAAAAACTTTTTTCATTGTTGTATCCCTTCTAATTCTAATTACAATGTTGTACTCATGCAAAAATCTCTTGATTTTGAAAACTGACCATTTTGTTTGGTGACTTTTTTTTCCCTACCAACTTTGTTCCATAATCAATGGTTGTCAAAACTATAGCTATCCCTTCTCTAATTGGTTTGGTTGTTCCTTTGTCTTTTTACAGTGAATTGTCGTTCCTCATGGCCTAAACCAGCTACCAATTTGCAAGAGAGCTTTGACCTACTCCATTGCTATCCTAAGATGATTTCCTCTTCCTTAAGCAAGGAAATACACTATACTACCATTCCTCATGGGGGCACACCTCAGTGATGCTAGATTTCAAGCAGGTATTTCTTTGCTGCTAGCTCACTGTGGCTCAGAACCTCTGAGGTCAAGGGATCCATCAGCCTCTGCCTCCATAGAGGCAGTTATTATAAATATGTGATACCATGTTGTTCCTTCTAATTACTTTTTGAAAAGATCCCTATTAACGTGACCTCATATCTATTTGAATTTATGGTACGATATGATAAAAGATATTGTTCTAAAACCAAAGTTCTAGTTTGGCAAGCAGTTGATGTAATTCCTCCAGAAGTTTGAGTCTTTAGGTTTCTTAAACATTTAACTACTATGAGTGATTGGAGGCTTATTTCCCCAAACTATTAAATAATAAGCTTTTCACTTTTTTTAGACAAGCACAAATTTTATTTATTACTCCTTCATGGTTCAGCTTGAGATGTGGTATTGCTAACAAAAAGAGGTGGAAGGCTTTATTCCTTTTTGTTTTTAATTTCCCTTGAGTTTCTTGATCTTTGATTCCCATGGATTCTGTTATTTGGCTAATGCTATAAACTAGGCATGAGTAGCTTGATTTATATAGTAATGAATCATTAATTTGGTAATATTATTTTTAACAAATTGGCATGAGCCATTGATGAATAATAGAGTTCTCTCCAAATATTTTTTCCACCATTTTCTATAATGAGTATTTTCTAGTTATGCTCCTATAAACCTTGAGTATTATTTGGTAAATAGATTCCTATATGATTTATGCATTCTATAGATATTTTAATAGGATTTCTTTTTTATTATTTCCTACAATATATACATAATAAATACTGGTGACTCTTATAGGTTGACTATATATCCTGCTGCTTTACCAGCCATTAATCTTTATCCTTTATTTAGTTTAACAACTAGGTTCTTTAAGTAAATCAGAATATCACCTACAAATAATAATTTTGTTTCCTCTTTGTCTTTACTTTCTTCCTTAATTTCTTTGTTGTTCTTGTTAAAATTGCCTTAGCTAAAATTCCTCGAATTATTTAAAATAATAATGGTCACAAGGGACCTCCTTCCATTACTCCTATTATTACTGAAAAGGCCTCTAGAACTTCTCCATTATGAATAATGCTAGCTCTTTTATTTTGATTTAGTACTCACTATATTATGGAAAGTTTGATTTATTACTTCCTTTTCTAGCTATTAATTTTTACAATGAGTGTTTCATTCCATCAAAAGTTTTTTAATCATTATTATTGTTAAAATTACATGATTTTTAAAAAGTGTTTTTGTTATGGTCTTTTAAAAATTTCCCAAATTAAATCCATCACATATTTCTAATATTGATACTTCAGGCCATAATTAATGATCTTTCTAATATGTTATTTTTTTGGTTAAAAGTTTAATATATTTTATATTTTTTCTCTCTGCTTTTTCTTCTCTCAAAGACATATTTATTTCACTGAAGAAGTATGCTAGATTGTCTTCTTTATAAATTTTGCAAACAATTTATGTGGTATTAAAATGAATTACTCTCTGGATGTTTAAGAGAAATAATTTTTAAATCCATTTGGCCTTTTTAGGGAAAGGAATCATTTATAGATTTTTTAAAGATGAAGCTGAGAAGAAATAATCTATATCTTATTCTGTTGACCTGTGTATTTTCTATTTTCTGTAAGTATTCATCTATTTAAGTTTGCAAGCGTTTTAATGTGCACTTGGGCAAAATAACTTATAATGATTTCCTTTATTTCATCTTCATTTTGAAATTTCTTTTTTTATTGCTGTTTCTTATAAATTGAGCATTCCTTTTATTTTTAAAATCTATACTATAGTACTATAGCCTCAGACCTAAGAGCATGAAATCTTTTCTGATTTTTCCCAACCAGCAGTATGTACCCTTCCTCATAAAATAATTTGCTACTTTGTATTTATTTTAATTTATTATCTTCATATTTATTCTGTAGTGAACAGAGCACTGTACATCAGGGTCATTGAGTCATTTTCAGTTGTGTCCAATTGTTCATGACCCTACTTGGAGCATTCTTGGCAAAGATACTGAAGTTGTTGGTCATTTCCTTCTCCAGTTCATTTTAAATATCAATAAACTGAAGCAAACAGGGCTAACTGAATTGCCCAGGGTGACACAGCTGGTAAGTGTCTGAGGCCAGATTTGAACTCATGAAGGTGAATCTTCCTAACTCCAGGCCCAGTGCTCTATCCACTGCATCACTTAGCTGCCATGGAATCAGGAAGACTGGAGTTCAAATCTTGCCTTAGACAATAGCTGTGTGACCCTGGGCAAAAAATCAAACATCCAGGGCCTTTAATTCTAATCTATTAAAATGAGAAGATTGAAACTGATTACTTCTAAGAACCCTGTTAGTTTCAAATCTATGTTCCTATGATTACTATGACACTACATTTGTATGAGCAGAATTGGCTACCTTCATTGCATCAATACAGTTTGGCACCTAGTATTTACTTAATATTTGCTGATGGATTGATAAGGCATTTATCATCTCTGATTAATAAAGCTCTGTGATTCTTTTTAAAGTTTCTTACTAGATTATCTGCATCCTCCTGGAAATTTGCATGATTTTTTGTATTAAAACTCTTGACTTTCAGTCTTCAAAACCATGCTTCAACTGATTTCACCTGAAACATCCTTGAATGCCTGGTCATTATCACTCTGAAAAATCCAATAACCACTGTGGTCTTCTCATGCTGGGATAGCCCCTTCTAGGCTCCCCTCCCCTCTCCTATCAATGAGTTCCTCCTAGGGTCTCTTTTATGGAGTAGCCCTGGAAGGGCTTAGGGGCTACCTGAGCACTGCCCAGCCCACTTTTAGCTCCCTTTTTGTGCAGTCTAGATCCTTAAAAATGTAAGCTCCCTGGGTGCAAAAACTGTCTTCTTTTCTTATATCTGGATCCCCAATCCTTACCACAATGTCTGGCATGCCTTAGGTACTTAATAAATCCTTTCATTCTTCTTTTCCTCCTTCCCTTCCTCCTTCTTTCTTTCTGAATATTACCGAATGTTTTGTATTAAAGTCAAAATAAGACTCTTCTTTAGTAATACATTGATAGTATCTATTGCTTTCCATCCTACCCTCCAAGTTCAATACTTTCATGAAATTTTCATTTTCATTTTCTGTCATGTGTCTCATTGTTTCACTGTGGTTTTCTGGAAGATTAATCATTTTCAGATTGTCTCAGCTAACTCTGATACTAAAGCGGATTGCTTTGATCTTTGAAGAGGTCAAGTGTTGTTACAATTGTCATATATCTTTTCAAAAAAAATTTTAAGAGCTTTCATTTGCCTTCATATATTTATCTTTGATTCTATAATGAGCATGCTCTAGTACCACTCTTTCAGGCCCAGGCCTATTATATCTCCCCTTTAGGGTTCTCAGGTACCCTGAATATCTGCAGATGTCTCTTTTCTTTTTTTTTAATTTTTTTTTTTTGCTTTTTGGAGGGCAGTTGGGGTTAAGTGACTTGCCCAAGGTCACATGGCTAGTTTTTGTGTTGTGTATGAGGCCGGATTTGAACTCGGGTCCTCCTGACTCCAGGGCCGGTGCTCTATTCACTGCGCCACCTAGCCGCCCCAGATGTCTTTTTTCTCTGCTATTGATGTGAGGGTTTAGTAACTATGCTCTGTCCATTTCCAGGTCCAGTGACTAGCATCACACTTTCGTTTCAACTTTTAACAACAGAGAGAATTGACAAAGGGATGTTTACAGATAATACACCAACCAGCATATAAACATTTCCCCCAGTATCCCAGCCACCTCATTCTCATGTGTGGGGACAGGAGAGGCTCAAAATTTAGCTCAGCTCATACATGGGACTCTAAGATCAGTTCCTATATTGGATTAGTCCTACCAAGTTCATGTACAGTGATGGTACTGTTGTCTAATACATCCTTCCTAGGATGGGAAAATCACTATTGAAGATTGCTCATTGATAGCTGTGAACATTGATACTGTACTGGCTATAAAACTTGACCTGGATTCCAACTCCCAGATTGCTGTGACTCACTCTATCAAGTTAAGAAATTTCTATCATCTGGGACTCCAATTTCTGGCCCTAGAACAAAACACACACACACGCACGACTGAAGAAGCCGCATTTCTTGAGAGTCTCAGACGGCCTAAGAGGAGGAAGGTCCCATGACCTGACTGCTTAGCACAAGGAATCATTAGAAACCTTCATACAACCAGAGGCCAGATGAAGACTGGTGTGAGATGAGGTGAAGGGGCAAAAAAGAGATGCCTGGAGCCGACTCAGGTCTTTCTGAAGACGGGAGCAGTTCTAGCTAAAGGTCAATGAACAGAACTCCAAAACATCTGGCAGGCCAACCAGTTACAGAATTGTGTATATGGTCCAGTGTCTTCAAGGCACTATTACACATCATCACATTTCTCCTCAAAGTAGCTCCCTAGCATCCTCCATGAAAAAAAGCCGTCTGAGGAAGTTCATGATATTGGTCCACTCAAAAGTTTCTATACGCCCTCTAAACTGCTCTGAAGTGTTTATAGTTCTTCCCATCCTTACATCTCAGAGACCTGTGATTATTTTTATATTTTTGGTCTGAAAAATGTTTTCACATGTTTTTTTTATTATATACTGAGTGCTTATTCTTTATATGGAGGCCCCCTTTTTACTGACTCAGTTATTCGGTCTCAATCTCTCTACTGATTTTATTTTATTTTAGGGAAGTTGTCCTCTTTGTGACTGTAGTGATTTTTCTTGATTTGACACATTTCTCCCAATTTTGAGATAAAATGAATGGGGAGATGGTGTTAGAGAGGATCACTTACATTCATTTCACCCTTCTAATTTGGCAGACTGTCAGTAGGATGTGTCTGTCTCCGTATATGAATAATTTCTGATGTTGTATCAGTCTAAAAATAGTCTTCATGTTTTACCCCTAAATTTCCCTCCATGTCTAAAGGTACCAAGTTCCTTGGGCACTCTTCTCTAGGTCCATCTGGAAGGGGCCAGAGGACATCAGGCCATAGTCTGAGTCTAGCCCAGTCACCCAAAGGTCTGACACATGTGATAATAATTTTCAGGCTTTTCTCAGACACCTGCCTCAGTGCTGAAGTCCCAAAGCTCCACCCCTATTCATCAACAGATGAAGACATTGGGGTTTGGGGCAGACACCAGCTGGCCCACGAGGACAACTTACAGAAGCACAATGGGGCCACCAACATGCAACTTGTATTTAACTGTTACTTAATCTTTTGGGGCCAGGCAGATGAAAGAAATTATTTTATCTAGGATTCCAAAAAAGGTTCATTAGCTCAGGTCAGGTGAGCAAAAGAATATTTTAAACGGAAAGACTATTAAAAGAAATTCGAAAGGCAGGAATTTCATCTGTAGTGTTCCATTGGCACAGCACCTTACTCAATTAAGCTATTAGTAGCTGTTGCTTTACTGCAATGAAACAAACATCCCACAAAACACATTAAAACAATGCGGCATCAATAGGTAACCGGTAAGGAGAAAAAAAAGAACATTTCCCAACATGGACAGAAACAATTACACATGGAATTTGTTACTTTGAACAGACACCACTCAGCCATGAAGGGAAGAGGCTGAGCCAGAAAAAGGTACAAATTATGAAAATAGTGGTGGCTAGTGCTAATTATGTATGTAAAGAGAACCACACATCACTCTTCTGTATTGAGTTATGCAGACCAGAAAGACCTATGTGATTAGGAGCAAAATCTTTTAATTCCACAGACAACACTGTCTATACTAAGAGCCAGTGAAGCTTCAAAGAATCTATCCTTGGTCTAGTCCACATAGACAATGAAATTAATCAATTAAATGAATCCAAGGCTTCCCCTTCCCTTCATAGGACATTTTACTCAACAGCACAGTGAAATACACAGGGTAACCATTATTACTCCTGTATAATACATGAGGAACCTTAGCTTCAGGGAGGGTCCAACATCCTCCACAGGCTGTAGAGTCCTGAATACAGTTCAAATTCTCCAAATTCTGTGTTCTTCTCATGACCTGCCAGCCCAGTAAAAGAATTGGGGGCCCTGGGCTCATTAAATATTCTGGTTGGTAAGATTCAGGGGCCCAGAACTGTGGATCCTTTAAGAAACCCAATGGAAAGGACTGCTATGCCTGTATACACAGACAATCCAGTGTCCAGAGGACACTACAGAGGAGTTCACATTCCACTGACCCTTCCTGTTTAACAATTTACCTCACCAATGACATTTCTTTCCCATTCCCCACCTAGCTTCACCATGATTTGGACATAAACTACCTTCAACCCCCATTTTCCCCCTTCATCTCTTGAGTATGTCTTGATTACCTCCTCTTGCACTTCATTTTGCTATTTGAGAGCAGAATAAAGAACAATTATCATTGCCTCAATTCACCTAGGATCTAACTTCAGTTTCCTGACTCCCCTGCCTCCCCCCAACCAGGTCATGTTGGTGGGCATTGAACAGAACTAGGCTCCCCTATGGTTGAACTCTATTCACATTGTGCCTCCCTCCTCCACTGGTAACAGCACCATCTCTGTACTGACTGAGAGTCACAAAAAGAGCAGTTGATGCTCCTGGAAACCTTCAAGGGCCACACAGAAAGAATTTGTCATCAACCCTTCCAAGTAAGGAGAGGGACAGGAGGGACATTTCTTCAGGCATCACCTCATTTCCCATGGGCCTGAGTACAGAATCTTGAACTTCTTTGTCTTCTCCAATAAGGCCCCAGTATGGGTTCCTTCCTTGGCCCTATTCAACTTTCTTTTTTGTGTTGTTCCTCCCACAAAATTGTAATCACCATAAGATTAGGGACAATCCTTTTTTCATATTTGCATACCCAGTGTTTAACTTAGTGCCTAAGTACATAGTAGGTGCTTAAAAAATTGCTAGTATTAAGTTCTACTTTTCCAGCCCTGCTGACTGATTACTATTAGGTACAAACCGACCATTATAATTAGGTACAAGCTAGGGCACTGGCAAAGTAGGATTTAATAAGAATAATCAAGTCAAATAGTCAAAAAGTGGGCAGACAGGTGCTGCAACAGATACAGTGCCAGGCATGGAGTAAAGAAGATTCATATTCCTGATCTCAAATCTAGCCTCAGACAATTTCTAAATGATCCTGGCCAAGTCATTTAACCATGTTTGCCTCAGTTTCTTCATCCATAAAATGAGCTGGAAAAGAAAAAGCAAATCACTCCAGTATCTTTGCCAAGAAAACTCCAAATAGGGTCATGAAAGCTCTGAAATAACTGAAAAATGACTGGACAACAATAAAAAGCCATAAGCATTATTAAGTGCCAGCCTTGTGATTGGCACAAGCGAAGTCTTGAAGATATAAAGACCAAAAAATAGGTTCCTGCTCTCAAGAAATTCACGTTATAAGGGAATTGACAGTTTTCAAAGAACATTTCAATAGAATATCATGAAATATACCTTGAACTAAAACTAAACTAAACGGAAATATTTTTTCATGATTCAGGTCCTTCAAGACACCATGTTAATCACTGTAAGCAACAACTGTCATTACACTATAGACATACATACATATACAGATGTACACATAAGGAAGAAAAACTGATAAACACTAATCTGTTTCTATAAAACTAGACTAAAAGAGTTTCGTTTTATACAGGCATATATATGTGTGTGTGTGTAAACATAAACACATACATGTTTACACATGCACGTGTACAGAAACATGTAGCTTACAGGCACATACATATATATATATATATATAAATTTTTCAGGAAAATTCATGATTTTTGCTGAGCCCATAATGTATGGAGCTTTCCACATATTTGAGTCCAAATTAAAATATTGTCTATTAATGACAAGAGGTGATATTGCTCTGATTTATCAAGTCAAATAGAGGCTTCCAATTACATCTATTAACTATTCAAGATTATATATCAGACCAACACAGTTACATATAAATATATATATATGTATTTAAATATAATTTATATTTTTAAATATTATATATAAATATAATAATTATTATGTGTGTATGTATATAAATTATTTATTTATATATAAATATAAATTATTATATACATATACATACACACATTATTATTATTATTATATTTATATATAATATATAAAAATATAAGTTATATTTAAATACATATATATATATAAAACCAAGACTGTTAAGTCTTATTTATGAGCAGAAGAGAAAACATATTGCGTTACTAGATTCTCCCATTTTCTTGAGTCTCAATGACTGGAAAATGACAAATAAACTCATGCAATAAATGCACCTCAATGTGATTACATATTTTCATAAATACAACTAGAAGGTTTTTGTGACACTATATTCCCATATGCCTTCATATGTCTTCACAAACTTGATATTAATTGCTTCCAAAACATTAATAATTTTTTTCAGGCACCATAGGCTTACATATGAATCATAACCATGCCAAAAAATATCTAGAACATTCTATCAGAAATAGTCATTTAATCATCATAACAATACAAATATAATTATGTCACTTTGCCTGCTCTATCAGGTGGTTTCGTTGGGATTCAAAGACAGTGCAATCATTCGAAAAGGTAGCTGCCACTTAATTTGCAAAGGTCTAAAGTTATTTCACTGCAATGAGTCTTGCAAATTACATTAGAAATTACATTTCTAAATAAAAATTTTGCTTACTGGCTGATAAAAATCAGCAATATTCACATATGAAACTAGGCTAAAAGGGATTAGGTTTTAGCTCCAAAGCCCAAGTCAACTTTCAGAATATCTAGTATAATATTCATTATATTTGACCTCTGATTCCAATCTACCAAATGCATTTTTACTTATGGGAAATTAAGAAAATGCAATTAAAATTGAATAGAAATGACCCACTCTGATGAAGACAGAAAATTGTTTAAAATACTGAAAATTTCCTTTTTATGTCACTATATTCTACAGCAAATGGCATGCTACCTGAACAATCTGCCCAGAACAAGGCATTCCCTTTTGAATGTTTTAAAATTCAACTCTTCTGTACTACAACTGGGTAAAACAATTGGTGAATGGTTGTAGGCTTAAATAGAAGGGCAGCATGAACAGACAGACTCACTTGCGTAGCTGAATTGAACTAGAAGCTTCCACAATGATGTGTACTAACTAGAATAATTCTAGTTTATCAGGAATGCACTTGTTTCCATAATCATTCAGTGGATCCTTGCATTCTTAAAATGACACTAATTCGTTTCAAGACAGAAGAATACTCGTTTTGCTAAATGTGCATAATAAACATAAAGGTCACTTAAGAAACAATTTAAAATGTATATGTGTTTATTCTAATCCTATGAAATAATAGTTCTATGCTCATTTATGGAATGATGTTTTAGAATAATATTTCTAAGCTCATTTATACTCCAAAGTCCAAGGAAATCAAGGGTACAAGTCAAAACCAAACCCCCCACCTAATCAACAGTGAAAGGGGCCATAATTCACTGAGCATATCTTTGTACAGTAAACTGAGAACAATCTCAGGTGTAGTATCACATAAATTTAAGAACAATCTGTGCAAGCTGCAGATGATATGACATGGGATTTCTTTTATATTTTTAAATTTTTATTTATTTATTTGTTTTTTGGAGGGGGAAGGTTGGGCAATTGGGGTTAAGTGACTTGTCCAAGGTCACATGGCTAGTGAGTGTTAAGTGTCTGAGGCTGGATTTGAACTGAGGTCCTCCTGACTCCAGGGCCGGTGTTCTGTTCACTGCGCCACCTAGCCGCCCCAACATGGGATTTCTTGTTTGCATTTGCACTCTCCCCTTCATTCATTTCTAGGTTCCTGGAGAGATATGACCATGTGTAGCACTTCTATTTTGATGTCATTTTGTACAATTTTTGCTCTGTCTTTTGGTGATGCTCCATTAAAGTTATTGACTACTTTGACTTTCCTCTCCATTCCTTATGCTCTGGAAATCAAGTTTTGGTTTTCCTGCACATGCTGGAACAGCTCCCATTCTGTACACTCACTGTTTCTTTTTCTTCCTCCTACGAATCTCCCTGAACTTTGGCCTGTGGAACTTTATGGTCTCATTCCTCTACAGTTTGCCAATTTACTAGAGCCCTTTGCATTCTAACCTGATTCCCAAGTGTGCTGACCATTCCTTTCTTCCAGCTCGGTAAAAAATTTACAAGTTAAATAAATATGTTCATTATACAATTATCTGGGTCATGGAAGAAGCTTTGAAGCAGTAGAGATTTTAGGAGAGAGATGGATGCTGACCACTTGTCATTATAACACTGTGCCCATAAAAAGTTGAGGAAATAGATTTAAATTAATCAATCAAAAATTAATTATTTAATTGTCACTATGTACCTAGAATGGAATAAAAAAATCATTCAGTCTCTGGGCATGTCAAGTTTAAAATTTGTTGCCTAGAAAATAAAGAAAACTATCAGAAAAATTTTTTATAAGTTGTTGAGGGGAATTGTGGATTACTGGTTCCTGGAAAGCATTTTTTTTAAAGGAAATACAAGAATAGGCAGCCATCTGTCCTAGAGAATACATATTTAAATCTGAGGAAAGGCAATAAGGATGGCCCAATATCTCTCTATAATATAGATATAAGATAATATAATAGCTCCACAGTTATAATTCTAGGCCCTGTCTGTTGAAAGGACACTTACTTATCTGCAAAAAAAAAAAAATAATAATAATTACAATTTTGAATGAGCTTACTTTCATTAGATTTTAGGAACTAATAGTAATTCTGGTAATTCTCAAAAAATTAAACATGTCAATAACAAAAGTAATCATGTATAATTTACACAGAACAAAATCATCTTTAATATACATACAAGTTAAGGTATAGAAGAAAATTCTCAAAGCAGAGAAAGTAGGTGATTATACTGTGAAAAATGCAAAATAATTTCAATTAATTGTGTGTAAAAAGACATTACCAAAGTTTACAAAACCAAAGTGTGGTTGTTACAAGTCAGTTACCTTTTAGTTCATCTGCAATGCATTTGGAAAATCAGAAAATGTGCTTTGAGAAGTGATGGCTTATGAGTGGGTAGGTGGCTCAGTGAATAAAGTTCTGGCCCTGGAATCAGGAGGACCTGAGTTACCTCTGACACTATTGCCCTGTCCTCCCCCCTCCAAAAAAAGAGAAGAAGAAGGAGGAGGAGGAGAAGGAAGAGGAGGAGGAGGAGGAGGAGGAAGAGGAGGAGGAGGAGGAGGAGGAGGAGGAGGAGGAGAAAGAGAACAAGAAAGAGAACGAGAACGAGAACAAGAACAGGAAGGAAAAGTGATGGCTTAGAACAGGGATTTGGAACTTCTGGCCTCAAGGCCACATGTGGCCCTTTAGTTCTTCAAGTGTGGCCCTTTGCCTAACTCGAAACCTCACAGAACAAAATCCCTTAACAGAAGGACTGGTTCTATAAATCTTGGAGTCAATCAAATGGCTGCACCCAAGGATCTAGTGGCTACATGTGGTCTCAAGGATACAGGTTCACCATCCCTGGCTTAGACATTCCTTGGGGAAATATCAACACACTCGATCTTGGCACAGTTTTGGCAGAAGAAAGAATGATAAGATCCACTTTTACTATTCCAGATAAATACTACACAAAAGTCAAATTCAAATGAATTTAAGATTACTGGAAATTGAAGTAGAGGGGAAAACATGCAGGGGAATAAAATGTATGAATCTCTTCACAATGTGAGTCTGACGATGGTTTGTTGGCCAATATAAGCATATTCCAAATCCCAAGACTTTTGGAATTAGTCACCTACTGAAGTCCTTATTCCATTTAGAAGATACCTTGTGGTAGCTATCTTATATTTGTTTGGAGAGCTCTACCATTCTCTGGAGACAGCCCATTCACCTTTCTGGTTGTTGTACTTTAGTCATTTCAGTAGTGTCCAAGTCTCTGTGACACCAATTGGGGTTTTCTTGGCAAAGACACTGAAGTGGTTTGCCATTTCCTTCTCCAGTTCATTTCACAGATGAGGAAACTGAGGCAAATAAGGTTAAGTTACTTGCCCAGGGTTATATAGCTAGTAAATGTCTAGGATCAAATTTGAACTCAAGTTGTACATAATCCAGGTCTGGCACTCTAAGTGTGGTTTGTCTGTCCAGATTCTACTTTTAGATGACTCCAAAGGTGACAATTATTTGGGTTTTCCTTCTTTTAACATTTAAATTAGCCTCTTTATAATTTAGCCTAATTATACCTAGTTCTGTCCTTATGGGATAAAGAGAACAAGTTTAATCCATTTTCCTTGCTATAGCCCTTCAAAATAATAACTAAATGATTCTATTATACTTTTTCTAAGTCTTGTCTCCTCCAACCCAAAGACCGTTAGTGTCTTTGAGGCTTTCTGGTATGGCATGAACTTGAAATTCTTCACCATCACTTTCTTGCCCTTTCCTCTGACTTATCAATATCCTTCCTAAAATGTAGCACTCAGAATGAACCCCAACACTGTCTAATCAAAGAGGAAAGAAAGATGATTACCTCCTTAACACTGGAAGTCACATGTCTCTTCCAGCAGCCTTAGATTATATTAATTCTCATTTAGCTTCTGCATCAATTTTTTTCCTCTTGATCTTCTAGTTCCTTAAAATTCCTCTATCCTTAAAAAGTGCTGCTGTCCATTGAATGGATTCTCAGAATGTCAGAAAGCAAAACAACCACCCAGTCCAAGGTTCAGGAACCTGAATCCTCCAGGCTACATGTGGCCCTCAGGGTCTTCTGATATAACCTTTTCACTGAGTCCAGGCTTTACGAAATAAATCCCTTTTTAAGGGGATTTGTTCTGTAAAGTTTGAATTCAGTCAAAGGGCCGCACTTGAGACCTGAGAGGGCTATATGTGGCCTTGCGGTCACAGGTTCCCCACTCCTGACCTAATCCTTACATCTTTTTTTATGGTAAGAAAATCACATAAGGTTTTTTTTTTTATTTTGGGGATTTTTCAAGTTTATATTTGCACTTTCAACCCCAAGTTTGTAACTCAAGAAATTGTCCACGAATAATTATTTATAAAGCTGGTTGGATGAGAAAATTGTATAATCAGAATTTTTAAAAAATTGGAAGGTTTTTACATTTAATTTGTATTGTATGTCACAGACAATTTTGTGGCTCAGGAAATTACCAATCAAAGCATGTGAATAAATACTCCAGCTTCTGTCCTAGTCATTGGAGATACAGAGATAAATATGAATGATAAAAACACCCTCCAAGAGCATATGTTCTATTAAAGAGCATCTATAAAGCACTGCTACTTACAAACATCAATATTAATCATAAACTGAAAACTTTGTCCATAAAAAAATCTCCAAAGCTATGCATTGCAAAGCAAAAGGAAAACATGATTTCATTAGTGAAACTAAAATCAAATATATGATTGGCACCAAAATTTGCTACCTGTATAAGACAAGACCAATTGCTTTCTGGTGAGCAAAGATGTAGAAATTCTAGTTGAAAAAGCCAATGTACAAGAATGAAAACTTAGAGTTATAAGGGACTTTTATATGCCATCAAGTCCACACATCCATTCTACAGATAATAAAATTGAGGCTTCGAGAGGATTAGATCATTCATCTAAAAGCAAAAAGATAGCAAGTAGCAAAGCTGAAATTTGAACTCATATCATTTGACTCCCAAAATGATACTTTCTCTGCTACCACAGTGCTTCACTATTTCATTATAACACTATATAGTTATAAGATAAAGTGGTGGTACTCTTCAAATCTAATTATTAATAGTGACTGAGATCTACTGTGGACATAAAATCTGAATGTTTGAATAATCCATCAAAAAATGTTTATCAGCTGCTATAAATCCAAGCACAAGCCACTTTCCAGAAGACTGCTGCAGTAAATAGGTTCTGATTTCCCAGTATAGTTAACTCTCTATTTATTCAGGAACTAAGACAAAACATTCACAGAAATCAAAGTACAGCATTCACAATGTTGTAACTTAACAACTTATCACTAAAGTGGCCACATAGTTTTCACCAAAGTGGTCACATAGTTTTAAGCCAAAGATAATATTTATTTAGTAATACAATCATTTAGTAAGTCCTTAATTCAATCATCCTGAAGAAGGCAAGCCTCCTTAATTGAAACAAAGTACAAAGGTCAAAGTTCTCCACCCCTAGGTCATACTGTCTTAATCTCTTCAATCATAAACGTCTTCTTTCTTCTTAATTGAAGAAGTCCTTAACTCAATCATCTAAATATAAAGGTCAAAGTCCTCCAACTCTAGGCCAGGGTAAGTCATGATTTTCTCAGTTTGAGTTAAATACCCAAGGAGAGGTCTTTTCATCTTGACCCAAAGCAGGCTCTCAGCTTCTATAGTTCCTCTTCCATGGTCCCAGCTCTTGCCAGAATATCCAGCTGCCTGGGTTGAACCTGGGTTCAAAGGCAGACAGCTCTCAGTTCTTTGTCCAGCTTCTTGTAAAGTTCCTGTTTCATATTGAAGCTCACAGTGTCTGGTCCACCTCAAGTCCTTAAGAGTTTCAGTTCCTGGGAAGACAAAGCTTAACAAGGTCACAATAACATTTATGCATATTGCCGGGACCCTAGCTTTCTGCCTGTCAAATCAAGGCAAATCATCATTAGAGTCTTAGGACCTCTGAAATCCTCAGAAAGTCCCTCCTCCAGGATTTCTGTAAATATACAACACGAAAATCCTCTTTCAGGGCTTCTCAACCATCAGTTAGGCCCCAGGGCTTCTGTAACAACAGCAACATCCTCTATCAGCAGACAAATCTGACAAAGTAACAGAATTACAAAATATCAACACTACAGCCATGCCTCCTCCTAGTTCTCTCTTGCATTTCTCAATTCTTCTCAATTCTCAGTTCTAATTTCTCTTCTCAGTTCTTCTCAGTTCAGTTCTCAGTTGTCTTTTCTCTTTCCAGCAGTAGCAGCCCAGCCTCCAGATGCTCACTTCCAGAAAGTCTGGCTTCTTTCAACTTGGGATTTTTCTTATATATTGTATTAGCTCCTCCCTGTTCTGCACCTTCCTGTTATGTCAACAAGTCCATCCCACTGTGGGGTTCCCAAGTTCTGGGTATTAATACTTGACACAATCATGAACTTGGAACAAGGTGCTAAGTACCTGTTTGACAGCAAATACAAGGGGCAAGGAAGATCTTCAAATTACCATTACCATTACAGCTGTTTAAAATGTACTAGACAAATTGTTTCTTCATCACTTACCAGTTCTATTTTTATTAATCAATGAAAATCAGATAGCAAGAGAGGAGATTCCCAATGCTGAGAGAGGACATGGTGATGTGTGGTGAGTAAAATGCAATAAAGGGAAACGGAGGGAGGTCTTGGAGCAAGATCAATGTTTAGCAATGATACATATAACTGTTAAGGAAGTAGATAAACTTAACCCCTCAGTAAGACCAGCAACTCCCATGGGAAGGGAAAGGCCCTCTATTGACACAAGGAAAGGACAAGGTCTTGGTAGTTGAGGAACTTTTACATTGATTACAGATAGGAAAACCAGGTGAGTACTCAGGTGTGTCTGCTCATTCCCCTCTCTAACAATTAAGGAATGTTCATTGTTTGGGAGGCATTCTCTGTTTTTTGCAATCTTGCTGAGAAGACCAGAACCACCTGCTTTGATCCCTACCAAGAGGGGGAATCAAGCCTCCCTTAACTGCACAAAAACAGACAAGGACTTGACGGTATGAACCAGGTAAGCTGGTCATCATTTACAGACAACAAACATATGCCCCAGACTAAACTGACTAACGGGACAGAAAAAAAGCAAATATCTTAGGGGCTAGCTATATAAGTAGAAACAATGTTCCTTTCTACCCATTCCCTTAAGTCAAGTCTGACTAAGAAGGGACACATTCTTGAGCTTAACTGAGCAAAAAAAAAAAAAAAAAGCTTAACTGAGCAAAAAAAGCAAAACTGGTGAAATGGGATATAGGGTTGACTATGGAATAGAATCAAGTATTAAATGAGATAGCATAATTTTAATTTTATCAGATGCTGGTCCCATGTGTGACACAGGGAAATCACAACAATAATGAACTAAATAGATATCATTTTGACATATTAAATTAATTTTCGCTAGGATCCCTTTGGGATGTTGAGAAAAATAGGAAAAGACAAATTAAGTCCCATGAAGCTATTCAACTGAGAACATCAAAAAAGAAAGAATATATGAAGTTCATCAGACAAAAAAGAAGGTCACGGGGAAGTTATAACCACAAACAAAAAAAATGATCATTCTGTGTAGTTGTAACCATGAAGATAATTTGGTTTAGGGAATTAAATAAAGGCCCAAGTATACCATGGGCTAAGTCATTTCATGTTCTTTCAGTTACCACATGATCTTGAGTAAATTTATTTCCTTTTGATATCTTGCTTTAAGTCATATATTATACTTTATTTAAATGTTTGGCATACATATGCCAGCACACATTTGTTGGGTTTTCTTTCTGGTATTCATTTGCATTCCTACCAATGTTAAACATCTGACATTTTGTCATGTGTCTTACTGATCAGTGAAAATCAGGAAGATGCTATTTATGGTTCTAATAATGAATTTCAGTTAAACGTATGACTACAGAAGACTTTGCAGAAATAGGCAAAAACAAGACTCAATTACCAAGTACAATGGAACTTAAAATGTTGTTTCATGTTATCTCCAAAAAGGGCTATGAATGATCTAACCTGAGTACAAAATTGGGTTTGCTTTGCATGTGAAGTAAAGGTGAAGGGGAGTTTCAAAAACATTACTAGAACAGAATTTCAAAAAACATCATTTTCCTGGACTTTTGCACCAGATGTTCACATTTCTGATTAATTTATGGGAGAGATGTTATCCACACATATAATCACACATATTTCCAATTAATCTCTGCCTCTACATTTTTACAGATGATAATAAGCAAAATGAGGCCATTTAAGCATTCCAGCTATTTCATCCCTTCTGAATCAATGCATACCAAATTATGCCTTCAATAAGAAGCAGATTTGTGCCCACAAAAAAAATAAAGATCAGAATTACTTTGGTTGAGAACATTATGGTCATTCAACTTTTCTCTAAAACCTTGCTGATATGTTAAAAGACAACTGTTTCTTCTGGTGTCTACATTTGAATGAAAAAGATTGAAAGATGGATTCATTCCATCTATTTTCTTACACTATGGTAATATGGTATATTTTTTTATTTGACACTGTTGCCATGTCATCATTACTGTTATCATGAACAGGGCATAGTGGTGGCCCAATATAAACTGGTTTGCCTTATGGGTTTTATCATTTAAGCAGATTTAGTGCCATTCAACTCAATACTGAATATATGAATGTCAGCTGAAATAATGAAGGAACTGGACATTTGAATAGGTCAGAAGTTGTTGGCATCAGATGCCCACACTCCAGGGATGAGAAAAAACAAAAGGGCATTTTGATGGCTACCCAATCTTTCCACAGCTTGTGCAAAGAAAAGTGCATGACTGAGATGATATTGAATTGAGTGAGCACAAGTTCAATGTGTGGACCAAGACATTGTATCTTAGAACAGAAGGACAATGTCTGTGCCTATTTCATCTTGTCCCTAGGAAATCCCAGAGCAGGAAAAAATGTGGGAAAATCAAATTCTTTGCAGTTTAAAAAAGTTAGCTCCAATCTAATGCAGCCATTTTAACAAATTGCCTATTCAATATAGATCTTTTCATATGGAAGACATATTTCACTCCAAGATTTGCTACCTAGATGTGTCTTCATATCCAGATCTGGAGAAATCCAGATATCTAGATCTAGATAGGTAGAAAGCTAGGCAGATAGAGAATGTATATATATTATATATTATTATATATAACATTATATATATATATATTTATATATTTATATATACATAAAGAGAGAGAAAGAGAAAGACACAGAGAGAGACAGAAGAAGACAGAGACAGAAGGAGAAAGTCTATGTCATCACCATTAGCTGATTATGTCACCTCCTACTGCAGTTATCACACTAATATACATGAAATTTGACTTTCCCCAAATATCCAACCCGATATATCACACAATGCTAGGAAAGTGGTTATTAATTTGATTGTCTTTTTAATAACAGACGTTTAATTTTCAAAGTGTTTCACATAATGATCCAACTTGAGCTTGGTGACAACTCTGTGAGATAGCTACGCCACATATTATTATTATTCCAATTTTAAAGGGTGAGAAAACTGAGATTCCGTGTGGTTGTCACTTGTCTATGATTGCATAAGCAATCAGTGTCAAAGGAGGGAAAGAAATCCAAGTCTTCCTAAGTCCTGGGCAATCTGCTGACTGTATCATACTGGTGATTTAATATTTCAAAACAAATACAACTTCTTATAATGAATAAAGCATTGGTGAGATTAATCGCTGAGGTTAATATCTGGATTTTTATTAACATTTATTAAAAAATAGTCATTGGGGGCGGCTAGGTGGCACAGTGAATAGAGTACCGGCCCTGGAGTCAGGGGGACCTGAGTTCAAATCTGGCCTCAGACACTTAACACAAAAACTAGCTGTGTGACCTTGGGCAAGTCACTTAACCCCAACTGCCCTCCAAAAAGCAAACAGACAAACAAAAAAAAGAAAATAGTCGTTGGTTCTTTGATGGTTTTAAAGAGGTAAAGAGGAGGAAAGGATAGAAAGGCTTTTTTGAATTTCCTGTTTTCTCCCACTGTGCAGGTGGTGTTTCTACTTTTAGCTACCTTGTAGTAGAGCCCAATGAAGGCAGCAACTGGTGCCATTTCAGTGAAGCAACCTGCACTTAGGAAGAAGCCCATCTAAGTCAGGCACTGAGCTAGGCAGAAACAAAAACAAATTCAAATTAGCATCTGCTCCCATGGAACTTAGATTCTTCTGGGTTAATACAAGATTTGCAGAGATAAAGATAGATAGATAGATAGATAGATAGATAGATAGATAGATAGACAGATAGATAGATAGATAGATAGTGTGACTGGAGGGTATAATCATTGCAAATTTGGGAACAGTGACTAACAACTGGGTGAAATAGTACAGGGTTCTTGATGTGCTCTTCTGGAAGATGTGCTGGACTAGCTATGGAGGGTCATGGGGATGGGGAGAAGCACCCTCTATCTTCCCCTGTTCTTACTCAATCAATAGGATTGTGATGATGAGGACAGACCTGCTTTCCCCAAACTAAGAATTGCCCTGCTATCCTTCATTTTTTTTTCAGTGTAACATACTTTAAAATAAATAAAACACATCATACACCCTTGTTCCATTCACTTGTTTTATTATTGCTAGTTTTAACTCATTGTTCAGTTATATCTGACTTCACAGCCCCATTTGAGGTTTTCTTGGCAAAGATACTGGAGTGTTTTGCCATTTTTTCCAGCTCACTTTACAGATGAGGAAACTGAGGCAAACAGGGTCAAGTAATTTGCCCACAGTCACACAGGCCAGATTTGAATTTAGGTCCTCCTGCCTCCAGGCACAGTGTGCCACCCACGGTGCCCCCTACCTGTCCCATCACTTGTTAAAAATGTGAAAAATGGCCATGACATGTCACCTTCCTCGAATACCACCTCCATCCTCCAACACATCTTTTCATACAAAAACACAAAGGAGTAATCTTCCAAGGGAGGGTGGTCTTTACCTCTCAATTCTATATCCAATAGAGAAATCACATGATGAACAAGGAGATGCTATTGGGACACAGGGAATGAGTTTATGAATTTGTAATTTCTTTGTGGATACTGATTTAAGAGAGGCAGCATGACATGGTGAAAAGAGTCAAGTTCTAAGCCCGAAAGACCTGTGTTCAAATGCTGCACTGGTAGAAGGAATTTCCATACTTGAAAGTTCCTTAAACCAGTGAAATCACAGATCCAGTCCCTCTTCCCTATTGAATATAGAATATATTCAAATATAGAATAAGTCAAATTTCATGAAGTTAATAAAAAGGTAAAAGTGGTATTAGAGGAAATATATGATGTCCATTAGGTAAAAACAAGCAAGGCTACATACAGTTATAAACTGCACACAAACACAAGCATATATCTGTACATACATATACATAAACACATACCCACACATGTACATATAGTTCTAGTTAGTGAGAGCGACAAAGAAAGGAATGATCATTCTGTTTACTCATACACAGAAGGAGGCAGGACTTGGTGAACTCAGTTCCCACTGAGTTGGCCCCAACCTAGTTTTTGACTAGCTGATTTAGTAGAATTCATACATTTTCTTGAGTAAATGTATTTCCTTTGCATGCCTTCCTTTTAAATCCCAGATTCCACTTAGCTTTGGCACGTATGAAGCTGCACAAATTGGTTGGATTCTATATGTTGTGTTCATTTACCTTCTTGCCAGTTCTACACATCTGATATATTCCTACGAGTCTCAATGATCAGGGAAAGCCAGTGAGATGCTCTTTTTGGCCACTTACAGATTACATAGGGAAAAAAAGCATACTCAGAAAGAGATGCAATTGCACAAAAACAGAGACTCCTCTCACCAGGTAAGCAGAACCCCTAAATTCAAATCACCTCTGACATTTCCAGTCTTTGTGACCTTGGGAGAGTCACTTGATCTCTCTGGTCTCCATTTCCCATAAAATGTGGTAGTGGCTTAGGTAGCCTCTTAGTTCCCTCCTAGTTCTCAATCAAGAATTCAATTATTTTCAATAGTATTGGCAAAATGACAATAGAACAGAGGAGTAGACTTGATCCACTTTAATACAGTCAACCTAGAACCATATCAATTTTCTGTACCGTATCACCAGCCGTCAATGGCCCCATGAACAACACATCTCTGCTTGAGGTTTAACTAGGCAGAATTCATGGTAGTGAATTCACTTGTTCTTGAGTTCAAATCCAGCCTCAGAAACTTCCTAGCCCCGTGACGTTGGGTCATCTAACCCTGTTTGCCTCAGTTTCCTCATTTATAAAATAAACTAGAGAAGGAAATGCAAAGTCACTCCAATACCTTTGTCACAAAAACCCCAAAAGGTGTCCCAAGTAGTTCGACATGACTGAAAAACAGCTAAACAAGCATTTGCTTTAGCTCTAAAGAAACAAAAATGTCATTCAGACAAAAACCCAGTAAAGATCAACAGTTATTCATAACATTGTAGAGAGAACAATTAAAGCAGAGGCAACATAGTGACATTCTTCAAATAAAACTAAGGGAGAGAAGAAAGAAAAATAGCACCATAAGAGCCATTCTTCCCAATGCAAACCCAAGAGAATGTTCCAGGACTGATTACTATGTCAGCTGGATCTGGACTGGAGTCTAATTAGACTGAATGTTCTAGACAGAAAAGGAAAACAACACAATGGCTTGTTTTAACTTCATTTCTTATCACTCACATTAGGAGCATAGACAACAGGAATGTTTTGTTAAAAAAAATAGGTTTCTCTAGAATCATACACAAAAGGACTGATGTTTTAGCATCAATCAAAACCATGGAATTTTTGACTTGCAACTATCTAAGGCTAAGAGGCCTCTACTGACCAAAATAAGCAGAGTACAGAAACAAAGACTTATCTAAGAAACAAAATTACTTTTTCATTTGATTTGCTTGTTTCTGCATGACCAAACTATCTTGCTGGCATCCTCAAAATTACGTGTACTATTATAGAATTTATCTAGATGCACTTTCTCAATGTCACAGAAAACGAAAACTGTATCAAGCTAGTATACTGAATGAGCGCCCCCACCCCCACCACATGTATAAATGAACATCTATACATATTTGAGACCAAATGAAATATGTCCCCAAGTCTTCCACACAGCACAGTTAAAGCAAGCATCGCAGGAATAATATTCACTAAAAAATCATCATATAATATTCAAATCTTCAAAGTGTTTTCCCTTCTTACCTGTCTCTCTTCCCACCCACTTCTCAAACACTGCTATTAAACAAGGAAAGAAGAGATTCTGATCAAGACACACGTGATAAGTTGAATTCCCCCCCACAGTACAATTTTTTGTTCTGTGAAATATAAGAAGTCCAAGAGACAATTTCTGGATAACCTGATCATTTTTTTATAAGGCCAGCAAGTTTATTAATAAAAGGGAGGTCATTTGGCTGCTTCTCTTAGACCAGAGACCCCCAATGGCAGTGTGCTCACAGTTTATATGCCCTGGGAAGAGCAGATGTTCCTCAGAGTGGCAATAAACACAAAAATTGAATATTACAATGAGAGTGTTTGCTATATTACAATAAGTGTCTTGGGGTACATGACTTGGGTCACCCAAATCTCCATGAAGGGAACTTATCAATTTCTATATCACCTGTCTGACAAAAGGGAGAATCAACACTTCCCAGAACCATCTAAAGAAACACAATGAGCAGAGAAGCATGTATTAAGTAGAACGTCTTTTGCTATCTAATTAGACAGAAAGCAGGAAAAAAATTTGATTGATTTTAATACATTGATCAACTATTAAATAAAAGAGAGAAATAATAATTATTGAAGTCAGGTAAAAAAGACATGTTAATGTATGTGCATATACATATAAACATACACATGGGTGATGCATATATGTGTATATACACATACACTGTTACCTCTTATATATAAAGTGTTACCTCTTACACACAAAATTAACTGAAGACTAACTACTCCCAGGTGATCTGTAAAACAAACATCTTGTCAGGTGTGTGTGGGGGAGGGGTGCTTCAGATAAGAGCCATGAAGTATTCTCCCTGGCATCAAACGAGACAGTCCCTTATGAAGTAAAACACTATACTTTGCCTTTTCCTTTGCATTTCCAACAGATGGCAGCAAGGAGGGGAGAAGATTGCTCTCTCCACCTTCCCTATCAGCTATAACATATTGTCAAGGAGCTATTTGCCATGCACCCAATAGGTGGGAGACCTAGAAAAATTAGGACCCATTGGGGGTAGTTCTGAGGATTGTTACCCCTGGCCGAAGAGAAGAGGGTCAGCTATTGATTCATGTGAATTAGCCCTGGCAGTCAAGAGTGAATCAAAGAGTCAAAGATCCCAGGGGGCAAATTCAGCAAAATGCCTCCTAGAAATGCCTGATTCATAAAAATAGATTGTTGAAAATTCCTGAGTTTAGACTACCTGTCTTCAATATCTCACCACATAAGCTGGCCTCCACACTACTGCAAAATTCATCTTCCTAAATTTCAATTGTGGCCATATTGCTCCCCTAGTAAAGAAGGCTCCTGCTCACCACTGCCTCTAGGGTAAAATAGAAACTGCTGTTGATGGGGTACTTGTGTGCCTGTGCTTGAACTCCAGTTCCAAATCACATTTGTCCCTAGCCTCAAATCTCCCTCACCTCAGAGCATTGTCTCTGCCTGTTTCTCTTTCTGCACTATGCCTAGCAATCATTCATGCCTAGGCCCCAACCAAATGCTTATCTCCTGGTATAATAACAAGTGAGTACTTCACCAGATTATCTATACTAACTTTCTAGCTTTTTACATACAGCTTGTATTCCTCATTATGTATGCCTTAGGCTAGAGACGTATGTATACTCACTCTCAACATTCATCTTGTCAAACGTGACATTGATGGGTGGCAGACTGGGCACTTCTCAGTCAACCCTGACCACTAGCTGACTCAGTGATATTTCAAGCCTAAAACCATACCTCCATGTAGCCCCACCTTGGGTTATTTCCCAGTGAACTCTGGGTAAAATACCTGCACATAGCAGATAAATGCATGTTCCTTTAAGAACTGACCACTCTTGGTGGTCTAATTTACCTCGTTAGCATATTTGGCACAGGTATTACTACAGTTTATCCTATATAAACTTTGTACTCCCCTAAAGTTGCAGGTTCTCTAAAAATAAAAACTCTTGCCTGCTGTATGGCCTAATGATAAATCTTTGCCACCTTGATTTAAAGAATGCTTGAGTCTGTGAATTCATTCTAGATTGCTTTTGAGAGCCTCTGGTTCTTGGAGTTCCTGGGCTCCCTGAAACCTGTCACAGTATTTCTCATTTAAATCTCCTCACAATCCAATTCCAACCCTGATCTCCTGTTTGACTTCAGTTATTCCCTGCAAGATCTACTCTAATCCCAGCTACACTGGCCCTTTTCTGCTCCCCATTTACTTTCCTTTCTTATGCCTCTATATAGACTGCAATGTTCTTCCTCCTAATCTCCACCTCACATAATCCCTAACGTTCTTAGAAATCACAGCCCCAGTATCACCTCCTATAGGAGGTCCATCTTAATTACCTACATTCTAAAAGTTTTCAGTCCTCCTTCCAAAAAAAAAACTCAACTTGCATTTACTCAGCATACATTCTGTATAGGTGCAATGTGAAAGACGTGAGGGCAGAACTGCTTCATTTTTTGTCTTTCTAACACTTACAAAAGAACCTGGTACAGACTTAGTTTTTCACTATACAGCTGCTGAATTGAACTGAATTTTAGAGAGTCTGAAGTGGAGAATCAGAAATGCATAAGTGCAGTGCTTAGTAGCCTCATATTCTCTCTAAGTCTAATATTGTAATAACATTCTAAAGCCTAAAGCCAGTATTCTTTCAACTCTGTGGTCATGCTTGCTCCTGGTTCTCTTCCGTGCTCTGGTGAAGTCCAGTAAGACTCCAAGACCATGAGGCACTGATAAGGTCAATTAGGGCACAGTGGATGATGCCCTAGAAAAGCCTTTTTCTCATCATCATATAAGTGAATAAGTTTGGAAATTCGGCTATGATCCCCTAACCAATTTTAGTCAGGCGCACTCAGGAATGCAGAAAGGAACTTGGATTTAAATTTTACAATAAGCTTCTGCTCCCTTCAGAAATTGCTTTCATTTCAATAGATACTGTCATCTGAATTGCTGGAGAGAGTCATTCTAAAACTGTTATATGCTAATTACTGTGCTCAGGAGTTAAACAGGAGTCCATATAGGAGAGATCGTGACCAGCTTTGCAGAGTCAGCACTGGGCCATCAAGTGGGAATCATCCTTAGAAACAATGAAACCATATCCAAACTTCACCAGGGGAAACTCTGCCCATAGCTCAGATCTAAAGTTACTGAAAGGAAAGTTTGTATTCAACTGATTATGCTATCGGAGAATAGGGCAGCGAGGTGGCGCAGTGGACAGAGCTCTAGGTTTGGAATCCGGAAGAGTCGTCTTCCTGAGTTCAAATCTCACCTCACATACGTAGTAGGCAAATCACTTCATCCTGTTTGCCTCAGTTTCCTCATCTGTAAAGTGATCTGGAGAAGGAAATTGCAAACCCCTCCAGGATTTTTGCCAAGGAAACCCCAAATGGGGTCTCAAATGGTGGAACACAACTGAAAAGAATAAACAACAAAAATCACAATAAGGATACCGACAAATGACAACATGTCATGCAGCCACAGAGAAATCCCCTCCTAGGGGGGTGCTGCTACCAGCCTAACTAAATGCTCCCTCTGGCAGCCCTGGAATGAACCAGTGATTGACTGCCCCAAAGTACTAAGATACGTGGCTTACTCAGCACAAATAATGCCATCTCTGAAGAAAGCAGAAGCCTGAGACACAACTGTAAGAGTTAATGACTTTACAGAAAATGCCCAACTTCATTCACTTTACACACAGAAAGAAACTGACTCAACATTTGCGTATGTGAATGCAATTGAACCCATTCAAAAGTCAATGTGTTTAAAAGTAAATGGGCACTTACCAAACAGGTCCTTTTTATAAATAGAAGGTATTGGGGGGGGGGGAAGGGGAAGGGGTAAATGTAGTGAATGGTGTTTATCATTTTCAAATGCAAAATACCACTAGGGACTTTTACCCCAGGGCTCTAACTTCTTCCATGTTCAGAGTTTACTTATCACATTCTGTTCCCAGATTTTGAAACAATGAGCTTTTCAAGGATAATCACCCAGGGCAGAATGTAGAAAGAAAATGATTGCATAAATTAAAAGAAATTGCTACATCCTGATGCCCTAAATTATCTTTAAGGGCAGAGACATTAGAATTGGGAAGAGAAGGTCCCCAGGTAAGGAGTAGCTGTGTGCTAATTTATGTATGAGAAGATACCAGAATTATAAGCATAAATGTGACCTGATCTTCATTTCCAGAGAGGAGAAATCAAGAGGAAATGAGCTTAAATGGCAGTAATGGAGATTTGGGCTAGATATAAGGAAGGCTTTTTTCTGACTGTAATAGTTGTCAGAGCTAGAATGGGCTGCCAGTGGAGCTTGTAGAATTTCCTTCCCTGGAGATCTGAAAGAATAAGCCAGACACCAGTCCTTCTCAAATGACAACCTCTCACTACTCAGAAAGACAGAGGTGAATTCAAATGCTCTTTGAGCTCCCTCCCTATTTGAGTCCAGCATAGGTCACTAATAAGGGTGTTAGCTTTGACTTTCCAAGCTAAACTGAGGATCCCAATCTCAGCTGGTCAATAAGGAAAAAATGCATCTTATGGACCTTCACCCTCTCAACAAGCATTTGACAGAGTAAGGAATTTATACCTCACTTGGTAGGGACATGAGAGCCAATAGACAGTTACATACGGGACAACAAAATGACATTCATTTCACTGACTTACAAATAACATTATGGATTCATGTTGAGCTTGTAAACCACTAAGATAACCAGACAGCTTTCCAAATAAATTGTCATTTATTCACAGCCTCCCTAACCATACACACATACATACACACACAGCTTCCCTAGCTATATGGAATGTGTGTGCTTATGTGTGTATATGTGTATGCAAATGCATGCATATGTACACATGCAGGTATATATTTGTACATGGACACACATATGCATTTGTGTACACACATGTATGTGCTCATACATACTGTAAGAGGGAATATTGCAGTATCTTGTTTTGCTCCCACAAAAGTTATTCAGGGATAATCAATAGCTATGGGGAAGCTCCTTTACCTTATTTACTAAGACAGTGGTAGTCCTGGCCCCAGGGAGAAGCAGAAAGGTGGGGCATGACAAACAGTTCAGACTCTAGAGGTCACAACCTTGCTCCAGAAGTAATCCCCCTATCTTGCCTACATAATCAGCATAATGAGGGAATCCCAGGAAATAGAAGTGAGGAACCTGAGGAATTTCAATGAACCCTAACTCTAGCAGGAAGGAGAGATCAGTATACCCTCACTCCAGCTTCTGTATCAGTGTTCCTAGTGAGCACCATACCTACTTCCTCACCAGCAGCCTAGTAAATGCCATCTTCTGCACACTCTATTTCTGAGTTCTTTCAGTGAGAAGGCGTTTGCTATTTTAATGGGTGTATCATGTAGATCTTCCTAAGGGCAGGGAAGCAGTAGACAGTGTAAGCTCATCTGTGCTAAGTTCCTGACCCTACCTGGGAAGTCCTGTGATCCCCACAAGGGTGTTTCTCAAAATATACACACACACACACACACACATACATACAGGCAGCTAGGTGGTAAGAGTGCCAGAGTTGGAATCAGGGAGACTCAACTTCCTGAGTTCAAATCTGACATCAGACGTTTACTGGCTGTGTGACCTTGGGCAAGTCACTTAACCCTAATTTGGCTCAGTTTCCTCATCTATAAAATAAAGTGGAGAAGAAAATGGCAAATCATTCCACATTCCATAGTCCTTGCAAAAAAAACCTCAAATGGGGTCACAACGAGTCAGACAATAAAAAAATAACATATATGCATATGTCTACACATATTATGTATATAATCTAATTAAACTCAGTCCAACAGTGTAGTTTGTAATACTAACTCTGAACACTAATTTGGTAATTCAGTTTCTTAGCAATCCCTCCCAGCTTTGCATTACCTGCCAAATCTAAAAGCATGCCCTTATAATGCCTTTTTCTAAGTCGACAAAAGGAAAATTAAACAGCACAGAGTCAAATTCAGATTCCTGGGACACTTTAAAACAGCGGTTATCAACCTGTGGGTTATGTTCAATTTGTAACAATGAAAACACATTCTGCATATCAGATAGATTCACAAAAGTAGCAAAATTACAGTTATGAAGTAGCAATGAAAATAATTTTATAGTTGGGGGTCGCCACAACATGGGGAACTTAATTAAAGGGTCATGGCATTAGGAAAGTTGAGAACCACTGCTTTAAAGTATTCCCCACTCCATATCTATTGCTTGGCCTGGTATCAGGTCCATGGAACAGGATTCCATTCCCAGGTTAAGCTCATCACCAGGCTGCTTGCTGAAGACTTGATTGACACAGTCTCCTTCAGCCTACTCTCCCCTCAGACAGGAGGGCTGGAAGTACTAAATTACTCCTTCTTTTACACAGAGCTTAAACTGGGTGTTCCTTCAGTTCCTTGTTCCTCATCTGCTGCTTTTCAACTCCTAGAGAACAAGTTGCCTCTTATGAGTACTCTTAGTCCCTACCTCCTTTTTGCCTCCTTTTATGTGTAGTCTCCTCCTATTAGATTGTAAATTCCTTATGGACAAAGATAGTCTTTCTTCTCTTTAATTGTAGTCCCACCCTTAGCAAGTGTTTGATAAATATTTATTGGATTGATTGGAAGATAAAAGCAAATTCTTCACAAGAACTTTTACTGTCTGGCCATTCTTCAGGAGTTCTGAATCCCCTGAGAATACTGTAGTAGGGCAGTGTTTTTCCCTCTTTTCTAGAAAAGCAGCAGGAGAGAATGGTTTATGAAAAACTAGATAAACAGTATGTGCAATAAATCCCTGACAAAGGTAATACATTAGATCATGTATTTTTTTTGGGGGGGGGAGGGGGCAAGTGAACTCCCTTCACCAAAGGATATCAAAAATTATTCTGCAGTTAAGTGTTAGAAAGTTCTATAAGGATCAATCAAAAACTTGAACTCTGATTAAATCTTCCCACTTGATAGAGGCATTTGCAGAGGCCATAAGCTTTCATTGTGGCTGGGCCCAAACCTGTTACTAGCCTACCTCTCTATTGTCCATCTACTTCCCACTCTTCAGCCTATTAAAATATAAGTCTACCCTTGCATTGACTCTTCAGGAGAGTCCCAAACTCATTACTGGAGTCTGACCTCATTGACTCCTCCTGGAGACCCTCCCCAAACTCCTCCTCCAGACCACTCCTAGATTCCTCCCACAACCTTTCTACATATAAGACCCCTTCTCACTTATGGTGTGAGATCACCATAGAATGCCTTTGCACAGACTTGCTCTGTGACACACTTATTCTGTCATGCTTGCCCAATGCAAGGATCACAGATACCTACACTCCTTTGGAGTCTACCCAATATGGCAAACTTTTAATGAACTTTTAATAAACTTTACTTTTCTTTAGCTGAAAAGACTTGAGTCAAATTCATTTGAAAGGACCTGGCATGTTGGTATTTTGGGGTCACCACAGCACCCTAACCCTAAACCACATCAATAATAAATACAAAAATTTTAATAACGTATACAATGATGATGTTGATGATGATGATGATGATGATGATGGTGATGATGATGGTGATGATGGTGATGGTGATGATGATGATGATGATGAAGATGATGATGGTGATGATGATGATGATGATAGCTAATGCTTATATAGCACTCTAAGGTTTGCAAAATGCTTTAAAATATTTGTTCATTTTATCTTCACAACAGTCCTGGGAAGCTGGTGCTATGTTATTATCCACAGTTCACAAATAAGGAAACTGGGGCTGAGGGAGATTAAGTGACTTGCCCAGGGTCACATAGCTAGTAAGTGTCAGGCTGGATCTGAACTGGGGTCTTCTTGACTTGAGATCCAGTGGCCTCCTTGTGCATGTATGGCTGACTAGTTCACGCTATTTTTCTACTTTTGCAGTATGCGCTCCATCTGAAAGTTTCCATCTATTGTTTTTTTTCTAAAGAGGAAGCTCTTTTTTTTCTCAAGGTCATCAGCTTCAGAAGATGCATAAGAATGAGAGGTTTTGCTACTTCTTTGCTTCCTTCCAATGCTGTCCTTGAAATAATGTGCCACATTTCCCTTCCCAGATACAAAGAAGCAAACTGATTCATAATATATTATTTGATATAATAAATGGACAATACAAGTAGGAGGTGGAAGATTCGGATTCTAGCTCCTGCTCAGTGACACTTGGCTATACTGTGTGTTGTATTAGATGTAAAGACTGGAAAATTCCAATTTCTTCCCCTGTCTAGCTGGGAGCAAGTCACTACCCCAAAGCCAGCCCTCCTCCACCATAAAATCAGGAGAGCAATCCTCCAACTGCCTGCCTCCTGGAGTTGTTACATAGAAATAGGCTTTGTGAACCTTTGAGGTCTACAAACTTGAGTTATTGTCCCAGAGAATTTTCTTAAAGGGCCCAGTATTTTCTTTCAGTGCAAGGTTGGTCCAAAAATCGTTAGATATTCTGAGTCCATTGCCCAGGCTGCTTCCCCCATTCACGCCCCTTGAACCCTGCAGAGAACACTCTGCCCCTTCACCTGTTGCATAGATGCGATGACTTTCTTCCCCACTCCAGCTCAGATCATACCTTCTACAGGAGGCTTGTCCTATTCCCCCAGCCCAGCTCATGACTTGTCTCTGAGCTTACCTTCCATCCAATTTGTATAAATCATGCATGTACAATTATTTATATGTTCTCTTCCCAATTAGAATGAGAGGAGCTTGAGAGCTGGGACCATTTGTCTCTTTTTTGTTGTCTCTTCTAGTAGTTAGCAGAGTACCTGTAACACTGGAAGCACTTAAAACATGCTTCTTAATTAGCTGATGAGATCCTATGGCAAATTCCATAGCTGGATCAGAACTGTTTTCTTCTAGACTTTAACATGTCTTCTTTCCATTCGAGGGAAATGGGATGGGAAGAATTTATTCCTAGCCTGATATAAAAGGTTGTTTGTAATACACAAGACAGAAATAAAATCTCAGGGAAAAAGAGCAAATATCATCAAGATATTTTATTGACAAATGAATTGTCAATGGCCCTTTACATCTTGTTTACCCTAAATATCCTCTAGGGAGATTTTTCCATCAATCAATACAACCTAGCATTCAAAGATTTCTTCAAATGGTGTTATCAGTGATAGCAATACCTTGTTCTTCACTGTCAAGGAAATCTCCATGTTGTATATGTGGGTGTATACACTGTGCTTTTCACACCTACAAGTTAATTTTTATTTCAGATGCTCCAGCATTCTTCGGTCATTTCAGTCATGTCTGCCTCTTAGCAACCCCATTTGGGGTTTTCTTGGCAAAGATAACTAAAGTGGTTTGCCAATTCTTTCATCAGCTTATTTTACACAGGAAGAAACTGAGGCAAACAAGGTGATGTGACTTGCCCAGGGTCACACAGCTAGTAAGCATCTGGGATCACATTTAAACTCAGACCTTCCTGACTCCAGGTCCAGTGTATCACTTACTGGGTCATCAGGTACTTCATCAATAATTTTCTCTTAGGAGCAGCTAGGTGGCTCTGTGAATAGAGCACTGACCTTGGAGTCAGGAGGACCTGAGTTAAAGTCCAGCCTCAGACACTTAACTCTTACTTAGCTGTGTGACCTTGGGCAAGTCATTTAACCCCAATTGTCGTGCCTCCCCCCCTCCAAAAAGCAAACAAATTAAGTTAAATTTTATAAAGAGAGAGAGAAGTCAAGGAAGCATCTGGATTTGTAACAATGGCCTGGTTTTGCTTGCAACAATTACATAGCTTGGCCCTTCCTCTGAAAATCTGCACTATTTTTTTCAGAGTATAAAATAAGCTTTTGCATCAGTTTCTGTCTCTTGTAAGGGAGAGCTAGAAGATTAATGTTAACCATTCTTTCTGCATAGGATAATAAATGTGGAGGGGGAAGGTACCTTGAAAGTCAGCTCTACTCTCCCCATTTAAGCAATAAGGAAATTTGAGACCTGAAGAGAAGTAAGTGACTTATCCAAGGACAAAGAACAGAGGCAAGAATCAAATAAACAGACTCTCTCCCAGCACTCTGCTGCCTCCCACTGAATAGTTCTGCCATGCTATAGAGACAGATGTTAAAACAGTTCCACCAAATACAGCTACAATAAGAAGACACACACCTATCCTTGATTCCTAAAACAATTATCATTCTGATTTCATATTTCCTTTATTGACTCAGTCTCACAGGTTACTAGAGCTGCATTCCAACTTTCTCAATACTGTTTCAACTGTTACAGTTTAAGAGTTTAAGTTTAAAACCATAAGTTTGAGACCATAAAAATGAAGAGGTTACCCAAAGAGGGTTAGGGCTGCCTGAGACCCCAAAATACCAACACTCTGTGTCCTGTGAAAAGAATTCCACTCAAGTCTTCTCAGCCAAAGAAAAACAAAGTTTACTGAAAGTTCAAGTTTGCCATATGGAGTAGACTCTTAAGGAGCCAGTCTATGCTAGGTCGTTCTATGGCACTTTCACACAGTAAGTCTGTGCTAAACTGTTCTATGGCACTCTCACACAGAGGAAGTCTGTGCTAGGGCATTCTGTGGCGCTCTGTTGTTTAAGACAAACAATGGTGGTCAAATAGCCCTATGTCAATTCTTTTTTTTTTTTTGGAAGGGAGAAGGCAAGGCAATTGGGGTTAAATGATTTACCCAAGGTCACACAGATAGTATGTGTGTAAAGTGTCTGAGATGGCATTTGAACCCAGGTCTTCCTGACTCTTGGGTCAGCGCTCTATTTACTGCATCATCTAGCCACCCCCATAAATTCCAAAGCTAAAGTATCTATGCATCTTCTCAGTTTGGGAATGTATAGGGTACTATTGTTTCCTCCTCCGACCACCTAACACCTTCAGGTCCTAACCTCAGTCTAAAGCAGTGGTTCTCAACCTTCCAAATGCCTCTAATGCCGTGTCCCTTTAATATATTTCCTCATGTTGTGGTGACCCCCAACCATAAAATGATTTTCGTTGCTACTTCATAACTGTAATTTTGCTGCTGTTATGAATCATAATGTAAATATCTGATATGTAGGAGGTATTTTCATTGTTACAAATTGAACATAAACCACAGGTTGAGAACCGCTGGTAATATATCTCCAAAAGGGGGCTACAGATGAATTTTCATGAGAACCGAAACCAGCTGATTCTGATAGTGTCCAAAACTCAAGTTTAGAGGTTATGGTAGGGGGCAGGAGAGGACAGAAGTGTATAGGTATAAACTTTTTACACTTTAATGGGAGGTTTTGATAAATTACCAAGGAGAAAGATTAAACATTGACATCCTAAATATTAGCACCATATTGGCCACACTAAATATTTCTTTAATTGCTCATTTTTCAGCTATATCAAAATGGAATCTGTCATTATGAACAACAACAAAACCACCTTCGGATAAAGTATTTTTTCCAATTATCAAAACCCAAGTTGTTCATATCTAGGGTTTTTCAAATAGAGGATCTTCGGTCTCAATTGACACTTTCAAATGACAAAAGCACAGAAGAAAAACATTTTATAGGAAAGGGATATGGATGTAATTTCAAGTATTCCTTATGGTTGGGGTCAGCTGGACAATGAGATGCCAATATGAACAATATGATGAAATGAGAATTACACACCAGGTGCTTGTCTCTGATTGCCTATTCATAATCATATTCTTTCACACATGAGTCAAGTTAAAGTAAATTTGGCCTAATGTAGTAAAGTGACAAGAAATAAGGAACACTAAATTATCCCCTATTGTTAAATAATTCTTTTGAAACTTCACTTGTCTCATCTGGAAAAATCAAGATTGTAAATACTTCAAGATCTGGGTTCTAGGCCCATACCTGCTACTGGCTATGTGACCTTTAATTCCCTAGCCAAATTTCTAAGATTAAAAATAGCATAGTTTATTATTGAGTTACACAGATCAGGGGACTAAGTATTTTCTCTACTAAAAGTTCCCTACACTAGTGAAAATCAATGGCCAGATTGAAAACTAATAAAAAATGCTATACAGTTTAAATATCAAAATTAAAGAAATTTTTGAAGCTCGGAAGATCTCACATTCCCAAAGCAGTTCAGGAAAGGGTCGCTATGACATTCAACAGTCATGGTTTCTTTTCACTATTTCAAAGTGCAGTGGTCAACAACCTTTATAGGATACCTGTAAGATGCAAACATAATGGAATATGAAATCATTCTCAAAATATTAAGAGGGAAACTGCCCTTTAAGGAAGTGGCCTGCCCCTTGACAACTGACTCACTAGTTCAGTCAGATGGGTCAATCCAGGCCTCTACCTACTGGTTTTGGCTCATTCACAACCTAATAGGCTAATAGGCCCTAGCAGGAAGTATAACTTATCATTGATCAATGTTCATCAAGTCATTATTCAATAATGAGCTGCTGTAAGATTAGCTAGATTCAAAGCTAATTAGTCATGTTCATTGACACTGGTTTCTAACCAGTCACTGTGCAGCCTCTGATGATGTCCCTGACTTTTTGCTCTTGGGCCTCCTGACTTGGTCTCTTAATGCTTGGTGCTCAACTCCTCAGACTCTGTATCCTGGCTAGGTCTATTATTTGTTAAACCCTTCCTTTCCTGGACTGAAGAAACTTCTATATTCTTCCTTTGACTTCTGATCCACTTGACATGTAGCACCAACCAGCCCTCTTGTTTCTAGCTAAACTCTCAGTTCTGTCTCTGTTCCCAGAAGATTTTCAAAATGTCAGGAGGCTGTGCCCTTATTGTGGAAATCTGAGGAAATATCACAGGCCTTACCTTGTAGATACTGTTGACTGAGCTGTTAGAATTGGATGGAAGTAGCTAGGGGCAGCTAGGTGGCACTGGAATCAGGAAGACACCTCTTCCCGAGTTCAAATCTGGCTTCACACATTTACCATCTGTGTGAACCTGGGCAAGTCACATAACTCTATTTGCTTCAATTTCCTCATCTGTAAAATGAACTGGAGAAGGAAATGGTAAACCATTCCACCATCTTTGCCAAGAAAACCCCAAATGGGGTCACAAAGAGTTGGACAGAACTGAACAAAAACTGATGGAAGAGAGGCATCCCTGTTAAAAGGTTGTTACTTTCATCTAATGATTCCTTTCACCTGAGACTCTAGTACCTAAACCTGGCATGCTTTCTATCCTTTTGGGTTCCTTAGTATCTGAATGTTCAGTAAGTCCACTCTTTCTATTTCAAATGAAATTTAGAAATTAATTTTGTTTCTGTCACCTGGGTACTAAAAACTCAATTCTCCTAAAAGTATATTAGGAATCAGAAAATGTGTTGTTTTCTTTTCTTTAGAGACTGTCAGGGGGACTGAAAAATAACCCCTAAGGTCCCTAAATTCTAAAAATCTCTTTCCTTTTTCTTTTCCTTCTGTCCCTCTCTCTCTCTCTCTCTCTCTCCCTCTCTCTCTCTCTCTCCCTCTCTGTCTCTCTCTGTCTCTCTTTGTGTCTCTCTCTGTCTCTGTCTCTCTGTCTCTGCATCTCTGTCTCTCTCTGTGTCTGTCTGTCTGTCTCTCTTTCTCTCTCTGTCTCTCTCCTCCTTCCCTCCCTGAGTCACTAGAGTTCTCCACTGCTGTCTCTTTTCTTTTCACTGGAATTAAAAACAAAACAAAACAAACCTCATGCTGCTCCAGTGTTTCTCAAATCCCACAACTCTGAGTTCTCAGATATACTAAATGTAGTTTCAGTGGATTCTTCTGACTATCCTGGATTAATTCTTATTTCTTCTCCTGAACGAAGGTAGGGAGATTTGCAGCAGTTAGCCCTAAGCCAGAGAAACTAACTAGTTTTTCTAAGTAACACTAGTCTTGCCCTGAAATACAGCAGGTGAGGGACAGGGAGAGATTTGGCAGAGTTCTTTTGATTTGACATCTGGCTTCCCTCTCAGTCCACCTCATCTAACTGAACAGTGAGTTATGGCCCTTCTTCGACAGCCGTGTCCTGTTGCCACCAAAGTTTGTTCACCAAGGTGTCATCCTACTTCTTCAATTTTTAACAAAGGGATCATTACCTGAGATAGTCCTTGTTCTTAATTTTCTTACTTCTAAACTCAGACTACATTAAAACCTGTAGGAGGCCCCTAAGAAATCACATAAACCAAATATTTCATTAGGATCTAATTAAGGAAAACAGAAAGCATTTCTATATGGTTATGTACATAGTTAAGTGTTCCCTAGACAAACTTCACTAAAAAACCAAAAGATCTTAATTGTTGCCTTAAGGAGTTGGCACCTTGAGGAAAATTACTAGAGAAATGGTTCCATCAAAAAAGCAGCCAGCCATCATGCATTTATTAGGAATTTGCTATATGCAGGGCACTTGTACTAAGTACAGGGCATATATAGAAATATTTTTTCAAAAAGGTTCATTTGGAGGAACAAAAAGTCCAGAATATCGAGGCAACTAATGAAAAAAAATGTTAGGGAAGGTGGCCTAGCCATACCAGATTTTAATCTCTATTATAAAGCAGCGGTCCTAAAAAACGGCCTGGTACTGGCTAAGGAACAGAGTAGTGGATCAATGGAATAGACTGGGTACTAAAGACTCAGTAGTCAAGGACTATAGTAATATACTGTTCAATAAGCTCAAAGATCCAAGTTTCTGGGCTAAGAATTCACTATTTGACAAAAACTGCTGGGAAAATTGGAATATAGTATGGCAGAAACTGGGCACAGACCATTATCTAACACCATACACCAAAGTCAAGTCTAAATGAATCTAGATATAAAGGCTGACACTGTAAATAATCTGGAGAAGCAAGGAATAGTTTACCTATCAGATTTATGGTGCAGGGAAGACTTTAT
>CM053595.1:302620316-302642391 GCA_028646575.1 Pseudocheirus occidentalis
CTTATTTGGTTTTCAAAGTCCTTTTTCTGTTGATGTATAGCTCGTAGGCATTCTTCCAGTGTCTTGGAAGCATTTGGTGAGGGAGTTCTGACTGAGTTGTCTTCCTCCCACTCCATGCTTTGATCTTTTTTGTCCATAAAAAAAAAATTGGGCATTTCCTTTGCAACTTAGTCATATAGAGTTGCACTGAATGTTTATTTATCTATCTTAGAATCACTCACCAGACAGGTGGGTATGTGTGTGTGTGTGTGTGTGTGTGTGTATGTGTGTATGAAAGGCAAGAAATGAATTGTGATTCTAAGGCTAGCCCTCTGGACCATGCATTGTTGCTTTTCTCTGGATGTTATGTCTCTTTCAATATAGCTTAAGTATATATTAGCTTTCTTTTTCTTGACTACCACATCACACTGTTGATTCACGTTTACTTACATTTCCCTAAAAGCCCTAAATCTTTTTTTCCCCATGGGTACTGCTACAGAGTCAGTATGGCATAGCAGAATGGGCACTGGTCCCGAGCAAAAGAGCGGCCTGTGTTCAAATCTTCCCTCTTATTCTGGGAATAGAACAAGACATATAAACAAATAATAATAATTAATTCAAGGCAGTATGTGTATTCCACGTGAGCAACATCATGTTAGTGTTGTTTGGAGGCTAGAGAGATGGCTGATATTTGGATTTTGAATGGACCTTTGAAAGACAAACAGAATGTAGATATGAAGAACTCAAGAAGGGAGTAAAAGGTAGTGGCATGAGCAAATTATTAGAAGCAACAAAATATAAGCTGTGCATTGAGGATAGCAAGCAGAACATTTTGGCTGGAGGAGATGATTTGTATGGGTTAGGAAATGGGCAGCCAGTGAAAATTTTGAGTAGGGATATGATATGATCAATACATATTTTTCTAGATTAATTTCACAGTTATGCATGTTTAGTAGGATTGCCAAGGCCCTTGGTTAGGAAGAACAAGTTCCTAGGTCACATCTAAAGTAATAAGGGCATAATTATATTTGGGTGATACAATGGGGAATTGGAAGGAAAAAATGTGATTGGAGACCCTGAAGGAAGACAGAACTCAGTAACCTGATTAGATATGGGTTACCAGGGAGAAAGAAGGGTCAAAGAGAAATATATGGTTTTGAGCCTGAGTAGTTGAGAGAATTGTAGAAACATGAAAAGAATCAAACAAATCGAGAAGTAATAATGAATTTGGTTTTGTTATTTAAAAAACAAACTATGGTGTCTCCTGGCATGAAACAGTCTATTCTGCTTTAGTCTATATTTTGATTTGTGTTTGTTAAAATGCTCATTAGGTGTGGGATCCTTTAAAAAACTGGAAGTCTGATGAAGAGAGTTATTCACATGGAAATAGGAGTCTGAGTGAGTAAATTGGAAACAGCTTTGGGCTCAGGCAATTATGATAAGTGTATGCCCTTTAAGGAGCCATTCATAGATACCCAGAGAATAAGAGAAGAGGGAAGAGAAGAAGGAATGAAAAGGCATAAAAGTAAAAGCTGGGTGTCCTGGAGCACTGGATAAACAATGTGGAGATTTTAAAAACTGGTTGAGATTTTCATCATAAAAGTAAAGAATTTGCGATCAGGAACCTGGTTATAACTACAACCACAATGATGATAACAGTGACAACAGCAGTGCCAACAAGTAGTTTTTATGTAGAACTTTAAGGTTTCCAAAGAGCTTTCTGAATATGATCATGTTTTATGCTCCCTCCTGGGAGGTAGACGTTATTATTATTCCCAAACTACCGACAGAAGATAGGCTGATAAACAAAGGGCTAGGGAAATGGCCATGAGAGCTCTCACATGATCTTTTGGGAGAAGAAATGAATCATCAGTCATACAGCAAAGATTAGATTACTGTTGAATTAGAGAGGATGTGCCTCAATCGACTCGGGTATCTTAGTTGTTGTTATTGTTCCAGTTGAAGGACCATGAGTATTTCATAGTCTTATGCCAAGCAAATAGCTCATTTAGGTTTTGTTCTCTTAATGGATCATTCTTTAATGTAAAATTCAAGTCTATTATCTGAAGTTTAAGTACAGTACCTATGCTACCTAATTAAATATTGCTCTTAGTCATGTTGTTCATGATGGAAAAAGAAAACAAATCTGAAAAAAGCTTTAGAAATAAACTTTTTAGGTCATTTGGCGGGGGCTAGGGGGAGAGAGAGAAAGCTGGAGAGTAGTCATGGCTCCCTTTCCTCCAGGCTCTGGAAGCTTTATATTATATAGGATGTAGATAAGGGTGCCCACACACAAACCACATTCACAGTTATGCCATTCTACTGAGAGGGCAACTTGAAAACAAGGTTGAGATGGAAATGAAGAGATGTAAACATTCAACAACATTTAGATGAAGCAAAAATACAAAGGGAACTCCAAACACAAGCCTTGGTGGACCCAAAACAAGACGGAGTAAAGAGAACCAAATCAAGGACATTTGAGGTTGATCTGAGGGACCTCAGAATTCCTGGTAGTCAGCTTTGGCATTTTTATAGAATTGCTGAGGTCAGTGCACCAATCTGCGTTCAAATAATTTCTAGTCACATAAAGCAGGTTAAAACTAAATTAATAAGTGATAAATGTTAATCCAGGGACCTAATTTTACCATCCAGGAAAAACAACAACAACAACATAGTCATGGGAAAGATTCAAATACCTCTGTTGTTTTAAAATTTCAATTGATTTTGAAATGATAGGATTCTGACACCTGACAAGCGCAATGTACCTCATCCTATCTAGGCAGTGAAACTCTTTTTGCTAATTTTTAAATATGCAAAATATTTTGAAATATAAGTAAAAGAAAAACAACCCACAGGCTTCCTTCCTCCATTTCAAAAGTTAGTCTACTTAAATTTTGTTCTTTCTGAAGGGAAGAACTCAAAGGGTGACAAAATGAAATGGAGAATAGATTTGTAGGGAATGAAACTGACTTTTCAGCAGAGAATGAAAATGAATGATTACACTTAGGTTACAAAATAATTTTTCTGTGATTCTTTCCAGATCCTTTCTAGAGAAGCCACTCAGTTTTATTCATAGTATCAACAAATAGAAAATGAGTACTAAGCAGAGGGACTTTTAAAGGATTAACCCACATCGACAGAATGCATTATCATTCAGTGTTGATAGTTCTCATTTTCCAGAATTACCAGCTGACTTTTCACTAGGACACTTTGTCTTTTCTGACCACCTAAACTTTTTGGTCACAAAATGGGCTGGCTGGTCTTGGTAAACTACGCCCATTTCTTCTGTTCTCAAATCAGAGTCAACGAGAGATCCTGCTGTAAGTAAATAGGCAATTTTAAATTTTATTATAGCCTTTTAAATTACATTTGTTGAAGTTGCATAGCTCTCAGTCTATTTTGAAGAGGTCCTTACTCCATTCCAAAATTAGCATTCCTTTAGTTTTCATTGATTGCCATCACATGCAATGAAAAGGACTTTGAGTATTGGGTAAACATGGCTGATAGACGTTAAGCTTAATGTTGATTATGATTGGTTTATACCTTTTTTCAGAATTATGTAACCAAATCAAAAACATATAAGTGACAAATTTATATGTTTTACTAGAAATATTGGGAATGGTTTTAATTTCATCCTTAATCTTGCTCTTCCACCCTTACCCCCTCTTTGCTTTATGGTAATGTTAGTTGGAGTGAAGTTATACTTTGTAGTGATTTCGACTCTTAAGCTGTGATACTTTCCTCAAAAGCCATTAAATCCATTGTGCCCTGTGTGACAGGATATTCTCTGCAGATATTCAGAGAGCTATTTTAATGTTTTCTAATTGCTTGGGAAATGGCTTCTTTGAAATCTGTGCCTGTTGTATTGGGTACGGTGGAATGTTGTTTGCCATGTGTCTGGCAATCTCTTTATAATTGCAGGGCACCTAGGTGTCTGCTCTGTGTTCTTGGTTACAACATTTAGTCAGATTGGTAGTACTTTTCTAGTAGAAACTGCTTAGCATTTAAACCTTATGTTTTTTGTTCTTCTTTTTGAAATCAATGTTTGAATAGGATAAAAGTAGGATTGTAGCTTTTGGCTGAAGACTTCCTTTGTGCTGGTTTCTTATGAGCAAGATTGCCATTGTACGGTTTCACATTGGGTTGGTGCTTTATTGAAAATTTATGGCAATCCTTGGCTAAGAATAGGAGAGGATCAAAAGGTATTGAAGATTAATCAGCAGGGTCAGGGAAGAGAGTACCTAAGTCCAATTTAGAAGCTGAATCCAGCTTATCCTCAGGGGGTCTCTTACTTAAAAGAACCAGACAAACAGAACTAATTTCATTTGTGTGTGTGTGTGTGTGTGTGTGTGTGTGTGTGTAGTTCGATTTTCCCCATAATCCTCTATAAAACCTTTTCTTCAATCTTTATTCTTCTTGACTTTTCTGCGACTTTTGACACTGTTTACCATATTCTCCTCCTGAATGCTTTCTCCTCTCTCTTTGCTCTCATAGCAATGTTTTTTATTGGCTGTCCTCTTTCCTTTAGAACCATGTCTTCTTAAAATCCTTTCCTATATCATCACTTATGTCATAACCACTAACTTTGGAAATAACCAATACTCTACCCTTACATATTTTTCCTTCTTGCATTTGTTCATTTGATAATCTTGTCGGTTTATCTGAGATCTAGTTATTTTCTCTATGGAGATGACTCTGAGATCTATCTCTCTAGCTCCAAAGTCTCCCTTGGACTTAAGTCCTACATCCATGTTTACTGGAAGATTTAATTGAATGTTCTGTAGGCATCTCAAACTCAATGTGGCCAAAACAGAAATTATTATCTTTTCATCCATACCTACCCTTCTTAGGAAAATTCTTTCTTTTTTTTTTTTTTTTGGAAAGGGAAAGCAGGGCATTTGGGGTTAAGCGACATGGCTGAGGTCTCACAGCTAATAGGTGTTATGTTAAGTGTCTGAGGCTGGATCTGAATTCAGGTCCTCCTGACTCCAGGGCTAGTGCTATATTCATTGTGCCACTTACCTGCCCCAGAAAAACTTCTTGATGAGGGTGAAAGAGAGGAGTATGAAATCTTGCTTGAAGTTTAACAAAAGAACAATCACCACCACCACCATCACCACCACCAAGATCTTGGCAACTGGTCCCATCACTTCCTAGCAACAGAGGGAGTACAAATGGAAGCAAGGGCAGATTTTATATTCTTGGGGTCAAAGATCACTTACACTGCAGCCATAAAATTAAAAGATACTTGGAAGGAAAGTCATGGCAAATATGGACAGTGTACTAAAAATAGAGAAATCACCTTGCTGTGAAAGGTTCATATAGTCAAAAGTTTTTTTTGTTTGTTTTCCAAGGCAATTGAGATCTAGTGATTTACCTAGAGTCACACAGCCGGTAAGTATCTGAGACTGGATTTGAACTCAGGTCTGCCTCACTCCAGGGCTAGTGTTCTGTTCACTATGCCATCTAGATGCCCCTAAGACTATGATTTTCCCAGTATCAATGTATGGTAATGAGAGATGAACTATGTGTAATCCTACATATGACAGAATCAGTGCTTTTGAATTGTTCCAGAGAAGACTTTTGAGCGTTTCTTGGACAGGAAGGAGATGAAATCAGTCAATAAAAAGATAATTCAGACTATTCACTGGAAGGTCAGATACTGAAGCTCAAATACTTTGGTCATGTAAGGAAAAGATGGGACTCGTTGGAAAAGACTCTGATGTTGGGAAAGTTTGGAGACAAAAGGAAGAGGGGATGGCAGAAGGTGAGATGGATAGATAGGGTCATGGAAACAATGACCAGTTTTTGAACAGACTTTGAGAGATAGTGAAGGATAGAAAGGATTGTCATGCTATCATCCATGGGGTCACAAAGAGTCAGACATGACTGAACAACCGAACAGCAACAGCCCTTCTTCCACACTTCCTTTGTATTATTTATTGTTGAATACTGCTGATCATGCAGTCACCCAGGTTCACGACCCTGGATTAATGTTTGACTCATTTCTCTTTCTCTTCCCACATATCTAAACAGATGCCACATATTTTCTTCTTCATATTCACAACAGCTTCTCTCCACTCATCCATGACCTTGTTTCGGCCCCTCACTCCTTCTTACCTATAATATTGCAATTCCTCTCCAATTGGGCTTCTTGCTGCCTCAAGTCTCTCCTTTCTCTAATCTGTCCTCCACATGCTGTCATGCTGTGCTAGCATAAGTGACGATGCTATCCAAATTGTAAAGGTGAAGAAGACTGAGGATTCTAAGACCCTAAAAGTTAAATAGGTTCCCTGTGGTTACAAGGTAACAGTTGTTAGACCTAATACTTAGATCAGTATAGAACTATGATTTGAAGATTGTTTTTTTAGATCTGGCGAATGTTGTTTGTCCTTTGTACTCAAAGATGACCAAAACGACACCACAGTATGGGGGATTAATGTACAGTGTGTTTGGCTGTGGCTGATCATTGCAATACAAGATGAGAAGGCTCTATGACAGGCCAGGCACAAATAGTCCATATAACCATTTGGGAGGAAGAGGTCTCTAAATCTGTTCATCTTACATTTCTAGGATATGTGTTGGGGTATGTAACTACTAGGTGACATAATAAAACTGGAAAAAGAAACGGCAAACTGCTATGCAGTAACTTTTCCAAGACACCACCACCACCACCACCACCACCACCACCAGTAACACATCAATTGAGTGTTATTTATGTGGACAAATATTAACTTGTTCTTTGACCAGTTTTGCTATTTGAAAGTTCTCACACTGTAAGGGATTTTCTAGGTTTGATTCATGGGGAAAAATAGTCAACCTTCTTAACTGACCTGAGCTTTGGAGAGGAGTCTCATGGAAATCAGCATTGTACCTACCATCAATTTCATGTAGAAAGTCCCTACTTCCTAGGACTATTCTTATGTATCCTCCCATGACCTCCAATGCAGTGGCTGACTTTTTTGTAATATAGTGCAAAGAACACTGGACTAGTAGTCAGAAGCCTTGGGTTCTTACACTGAATCAGCTTGTCAGTTTGGTGACACCATAACAACATTTGCAACTTAGTTTATACCCCTATAAAATGGTCATAAAAGTGTAGATCTGATGTGGATCATACAAAATGTACCTGATGGGATTGGGGGGTGGATTAGTTGAAATAATATATGTAAAAAATTCTTGATAAACAGTGAAGCCCTTCACAAATATTTGACAGTCTTAGTATTACTGAAGTGACTAAACAAAGAACATTAGAATAAATACTTTGATAAAATAGTTCCTTTGGTTAGCTGGTTTAGCTGTTAGGAAACTGTCGCCTGCAATGATGTGTTTCTGTTTATTTCTTTCCTAAGTATTTCTTGCCTGTCATATAGATGTAGTCATAAAGAAAGCCACCCATAGGCTGTGTCATCAGGAAGGAAACAAATGTCCTGAAGGAAATAAAATAGGGCATCAAGTTGTGGGTGGCTAGATCTTAAAAAACCGAGAGACTTCCAGCCTTTCAGCTTTGTTTTGACTTATGTGATTCTGCTGTGCTGCTGCAAGTTTTCTCGATAAATTTGCCTCATCAATGAGATTTTCTGGGGCAGGATTTCACAGAAAAACAAATTTCCTGCCTGCCTCTCCTTACCTTGATTTTTTCACTTTTTAATTTAAAAAACTTGATATTTTTTGTTCTCATATTATCTTCATTTCCAAGTATATTCCTCCCTGGCCTCAACCCAAAGAACCATTGCTTGTAACTAATACTAGCAAAGGAACAAAGTTCAGCAGAAGCAGCCAGATACTCAGTCAAGTCACTAGTTTCATTTTCCCCCTACACCTACAGAACCTCGACTTTGCCAGGAAAGGAAGGAGGACCTTCTTCACTCTTCTTCAGGGCCAAGTATGATAATGATAGTTACAACCGATCCAGCTTCTTTTCGTTTTTACTCTTCCCATTTACATTGTTGTAATCATGTTTGTTGGCTTCCTGGGTCAGCTTACCAGACTCAACATCAGTTCATATGTTAGCCAGTGGTTGTCTGCATTTGTCATATGCAGTATTTCCTTTTTTAAAAAAAATATTGATTTATTTCTAGTTTTCAACATTCATTTCCACATGATTTTGAGTTACAATTTTTCTCTCCCCATCTTTCTCCTACCCCCACCCCAAAATAGCAAGCCTACTGAATTCCCTTTCCCCCAAACTGTTCTCTATTATATCCTCCCCCTTCATCACACCTAGCTTTCTGGTACGGCAAGATGGGTTTCTATACCCCAGTACTATATATCCTATTTCCCAGTTGCATGGAAAAAAACCAGTTTTTAACATTTGTTTTTAAAACTTTGAGTCCAATATTTTCTTACCCTCTTCCCTCCTCACCCACCCTCACTAGGAAGACAAGCAATTCAATATAGATTCAACATGTGTAGTTACTCAAATAATTTCCATAGTAGTTATATTATGGAAGACTAGCTATATTTTCCTTCATTCCCTCCCACCCTCATTTATTCTATTTTCTCCTTTGACCCTATCCTTTCTCAAAAATGCTTCCTTCTAACTACCCTCTCTCCCATCTGCCCTCCTTTGTATCATCCTCCCCTCTTATCCCCTACCCCCCCTAGTTTTCCTATTGAGTAAGATACCCAGTTGAATATGTTTGTTATTCCCTCCTTAGGCCAAATTCAGTGAGAGTAAGGTTGTCTCATTCCCTTTTACCTTCTTGCTCTTCCCCTCCATTGTAAGTTTTCTCTTGCCTCTTTTATTTGAGATAGGTCAAAGCAAGAGCAATTATCATCTGAATGGTAGCTTGGTCCCCCTACAATCTGCAGGCCAGGAGCTCTGGAAGCAGCCATGAGGCAGAGGCTGCAGTCACCACTGCAGCCTCCTCTGCTTCACACTCTAGGGGTAGCAGCCAGACTGTACTCCCCCTGTTTGAGCAAAGTTTCACACTGACCTTTTACATTGTCTTTGGCATTTGTGAATTGAGACATCTGGAAACCACTACAGCTGCTGATAATATACTCTCCTGAAGTTCACTTCAGCCCTGCTGGTCTGGGCCACCCTGGGGCTAAAACCATGGGCTCATGGGGACAGGGCTAGGCTCCAAGCACTCTGTGATGGACCCTTCCTGTTGGACTTCCAGGTTGTCTTCAGTGAGAGATTTGTTTCTCTCTGTCACTTTAGGGGTTCTGTAGCTCTAAAGTTTGTTTAGAGTCAGTTTTTATATGTATCAGAGGGAGTGGAAGCTGGAGCCCCAGGGAAGTCCCATTTCTACTCTGCCATCTTGGTTCTGCCCCCATATTCAGTATTTCTTATGGCACAGTTTGATTCTGTGACAGTTTTGTTTTGTTTTGGTAAGAATTAGGTTGTATTACTCTCTAGTTAATGTATGAATGAGGTGTGAAGTATAAGGAAATTCATGTATGAACAAGATAATGATCTCTTTACAAGGTATAAACTACTCTTTGAGTCAAGAAAGGTTAAGATTGATTAAATAAACAAGGTAAGCAGGATGTTTACTCAATCCAAAGTCCCTCCTAACTATGGAAGATTTTAGTTATGAATAGTACCTTGTGGTAGGAATTGTATTATGTACTGAATCATGAGACCCATTCTCACTTTGTGCCTCCACCATAATCAGGACTATCAGAAGGGCCATGCCATCCTATTTCTACTCATTTTATCTCTGGCTGCCTTTAGGAATTCACCAACACTTTCTCCTGTCCCAAGATGATTGATACACACTGATGCATGACATTTTATAAAAGTTGGCAGCCTCCCAGTGTACAAAGGATTGTCTCTCCCTCCCCACGCTCCAGACTAAACCCATAGTAATATTTCTTTTCCCCATTCAGAAATCTACTTCATTCTCCATGGAATGTACTTGAATATGAATTGAATACTTTTCTACCTCTTTGGATTAATACCCCCTTCCCAATTGCCTTCCTCTCATGACTTCTACCAGTCCATTCTCATGGGCTCTCATTCACCCCCTACTCCAGCATCATGTTGCTAAGAGGCTATAGGGCTTCATGTCCCTTCACTCTTTGCCCATGGACATGGTGGAAGTATACAACCAGTTCCCTTCTGTCCCTCATGTCCCCTCTCCCTATTTTTATTCCATTTTTTTTCCATTTATGCAATTTCCTAATCCAGTGTCATTGATTTAGGGGATTTAGGGAATTAAGGGATTTAATTTATGGTACATAAGTTCAATTTTTTGATTTTTTTTCTGATAAGAATTTTCCCCTTAAATCTTTAGCTTCATAGGTACGGTTTCCTATTTCCCTCAATAGTCTCACTTGGCTTCTAAATTCATAGATCAATGTTTTTGGTTGATAAAAATCTATAAACAAGTAGTTAATTCCATTGCCTTTTTTGTTTGAAGAGGTGAATGGCCCTCTTTCTTGTGCAACTTACATCTCTTTTCATTCATTAACCTAAGTGTGCAGAATGTGCTATTGTGGGGTGCATTTTGAACTTCTTTGCCTTTATCGCTCTTTCCTCTTTGGCTTCCTCAGGACCGTATGATAATGAATAGTTAAATATGGTGTTTTGAAGTTTGCATAGTGCTTTATATGTTAATATATCTGATCCTCATAACAGCTCTGGGAAGTAGGTGCTATTATTGCCCCACTTTAAAGATGGCTAAAATGAGGCACAGAGTTGTTTAAGTGACTTTTCCAGTGTGACACACCTGGTTAGTAAGAGTGTTAGGCGAGATTTGAAGTTGGACCTTCTATACTAGACATTTTTTTTGTGATATAGTTATGTTCTTTTAAAAATTTTATTATTTATTTATATTTTTAACTTTTATTTTTAAAATTCTGAGTTCTAGATTCTCCCCTTCCTCCATCCCTTTCCCCAATCCATTGAGAAGATAAGAAATGGGATTTCAGTTATGCATGTGAAATCATGAAAAACATATTTCCTTCTTGACCGTGGAAAACAGTAAGAAAAAAAGTGAAACCTTTTTTTATTCAAATCTGCCCTCAGACTTTATCACTTCTCTGTCTGGAGGGGATAGTCCTTCAAAATTGTCTTGGATTGTATTGTTTAGAATAGCTAATCCCTTCTCAGTTGATCATCAAAGGATATTGTTGTTACTATGTACAATGCTCTCTTGGTTCTCACTTTGCCTCAATTCATGTAACTCTTTCCAGGTTTTCCTAAAAGCATCCTGCTCATTATTTCTTATAGCACAAGAGTATTCCATTACATTCATATACCACATCTTGTTCAGCCATTCCCCAAGTGATTGGCATCCCTTCAATTTCCAATTCTTTGCCACCCCAGAAAAGCTGATATAAATATTTTTCTGGTACCAATAGGTCCTTTTACTTTTTCTATGATCTCTTTGGATTACAAACCTTGTCATTTTATTGCTGGATCAATTTTATAGGCACAATTATATAGTTTTGGGGCATAGTTCCAAATTGCTCTCCAGAGTGATTATATCAGTTCACAACTTCACCAACAATGCCAACAACTTATTTTTCCACATTTCCTTCAACATTTGTCATTTACATTTTCTGTCATATCAGCCAGTCTAAAAAGTGTGTGGTAGTACTTCAGAGGTGTTCTAATTTGCATTTCTCTGATCAATAGTGATTTCAAGCATTTTTTCATATGACTGTAGATAACTTTGATTTCTTCTGAAAACTGCTTTTTATATATTGTAACCATTTGTTAATTGGGGAATGACGTTTTAAATATTTGATCCAGTTTTCTCTATATTTGAAAATTTAGGCCTTTACTTGCTGTAATCCATACCTTCTCCCCCCTCCCCAGCTTCCTGCTTTTCCTTCTAATATTGGCTATATAACTTTTGTATGTGTAAACATGAGTTTTTAAAATATTAAAGAAAGATCTAATTTTTTGTCAATTTTCTCAATTTTACCATTTATTCTTTATAATTTTTGAGTAACAAATTTTCTTACTCCTTTTCTCCCTTCTCCCTTCCTTGAGAAGGCCAACACTTTGCTGGAAATTATATATGTGAGGTAATACAAAACACATTTCCATATTAGCTATATTACAAAAGAGAACACAGATAAAAAAAAAGAAAACTACTTGAAATAAAGAAAGTCAAAAAATAAAGTATGCCCCAATCTGAATTGAAACAAAAGCAGTTCTTTCTTTGGATATGAATAGTATTTTTCATCATAAGTCTTTGCAAATGGTCTTATTGTACTGCTAAGATTAGCCCGATCATTCACAGTATTCACAGTTGATCATCTCAATATTACCATTATTTTTTTCAGTGATCTCCTGGCTCTGGTCATTTAACTTTTAATCAGTTCATTTAAGTTTTCCTAGGCTTTTCTGAAATCATACTCTGTCATTTCTTATGACATGATAGATAATATTCCAAAATTACCATATACCACAACTTGTGGTGATTACCCAATTGATGGGTATCATTTCAAAAAAGAAGTGCCCTAAATATTTTTGTACTTATAGGACATGTTCCTTTGTTGCTGATCTCTTTGGCATACAGACCTACTTGTTTTATTGCTAGTCATAGTCTTTTTCTGCCAACTTCCTAAGTTCTCTTGGGTTAAAAAAAAGTCTTGCTCCAACATTTTGTGTGTGTGTGTGTGTGTGACTCTCCCACTCCCAAATTTAATTTGAGACATGTAACAAAAAGTTGTTTAGAGGGGGATGTTGGGAGAGTACTTTCTGTACTCCACCATCTTGTTTCCGCCCCCATTCTAGGCTTTTATAAATTCCTTTTCTTTCATTTTTTGAAATGTTTTCTCCTGACCATTTTAATGCCAAATTTATCTGGAATGCCAATGCCTTGGAATTTGAAGCATAGGCTCTTTATTGTTTCTAGCAATGATCTATGCATTGTCTGCACAGTTTCATTGTGTTATTTCTTGCGTGAAAGGTAGTGCCGTTTAGTGTATAGAGAATTGGCCTCAGAGCCAGGACCACTAACTGCCTTTGACAAATGTTGGCTTTCTGATCCAAGACAAGTGACTTAATCTTTTTTTTCCAAAACCGTGAGTTGTGAAATTGCTAGTTTGCATTGGTACTGGGAGTTCTCTGTATCTATGAGACTTCATCCCTAGCCCTCTTTCTTGAGTTGTGGAGTAATTATTATGTAATTATCAGTTTAATTTGCTAAATGTAGTTATATTATCTCCATTCATCTGGTCTCCAAAAACAGTCCCTTTAACTTGTACTGAATGCACCTCTTCTTTTAGCATTGTTCCCATTGCCTTTGATTTTGGCAAATTTTCCAATATTTTACTATTTTTATGTCTAAAATGTCTTATTTTTTCTGATAGCTTTTACTTCTTTGGAAAGAATCTCTATCATTTATTTTCCCTACTTTACTAATTTTTTTTAAAATTAGGAATGAATGCTACTATCTGATTTAATTTTATTTATAATTTCATATCTTGGTTTTTTTTAAACTTTATAGGATATCTTACAATCAGTCCACAGTCTCGAGGGTATTCCAAAGGGAAACTTTAGATTAGTTAGTTGGGTTAATTCACTTTCTTTTATATTATAATATTGGCTTAAATTGCTCGGTTTTTTTCTTGGCGTTTTTCTTATTCTGTTTTCTCCATTTGTTCTACTGTCTGCTGTTTTATCTGATTATGTGCTTGGGTTTTATGCAGACTTCCTCTCGGGCTTTTCTTGTCTCTCCTCTTACATTCCCATGGCTCTCTTTTTATCGTGTCCCTCTCCACTGATGCCCAAGTCTCAGAGGCTGAGCTACAAGATGTCATTAACTTCTTTGCGTTGGGGAAGATAGGGATTGCTGTGTTCTAGTCACCACCTGGACTAATGAACTGGGAGAGAGTTCTGAGGCTGTTTACCTTTGGCTTCCTCCCATTAAGTACATGGTGTCATTCTCCCATTAGTCTTGCCTTCCGAGTGCTGCCCAAGCAATGCCTGGTCTTATTCCAGGCCTATTTCTCTATTCCCTTCCTCCTTTCCTTCAAAAGGCTGGGCAGAGACTCTGTACTTTTCATGGGAAGGGCAGTACTGGATGTTCAGGCTGCATCAGTTGAGTAGGACCCTAGGCAGAAGTCTGCAAGTGTGCTTGCTCTCATTGATCCATTGCCATGGGCACATGGAGTTGGGGGTATGGGAGGTATAGGTACTGACACTGAATTCATAGCTTCCCCCATCTGAATTCATAGGGTTTTTACCTTTTGTTTGAATGTGTGTGGAGAGGCAGAAGTATTGTTCCTGACTGAATCAGCTCCAGATTCTCCAGATGTCAGGCATAAGCCCTTTCTTTTGCTGTTCAGTAGTTGAAGAGGTTTGCATAAAGCAGTAGATGTTTACCAGGCCAGGTATCACACTTGCCCTGATTTTCCTTTCATAGTTTTTACAGTTTAATGTGTCATAATATTGAGGTGGGCAAAAGTACTTTTGATTCAAACAATAAAATATAATGTAGGAAACTTGTCTTCTCATATACGGATACACACGTACGGATCTATAATCTCTTTTTCTGTGTATGGAAGAATTCTCCTTTTGGGATATTCCTTCTTGTTTTTTTTTTTTTGGCCTGCAGAGTTCTAGGTCATAATGTGTGTGTGTGTGTGTGTGTGTGTGTGTGTGTGTGTGTGTGGTTTCTGTTTTTCAGTCATTTTCAGTCATGTCCAACCCTTCATGGCCCCATTCACGGTTTTCTTGGCAAAGAAAAGAAAGGAAATCACCATTTCCTTCTCCAACCCAGCTGAAAGATGAGGAAACTGAGGCAAACAACATTAAGTGACTTGTCCAGAGTCACACAGCTAATGTGTCTGAGGATTGACTTGAACTCAGGTCCTCCTAACTCCAAGGCCAGCACTCTATCCACTGTGCCACCTAGCTCCTTTTCACACTCACACACACATATTTATGTATGTATATATGCATACATATACATATATGTGTGTGTGCGTTATTTTGTATATAGTTAGATATGTATATGTGCATATATATCTGTGCATGTACGTATATCAACAAGTCAGGAAGACTTACCTTCCCAAATTCAACTCAAATCTCAGACACTTAACAGCTGTGTATTTCTGGAAAAGTCACTTAACCTTTTCTTTGCCTCAGCTTTCTCATCTGTCAAATGGGCTGGAGAAGGAAGTGACAAACAACTCTAGAACCTGCAAAGGAGTTACAGAGTTGAACATGACTAAACATGTCTAAACACCAACAATATATGCATATATACGAATGTACATACACACATTCCCCCTTCTTTGCACACTGGCTAACTTTTTTGGACTTAGATTTCTTTTCCCTCCCAAGGACGTTTGTTAGAGCAAATCCAATTTATGTCTTTTCTGGCTCAGAATTCTAAACATCTCTCGTCTGCAAAGAGTGTGAACTGATGAGTTGTTGTCCTAATGTGGTGCCAACTGGGCAGCTGGTTACGGAGGAGGGAAAAGTCCTTTTTTGTGGAATTATTTTGGGTTTGAAGCATTTTTTCCATTTATTTGGTTTTCGCTGTCTTCTTTCCAAGTTTTTTTTTTAAAGGTACTCTTGCCAGTATGAGTTACTAATTGAGTTTCTACTGTATAATTCTATCTTAATCATATTTTGGAGGTAGACTCAAGGAAGAAATATTATGTATGTGACCACTATGGTAAGGACAGCCACTGTTTTCCTCCAAGGATTCCATATGCTTGGGGCTTGATTAATTCATTGCAACAAAGCCTCAATGGTTCCTACTCTTTACTCAGCACTTTATAGTGAGGGATGTACAACATAAATAGACATCCTTCTTGGTGTCAGGAGCTTCTCATATCTGTGTTTAGATGAAATCTACATTCATGAAAGCAAGGCTAGTTCTAGAGAGCGTGCTATTAAATGCTGGATGGATATTGTAGGGAAGCATTAAGCTGATCACTAACTAGAAAGGTCATTATTTCTCTTTTAATATGTATTATTTGATATGTCTGTTCTTAATGGTGGGAGAAGAAATCTTCATTGTACACTTTTTGGGAGACAAAGCCTTATGAATTGTGATGATATTAAACGTAATTCTTCCTTTGTCAAGTTACTAGACTGAGTATATTTGCAGATTATAGAACAAAAACATAGAGCTGAAAATGGCAGAGGTTTGTGTTGTTGTTACTGTAACTGTTCAGTCCTTTCAGACTTTATGGCCTCATTAGGCTTTTCTTAGCAAGGATAATGGAGGCATTTGCTTCTATAGCTCATTTTGCAGATGAGGAAACTGAGGCAAACAGGGTTAATTGACTTGCCCAGGGCCACACAGCTGGGGTCTAAGGCCGGATTTGAACACAGGAAAATGCATCTTTCTGACTCCAGACATGGCACTCTAGCCACTGTGCCACATAGCTGCCCAAAACTGCCCTTAGAGGCTGGCAGATCCAAGGATATGAAGGATATGCAGGAAATGAATCATAAGGAGCTAAGAGTCTCAGTTAGCGAGTATCCGAGGCAGAATTTGGACCCAGTGCTGTAGGTTCCTCTCATCATATCTAGAGTTCTATAAAGAAACTGGGTGGGTTAACTCCACTCAGTCTCTGATTTTCTTTTTGAGAGGTTACAGTTACTTAAAAGAAGCAATGCTGGTCCCTAATAGAGACCATGACCCCATCTCCTGGAATATTATGATCAACCAAAGGGTGAAAGATTTTACTCTAATAGAAGCGTATCTATTTCTGTCTTCCAACCCTTCTATTACTACTATTACTTTCTCTGCTTTACAAGCTCCCATCATTCCCCCTTCTGCACTACAGGTCATTCCTTCATGTAAACAATTATGATTATTTTTTGCTTTTTTTTTGGAGGGGGGAGGGTAGGACAATTGGGCTTAAGTGACTTGCCCAAGGTCACACAGCTAGTAAGTGTATCAAGTGTCTGAGGCTGTATTTGAACTCAGGTCCTCCTGACTCCAGGCCTGGTGCTCTTTTGACTACACCAGGTAGTTGCCCCTTTCATGTAAATTATAATGACTACGGACAGGGTACCCACAGTAGCAATTGTAAAGGTGCCTTTGGGAAAATTTTTAGCCCCCATCCATGCTATAGCATCCTGCCCTTCTGTCTTCCAGATTTCTTCTTGCTTATAGTAGGTACTCCTTGAAGCATAACCGCTGGCTCGTACATAAGAGATCTCCTTATCCCCTTTTCACTTTGGCTGAGCAGAAGGATTGCCACAGGATGAGCAAACTTGGACTTGTTGCAGGCCTCACAGTCGGATTTCCTTTTCTTTCCTATGCCCCACCCCAACAGATTCATCTTGAAACTTCTTTATTTCTGTCATAGGCAGTTCCATTCTTCCAGGAACTCAACTTACCAGTCTTTTACTTTGCTCTCTCTCACTGCATACATCTAATCACTTGCCAGATCTCCTTGTTTCTGTCTTTACAGAATCTTTCTTATCCATTCTCTTCTCTTTACTCACATAGCCACTACCCTAGTCCATCCCTTTGGCATCTTTCTTCCTGGACTACAGCAATAGCTTTCCAGTTGTTCTCCCTGCTTTGCGTTGCTGGAGTGGAATAAAGATGTAACTGACTAGCTACACCCGGGTCAATGCATTCAGTTGCAGGAACAAACCAGGACCAAGACTCTTGGTAGACAAGGAAACAGAACCTTGGTTTCTCCACAGTTAATTGGATGGAAGAAAAAGCAGGAAAAACAGCATTATGGGGAATGAGACACCTGAGTTCCTTTTTGTGAAGGGGACTGGGAGATACTCAGGTAAGAGGGAGAGGGAAAGTTTTGTGACATTACTTAAAGCAGGTGACCTTTGGGAGAGGGAGTAATCTTATCCCAAATCATGTGACTTACAAGCCGCTAAAACTTAGCTTCGCAAAATGTTGTGTACAGACAAATAGAGTCACTCATGTTATTTGTAATGTAACACAGTGTCTGCTCATTCTAATTCCTTTTCCACAGAACTGGTAAAGAGATGTTCTTGAAATGCAAGTCAGATTGTGTCGCCCCTTGAATTATTGATCTCCAGTAGTTCCCAAGTAATTTCAGGATAAATATGATTGTGACTTTATATATTTATTATGTGATATAATGTTATGTAAATTTTGTGTTGTATGTAATTTTAATAGAGTAGTATATGCATATAACTTACATATGTATATTTATGTATGTGCGTATTTGTGTGTATGTGTGTGTGTGTGTATTAAGGGCACAGTCTCAAAATGATTTTACTCAGTGATATGTGATTATAAATGGAGACTGTTCCCCTAGTCAGAACTGTTGCTTTGCTAGTCTCTTGGGTAATTAGTGATCACCATGCCTCTGGCCTTTAAGCACATGCAGCTGGATGGCACAGTGAATAGTGCACTGGACTATTGCTTGGTGTGGGGAAGCTTGCATCCAAATCATGTCTTGGACACTTAGTTGCTCTTTGACCATGACCCAGTCACTTAGCCTTGCTCTGCTCCAGTTTTCTTATTTGGAAAATAGAGACAATGATAACATGTCATTCATAGAGTTGTGAAGAGCAAAGGAGGAAATGCGCATGAAGGGCTTTGCAAACTAGATAGTGTAATATAAATGCTATATATTGATGATGAGGATGGTGATGAGGAGGATGGGGATGAGGATGAGGATGAGGATGATGAGGATGACAATGATGATGACGATGATGATGATGATGATGATGATGATGACGACGACGATGATGATGATGATGATGTTACTAAACCCAGAAGGGTAATAGAAGATATTTTACTTAGTTTCTGCATAAGATTATTGGGTTTATTGTTTTCCACACATCAACAGAAAGACAGAGACAGAGACAGAGAGAGACAGAGAGAGATGGGGGGGAGTAATTGGGAAAAGTGGGAAAAGAAGATGTAAACCCAAAAGGTGTGGCTATTTGGGGGTAAATATGAATAGAAAGTAACATTAATATGTTATAAGCAATGTTGGATACAAAGACTATAGAGAAGCATGAGAAGACATGTATGACCTGATGCAAAGTAAAGTAAGCATGACTATGAAAGCAGTATGTCCAATGTTATAGTGATTGACTGGGAAGAATAGCAACACTCCCCCCTTAAACAATGACTATTATGCAATGAAAATGATGTATGCATTGGAAGGAGAGGGAAGAAAATATTCCCTCCTTCTTTTGGGGGCGGCAGCTATCGATTTGGGGCTTTGTACATATTATTGGACTTGTTTGCTGTGTTGGTTAATTTTGCTCAATTATTTTTTTCTCCCTCTTTTCATTTTTTTGTACAAGAGATGTGTCTGTCGGATAGGAGAGGAGGAAAATGAAGGTGGTATAAAAACAAATGTAACAATGCTTTTTTAAAAAATGCTTTTTTTCAGATTAACACCAGTTTACAGTCTTTGATCTTCAGTAGAAAATTCTAATAGAACATTAGTTACCCATTCACAAATGTCAGCATCTTACAAGGAATGGAGTGAAGGCCTAAGAGTTAGGAAGAACTGGTTCCATAGCCCACCTCTGACACATATTGGCTGTATAACCCTGGCCATGTCATTTCTCTTAGCGGTCCAGAAACTTATTAAGAAAATGAAGCTGATTAAAAGGTGCTGATTTCCATTGGTAAAGGAAACTCCACATCAGAAGGTCCCTGAATTAATGAAACTATGGGGGGAAAGATTCGTGAACTTCATGTATTTTTATTTTGTTGTTCAGTCATTTTCAGTTGTTTGATTCTTTGTGACCCCATTTGATGTTTTCTTTGCAAAGATACTAGAGTGGTTTGCCATTTCCTTCTCCAGCTCATTTTATACATGACGAAACTAAGGCAAATGGGGTTAAGTGACCTCTCCAGGGTCGCACGATGTGTGTGTAAGGCCAAATTTGAACTCAGGGAGATGATTCTTCCTGACTCCATGGCCAGCACTCCCTCCACTGCAACACCTAACTGCCTTATTTTCATATCTATATACTAAGCCTCTCTAGTCCTCAGTATTCAAGTACATCATCAATTTTATTTCTTCATTTCATCTAGAATGGAAACAGATCTCAGCTCTGCCTTGAAACACTAGAACCAAAATAAAACATTGTGAGCTGAATCAATTTGTGTAACTAGAAATTTGATATTGTCCTCTCTTCTGTATATCATTTTTTTTTTGCTACAGGGCACTTTAAAATAGTCCTAAATATTTCCCCATGAGCAAAAACAAATTAGCAACTGTTAAAGATATTTATATTGAACAGTGAAATGATTAAATCTACTTATCTACGGAAGCATTATACACACATACCCCACAATACACTCACACACCCACACTTACACATGTGCATATGTGTGTATACCTACCAACAATGACAATAAAACAATAAAATGTCTGTTCATGGAAAGATGTTGTGAATAAAGAATGCTTTCCACTGGTCATCAATTTTATTGTAAATGACTAGAAGAATCTCTGAAACCTGTACTATTTTTATGATATTTAGAGATTTATTTATTTGTAATAAAGCTCTTTGGTATGTTAATGTGGGATGAAGTTATGTTTTGAACTAATGCCTGTGCAGGACAATCTTTGGCAAAACTGGTTGAATATTTTGCCAAAGTGAGCAGAAAAAAAGCCATGTTTTCACATATATATAGGACCAAAGTAAATATAGAAAAACTCAAGCAAAGCAAAATATTTAAGATGAACCTTTTGGAAAATGATTTTAGACAGTTAATTTCACTCATAAATACTACTGGAAAAATTCCGTTGCCATTTCTTTTTCTACTATGTTATTTAAAAGAGAAATACTGTAACAATGATGTTGAGCCTGGAAAATGGCACCTTTTCATTGGAGTCTATTTTTAAGAGTCATTTATGCTTTGGCAAAGTTGTAAGGAATAAGTGGGCACATATGCCAGCTGCAAGTGTTGTGTGGATGGTTTGATCTTAAGAGTGCTAAAAGGGAGCCCTAACTAGATGGCTCCAAGAAGTTTTCATAAAATCTGACCAGAATGGTTATACCACTATGTAAGTCCTTGACATGCCTGATGAGATGTAGTGATAAATACATATTTTAGCTGTACTTTCTTAACATTAAAATTAAAAAATAATAAAGCATTCTGATTATGAGGTAGAATGGAATATTTTGTTTGGCTTTATGTCATGAAAAGCAAATTAATTTTTTAAGTTGTTACTAAGATTTTAAATGTAATGTATTATTTTCTTGATGCCCAGAAATTTCTGCCAAACAATTTAGGAAAAGATTCATTCTAATATATGTGTATATGTTGAAATGAACTATTTGAAATTTTATGATCAGCCTCCTGTCTCTGTCAAGTATTAGGGGTGTCCCAAAAGTCTCAGTGCAACTCAAGCTTTAGTTTTAACAGCTTAGAACTGCATTGAGACCCTTGGGACACCCTATATTTTATCAAAACAATTGTGGATTGATGGCTGTTACTTCTATAGTATTGCTGTTGCTTTGTTACTGAAATTCCCTAAGAAATGCTATTTGCTCAATGAGATAGATTTTCCCCTTCACAGTTTCTAAGAGGGTGCAGTCTTCTTCCCGGATGCCGCTCTACAGCTAAGAGAATTTCATTCCAGTGACAGGAGACAAAGGAACGTGTTGCCACTTCTAGGAAACATGTTTTTTTCTTGGCAAAAGTTCTGATTTTAGGATTCACATGGTTTGGGGGAAGATAATAAACATGCTGAAGCCAATATTTGAGGTCTTCCATTTGATGGAGTCCATACTGGGCCTTCTTAATCGGGGCACCTGACAATTCCCGAGATACGTTTCAAGATTAAGCTTGAGGCTCCATTTGAAATGTGACAAAAATATGTAATTGGAAATGTTGTAGCAATTTCAGTGTTCAAGACCTTCCATCATTTCTACCCACCTACTTCTGTAGTCTCATTTCACACTCCTCATTAGTCACTTTATAATTGGATCTTTCACCAAGTTCTTGACATTGTACTTTCAGCTTCATGTGCAGGCAACATCTCCTCCTTGTCTTTCCCTTATTGCTACCTTCCTTCCTTCCTTCCTTCCTTTTTTCCTTCCTTCCTTCCTTCCTTCCTTCCCTCTTTCCTTCCTTCCTTCCTTCCTTCCTTCCTTCCCTCCCTCCTTCCTTCCTTCCTTCCTTCCTTCCCTCCCTCCTTCCTTCCTCCCTTCCTTCCTTCCTTCCTTCCTTCCTTCCTTCCTTCC
>CM053595.1:302642891-302664652 GCA_028646575.1 Pseudocheirus occidentalis
GGTTAATCATCCCATATAAAAGAGGCAAGGGATAACTGTTACAACTTTACTTTCATTTACTCTCATTAAATTTGGCTTAGGGAAGGAATGACATAAACTCTAACAGAGTATCTTGCCACACAGGAGAGTAGGGGGGATGGTGATGAAAGGGGGATGATGGAGGAAAGGGTGGGGTGGTGGGGAGGGTTGCGGGAAGCACACACCTCAGTAAAGGGACAGTGACAAGGTAGAGAACAAAACAAGGGGGGATACAGGATAGGAAGGAGGGACATACAATCAGCCTCTCACAATATGCCCACCATGGAGATGTCCTGTGTAATTACACATGTACAGCCTGTATTGAATTGCTGCTCCTTCCAGTGGGAGTGGGTGACAAGGGAGGAATCATAAGAATCTAGAATTTAAAGCTATGCAATCAAATGCAACTGGGAAATAAGACATACAGGAACTGGGGCGGGGAGACCCTTCCTACCCTACTAGAAAGTTAGAAGGGCATTGGAGGAGGACATAAAAGAGAACAGATTGTGGGAAGGGCTTTAATGGTGGGATCACTGTTTTGGGCTTGGGGGTAGGGGAAAGAAGGGGAGAAAATTTGTAACTCAAAACCTTGTGGAAATGAATGATTTAATCAAGAAAATAAATTAAAATAAAAAATTTAAAAAAAGAAATAAGTGACTGCATTATACAAATTGTAAAAAAAAATTAAGCACTATTTCCCTCCCAAAAGTTGTTAGTTATTGAGTGACAGTGAATTAAAAATGGAAGCAAATCATTGCTGCTGCAAAAAATTAAAACAAATAAATAACATATTCAGGACAGAGAATTCACCTTATTGCATATTGCTTTTTTACATATCACAACTTTTGTACACAATTATCAAGACTGATACAAACCAGGCCAAACAGCCTTTGGTGCATTTCAAATAGTATTTCCTCAAGGTGGTCTTATCAGAATGTTTGGTATTTTTAAATGAAAGGAGTAACACTTTTCTCTCTCATGTTCTATGATCTTTTCATGGTGGAGTGCATTAATGCTTAAAAAGCCAACAACTTGTGTCCCATTTTTCTTGACTTATATCCATCTTAATCCTCTCATTTCACAAATGAAGAAAGCTATGATCTGAGGAGTTGAAGTATCTTCCTCAAAGCTACACTGTTTAATGGGTATCCTAGAGAGACAGTGGAATGAGTAATTTTCTAGGACGTTTCTCCTTCCACCACACTGGTTAATCTTAGTAAAATGCTCGCAAATCCAGAAAACTTACCAGTACTGAGAGATAGGTAAAAGAACTTTTAATTAAGTAACTCTCACATAAAGGAAAACCACAACAAAGCAAAGCAAAGCACAACAGAAGTGTAGATAAACCAAAATACTAAACTGTGGTTCCCAGCCTACCTCTGTTCTCAGTTCCCACCTATAACACACAGCCCCATACCAACTACATAGCATACCTAGAGTCCTTGAGGTAGCTGTATTCTGTGATCCTAGTGCCCACATTTGCAGTTAACCCCATAACAGCATTCCCAAGGAATCATGCTGGTGAAAAGGGTGAGTTAAGCAAGTGAATCAGATGAGCCTTGCATCTGGAGAAGGACAAAGGGTGCTCTGTGGAGGAGGGTGGTGCAGTTGAACAAGGAAGTGGGAGAGGGAGGACGCACCAGTGATTAAAATTTAGGAAACCTGTAACCTATAAAGGAGAAGACACATGTGAAAAGATTTTCTAAGCACTCCTCTCAGCAGTATCCTGGGGTGTCCTTCTCTGACCCCTTCATATCAAGCTCCCACACAGGCTTGAGACTGAAGAAAGGACATTGGAACCCAGAGAAGTGGGATGAATAAGGGTAGAACCTATACCCTCATATAGGAGTATAATGGTAATATAATTTGAATTTGAAGTTTCCTTTGTGTTGGCAAAGGTAGCAGGTACTTAGCACTTAGTAACTGATCAAGCTTCTGTTGGGGAAATAAAGGTATGAACTCCTGTCTCTTGTTGCTGACATAAAAGAAAGTGGTTGGCTGAAAGAGCAAGCAGCTGATGCTGTATGGAAAAGCCCCAGAGAAGGACAGTTAGAATTTCTTGGGACAAGAATCTGGTGGCAGAAGCTGTTGTGCAAAAGAGAGAGAGAGAGAGAGAGAGAGAGAGAGAGAGAGAGAGAGAGAGAGAGAGAGAGAGAGAGAGAGAAAGAGTATTTCGCTCAGCAGCATCTAGAGGCTGGGCTGCTACTGCTGGAATGAGAATCAGGAAGAGAAATGAGAATTGAGAATTGAGTCAGAATGTCTTGGAGCACTGTGGAGGCAGAAGCAGCTGCCAGGAGGAGGCTGAGAGGAGCCCAGGAGGCTAAAGAGGAAAGACGACCCCATCCAAGCCTGAAGAGAATGGTTTTAATTTTGAAAACCTGGACAGAATGATTGTGATTCTGTGAGCCAGCTAAGACTTCTTGTGTTTCTGAGGGCCATCCAGAAGTGTCAAGGGACTGAGGAAGCATGACTGTGATGCTGAGACTTTATCTATTTGTGGCTTTGTTGTGTCTTGACTTCCCCGGAGCAGACACTGTGAGGGATTTGAGATGGACTGCACACTCTAAACTTCAATATGGAACAGGAACTGCCCGGAGTACTGGACAAGGTCCTGGGAGCTGTCTGCCTTTGAACCTAGTTGACAGTTTGGTCATTCAAGGTAGGATCTGGGACCATAGAAGGGGATCCAGGGAATCTTAGAAACAATCCTGAATTATGCTGAAAGAAGACTTTACTTGGATACTGTGTAGTAAGAAGATTATAACTTACTAGTGACCTAGGGGTGGAAGGTCTGTGTATTTTCTGATGATTGAATAGTGAATAATGAAGGATAATTTATTGACTAAATAATTTTATTGACTGATTGATGACTGAAAAAGTAATTGATTTGTAACCTTGTATGCCCCATGAATGGAAGACTTTGACTATTGTACTTTGTGATTGAATTAAGGATTTTGTGAATGCTTTAGTTACTGATTGCTCTTTGTTCAAAACTCTGTGACCACTGTAGTGGAAACTATGTGGTAATTTTCTGTGATAAGTTGTTTTGAATGCTCCATTTTGATTTTTGTGATAACCTGTAATATTGTGAATGCTGTACCTTAAGTTCTGTGAATGTTTTGCTTTGATTTCTTATGGAATAATTAGAGTGTTCACTATCCTGTGTAACCAGAACCTTAAAAGCTGTTCACAGTAGCATTCTTCTAGAAAGCTGGTCATGCATGGCATTACAAGCAATTACCCAGAGTGTCCTTGTAGCCATGTGTGTCTCCAATATCTCCCCTTATCTCTGGAAGGAAATAAATTTCATTCAATTCTGGGGACCCAAAAGAAGTATAAACTATCAGTAATGGTTGGTGGAGGGATATTATATCAGCAAACTTTCTGCATGGAAGTGATTTTTATTAACTCATTGTTTAGGAAGCACAATGTAGAAAAATTAACAGCAGTGGTTAAGATAGACAAGAACTCAGCTGAGGTTAAAGAAAAGGAGATTGAAGAAAAGAACTGTCTTAGTGATTAAATATCACACATACATTGAGTTAGAGTCTAATGGGAGGAGGAGGTAAAGATAGCATGGAAAATGCTACAAACACCTTCTTCCCAACAATGGAGCAACTGCAAGACCCTCCAGCAGAATGCTACACAATGGTGGTCAAGGAAATAAGGGAAGATAGGAAGGCAGCCTGGTATGATGGAAAGAACACTGAATGTGGAGTCACCAAGGACTGGTTTTAAAATCTCACTTTTCACACATCCTGGCTAAATGATCCTGAATAAGTCCCTCAACATTCCTCTGCCACAGTTTCTTAATTTGTCTAATAAATGGATTGGATTAGACACCCCCAAGGCCCTTGCCAGATCTAAATCAATAATCCTATTATTCTGTCCCAAAGAAATGAGTGCAAAAAAAAACTATTAAGGGAGAAGTTACAAACTGAAACTTGCTAAGAGACTAAGGAAGTTAGGGGGGAAAGATAAATTATATTTTTTTAAATGATAGGATTAGAATGTAATAATGCCATCAGTAGGAGGGAAAAATATATACAGACCTATGTATATGGACGTGTGTATGTACATATATGCAATGCACTATTCATATATTCATGTACATGTACATATATACATATATGTGTCTATACAGAGCCCTGGACCTGCAGTCAGGAAGACTTGAGTTCAAATCTGGCATTGGATACTTAGTATTTTTGTTACCATAGGCACATAACTTAGCCTCTGTTTGCCTTAATCCACTGGAGAAGAAAATGGCAGACCACTGTAGTAACTTTGCCATGAAAACCTCAAAAACAATATTGGTATACTATGGTCCATGGGGTCATAAAGGGTTGGACCTGACTAAATGGACAACATGAAAACAACTTGTACTTAAGACGAGAGAAATTTCAGGGAAAGAAAACTGAATATTGAACTGATACTCCCAAGGAATCTTACAGTCAAAATTGCCAAAAAATACTGGAAACAAATGACTTCTGAAGTCTGTGCGGACTTCATTGTTGTAAACCTTAGTGAATGGAAGAATAGCGACAAAAGATAATGGAGAATCAAGGGTAAGGAATAGCAGATCAATTTAGTTTGGATGTCTGGTACATGAAGGAGAATGACATCCAGAAATATATCCTACAAACAGATAGAGAAGTGTTTTAAATGTCCAAGAAAGCATTTTCATTTACTCTAAAGAGATAATCAGAATCCAATGGAGATAATGATTATCATTATTTCTATATGGTACAGCCAAGATGGTGGAGAGAAGGCAGGCACTCACCTGGCTCTCCCCCAAATTCCTCCAAAGAGGTTTAAATAATATCCTTTAACAAATACTGGAGTGACAGAACCTTCAAAAGGACAGAGTGAAGCACTTTTCCAGCCCAAGATGACTAAAACAGTTTGGCAGGAAGTATCTATCCAATAGGTATAGACAGTCCAGTGCAGCTACACCAGTGTAGACCAGGCCATAGCAAACTAAAATCAGGTTTTGAGAATGAATTAATCAGCAGCTACAATAGCTGCTTCCAGAGCCATCAGCCAACAGATGGCAATGGGGTGAAACAACCAGCCAGAAAAAGATTACAGGGATCTCTTTGCTAATATGGAGGAAAGGCCTCTGTTGCTCTGCCCATACTCAAGTTGCAGTCCTGGGTGGCAATCCTAGGGTGATGAGGAACACTAACACATCAGAGCTTGTGGCCACAGTGGAGTAGGACACCTCACCAGAGATCCAGGGTAGAAAAAAAGAACTGCTTGTGGTCACTCACATATTAGAGCACAGGTCAAGAGAGTAATAAACACATATCTTCTTAGATCATACCACCTTGGAATAATGGAAAACTTACAGGTCCCAAGAAATATCTCTGAAAACAGCTGCACAAAAAAACCCTTGAAGCTTGAGACAGTGAGACTCCACTCTGGAAGTAGAACCCCATTTTAGCAAAGAATTAAATGTCAAGAAATAGCCTAGAAAAATGAGCAAACAACAGAAAAAAAATTCTGACCACAGAAAGTTACTATAGTGACAAGGAAGATCAAAACACACACTTACAAGAAATCCAAAAAGTCAAAATTCCTACATCCAAAGACCAGGAAAATATACATTTGTCTCTGGCTATGGAAGAGCTCAAAAAGGATTTTTAAAATCAAGTAGGAGAGTAGAAGGAAAACTGGAAAGAGAAATGAGAATAACACATGCAAAGAAAATCATGAAAAAAGACTCAAAAGCTTGTTAAAGGAGGCACAGAAAGATGATGAAAAGATGAGGCCAAATGATAAAAGAGATCCAAAAATCCCATGAGGAGAACACCTTGAAAAACAGAATTGGCTGAATGGAAAGAGATATACAAAAATTCACTTAAAAGAAGAACTACTTAAAAAGTAAAATTGACTAAACAGAAAATGTGGTACAAAACTTCATTGAAGAAAATATTTTTTTCTTTTTTTCCCAATTTATTTCTTTATTTTAGTTTTCAACATTCATTTCCACAAGATTTTGAATTACTAATTTTCTGTCTTTCTCCTACCCCACACCCCAAGACAGCGAGCCTACTAAATACCCTTTCCCTAATCTGTTCTCTCTTATATCCTCCCCCACCAGACCCCCAACTTTCTAGTAGGTCTAGATGGATTTCTATACCACAGTGCCTGTATATCTTATTTCCCAGTTGCATGTAAAAAGAAATTGTTTTTAACATTTGTTTTTAAAACTTTGATTTCCAGATTCTTTCCCTTCTTCCCTTTTCACCCACCCACACTGGGAAGACAAGCAATTCCATATAAGTTGTACATGTGTAGTTATGCTAACTGTTCCCACAGTAATTATATTGTGAAAGATTATATTCCTCTCCATCTTATCCTGCCCCCCACTTATTATATTTTCTACTTTGACCCTGTCCCTTTTCAAAAATGTTTGCTTCTAACTACACTCTCCCCCAATCTGCTCTCCCTTTTATCATCCTTCCTCTTCTCCCCTTCCCACCTAATCTCTTTCTCCTTCTCACAATATATTCCCATCTCACCTAGTAATTTTATTTTTTTAATGTCATACCTTCATTTTCACTTCATCCTGTGCCCTTTTTCTACGGATACATGTACACACATACATACACACACATATACATACATATACACTTATACCCTGTTATACATACATATATACATATATATTCCCTTCAACTGTCCTCATACTGAGAAAAGTCTCATGAGTTACAATTATATTTTTTCCATGTAGGAATGTAAATAGTTCAACTTTAATAAATTCCTTATGATTTATTTTTCCTGTGTACCTTCTCATACTACTCTTGCTTCTTATATTTGAAAGTCAAATTTTCTGTCCAACTCTTTTTCCATCAAGAATGTTTGAAAATCCTCTATTTCACTGAATTCCCATATTTTCCCCTGAAGTATTTTACACAGTTTTCCTGGGTAGGTGATTCTAGGTTTTAATCCTAGCTCCTTTGACCTCAGGAACGTCATATTCCAAGCCCTTTGATCACTTAACATACAAGCTGCTAGGTCTTGTGTTATCCTGACTCTGTTTCCACCACACTCAAATTGTTTCTTCCAGACTTCTTGTAATATTTTATCCTTGACCTGTGAACTCAGGAATTTTACTATAATATTCCTAGGAGTTTTGGGGGGGAGGATCTTTTTCAAGAGGTGATTTGTGAATTCTTTCTATTTCTAGGTTGCCTTCTGGTTCTATAATATCAAGTAAATTTTCCTGGAGAATTTCTTGAAGGATGATTTCTAGGCTCTTTTTTTATCATGGCTTTTATGTAGTCCAATAATTTTTAAATTATCTCTCCTGGATCTATTTACTAGGTTAGTGATTTTTCCAATGAGATATTTCACAATGCCTTCTATTTTTCATTTGTTTAGATATGTTTTATAATACCTTGATTTTTCATAAAGTCATTAGCTTCCATTTGCTCCAGTCTAATTTTGAAGGAATTACTCTCTTCAGTGAGTTTTTGTAATTCTTTTTCCATCTGGGCAATTTGGCTAGCTTTTGGCTTTTCTCCCAAGCTCTGTGCCAGATTCTGCTGCTTCAGTCACATCCCTTAAACAGAATAGTGAAGGTCTGAGTCAATAGATTTTGCCATATTGGGTGCCTGGTGACCAGGGCTGCACTCACCTCAGGTGGAACAGACATTGTGGCCACCGATGACCTCTTCATTAATCTCCACTACATGGTTTATATATTTCAACATGATTTCACTCATGGCAAATTCAGAGGCACTGTCAAGGCTGAGAATGGGAAGCTGGTGATTAATGGAAAATCCATTACCATCTTCCAGGAATGGGATCCTACCAATATTAATAGGAAGATGCTGGAGCCAAGTATGTTGTAGAGTCTACTGGAGTCTTTACCATTATGGAAAAGGCTGGGGCTCACTTGAAGGGTGAAGCCAAGAGGGTCATCATCTCTGCTCCTTCTGCTGATGCCCCAATGTTCATGATGGGATTGAACCATGAGAAATATGATAATTTTGTGAAAGTGTTTGCAGATTCCATACATGATGGTACTCCACCATAGTGGGGGAAGAGGAGAGGATGGGAGAAAATCTGAAACTAAAGTTATTCTGTAACTGAATCTTGTAAACTAAAAGGAAATAAACAAGTAAATAAAGTTAAAAAAAGAAATATGATAATTCCCTTAAGATTGCCAGTAATGCTTCCTGCGCTACCAACTGCTTGGTCCCCTTGGCCAAGGTCATTCATGACAACTTTGGCATTGTGGAAGGACTCATGACTACAGTCCATGCCATTACTGCTACCCAGAAGACAGTAGATGGCCCCTCTGATAAGTTATGGCATGATTGGCGTGGTGCTGCCCAAAACATCATCCCTGCTTCCACTGGTGTTGCTAAGGCTGTAGGCAAAGTCATACCTGACTTGAATGAGAAGCTCACAGGCATGGTCTTCCGTGTTCCTACTCTCAATGTATCTGTTGTGCATCTGGCCTGCCGCCTGTAAAAACCTGCCAAATATGATATCGAGAAAGTGGTGAAGCAAGCATCAGCGGGACCCTTGAAGGGCATCTTGGGCTACACAGAGGACCAGGTTGTATGCTGTGACTTCAACAGCAACACTCACTGTTCTACCTTTGATGATGGTGCTGGTATTGCCTTCAATGACCACTTTGTCAAGCTCATTTCCTGGAATGACAAGGAGTATAGTTATAGCAACCATGTAGTAGACCTCATGTTCTACATGGCCTCTGAGGAGTAAAGGGGAAAGCCATGAATCTTCATCCCCAGCCAAAAAGACCTGTTCCACCACTGGGGAGCTCACATTCCTAATATGTGTTCCTATACTAGGGATCCCATGTCGCATCCACATCCTTGTTCCAATGAACTCCTGTAGTAGGGAGAGAAGTCTAGAGTCCTGTATTGTGTAACATCAGTAAAGTCACCATATTCAGTGAAACAAAGAGTCTAGACATCAACTTTCAAGAAATTATCAAGGAAAAGTGCCTGGATATTCTAGAACCAGAGGTTAAAATGAAAATGAAAGAATCAATTGATCACCTCCTGAAAGAGATCCCAAACTGAAAACTGCCAGGAATATTATGAACAAATTCCAGAACTCCCAAGTTAAGGAGACAGTATTGCAAGAAGCCAGTAAGAAACAATTCAAGCATTATGGAGCCATAGTCAGGATAACACAAGATTTAGCAGTTTCTATATTAAAGGATTAGAGGACTCAGGATATGATATTACAGAGTGCAAAGAATATAGGATTATAAACAAGCATTAGCTACTCAGCAAAACTGAGCATAATCGTTCAGGGAGAAAAATGGAAATTCAATGAGACAGAGGACTTTCAATGTTTCCTAACAAAAAGATCAGAGCTGAAAAGAAAATTTGGCTCCCAAATACAAGATGCAAAAGATGCAAAAAAAGGTAAATAGCAAAGGAAAATCATAAGGAACCTGTTTAAATTCCTACCTGGGCAGATGAGACTTGAAGTTGGTAGGAAATTGTTGTTTATTAGGGCAGTTTGAAGGAGAATATAGAAAGAGGGTACAAGTATGAGTTGAATATGATTGGAAGATATTTTTAAAAATAAAATTAAGGGGTGAGAAATAGTAATGAACTGGGAGAAAGGTAAAGAGAGGAAGAATGGGGTCAATTATCTCACATAAAACAGGAAAGAAAGAGCTGTCATAGTAGGGGAGAAGATCGGGAAGGTGGCGGGGAACACTTGAGCCTTACTCTTTTTGGAATTGGCTTAAAGAGGGAATGACATACTGAGTTGGGTATAGAAATATATCTTATCCTACAGGTAACTAAGAGCAGAGGGGCACAAAAGAAAGGGGATGTTCCTAGAAGGGAGGGCAGACTGGGGGAGATAAAAGTCAGAAGTAAAACACTTTTGAGAAGACAGGGTGAAAGGAGAGAGAACAGAAGTAACAGGCGGGAAATAGGATGGAAGGAAATAGTTAACAATAAAAATTATAAAAAAAATGGAGTAAATTTCTGTACCAAAGACCTCTTCTCTCAAATATATAGAGAAATTAATCAAATTATAAAAATAATATACATTCCCCAATTGACAAAATATTTTTAAAAAATAGAAACAGTCAGTTTTCATATGAAGTAATCAGTTATCTATGGGCATATGTAAAAATGTTCTAAATCACTATTGACTGGATAAATGCAAATTAAAACAATACTGAGGTACCACCTCACACATATTAGATGGGCTAATAGGACATAAAATGAGAAAGATGAATGTTGGAGGGTTTTTGGAAAATTAAGACACTAATGCACTGTTGGTGGAGTTGTGAAGTGATTCAACCATTATGTAGAGCAATTTGTAACTATGCCCAATATTTAAAGCAGCTCTTTTCTGATGGCAAAGAATCGGAAATTGAGGGGATGCCTATCAATTTAAGAATGACTGAACAATTTTTGGTATTTGATTGTGATGGAATACCATTGCTATACAAGAAATGATGAGCTAGATGCTCTCAGAAAAACCTAGATAGTGAGTGAAACCCAGAGAAATGTTCACAAAAATAGCAATATACTAAGACAATCAACTGTGAATGACTTAGCGATTCTAAGCAATGCAATGATCCAAGACGACTCTGAAGACTTATGATTAAAAATTCTATCCATCTCCACAGAAAGAACTGATGGAATTCAGACGGAAGCATTCGTTTTATTTTACTTTTTTTCTTGTTTTTTTTAACTTTGGTCTATGTTTTCTTTTACAACGTGATTAATATAGAAACATGCTTTGCACGATGACACATGTATAACCTATATCAAATTGCTTTACCTCCCAATGAGGGGGGTAGGGACAAGGGAGAAGATTTGGAATTCAGTTTTTGAAATGAATGTTGAAAATTGTTTTACATGTAATTGGAGGGGAAATAAATATTATTTTTAAAAATATACAATTATTTATGGAAACATGATGTCTCTGCAACCTGACTATATCCTTCTTGAGGGCAAGGACAACCATCATTATACATGTCACAGTGTCTATCATACATACTGTCTTATGATATAGTAATTTCTCAATGAGTATTTTTTAATTGAACAGTTTGAGTAATTGCATCTTGCTCTTGCTTGGTCTTACTCTGTTCCTAAGCCACAGGATGGATCCCTTTAAAATGATCAGTCATCTTTCAAAAATGAAACAGTTTTGAGAATAGAGAATTGAACAAGAGTGTGAACATAGTATGACACAAGTCATTACACACAGAAAAATACACCTCAAAATCCAATGCCCTTCAGTCGATCTGAAGTGTCTACATCATGTCTCCAGACCATCATATAAAGAATCGAAATATCAAATAATTCCACTTAGGAAAAAGGAAACTATAATTTTGGTGTGCTTTAGGGAAAGAAGGTTAACATCCCAACAGAATTTTCTGGAGTCTGACAGTCAAATGTATAATTTTGGTTTAATCATGAACTTCATTATTCTCAGTTTAATTATGATCATTAATTTGTTATTCTTCAAACAGCCTTGCAATTTGTGTTAAACAAATCTCTTCCTTCATTGAAAACAGTTAATCCATCTGAAACCGCTGGAGTACAATTTTCATCTATTGACTGCTCCAAGTTTTCTTCTTCTCCTTTTAAAATGAGACCATTTACTTAAATCCTTCTGGCACGGTAAGGAAGGCAAGCATCATTCCTTGGCATACCAAAAGAGAGAAGCACCGGAAAGAGGCCAAGGTCATTACTAGGCAAAATGGTGAAGCAAATAGTGTAAGCAGATCTTTGGGATCCAAATACTCTCTCGAGCCTTTCACTCCTTCTTGGTGCTGTGCCCATGGCCAGATTCTCTGTGCCCTTCTGCCGTTTCCTAGCTACCTGTGGATTGCCACTCTGATACGTCACACATGGCAGCCTTTGCTTTGTTGAAACCTATTGCCTTTCCATATCATTAAAAGTTTTCAGAAATGTCAGAGGTGGCAAGGGATATTACAGAGCCAACTACATCATGACATGCTCTGCTTTTTTTGGCATCTGTGTTGGAGTCCTATCTCTGAAACACACTCTGTTATGTGATGCTGGACAATGTATTTAAGCTTTCTAAGACTACAAATTGCAGAGGAAGAAAAGACCTGCCTTGGTAGAGAGAGTTTCCTTACCAATAAAATCATGGGTCCAATCCCTAAACCTAACTCCAAAGTAACTGTCATTCAACTTTATCTGATAAACAACTACACATACAATGACAATATCTTACTTAAGGGCCAAGCAAGATCGTTTCATTTTAACTGGAGCATCTGTCCCAAATCACAATTCTAATCCTAGAAATTTTGAGCATTCTGGCAGGTTTATGACAGCTAGGAGATCTGGGCCTGAAGTCAGGAAAACCTAAGTTGAAATCTGACCTCAAATACTTCCTAGGTGATTGACGCTGGGCAAGTTACTTAACTCTGTTTACTTCAGTTTAATCATATGTACCATGAGCTGTAGAAGGAAATGGCAAACCACTCTGGTTTCTTTGCCAAGAAAACCCCAAATGGGTCACAAAGAGTCAGATAAAACTGAAAAAAAAACAACAAAGCAGGTTTATGGGACACATTTTTTGATAGGTCCTGAAGTATCTCTAAAATCACAGAATGTTGTTGGGAGTCACATTGATAGAAGCTGTCATGTGACCCTCAGGAAGGACATCCAAATGACAGAAGAGGCAAGAATGAATAACTGTGGCCATTTCACAATGGCATAGCAACCCTGACTATATCTTTCATATATAAGACTCCTGAGGCATCTCAATGAGCATTTATGAGAATCTATTCTCCAACTGCTAGGTTCCAAAATGAAGGAGATTTTCTGCTGATCTTACATGAATCCATTTCTTCCTAGATTTAGTATTTTAAAGGATGCCTTTCAGAACTCAGTCTGAGGCACAATCTGAGAGAATCTAAAGGACAAAACACAGTCAATATAGACCCATTCATTGTGAATTAATATCCCTAAAAAGGTCACCTCCCTTTAGAGCAGTGGTTCTCAACTTTCCTAATGCAGTGGCCCTTTAATACTCCCATGTGGGCATATCTGCATGTGGGCAGACCCGCCTGGAGACAGAGAGAGGAGTAGTGTCTTGGTTCCTAAGACCATCAGAAATAATGGGTTTTCCCATGGTCTTAGGCGACCCCTGTAACCCCCATGAAAGGGTTGTTTGACATCCAAAGGGGTCACAACCCACAGGTTGAAAAACACTGTTTTAGAGGATTATTGTTAGGAGATTTGTGTCCTAAAACTTGGAAAGAATATTTACATTTCAAGAATTTTTGTTCATTATTTATCCAAAATTTTTCATACTGTCCCTAATTAGTACCTGACTCTCCAGGATGAACAGAAATGTCAAAGTTTGATCTAAAGTGTGACTGTCTAAACTTGCTAGCTCTCCAGAGAAAAGCCTCTCCCTTTCAATCAATGAGATTTCCTAATTCAAGGATGTGTCAGCACCATTTAGAAATAAAAGAATCTGGATGGCAAAAGCATCCCCCCCATCAAAAACTATGCAAATATGTTCTATGTTTCACCACTATTCTTTCTGACAACTGCTCACCTGGGAGAGTGGAAAACCTGAAATAAATGGATTTAAAATCCTGAGATGAAAATCTGTCAGCATATTCTAGCTGCCAACTCAGGAAGACTTTGAGAAAATAGAACAGTGAAAATAAAAAGGGTGATTTGAAAAAAATCTAGTCAATGGGGGGCATTTTGTAGCAAAGGTTGCCATTTTATTGATTCTATTTGTCAGCTTTGGCACAGCAGAAGAACCAGGACAGAAGCAACCTTGACTACCAAATGCCCTAGAGAAAGAGCCATCTGCTGCTGCCACCAACTTCTCCATACCCATTTGGGAGAACCAGCTACCTAGTGTCATTGGAACTGTTGGGAGAAAAAAAACACCCACCTGGAGCTTTGAAAGAATCTATAGGTTGATCCTAGGATTTTCTGAGGACATTGCCATAAATATAGAAGCACATGCAAAGGCCCCCTGTACTGACTCTAGGAAAAGCTTTGAAATTTGCTATCATGAAAAATGCATGTGAGATTTTTTTTAAAATAAGATTTACAGTTAAAAAAGATCACAGCAGCACAAGATCATAGATTTCAAATTTGTGGAGACCTCAGAGATTATTTTTTCCAAGGCTTTCATTTTCCAGATGAGGAAACTGAAGGTCAGGGAGATTAAATGACTTTCCCAAGGTCATATGGTTGCTGTGATCTGAACCCAAATTCTTTGACTTATAATCTAGATCTCTTTCCATTAACCATGTAAGGTAACAAGTTACAAACATGACCCATATTTTGTTATCTCACCTGGAAACATACGCAGGGTGAGATCTGGGGTCACAGAGTGAAGATACCGCATGAGTTTTTTCCCCAAATTTTCCAAACTCTGATGGTCTTGTACTTGTCCTAAAACCTCCTCATCATTTTTACTGTTGTTGAATTAATCAGTCATATTCGACTCTTCATGACTCCATTTGGAGCTTTCTTGGAAAAGATGTTGGAGGTGTTTGTCATTCCTTCTCCAGTTGATGTTACAAATGAGGAAACTGAGGCAAAAAGGGTTAAATAATTTGCTCAGGGTCACATAGCTAGTAAGTATCTGAAGTCATATTTGAACTCAGTTCTTCCTGACTTCTGGATCAGCACTCTCCCTCCTGTGCCACGTAGATGCCATACTATCTAATATACTCCAAACATAAAACTTCAAAGGCACTGTTGAAAAGAAATTGAAAGCCATAGCAAGGAGGAAGATGACAGTTGAGCCTTGTAATGCCATGTATGAGCAGCTTTCCAAAAGAATGCTAATGTGAATAGCTTTTAAGGTTCTGATTACACAGCACAGTGAACACTCTGTTTATTCAAGAACAAACCAAAGGAAAACATTCCCAACAAATCAAGACACAGTATTCACAACATTACATCTTGTCACAGAAAATCACAATATACTGTCCACAACAGCTTATCATTAAAATTTCCACAGTTTTCACCAAAGTGGTCACAGTATTTAGAACAAAGAAAAAAAGAACAATCATCTGGTATCCCTAAGGAGGTTTGCCTCCTTATTTAGTCATTCAGTCATCTCAGAATGCAAGTCAGTCTTCCATTCATGGGACAACTATTTGATATAATCAGTCACTTATTAAGCAATCAGTTACTAAGTATCTGGAAGGCTGCCTGGAATGTCAAAATTGTTGCTGCAACCTGGAAGGTTGACATTTCTTCTGGGTCCTAGGGTCAGAGGAACTCCCAGGCCACCAGGACTGGGAAGGCATGGCCCGGTGTAATGCCATGTTCCAGTAGATTCCCAAAAGAATGCTACTGTGAACAGCTTTTAAGGTTCAGATTACTCAGTAATAGTGAACACTCTGTTTATTCCATTACAAATCAAGGCAAACATTCACAGTAAAATATTCACAACATTACATCTTATCTTAGAAAGTCACAATATGATGCTCATAATAGCTTAACATTAAAATGTCCACACAGTTTTCACTACAGTGGCCAAAATATTTAGAACAAGGAACAAAAGAATAATCATTTGGTTTCCCTAAGGGGAAAACCCTTATCACTTAATCATTCAATCAATCAATTCATAATACATCAATCTTCCACTCATGGGGCAACCATTAACTTAATCAGTCACTCATCTAGCAGTCAGGCAGTAAGCTAGAATCCTAATTACTAACTATCATTAGTCACTAACATAGTCATTAGAAAACCACACAAACTCTCCACCCCCTTGGTTTCCAGAAAGCCTCAGTTTGGTCCAAGGGGAGGCCTTTTCTTCATCTTGACTCTGGGTGGTCTCTCTGATTCCCTGGATCCCTTTCCATGATCCCAGCTCCCTCCTGAATCCTCAAAACAGTAACTTGGATACAGAAGCAGATAGCTGCCAGGTTCTCATCCAGTCCTCAAAGGTAGACAGCTCCAAGGTCCTTGTCCAGTTCTCAGGGCAATTCCTGGCACACACTGAAGTTCACAAGGTCCAGCACATCTCACCACTTCTCTTGCCTGGAACTCAAGGATTAGCCAGGCCATGAAGAAACAAAGTCTTCTCCTGGTAATACTTCTTCAGTCTTCTAACAGTTCAGCTGTCCCTAGAACCCAGAAGGAATATTGGCCTTCTGGATGGCCTTCACCAGATTCTGGCCTCAGGAAAACTCCATGTCTTTTCTCAGTCAGCTTCCAGATGCTGGGAGACTCTCTCTCTTCTCTCTCTCTCTCTCTCTCTCTCTCTCTCTCTCTCTCTCTCTCTCTCTCTCTCTCTCTCTCTCTCTCTCTCTCTCTCTCCCTCTTTCTCTCTCTCACATTCCAACTTACTTCTTCAGCTCCCAGATGCTGAGACAATGCTGCTTCCTCCACCTGGAACCACATTCCAATTCTGTCTCTCTGTCTCTAGAATTCTTCTTTATATACAGCACTGGCCTCCTGTCTCAGCCAATAGCCTTCTTCCAGTCAACAGGGGAGTTCATACCTTCTCAACAGTGAACAGGGCTCACATCTTCCATACTTAGTCCTAAGTTACTAAGTGCTAAGTATCTGATAAACTGATTACTATTACACCCAGATGATAAGACTTTGTTTGTGGCTTGGTTGATCACTGAGTTCCAGGGAACAGAAGTTGTGAAGGTTTTGAGATGTGCTGGACTCTGTGAACTTCAGCCTGCAGCAGGAATTGCCAAGAGGACAGGACAAGGACCAGGGAGCTGTCTGCCTCTGAATCCAGTTATTTGATGGATTCAGGTAGGAGCTGGGACCATGGAAGGGGATCCAGGGAATCTGAGAAACCATCCTGAGTCAAGTTGAAGAAAAGACCTCTCCTTGAATATTGAATGGTGTCTTGAAATTGAAGTTTTCTAGAGACCTAGGGGTGGAGGGTTTGCGTATTTTCTAATGCTTGTATTTAGTGATTAGTGATACTTAGTAACTGATTGCTAAATAAATGAATGATTAAATCAACTTAGTTACCCTATGAGTGGAAGACTGACTTGTATTCTGAGATGACTGAATGACTAAGTAAGGAGGCAAACCTCCTTAGGGATACCAGATGATTGTTCTTTTGTTCTTTGTTCTAAATACTGTGATCACTTTGGTGAAAAGTATGTGGCCATTTTAACGATAAGCTATTGTGAACACTATATTGTGATTTTCTGTGATAAAATGTAATATTGTGAATACTGTATCTTGATTTGTTGTGAATGGTTTCCTTTGATTTGTTCTTGAATAAATAGAGTGTTCATTATACCGTGTAATCAGAACCTTAAAAGCTGTACACAGTAGAATTCTTTTGGGAAACTGTTCATTCATGGCACTAGAAGCCTTCATGCAGAGACTGGTAGAGGAACCACAGGAATTGCCAAGGGTCACACTAGAAAAAACAGAGTAAAAGCCCAGGACAGGGGGCAAGGGAGTCGATCATAATATGAAGTATGGATTTGATAAATGCCATAATATTGATGAAGCATGACCAGGAATGAAAATCATAGCCTCTTCTTCTTCCCTTTCTCTAGGAATCAGCCAAATATCTTAATGTTACCCACTCCCTTTCATCATCAACTTCCCAGTCTGTTCCCAGGCATTGCTCCTTTCAGTTTACATTTTAGTTTAGTTCAGCTGAACAAATATTTCTTTCATCTCAGTCAGAGGAACCTGCCCCCCTTCTCTCTCTGCAGCTGCACATAAATAAAATACATCAAGCACTTTGGGGTTTTGTTGACCAACAAGTTTACTATATTTTAGAATCTTAACTATCAAAGCAAGCATGTTGGAAATGAACAAAACTTCCAGAACTCTGACTTCTTTTTTGCAAACTCTGGGAGGAATGAGTGGAAGAAAGGAGGGAATAAAGAGAGTAAAAGTATAGATAACATATAAGACATTTGGTTTCTCCTTGGAGAGAGGTGAGTAAAGATAAGATGTTCTCAGTGTCTCTCCTTCCCACTATGAACCTGACCAGCCAGTCCAACTTTTCCCTCTCAACATCCCCACCACTCATTTCCACCTTGTTCTGCACTCTGGCTTATCTCTCCTTTCATACTGGCCACTTCAATTTCTCCTCTGATATTTTCCTCCTTGCTATGACATACTCCTTCTACCCACATAAAACTTTAAGTTATAAATACAGAGAATATTGGGGAGGTACTATATTACAGGTCAGGTCCACGGCAACTGGAGCTTGGGGAGTAGTGGGGAAAGCACAGACCGCAGGCAGATCTCATTGGCCATGCTTTTATAAGTCCAAACCAAACTGTAGGTGGGGGGGAAAGCTACATTAAGTTCAGACCCATGAAGGATTGCCCATTGATGGCAAATTTTGTTTTGCTTTGTCTTTTGTTCTCCATACACCTATTCATAAATGGTACTATGCTCCTCACTTTGAGACTCAGCATATTTCATTTAAATTAACAGTAATACAAAAATAATTGAATCAACATGTTCATCTGGATTGAATATTGAGGACATATTCCTATTATCACAACTATGACACATACGCTGGGAAAGTCCTCCATCAATATGCATATCTTAGACACATATTTCCTCTTAATGATCAGCTGGATGTGACATTTAGCCATTGATAACCAGGCTGGAATGCTTTTAGGAAACTGCTTCCCCAACCCTTGTTTTTTTTTTAAATTTCAAATTGTACCCCAGCATGAAAGTCTATCACTCTATCATTAATACCATCTCAGGGACATGCTATGGCTGGAATGCATCAGTCACAATGATCTTAGAATATTTAAAATTACAAACATAGAACAGGACCAAGAAATGTGAAAGCCTGAAACAAAGAGGTCCATTTATATGGTAAGAATGGTAGAGCCCATGAGCAGCTCAAGTAATCCAAAAAGGGAGGGAGGGAGAGAGGAAGAGACAAACAGATACAGAAAGACAGAGAGATACGGAGAGACAAAGAGAGAGACAGAGAAGGAGAAGAACGGGGAGAAGGAGGAGGAGGAGGGGGAAGAGAAGGGAAATTAGAAGGTGATTAGAAGGCATTTCCTCCTCAATGACTCATTTTAGAATTCACATTTTCCTTCAAGATTTAACTTGGTTTGGGGGGGGGGCAGCTAGGTGGCGCAGTGAATAGAGCACTGGCCCTGGAGTCAGGAGGTCCTGAGTTCAAATCCAGACTCAGATACTTAACACAGAAACCAGCCTTGTGACCCTGGGCAAGTCACTTAACCCCTGATTGACCTCCAAAAAGCAAAAAAAAAGAAATAATAATAAAAATAAATAAAATAAAATAAAAATGAAGATTTAACTTGGTTTGCACCACCTCTTGGAAGGTTTCACTGCTTACCTTGTGACATAAATGTCTAGGAACATGTTGAAGGACTATGTATCTATGTAGCCAGAATAGCCTTGAGATATGGCAGAAACTGGGCACAACTCAATGTCTAACACCATCGACCAAAATAAAGTCCAAATGGGTGCTGTATTTAAGTATAAAGACTGATACTACTAAAAAATAGGGGAGCAAGGAATAGTTTATCTTTAAGATTTATGGTGAATGTGGGAATTTATGACCAAGAGATACAGAACATTATAGAATGCAAAATGGATATTTTGACTACATTAAATCAATAAGGTTTCTTACAAAGAAAACCAATGTAACCTAAGATTAGGAAAGAAGCAGAAAACTGGGAAATAAGTTTTTCCAACCAGTGTCTCTGATGAAGGCCTCATTTCTAAAACATAGAGAACTGAGTCAAATTTAAAAGCATACAAGTCATTCCCCCAGTTGATAAATGGTCAAACGATATGAATAGACAATTTTCAGAAGAAGAAATTAAAGCTATCCATAATCATATGAAAAAATGCTCTAAATCACTGTCCATTAGAGAAATGCAAATCAAAACAACTCTGAGGTACCAGATTCATTAACATGACAACACAGGAAAATAATCAATGTTGGAAACAAGGTGGGAAAATTGGAACACTGATTCAAGTGAGCTGATACAATTATTCTGGAGAGCAATTTGGAACTATGTCCAAAGGACTATAAAAATGTGCATACTCTTTGAACCAGTAATACCACTTGTACGGCTGTATCGCAAAGAAATTATAAAAATGGAAAAAAATGGAAAAAGGACCCACGTATAATGTGTGTTTGTGTGTGTGTGTGTGTGTATATATATATATGTATATATATATAGCAACTCTTTGTGGTGGCCAAGAACTAGAAATTGAGGCGAAACCCATCAACTGTGGAATGGCTGAACAAGTTGTGGTATATGAATGTAATAGAATACTCTTGTGATATAAGAAATGATAAACAAGTGGACTTCAGAAAATCCTGGAAAGATATATGAACTGATGCTTAATGAAGTGAACAGAAGCAAGAGAACATTGTTGACAGAAACAGGTACAATGTTTGAAGACTGTTTTTGATAGATTTAGTACCTCTCAGCAATGCAAGGACCTAAAACAGTTCCAAATGACTAGTGATGGTAAATTCCATCAACATCCATAGAAAGAACTATGGAGCCAGAATTTAGAATGAAGCAGAATCTTTTCTTTTATTGCTTCGTTTTCTTTTTTCTTTCTTATGGTTTCTCCCATTTGTTATCATTCTTCTATGCAACATAATTAACGTGAAAAGGTGTTTAATAGGAATGTATGTCTAGAACCATATCAGAAGGCATTGTATCTTGGGAGAGAGGGGGAGGGAAATTTAAAACTTATGGAAGTGTGTGTTGCAAATTAAAAATTAAAAAAAATAATAATAAATTTAAAAAAAGAAATTTGCTTAAAATCAAATATCTTTATTTCTATCTTTCTTTGTATTCCAGCACCAAACAGAATGTTTGCGCATGGTAAACATTTAATAAATGCAAGTCAGTGTACTTCCTTCTCTCAGCACCCGGCCAAGTGCCCTATTCTAGCAGGTGCTTATGAAATAGTTTTATTTTGTATTTGGGGCACATATTCTCAATCAATTCAAAGCTTCTTGATTGTCTAGTAGGAAAGGTATACAGTGTTAGGCCCTTGGGGATGCAAAGACAAAAGTGAAAGCCCCAGTTCTCAAAATCCCACCATTCTGGTGTGATCCAGGGAATAGAGTGAGGACGTGAATCAGAGGATGCAGATTCACATCCTAAACCACTTTCAGGATATCAGGTGAGTTACATAACTTCCCTGGGTTTTAGTTAATTCATTTGTAAAATGTGTTAGCTAAGGCAGCTAGGCAACATAATGGAAACAGTGATTAAGTCTAGAGTCAGGAAGTCTCATTGTACTGAGTTCAAATCTGTCCTCAGACTCCCAGTAGTGAGCTGTATGACCCTTGGCAAGTCACTTGACTCTGCCTCAATTTTCTCTTCTGTAAAATGAACTGAAGAAGGAAATGGCAAACTACTCAAGTATCTTTGCCAAGAAAACCCTAAATGTGGTCACAAAGGTATGGACACAACTGAAAGCAGCTAAAGAACAACACAAATGTTTAGTCTCAAACATTTGGGGGGCATCTTTCAATGTTAGTTATTTGTCAAAATCACCTCAGAAATTATAAAAGAATGAGATTTGGAAAGCAATGTGAGGCCATCTAAGCTGAACCACATGTGAAAGAAATTCCTGGGGTGGTTAGGTGGCAATAGAGCACCAGCCCTGGAGTCAGGAGGACCTGAGTTCAAATCTTCCCTCAGACACTTAACACACACAAAAAAACAATCCATGTGAACTTGGGCAAGTCACTTACCCCCCAATTGGCCTACCTTCTCCTCTCCGAAAAAG
>CM053595.1:302665152-302694007 GCA_028646575.1 Pseudocheirus occidentalis
TGGGATCAATGTTCTGGGCTGGGGCGTAGGGGCAAAAAGGGGAGAAAATCTGTAACTCAAAACCTTGTGGAAATGAATGATGTAACCAAGAAAATAAATTAAAATTAAAAAAAAAACTATGTAGCGACTTTAGTGCAAAACTATGTGGCCACTTTAGTGATAAGTTGTCATAATATTGCAAATTCTGTATTTTGGTTTCTGTGGCAGCAATCAGTTTAGCAGACACTTAGCGCTTAGTAACTTACGGTTAAGTATGGAAAGTGTGAGCCCTGTCCACTGTGAATGTGGTACTTTGGTTTCTGTGCATGTTTTGCTTTAGTTTGCTGATGAATAAATTGAGAGTTCAGTATACTATGTGATCAGAACCTTAAAGCTGTTCACAGCAGCAGTCTGCTAGAAAGCTGTTCATGCTTCACTTTACATATTACCAGCATTTAGCACAGTGCCTGGCACACAGTAGATGCCTAATAAATGTTTATTTATTGATTCATGTCCATTAGTCAGACAATTTTAATCAGACTTTAAAATGGATATTTTGAAGGTGATATATAGTAAGAAAAATTGTTGTAAAACATATTCCCTCCTTCCAAAAAATATTCTCTGACAGACTCTTGTACAAATATATAGAGAGTCTAGGAGAAAGTAGTCTCTATAGAAGAGTACATGTGAGTATTTGAATGCACTGCAAAGGGAGTGACTAATAATTATCAGAAATCATCAAGATATTCTACTTAGTAATGGTGTATCTTCTGAGAGAATTTCTGTACAATACTGAAACCAAATATTCCTTGGTGTGTCTAATTTATCTTTAGCTTTCAAAGAAAAGACTACCTTCAGTTGTTCTAGGGATGCTTCTAAAGTATAGATGAAAATTCCAAATTCTTATGGATATTTCAAATATTACAAGTTCTTCTTCTGTTCAGGCAGGGTAGAAGGGATGAAACCTCTCTTCCAAACAATTTCTTTCCAAGTGCTTGACTGGAATTATTTAACACTCAGTAGCTAGAAGCTTGAAGAACTAATTCCAAACTAGTTTAAAGGTTTTATGTACATCACACAGAGTATAATCAAGTCTCACTAAACCAAATATACTTTCTATACAATGACAGTCCATTCCCAATGACTTTTAACCACTTCCAAATTGATCAAGAAAATTTTGTACCTTCTCTAAAGTCTTCAAATGATTGATGTAGAAGAAATAGTCTCACCTGGATGAGATATTGTAACACCATGCACCAGCAAGTTCCCAAAAGAATGCTATTGTGAACAGCTTTTAAGGTTTGGATTACACAGTATTCATGAACACTCTGTTTATTCCATTACAAATCAAGGCAAACATTCACAATACGTCACAATATAATATTTACAACATCACATCTTATCACGGAAAGTCACAATATGGTGTTCATAACAGCTTAACATTAGAATGGCCACACAGTTTTCACTACAGTGGCCACAATATTTAGAACAAAGAACAAAGGAATAATCATCTGGTTTCCCTAAGAGGGAAACCCTTCTCATTCAATCATTCATTCAATCAATTCACAATGTATCAATTTCCAATCATGGGGCAACCATTAACTTAATCAGTCACTAATCTAAATTCCTGATTACTATCATTAATCACTAGTACAGTCATTAGAAAAACCACACAAACCCTCCACCCCTTGGTGTCCAGCAAACCTGTTTTATCCAAGGGGAGGCCTTTTCTTCTTCATCTTGACTCTGGGTGGTGTCTCTGATTTCCTGGATCTCCTTCCATGGCCTCCAACTCCCTTCTAAATCCACCAAACAGTCACCTGGATTCAGAAGCAGACAGCTAACAGGTTCTCATCCAGTCATCAGAGGTAGACAGCTCCCAGGTCCTTGTCTAGTCCTCAGGGCAGTCCCTAGTACACACTGAAGTTCACAGGGTCCGGCACATTTCAAACCCTTCACCACTTCTCTTACCTGGAACTCAAGGATCAGCGTTGCCATGAGCAAAGTCTTATGCTGGTCATGCTTCTTCAGTCCTCCAGTAGTTCAGCTGGTCGTAGGACCCAGAAGGAATATTGGTCTTCTGGGTGGTCTTCACCAGATTCTGGTCTCAGGAAAACTCCATCTCAATTCCCAGTCAGCTTCCAGATGCTGGGAGAGAAACTCCCTCCTTCCCTTCCCCCCCCCCCTCTCTCTCTCTCTCTTTCTCAAAAACTCCAACTCACTTCTTCAGCTCCCAGATGCTGAGACAATCCTGCTTCCTCCAGCAGGAAAATTCCAATTCTGCCTCTCTGTCTCTAGAATTCTTCTTTATATACAGCACTGGCCTCCTGTCTCAGCCAATACCCTTCTTCCATGTCAGCAGGGGAGTTCACACCTTCTCAACAGTGGACATGTTCACACCTTCCATACTTAGCCTTAAGTTACTAAGTACTAAGTATCTGCTAAACTGATTGCTGTTACAGGTATTAGGATATAACATTATGTTTGTTACTTTAGGAATGGGCTAAGTATTTGACTTAATGGAAACATACAGAGTTTGTTGATTTGTTGATTTAAATCACAAATAGAGAGTCTGGATGATTCCAACCTTTCCATTGAACAGAAATGTTATTTTATTGTATATTTCTCCCTTTTTAACACCAGATATTACGGTTAAGAAGCCACCCAGCAGAAGATATAGAAGGCTAGCATTGGAGTCAGGAAGATTTGAGATAAATTGTTTCATCAGAAAATGAGGTTCAATAACTAAAAGCAAGTCACAACATAACAGGGCCCCAGAGAACCCTCTAGGACACTTACAGATAAATTGACAATCTGCATTGGTTCAGACCCCAAAATAAAATACTGACCATGAATTTTCTAACATAGTTCACCTTTTGCCAGTAAGTACTTACTGACAGAAATAAGAGGAAAACATATGGAGATTTTTGTAAATGAGGGAAAACAGGGGCACAAAAAAATTATACTAGCAAGATAGAAACACTTTAGGTCTAATAACTCTAAGAACTGTCAAACAATACATGAGGTTTTCAAATAAAAGGTCAGTAAAGTATAACTTCAAAAAAAGATATTTAAAAGCTGAAAGCTTCTGATGCAGCAGAATCATTAGCTTTCCAATACTATGAAAAAGAATGAACACAAGCACTGTGGTATACCTTCCATTCAAAATGATGAGGGATGAAGAAATGCAGATAACTGAAATGCTTGAAAGTATCATTCTGGAATTTCAAGACAAAAGGCACAATATTATATGACAGACTGAATAGTTAACTAAATCACGTTGGTCTTTCATACTTCAAGTACATATATGAATTATAATCATACAGTAATTCTCTAGTATCTACTTAGTATAAAGTTACAAAATTAAGAATCTGACAAAAGAATTAGTGATGAATAGGTCTCATTTTCAATTTCAAATACAAATAATATCAAATCTGTTTCCTTAGTTTCTTCAATATAACTTCAATAGAATAGGCAAAGTCAAGGATAGGGCTAGAGACTGGCCAAGGGATTTCAATGGTATAAGAAACTCGCCTTGGGAGCCAACTCCCTCTATCAATGCAGGGTAATCTTTCCCTGCAACAAGTGATACAAGGACACTCTCTAGGTCTCTCTAAAGAATTTTGGATTGTCTTGCAAGACATAGGAGATGTGGACACAGGACTGCCTAGAAAGGCATGCCCACATCAAAGAAGTCACTGTGCTATATGAGCAAAGCAGAATTCCAGTAGCTCAAAAGCAATGTGAGGGGCACAAATTTAGAGATGCCTCCACTCCAAATGTTCCTATGACCTATTTGTGCCTAATCTGTGGTAGAGTTTTTATTAGTCTGATCAACTACAGGTGGTCACACCTGTCCCTTGACCCCAATATAGCAAAGTCATTTTGGTCTTACTAGAGAACAAAGTACAACCAACTAGTCTTAAGGAATCTCCTAGACCAATAAGAGATTAAGTGACTTACTCAGGGTCTCCCAACCTATATGTGTCAGAGGAGGTATTTCATCCCAGGCCCTACCTTATCAAAGTCAAAAGCAAGAAAAACCCCTAAAGACATATTAAAGCAGCACATATATTCTTATAAGCACAGAGAAACAAATTTCCAAAGTCAGAAGGTAATAGTCAATTAGAGTATTATAGCTATAGTTGCTAATAGTGAGGCAGAGAAACTAGATGATTGATTGATAGAAACTCATAAGTGAAAAGCAAATTGCAAACCCTAAAAGGGAAACAAGGCATTTATTGACAGTTATCTCGACAGGGGGGGATGTAGAATAGCGGAAAGAGGACGAGATTGAGAGTCTGGAGGGTGTGGGGTTCAGATTCTGCCTCTGATGCTTACTAGTCTTTGAGCAAATCACTTTGCTATTCTGGGCCTCTGTTCAATTATCTGTAAAAGAGATATACAAAAACATGTAGCAGCTGCCTCATAGGGCTATTGGGAGGGTCTAATACAAAGAAGCATGCAAAGTGATATGAAAGGTCAGTCCTCATTATTCCCAAACCAGAAAGTTCAAGCAAAGAATCAGGTTGGTAAGGTGAACTTTGAAAGGTTGTTGGGACTAATCTAATTCTACGAATCTCATGCTTATATATATTTTAACAGATGAATACAAATTCTCATTTTAAAATTCTTAAAGGATGGAAATCCACTAACTCTTTAGTTTTATTGACCTTATTTTAAAAATCACTCTCACTATATTTAAAAAAATGAGTGAGTATTGCAATATGTGGTGTGAGACAAATATAAAATATATTCCTTGACCATAAACAGTTTGCCATCTAGTTTTACAGACAGCTAGATGGTACCATGGACAGAGACATTCAGCCTAGAGTCAGAAAGTCTTGAGTATGAATCTGTCTTCAAAGACTTAGTAGTTGCATGACTCTGGGTCAGTCACTCAACCACTCTGCCTAAGTTTTCTCAACAGAAAAATGAGGATAATAGCAACACTTGCCTCCCAAGGTTAGTAGAAGCATTGATTGAAATAATATTTGTAACGGTATTTGGTAAATAATAGATAATAAATGCCTGTTTCCTTCTGCACTTGAAGAAGAAAATATCTATATATTAATATATTGATCATATATGTACAAATATAAGAAATATTAATAAGCATAACTGCATTAAATATTAAAATATAATGTTATAATAGGAGGGCAAGATGAGGATTTCTTTTGGTATAGGTACTCCTAAAGGGGAATCCTTCTCTAATAATAGGATTCTTACCTTGCTCTAATTGATCACCTTAGCAAGTTGATTAGAGCATTACAAATATAAGTAATCTAACAAATATATAACCAATACAAAATTGGTTCTTTTTTTTTTTAGTAATATCAGAAATGAAGTGATTTGCTAAAGGTCAGACTGTATCAGAGACTAGACCTGAACCTTGGTCTTCCAGGGAACAAGCTCAAAACTATGTCTTCTGAATCTGAATCTGAATGGTAAATAGTAACTAACTTACATAGTCATTTCAGGCTTACAAAATGCTTCCTTCATAACAATCTTAGCAGACACATAATATATATTTTATTACTGCCATTATACAGACGGGGAGACCATGTCTAGAAACAGTAGTTGCTATAGTTACAAGTTACAAAGTTTCAGAGTTTGGTACTCAACCCAGGCCTTCTGACTTATAATTCATTAACCGTAAGTGCCGGTAGGAGGTACAGTGAATAGAGTGCTGGCCTGGAGTCAAAAAGAGTCATCTTCCTGAGTTCAAATCTTGCCTCAGACACTTTGACCCTAGGCAAGTAACTTAACCCTGTTTGCCTCCAGTCCGTCTGTAAAATGCATTGGAGAAGGAAATAAGCATCCACTTGAAAGCTTTGTGAAGAAAAGCCAAAATTGAGTCATGAACTCCTAATAAGCTTACCATTCAAAATAACCCTTCTTTTCCTCATGAAGTGCTGTCTAGCTTTACCTCTTGCAAAGTGATTTTCAATTCAAGAGCAGCTTCAATTATGGAGCAGCTAGGTGGCTCAATGGTTAGAGTGCTGAACCCTGAGTTAAGAAGACTCATCTTCAAATCTAATTTCAGACACTTAGAAGTTCTGTGATCCTAGGCAAATCACTTGATCCTGTTTGCCTCACTTTCCTCATCTATAAAATGAGCTAGAGAAGGAAATGGCAAAACACTCTAGTATCTTTGTCAAGAAAACAACAAATGGGATCACAAAGAGTTGGACACATCTAAAAAACAACTGAACAACAAGAAGGAGCTCATAGTTGGAACCATGCACTTAATTTTATTAAGTCGGATCACACGCTTCATCCATCAAGATCTTTGTAGATCTCAATTTTCTCATCAACTGTACTTAGCATTTTCTAATACTGAAAAATGGTCAGAATATCATCTCTTACTTTATCTAAGCCAACTGCTGAACAAAACAGGGACAAAGGCACAATCTTAACCCACTCTGCTTGAAGACTCACCAAAAGCCCAGCAAGACACATTGGGGGCCATTCTTTGGGTCTTGTTATTGAACTATGTGGATGAGCTTTCCTAAGTACACTGTCATCCTTTCCATATCTCATCAATTTCTCTACAATGATAATACAAAAGATAATTTTAAAAATCTCGTTGCAATTCAAATACTACATCTATCGCCTTCCCCAAATGCACAGCTATAGTAATTATGCCAAAAGAAAAGAAAAATAAAGTTATAAATTAAGATAATAGTGAATATTAGTTCTATCTTCCATTTTCTAAACAATGTCACAAGATCACACCATCTTGAAGTTTAGCAGATTTGCTCTTGCTTCATTCACTTTCCTTGCTTCCTCAATATATATCCTGAAGCTTTTGGATCGTTCTTTGGTTATGGACTGCCATAATTATCCTCCCATATCACTTGCATTGAGTCTCTCCCCCTCATATAAATGAATAAATAAATAAATTAAAAGTCCTTTAAAGTCCCTACTATGTCCCATGTACCATGTAAAGCACTGTGTATATAAATACACAAGCAAAAATAAGTCCTGCTCATTGTGGAGTTAAATTCTACTGGTGGACATAGCAGATTAAGCGGATTTGTGGCCAGGGAAAGGTACTTGGTCTAAAATATTACAAGGATAATGAATGGGGCCATTGGGGAGGAGAATGATCTGTCTCATCCAGGGATATCTTGGCCACACACTGCTGTTAATTTCTGTAATTTTCCCCAAGCTAGACTACAAATTGCAATTAGATATATTCATATTCCATTCCTTGGTTCAACTGTGCTAAAGGTGATTAAATTTCCTAAAATACCAATTTATAATCTTATTACCTAAATATAGTAGAGCACAAATAACATAAGATGCATTGAAGTAACTAAGATGATATACAAATATTTAAAGGATAATTATGTTTAAAACTAAATAGTACATTCTATATGTGGTATAACATAAACATAAAGTTAACTGAATTTCTGTTTATTCCTACTAACTTTAAAAAAATTATATGGGGGCAGCTAGGTGGGAGCAGTGAATAGAGCACCAGCCCTGGAGTCAGGAGAACCTGAGTTCAAATCGCGCATCAGACACTTGAACCAAAAACTAGCCATGTGACCTTGGGCAAGTCACTTAACCACAATTGCCCTCCAAAAAACAAAAAAAAAATTATATGATGTAACTCTCATATCAAGATAACCAATTTCATTTCAGAGAAATCTATATTCTTTCCAAAATTTCCCAATTAACATTTTACAAGATATTAATATCATTACTCTCAGATTTCAAGAGACTTGAGTTTTTAGAGGTGCTATTCTATATACACAACTCTGGATATACCATTTAAAACCATCCCTCAGGTCCTACTTGCAAAATTGGGATAATCCATCCATTCTCTATCTCACATTATTTTTCTGAGAAAATTTTAGGAAAAAACAAAAGATTAAAATAACTGTTGTCTTTTTTTTTTGCCTTTTTTTGGGTGGGCAATTGGGTTTAAGTGACTGGCCCAAGGTCACACGGCTAGTTTGTGTGTGTGTGTGTGTGTGTGTGTGTGTGTGTGAAGTGTCTGAGGCTACCATGAAATCAAGGTATAATGAGAAAAATAATACATGAAAAACTGTGATTTGTCCAAACAAATGGAAGGATTGGAGGTGGGAGACAGAAAAATCAAGTATGAATGACTGGTTTGCAGGGCCCAGATCTTCTAGAGGTTGAGTGCTTGATTGTAGGTTTGTTCACAATTACTCTTCTTGTCAAATGTATTCCTGGAACTCCAATACACTATCTTTTCCTTCATAAAACATTTGCAAAAAAAGCAATTATGCCATGTACCCAGCAATTATGACTACTGAATGAATATGGCATGAATTCTGTTATAAAGTTTAAAAGCTCCTATTGATGTTGCACATATCTAGATAAATAGCAATTTGTAAAATTCAGAGAAAGTTCATAGAAGTTTAATGTGATGTTGAAAAAAATTTTAATTGACAAAGTTTATGTAATTCTAACCCCATGGCCTCCATTTTAAATTTTAGAATAATTTTTATTTGAGGATGTTCTGGTCCCTTCAGCCACACTGTCAACAAAACCACCAGTGGCATATTTCTGCAAAGAAACAATAATACTGTGTACTTGCTTTATCATGCATTCACACATACCAAAATATACAGGGTTTACACCCTGCCAAGTTGTCTTTGGTTACTAAAGATGCTCACTTACTTATTACATCCAAAAGATGCATATGGCTCATTCCTATGTTTTATTATTCAATTCCGAACTTCACTAACTGTTAGCATACTATTAAGATAGCTTAGGAAGGGGAAAGGAAAGAAATAAGCATATAGTAAGCATCTACTATGTACCAGGCACTGGACTGAGCACTATATATATTCATATGCATATACACATACATACATACATATGTTTATGCATGTTTATAGGTAGACATCTCTTTTGGAGCTTCTACTCTTTTCTATAGAATGCTCTATAGAAATATAAAAGCTATAAATTCAGAACAAACTATAGATGCCATTAATACTCTTAACCTGCTTTTGTATAACTCACTTTGCTGATGATATCCTAGATTGGGTTCCTCTGTTCCTCAATGGACTAACCAGAAGATAAAATATAATTCAAAAATCTCCTTTCTTTTTCTTGGCTCTCTTAGAGAATTCCAAAGATTTTCCTTCTGGGCATGGGAATATATGTTCATCTTTCCTCCTTTAAAATGTTTACTATGTCTTTATATAAAACATTAACCCCTTTGTCTTTCCTAGTCTGGATATAATGACTGTTAATAAGAAGGCAGTAAAAGGAGGGGAAGATGGAGAAAAGAGGGAGAGAGAAAAACCTGTTTTCCAGAGTTCTATCTCTGACTAGGAGCTCAGCTACAAAAGATACATTTGACGATCATTTGCTACAGCTTCCCAGAGGAGAGCAGGAATGCCTATACGTGGCAACCAACCTGGACAATGAGTCCATAGTAGGAGAAAGGGGAGAACAAATACAAGTGTTGTAAAAGCCTCCTCCTCCACCACAGCATCCCACAACCAACTCTGCCCATTTGTTTTTTTTTTTCCTGGCAGACATTCATTCCCTGCTATGGGAAGCTGCATCAAGTAATCTCTAATTCCTTTTAGCTTGTGTAGCTCTAAGCCCCCAGCCAGAGATGTAAAGACCAACCCAAATCTATATGCCTTCACATCTCCTCAGAAGCTAGATTTCTTTTTGAGGCTCTCTTGTGGAAACATGTAAACTGACTTTTAAAAGCTACTTGGAAACATGGCCTATCATTATTCATGGCATTATTTTCTTCCTAATTCACTCAAAAGGCTAACTTCCATGTGTAATGGTAAGGGAATTTGAAGACCTTCCTTGCCTCTTAATAGGCCTAGGGAATTTGAAGATTTTCCTTGTCCACTTCATGGGCCTCACTTGGAGCCCAACAAGAGAAGCTTTCTTATGAAAGCCTTGTTTTTTTTTTCAGGATTGTCCACACCTTTTGTTACTTTGTAATTAGGCAGTGGGTCATGAATATTGTAATGTCCTCTGACCCTGAAGAAGGGTGTACACACACACACACACATACACACACACACACGATTCTGGGTAGCCATTGATCCCCTGGTTTTTTAAACCCTGATGCTGGTGCTTCTCTCCCTGGTAACTATGTATGATATAATGGTCAGACAGCTAGAAGCCCTGTCTGTTGCTCTGTTGAATTATGTTATTTCTGTGTGTATTTTTTTTCTGCTTATAATTTACGTTTGTATTTTCTCAAATTCAAGGTAGTGACATTTTCCCCAGAACTAAGTGAATGATCTATATATTTGATCAAAGTAGGATTGTTAATGCCTTTTGATTTGCTTTCTTTTAGAAAAGCAGATCAAAGAACCTGTGCTAGCAGCCATCCTGGGTATGCTAGGGTGTTTGCAGTTATAAAAGTATCAATGGGCATGGCAACATTCAGCTGACTGACATTGTCTTGGCTTTTTTTCCCTATGATTAGGTCTATGTAAGTACTTTTTGGCAGCAAGGCATTTCAAGAATTGCATGAATGAATTGTCTCACTCCCTTATATGACCTTTTAAATGTCCCATGAAATGGCATTTTATTTTGCCTTCAGACAAATGATCAAATCAACTTTGTTAATTCCTTTATTTCCTTCTCCAAGGATAACTTTTAGAAAGTTCAAATGTTTTTTCTCTTTCCTGACTTCATCTACAATGGAAAGATCAAAATAGATACAATTCATTTCCTATAGTAATTATGTCCACCTTTTGGGCATTGGATAAGGATCTCAAGTCCAGCATAGCGACAGCTAAGTGAACATTTTTATATGTTTGAAATAGTATGTAATTCTTAAGTATTCCCATTACTTCAGAAATGGAAGACCACACATTACTTAGGGCTAGCTCACGTTTTTCTGTTTCATAGGTTTGTATGAATAAAGGATCCATCATCATGTCCAACAAACAAGTTATGAGCTTCTTGATACTTAGCTAGACTATTTCTCAAGAAACAGTCTGTTGATGGGCCTATACTCAAAGCCCATTCAGCCACAGCAGAACCCTGAAGAACTTGCAATATAAAGGCAAAGTCTTTGAGAAGCCATAGTAACTTTCAGAAATCTCCTTTCAGCAATGGTAGAACCTTCAGGACCTTGCAATCTAGAGACAGTCTTCAAGAACCCATAGTCACCTACACATCATAGTAAGGCAACAGAACCAGAACCATCATATTAAAGCCTCAAAACTAACTTTATGGGTTTCCATTTTCTGGCTCAAGCAATACCAAGGTTTTAAATCTTGACTCAGAAAAAAGCCTTAAAAAATACATTATGCTTCCATAGAAAAAGGATTTCCAAATGTGTCATCTCACATAAGGAGACACAAATTTAAAGCTGTTATAGGAACAGGTCAGAATTAACAATAAGGTTTACAAAATAAGATTTTAAACACCCACAGCATTATTTAAATTATCCCTTAAAATATTATATTTTGCTCTCATATCAGCTATTTCTAGTATACATTATACCCCATGAGCTTTCCCCTGTATTAAAGAAAAGTAGTTAAGCAAAACTAATCAGACAGTGATGATGTTTGATAGTATGGGCCACATTCTGAACCTGTCATCCCTTTGCCTCTATAATGAAAAGAAAGAGGTACATTTCTTCTTCTATTTCCTGGATAGAGACAGGATAAGTCATTACCATTACTCACTATTTAGCTTTGTTTTATTGTTCTTGTCATTTACATTACATTACTACATTGCTAGTATAATGTCCTTATGGTTTTCCTAACTTCATGAAGCATCAGACAATACAATTGTTGCTGTGTTTCTCTGTCCATGGTACCATGGTGATGATTTCCTCAGTAAGAGAGAAAAGAGGCAGGTTTGTCAACTATGCAAGTGACATGAGGCTGATAGGAATAGCTAAGAACTAACAACAGAGACAGGAAAAAAGATTGTGTTAGGCTCAAAGAGTAGATTGATGCTAATGTGATTACATTTAATAAGGATAAATGAAATCCTACAAATATTGCTCCAAAAATTACCTCCACAAATATAATGAGGAGGAGGAAGTGCTTTATAAGTGCTGAAACCCCTATCTTCCAGACCCAAGTTTGAAAATCTGGAGTTTCTATGACTGGACTATAAAGTCTAGTATGAGTCAAAGGATTTAGTAACTTCCAAGGTCTCTTTCACTTTTAAATCTATGATTATATGAACTATGATGGAAATGGAAACATGGTGCCCAGAAGTGTGTGTGTGTGTGTATGTGTTTTGTGATCAGTAAATGCTGACATACTGACTTGATTATGAGAGTGGAACACACTAGGAAGATTATTACAAATCTGGAGTATATCCAGTAGAGGGTGACTGAAAATGGTGAAGTGCTAAGAGACTATGCCATGGGAGAATTACTTGAAAGTACTAGAGCTATTTAGCTTAAAGAAGAGATTTCTGGTGAGGAAGGAAAGAGATGATAGATATCTTCAAATATATGAAGGCTCTCACATCAAAAATATATTAAAGTGGCTCTGTTGGCGTTAGTGCAGCAGAAGTAGGGACAAATGGAGAGAGTGACAGAATGAGAAATTTTGGTGCGATACTGTGAGAAACTTTCCAACAATTAGAGTTTTCCCAGCGTTGCCTGGGGTACCTCAGGAATCACTGGGTCCCTCCTCAATGGAAGTTTTCAAGAAAGGGCTAGGTATTCCCTAACTGGGGTCCATATAGAAGAGATTTTTATTGGTGTATGGGTAACAACTGTTATGTTTTGAAGGTCCTTCCAACTTTAGTTCTATGATTTTGCAAAAACAACAGAAAACTAGCCAGTCTTAAGGTTCGAAAGATGTACCAAGCAAAAATAAGGAAGACAAATCTCTATCAATTCTTTGGGGATTCTTAAATCAAGAAAAATCAATGCTAAAATAAAAAAGAAAAATCAATGAGTAAAACCAAAGAGTGTAATCTTGAAAAAGAAATTACTTCTTAGACTTAGGCATACACCTAAGACTATTTAATTCAACTATATCAAACTGCTTCAAAATTATTGAATATCTATCACAGAAAATTAGGCATTGAAAAGAGGAAACAAGGAAATAAGATGTACATTTCAGTTCTCCTTTTTGAGGCTCACCTGGACAACAAAACAAAGAAAAGTGCTTCATCAAACTGTAGTTAAGTATTTCTCCTACCAATGTTGAAAGAAGGCATGGCAGTCGCATTTTCAATTCAACTTGACATTATGATTTCTGAAACCCCTATCTTCCAGACCCTATACTAGGGAAAGGGAACACAAGGAAAGAAACAACATCATCCTTGAACTCAAGTAGCTTCCATCTGTAAAGGAAATTCTCCATAAAGAGATAAGCAAAAACAAAGTTTGTACGAAGCAATTTGAGAGGCAGGAAAGGCCCTAGCATCTGAAAGGTCAGGATAGGCTTTTGGAGATGAGTAATAAAGGCAAATGCAAGCAGGTTAGGTGGCCCTCTTTCCCTTTACCCATAGCTTCATCAATTGGCTTGTCAGAGTCCAAATGGTAGGCCTAGTAAGAGAAGGGAAATAGGGAGGACCTTTCTTTTCTAACTGTCCTGTCCTCCTGACTCCAGGGCCAATGCTTTATTCACTGTCCCATCTAGGTGCCCCCTAACTGTCCTGTCAATACTCCTCTTTTCCTCTTCCTGGTTGGACACTTAGCACCATAATTCCAAGATTGTTTTTGTGGGAGGTAACTATCCTAAAGTTCCTCCCTAGTTCCTCCAACCACTGGACCTCCTTCTTTTGTTCTCCTCAAAGTGCTAGATCTCTCTAGCCTCCCACATACCACTGCTGAACAGCCACAGTGGCTTACAGCATTTGAATGAGAAGGGGATTACCAACCACAATCCTTCCAGTAAGAGGAGGACCACTGGACAGTAGCATCTGCCCCAGCACTGAATCCAAAAGTTCACCAGATCTTACAGTGTGATGACATATCTATGTCCTCCAGAACCCCAGGAACTGATATACGGTCTGCAAATTTATCCAAAGGGCTCTTAGACTTCACCGTTCCCTCCACTGACTAGCCTCTATGTGTTGTATCTTGTGTTGCCCAATTATAATGTGACTACTTTGGGAGCAGAGGTTGTCTCTTTGTAAAATTACATCTCTAGCTTTGAGTTCAGTCCTACGCACACAGTAAATAAGCACTTAATTAGTGTTCATTTATTCATTCATTCACTTGGGAAACACAGAAATTCTATAAGGTAGAGGTGAGATAGGAGCTTATTCCAGACATGAGGAGATGAAGGTGAAATACAACTGAGTCAGCAAGGAGAATGACAAATACGGGAAATAGCAACAGGAGAAGTTCTCTAGGGAATTTCTAGGTGCCTGTAACCTCTTTTTACCATATTCAACTAGCATAAAAGAGTGAAAAGAGTACATCCATTCTCCCTGTCTGTTAGAAGCTAAGTGGAACTGAAACTGGCAAGCTCAGTGCAGCATCTCCTAAAGGACAATGATGACTAGTCACTTCTTCAAACTATGAAAATTATTCACAGAAATCACCATCTTTTCTGAGACAGGTCTCAATGAAACCACACATTCTTGCCAATTATATTATGAATCTGGAAGATTAATATTTAAAGTCTTTATTAATATAATTTTAGCTATTTGGAAAGTCACCTTACTATTTGGAAAGTCCAATAACACTTTGGGATCCTGGCTCATCTGTCAATATCTACACATAATATCTATCTTCTGGCTCTCAGTCATACGCATAGGGGAACTGTGCTGTAGTTGCTATGGAAATATAATTTAATTTCCTGTTTAATACCTATATATACATATATATATACATATGCATATATATACATATATAGGTGTGTGTGTATATATATTATATGTATGTATATATATAACTGTAATATTTCATTAATTCTGGAGGTTTTTTTAAAATAGCTATTCAGATATTAGCACTATCTTCCTCAAACTTATTATTTAAAGTGAAAATGAATGATCACTTTTTCATTTCTTATTTGTAGTTCTTACCTATAACCGAATATATTAAACAAGAAGAACATGTTTCTACGTTGTTGTTTGTTTATTCTAGTCATCAAGAACACAGGATTTGGAGCTTTACAAGGGAACTTAGAGACAGATCCTCTGGCTCTGATCCTCTCACTTTGAAGATGAAGAAACTGACGTATTTGGAATGTATGAACACATGAGTGAAAAGAGCATTTATTAAGTGCTTACTATGTGCTAAGCATGGTGCTAAAGAAAAAAAAGTGAGAAAATCCCTGCTCTCAAGGGGTTCAAGTATTAATTAGGGAAGACAATGCATGAAAGAAAGTTTGACATCAGGGCAGCTACGGATGCCCAGAAATTCTAATGTTTTAGTAGTAGTAAAAACAAGAAATCTTTAGGTTCTTGGAGGTTAAGTGACATATCTCCATTGACACAAGCAATCCTGGAGGAGACAAGACTTACACTTGGGTCCTCTGAATGTAAGGTTGTAATGATAATGGGAATTTGAAGATCTTCCCTGTCCTTTAGTAGGCTTAAGTGAATTTGAAGACCTTCCCAGATTTGAAAATATACTCTGTCCCCTAACAGGCTGAATGTGGTCACATGGAGCCTGTGGCAGGAGGTTTGTTTTTCAGGAAGGCCATACCATATTACTTTGTGATTGGGTAGTGAGTGACCATGGTTGTGGCATTCTCTGACTCTTGGAGAAGGCCATATATACCCTGATGTGAGGTTTTGCTTTGGGCCACACTTTTGGAAGAGTTGTAGTGATTTGGCCAGATGACTCTGAGCAGCCATTGAGGCCGCTGGCTTTGAAAACCCAGATGTTGGTGCTTCTCTCTTGGGTAACTATGTATGGATGTAATGGTCAGAGAGCTGGAAGTCCTATCTGTTTGTCTGTTTCTCTGTCTGTATTTTTTGTCTGTTTGCAACTTCTGTTTGTATTTTCTCTAAAGTTCAGGGTGCTGACTTTTCCCTCTGAACTAGGTGAGGGTGGCATGTTTGATTGAAGGAAGATTGTTAACCCCTTTTTAAGTTGCTTTCCTTTATAAAAGAAGATTAAAGAACCTGTGCCAGCAGTTACTTTGGGAATGCTAGGGTGCTTGCTGCTACAGAGGGTCAGTGATAGCTCATTGGGCCTGATGACAGGAAGACATGGGTTCAAATTCAGCTTCAGATATGTATTAGCTGTGTGACCCTGTACAAGTCACTTAATTTCTGTTTGCCTCAATCCACTGGAGAAAGAAATGGCAAACCACTCCAGTATCTTTGCTAAGAAAACCCCATACAAAATCATGATGAGTCTGATATGACTGAATAACAACCTCTAAATGTAGTTCCAGTACTTTTTTCCAGGCTTCTTTTCAGACAATTTGCTTCCATTTGTTCTACTTAGCATCTCCCAGATATGGGCGGTTACCCTGTCATAGTTCCTCTACTTATGCCATTTCTAACTTCTGATATGTCCTTTCCCACTCCCATATTCATGAGCTAAAATCCAAAAGTTCTTTTGAATTCTAAATCCTACGTACCTATAAGCCTATCTGTTCTTCAAGACTCACCTTAAATGTCTATCACAAAGCTTTAACCACTCATTGGAGAGAACTTTCCATTCCCCCAAATTAACTAGTTCTATCTCTACCATAAAAACTATGCTCATATCATGATAAACCCCCAACACTTAAGAGTTGACACTACTGCAGCAAAATATGGGGAGACATGGACAAGAATAGTACAGAATGGGCTGGCATGAATGGATTACAACATGTATTACTGGAGAGAGTACTCACTTTGATGAGATCCTAAATCCATTATGTGTATGAATAGACAAGAACAAATAAATGTGTGTATGTGCATATATATTTATGTACATGTATAAATTTCTGTCTACTAGGTTACAAATTCCATTGGGATAGGAACACCTTTTTATGTTACTTCTATTTTTACCTCATCTAGCTTAGCATGCTATATATAGAAGGCACTTAATGTTTGCTCAGTTGAGTTGATCAATTCCTTAAACAAGATGTGTGAAGGTAGGCATGGTAGGACAATCCCTGCTACAAGGGAGACTGAGACTGTTGGATTGCTTGAACTCTGAGTTCTGAGATATAATATAGTTAATGGCAATCAGCTACATACACAAAGTCTAAAACTAATACAGTGAAACACCAAGGACAGGGGAACTGAGGGTGCCCAAAGAGTGGGTGAATCAATCTAGTTTGGAAACAGTATAACAAGTCGTCAGGGCCAATCAACAGGGGGATCAGACAAGTAGTACCTATACTTCTAGCCTGCTGTGAAATTGGGACGCCCAGTCTCAAAATGTGAAAGATATATCAAAATACTGGTTGAATGCTCCTTTGGAAGTACAGGGTCCATGAGTCACTTATTACTGTATTTCTCTCAGGTATTGGCACAAAACTTGGCACAAAGTGGGTGAATGCTATGATTTAAATTAACAAAAAGATACAGTACAGGTCAACTTTTAAAAACTAATTTCTTTAAATGGTAAACTATATTCAGGAAAAAAATAGGAAATACTCCACAGAGGGAATGCATTGAAAACACGAGGAGTTGGGAAAGGCTTCCTGTACAAGGTGGAATTTTAGCTGAGCTTTAACAGAAGCCAGAAAGATCAGAAGTCCCTAAATATGCCACCAATATCTTGACTGATGAATCACTTCTACTTTTTCAACTACAAGAAGCACATTGGCCTAGACAATTGGATAATAATAATATAATCAGTGACAAAGTTTCAATATGATAATTCTGAGTTTTCCTAAACTCAGTAACTGTGGAACCCAATGACAGAAATAATAAATCCTAGTCAAGAAGGCCTGTAAAATACTTTTGGATAAAACAGAAATCAGGGCAATATTGCAACAAAATTAAGGAAACCAGTGCTATTTTATCCCCCCAGCAATGCATAAGTATTTTTATACAAAAATGTACCTTAATCAATGAACTAAAAAATATTGATTAAACACCTACTATGTACCAAGCACCGGAGACACAAAAATAGGCAAAAGAAAGTTGTCCCTGGGAGGGTGGCTTTTCCCTCTCTGGTAAAAGAGATATGGGAAAGGAGAGGTTTTAGGAGAAAAGATAATGAAGTGTGTTCACAGCTTTCCTCACAGCAATGGAGAAGGGAATACATCTACATTTCCCATTTTGTGTGGCTGTAATGTGTGCCCTCTTCTTGATTTGCCCCAAGAGTTTGGATCAATGTATGAAGGCCTTCCTTCCTCATGTTCTCTTGACCTCATCTCCATATTAAAAAATGAACCATGGAAACAAATCAGAAATCCTTTTATTTTACCAGATGGCCAAACCATATTTTTCCCTTGCATTTAATATTTTAGAGAGAAAATATCACTAGCACTGATATTTTCTCACAGAATCCCTATTCACTTTAGGTAGAACACCAGAGTCCCATAGAACATAGTTTGGTAAATGCTAATCTAAATAATAGACAATATGAGATAATCTAAAGCACCTGGTACCAATGTGCCTGAGCCTCAGGAGGCTCTCTTGAGGCTGGATGCTCCTCTGCTCTGAACGCAAGATGTGCACTTCTTCCATTTCCAAAAACTTCAATTCTCTTTGTATTCAATTGGCTAATGGGCCAAAACTTAGCTTATCTCTCCTTATGATATCAGAAGTAGGAAACCAATGAACCTTACATGATGGGAACCAATGTGTTCCCCATGAAATCCAGGAGCAATGACTGACTTTCTTAGTGAATGGCCCAGGTTCAAAAGTGTAATGGTTATAGATATTTGAAGATCTTCCCTGCCACTTGTACTGGCAAGCAAGGAAGTACTTAGCACCTTGTTTCAGTTGAGCCTTGTCCCTGATCACATCAAGTCTTGTGAAACCCACAGTGGGAGGTACTTGCAAAAGACAGGAACAGGGACGGCATGATCAAACCTGGGGTGGGGAGCCTGCCACCTCAAGGCCACATGTGTGTGGCCTTTGATTGCATTCAAACTTGAGGTAGGAGGTTTCCCACCCCTGGTCTAGCCTGTACTACAGGAAGATCAAAGTGACAGCCTAGACTGGATGGATGGTAATGATGAGAGACTTGGGTTATTGCAATAGTCCAGACAAGAATCATGGTTCTGTGAGTGAAAAAAATGGGATATAGACAAGAGTTGTGGTGAAGGAAGAAATAAAACTTGGATCTAAAATGGTAGAGATGGAGAATGAGGTGTAAGGATGACACATGGGTTGCAAGACTATACAATTGGGAAGATAGCAGTTTCCTCAATATTATTAAGAAAGTTGGGAACAGGAGAGGGTTTGGGGGCAGACATTACAGCTAAAAATAACAATAATACTAGCTAGCATTTATATGGCACTCTAAAGTTTGCAAATAAAAACCTTTGAAAGCAGGGAGGTGGCTTAGTGAATAGAGAGCTGGGTTTGGAGTTAGAAACACCTGAGTTCAAATTTGATCTCAGATGGACTGTATGATCTTGGATAAATCGCTTAACCCGTTTGCTTAATCCACTGGAGAAGGAAATGGCAAGCCACTCTAGTACAGGTATGAGGAACCTGTGGCCTCGAAGCCACATGTGGCCTTCTAGGTCCTTGGGCATGGCCTTTTGACTGAGTTTAAGCTTTAGAGATATGAAGTTTAGATTTAGTCAAAGAACAACACTTGAGGACCTAGAGAATTGCATGTGGCCTCAAGGCCACAGATTCCCTATCCCTGCTTTAGTATCTTTGTCAAGAAAACCCCACATGTGGTCACAACTGAACAATAATATGACCCTAACAATAACCCTGTGAGGTAGGCTGCTAACACCATGCAAGAGCAGCTTCCCAAAAGAATGCTACTGTGAACATCTTTTAAGTTTCTGATTACACAGTATAGTATAGAGTACACTCCATTTATTCCATTACAGATCAAGGCAAACATTCACAACAAATCACAATATAATATTCACAACATTCCATCTTATCACAGAAAATCACAATATGGTGTTCACAACAGCTTAACATTAGAATGGCCACACAGTTTTCACTACAGTGGCCACAGTATTTAGAACAAAGAACAAAAGAATAATCATCTGGTTTCCCTAAGGAGGTTTGCTTCCTCACTTAGTCATTAAGTCATCTCACAATATAATAATCAATCTTCCACTCATGGGGCAATCATAGATTAACTTAATCAGTCATTTACCTAGCAATCAGTCACTAAATACAATCATCAGAAAATTACACACAACCTCCACCCCTTGATGTCTAGTAAACTTCAATTCATCACACATCCAAGGGGAGGCCTTTTCTTTATCTTGACTTGAGGTGGTCTCTCAGATTCCATGAATGCCCTTCCATGGTCCCAGCTCCTACCTGAATCCAACAATCACCTGGATTTGGAGGCAGACAGCTTCCAGGTTCTCTTCCAGTCCTCCAGGAAGTTCTTGGGACAAAATGAAGTTCACAGAGTCCAGCACATCTCAAAACCTTCACCACTTCTGTTGCCAGGAACTCAAGGATCAACCAAGCCACAAACAAAGTCTTATCCTGGTCATGCTTCTTCAGTCTTCCAGCAGTTCAGCTAGCCCTAGGATCCAGAAGAGATCTCAGCCTTCCAGGTGGCCTTCCAGGTAGCAACTTTGGCCTTCACCAGATTCTGGTCTCATAGAAAACTCCAACTCAGTTCTCAGTCCAGCATCGCAGGTCCCAGATGCTGGGACAAATTCTGTTCCCTCCACCAAGAGCTACCAGGAGGAAAATTCTTAATTCTGATTCTCTGTCCCTAGAACTCTTCTTACACACACACACACACACACACACACACACACACACACACTCACAGACACACAGACACACACACACGCATTGGCTTCCTGTCTCAGCCAACCTCCTCCTGCCATGTCAGCAACAGCAGAGAGAGTTCACACCCTCTGTTTCTTTCACAGAAGTTACTAAGGACTAAGTATCTGCTAAATTAATTGCCATTACAGACCGCTATCAAGAACCCCATTTTCAGATAAGGAAACTGAGGCTAAGAAAGTTTAAGGGACTTGCCAACAGTCATACCACTAATAAGTATATAACAGGATTTGAACTTGTCTTCCAGACTCCAAATCCCATGCTCTCTCCACCATACCTGCTAGCTACCTACATAAAAGGAGAAACATGAATGTATATGAGTTGCGTTTAATATCTGTTGACTGCCTTTCCTTCTCATGGTATCTGCTATGACCAACATACCAGAGATTCCAACAACAACTCTAGTTATTTCCTTGCCTTGTGGACCCAGGTTCACAATATTCTTGTCTCAGGAGGTTTTACATTAGGCCTTGAACCTTTCCCTTATGGGAATTAAACCATTCTGGGATAAAGACATGTTACTTTGGGCATTACTACTTTAATTATTTTGTGAAACACCTTTAGATACTATATCTGTTCCTAAAGACTAGGGCAGACAATCCATCCATGGATAAACTATTGATATGTTACAGCTGAAAGGGTGTTTTATGAATCCCTAGGAATCAAGAAATATTCTGCCACCCAGAAAATTGCCTTGATTGTAGGTTTATTTATACAACTGCAACAGAATATGTCTAGCTTCAGTTAGTTGTATCTCTGCATTTCAAAGGATATCATCCTAATAGCAACAACAAAACAGCATAATCACCTTTCCAAAGGCAGCCAAGCATTGAGAAAAAAACTCTCATCAGATAACCAGATTTGTCTCCAATTATTCAAGGGAGCTAGGGCTGAAACTATTTATATGCTGCTCTCTGATAGATTTTGTTATGATCTCTTTGTATATGTGATTCCTTTGGGAAAAAGGAAAATTACTATTATGTTTTCTTGTGCACTAAACGAAATGACTCCCTATGAACATAAAGCTCTTAGAACATTTTTCACTCATCACTTGCCACAAGCTTAGTGTTCATTTGTAATGAACATTTCCCCCAAAATGTGTTTTAAATGGTTAAATCATACCATCTATTAATAACACTTTAATGGAGTTAACAGGCAATTTTTAAGGAGACATTTATTCATGAGACAACAATCCTGATGGTCGTACATGCATTATGGCCCAGATGGAGTATTACATATTAAGGCTATTAGCCGTCTTCTTCACTTGGGGAAATAGTGGGAGATTTCTTCCATCTGAGGCAATTTAAAAAATCATAATCACAGCACATATTTTATAGTGCTCATGGCTCAATGAAGTAGATAGCATAAATACTATTAACCTCATTTTATGGGCAAAGGAACGGAGTAGTAGGTTCTATTACTAACCCAAGGATAGTCATCTAGCATTGGGGTCTTAGTATGCAGACTTCCAGTCCAAAGCTCTGGCTTGGGCACTGATGCCTCTTCTACAGGGAGATGGAGACACAGAAAAGAGGAATACAATGGGGGTAATGTTTTCCCCTGAGCCTTGTGAAAAGAAGCCTCCCTGCTAAAGGAAACACTCTGCATGATCAAAACTAATGATCTTCATGGTCCTGGATTTGTGTAAACAGTAACATATTTCTAGCAAAGCAGGCTGAATGCAAGAAGAAAACAGTTACAAGGAAACTGTAACCAGTATGGACAAAGTGGCAAAAAGAGCAATGGAACCATTTATGCAAAGAAAGAAATTTATTAAAATGAATTTGAAACATTGAATACAGTATGAAAATAGAAATCTTCGGAATGGGTGGAGATTTATTGAGACCACAAGGCAACAGAAGGAGTCAGGCAAAGCACACAGAGAGTTCAACTAAGGCTCAGATTCCATCTTAACAACTGACTAACTGCATGACCTTGGGCAAACCCACTAATCTTTGGGGCATTTATCAGCCTCAGCTTCCTCATCTCTAAAATGGGGCCAATAATCACCTAAGCATTTTATCTCACAAGGTTGTTGTGAGGACCAAATGAGAATGTGTAGAAAACACTTTTAAATCTGAAACTGCTACATAAATGTCATTTAATTGTTTGGGGGTTGAGGATTCATATTAATACAATTAACTTAAAATCAATTAAAATTTAAAAATGCAATTGGGTTAATATTATTAAAACACATTTTTGCGCCCTTTGGAAGTCAAACACTAAAGAAAAATAATATAGCATAATGGTTAGAAAAATGTGTGTGCTGATAGGGCAAAGGAGGAGAAGTCAATGTATACACTAAGATGGGGAGAAAGTTTTACTTTCCTTGAGTTCACCTGGAAAGTCTTCACAGAATCAGGGAACCATGAGTTCCATTTCACAAGGAAAATGTTCTCATGTACTGAAACTGGAATAATGCACCAGGCATTAAGAATGGCATGAGGACACAAAGAATAAGGTAGGCTCACCCTATAATTTATTAAATCAGTTAAATGAACTGAAACTCATGCATACCTATATTTAATTTTTTAAAAGGGGGCGTTGGATAAGGCTGCTAAGATATCTTTGCAAATCAATTAAAAAGCAACACAGTGGTAAGACTTGTGGATATGGAATCCAAAGACAGGGAACTGAGTTCCAGTTTCACAGATTATAAGCTGTGTGACCTTAAGTGACTTAAACACTCCAAGCATTTGCTTCTTCTATCATAATCAAGTGACTATATCTGTTAATACTTGCCCTGTCCACCTAACAAGACTATTGTCAAGCTTAAACATAGGCAAAAATGTTGGCAGACAAAGCCATGCACACATGAACAAAAGAATAATGAATTGCCTTATGAAAGTGATCTTAATCCCTTTTCATTATAGTTTTGCCTTTAATACAGGCAATAGAAAGGAATCGTGCAAATACGCCTCAAGAGCAACGCACCCAAAGATATGGGACTAGAAAGATTTCTTTAGATTCCCTAATTCTTGATCATTTCCCTAGACTCAAAATGGCCCCTTGATAACTCACCTGGCCCTATTTAATCCTCCTGGCTTCTGACCTCATTCAGTCTGACCTTTATCATCCATCTTTGCCTTCCTTTTTGCTCATTTTTATCAGCAACAGCAACAGTACTGACTCCCTTATGTCCAGACCCTCCATCTTGATTCTGGTCACTGTGTTGCTCATCTTCCTTGACTAAATTCCTGATTTTCCCCATCTTGACTATGTAGTACCTAATGGTGGCTCTAACATGTGCTTCTGTCTTACCCATGAGACCTTCTAAAATACACCACCTGTGACTGTGATGGTTGATGCTTGAACATCCACCACACCACACTGTTCTTCCAGTTTCAGGTTATCACCAGCACTGGTGTCCACCTCCTCTCCTGTTCAAGATGCTTTAACCTCCCTTAACACCCATGGTAAGCTACCTTCCTTAGTCTGGCAGGAGGTGACTGTAGCACTTATGAGATTGACTGCACCTGTAGACAGGGCTCCAGGCAAAACTGGGAAGCAAGTAAAACCTGCGTTCATTTCCTCCCATTATGAGTCCTCTTCTGAATATCTCCAATGAAAAACCGAATAAACCCCCAATCACCAAGCAAGCATGTTTAGGTTTGTTTGCTGTTTTTCATTCTGCCTTTCTCTGTACCAATGCCCCATCTGGTACATAATGCATACAAAGTTTTTTTATAGATGTTTGTTAACTGACTGACTAACTGACCCTCTCTCAAAGAGAGTAAGTAATTCCTTGATATTCTCCACCACCCCAGCCCCAGACTGCTTACTGATATCTCTGGCTGTTCCCCATTCTTTTAAAGGTTCCTACTCTGTATCTTCACCTCACTGCTCTGGTTACTGTGCTTTCCAAAAAGTCAATTCACCATCCTCAACTAAACTATTTATTACCTATTTCATAGCAGTGGTGCTAAGGTCAGGTTAAGTAAGCTAAGAATGGTAGGAGACTTCCCACAAAAGTCCTACTTTGATGCCTCATCATGATGCCAGGCTCTGGGAGACTGTCAACAAAGCATGATCTCTGTTAAGTTCCATATGATAGAAGAGTTTGAAGTCCATTACTGGAGCCAGAGTGCACCTGCTCTCTGAGGACCAGCCACCATACAGGGAAGAGAACCACCCAACACGGTAGCCAGATGTGAATGAATTAACTAATCATGAGAATTCATTAAACAAAGAAAAATGCAAAATGTCCCTCAGCCCTGTGCATCCCCTTCTGCCTTGGCACTGACAGTAACAGAGGAGCAGAAATGAAAGTTTAACAAGAATGGCACAGTTTGATTGCTAAATATCAAGGTAACCCCTGGGGGGGTCAATGTGGTACCCTACCAACACACTGACATGCTACTGGAGGAAATGACTAGCTGTCAGCAGAGATGATTTACATAAATAAACAAAAATGGCAAGATGGTGAACTGGTTCTAATTAAAGATGTAACAAATTAAAAATAAGTGGTTTCATCTTTCACCCAAAGGCAAAATGAAGGATCATTTCATGAACCACAAATCACGAAGACTATTTACTTGGTTGTCACGATGAACACAAGCAAAAGCATCCCTAGAGAGTTACTGTGGCTCACAGCGTCAAAAATGTACAGCCACAAGGGACCTAAGAGATCGAGTCCACCCCCGTCACTTTTTTCACAGAGGAGAAAACTGTGATGTCACAAGAAGTTAAGGGACTTGGCTGTGGTCACACAAAATAAGAGGTGGAGCCCTGATTTAAATGATGTCTTCATAGGATAAATCCTAGGTGACCTTCAACATCTAATACAACGGATGAAGATGTAGAAAAATTCTCTAAAGAACTTGAAGGAGTGCTCCAAACAAATCCAACATAATCTGCCCTTCAGGGACATCAGTTGCAAGGAAGACACAAAAGTGGGGACTGGAAAATACAGTTCTGAATTAATCAAAAATATAATGCAGGATGCTTGCCTATATATTAAAATCTTTTCTTAAAGGAGCCGGAGAACATCTTTAAACAGCAACAAAATTCAGATAAAATATAATGGAGAACATTAGTACTGACTTATTAAATTTAAGCTTTCTTCTTTTAACACATGACAAAGTCCATAAGTGTAAGTAAGGTTGCAATTCACTTTGCAGTTGCAATCACTCTTTTTTCTGTCTTGCTTTGCTGCTTTAGGGATTATAGACAGTGGAAAGATTTGTCATTGTCAGAGTAAGTGGTATGTTATTATTCTGGCCCCAGTATATGTCAGGTTATTAGACTGTTTCAGAATCATGATGGGAAAGCAGTGCAATAATAATAATGTTTTATGGGTTAGAAAGGCTTTTACAAATATTCTCTCCTTTGATCCTTATAACAAACCTAGGAGGTAGTGGCTATTATTATTATTCTCATTTTACAGATGAGGAAACTAAGGCTGAGTGCAGGCTAACTGATTTTCTCAGGGTCACTTAGCTACTGTCTGAGACAATTAATCTCAGGTCTTTCTAATTCCAGGGCAGCCAGGTGGTGCAGTGGATCTGGAGTCAAGAGAACCTGAGTTCAAATCTGACCTCAGACACCAGCTATATGACCCTGGGCAAGTCATTTAACCCTGTTTAACTGTTTTCTCATCTGTTAAATGGGTTGGAGAAGGAAACGGCTAAATTACTACAGTGTCTTTGCCAAGAAAGGCCCAAATGGGGTCACAAAGAGTCAGAGAGACTGAAATGACTCACCAACAACTTCTAATTCCAGTGCCAGGACTCCGTCCAATGGGCCATTTAGCTACCAATGCAAGACTCATGAATAATAAATACAATGAAAGTGGCTTTCCTTAGAATGAGCTGTTTTTAAAAATAAACACAATTCTTGCTTAATAAATGAAATTCAACAAAATACCACTGGCCCCCAGTTTACAAAGGGATTGAGGCAATATTTAGTTGGAAAAGCATCACAGCTGCACAACAGGACTTCTGTTCAGCTTCTCCAACTGTAGGCTGGGTCTTCTATGCCATCAGCAGAGAAGCCCCAGCCTATTCCCCCAGCACGTCCAAAAGCCAAAGCTGTCTCCCTCAACCAACCTTAAAGCAAAACCAGCTAAATCATCAGAAGTGGCACTCACACCTAGCATATGGCTTAAATAAGATGAATGCATTTTTAAAAAGAGAATCTGAAGTTATTAATTCTCTCAAGCATCAAACAATAACACAAACACACAGAGAAATTGATTAATCTCAACAGATAGGAGACACATGGTTGAAATGAGAATCATTTCCAGATTTATTGTGTGTAGTTGGACCTTCAACTTATTAAAGCAAAATCAATACTAAAAGAGAGGGAATGATTGAGAATGTGACACTGTTTTTAATGGTCACAGTTCCAAACTGCCCAAATTAAAGAAGAGGCTGATGTTTAAAACTGGGAAACAGATAAAGGTAAAGACATGGACTGTTTCAGTTATACACTAAACTTTAACAAATGGAAGAAGGACAGTGGATCATGGAAGCAATCAGGGTGCAGTAGGGTAGGAGTATCTGAAGACTGATTTTTGAGAGAAGTTCTTAATTGAATCCTGAATAATAATAATTATTAAAACTAAAGTCTATATGGTGGCTACTATGTGCTGGACACTATTCTAAGTGCTTGACAATATTAGTTCATTTGATCCTCACAATGACCCTTTGACACATAGATGCAATAGTACTGCTTTCACCTTTTAGAGACCATTTGTCCCATTCATCTTTGTATGACAGACTCACCCCCACAACCCTGCTTCCCAAATGACCTCACCTGACCACTCCACTGAAACCAAAATAAACTACTAGAAATAACTCCCTTCTGCCACCCATAACATCTTAATGTCCTCTCCTAAGCCTCCTTCTCTTTTTTCTTCACTCTAGCCTCCAAAGAAGAGGGATCTCACTTTCCTAATTCTAATTGCCTCTGCCTCCATCCTTGATTCCATCCCTCCTTTCTATACTGTGCCCTAGTTCCATCAATCATCCCCATCTCTTTCCCTTTCTTCTGGTTCTTTCCATTCAGTCTGTAAACATTCTTGTTCCTCCAATCTAAAAATAAACAAATCATCTTCCTCACACCCTACTACTTCCTTGAGCTACCTTCCAATCTCAGATCCCTTTCACTATGGAATCACAGAATATCTACACTGCTGACCTCCACTTCCTTGCTACTGAGTAATTTTTTCAGCCCTTTACACAACTTATATCACCCAAACTTGAATGAAACAATTCTTTCCGTGGTAACCAAGAGTGCCTGTAGCACCTTCCCCTTGGGTTGTGTTATTTTTTTTGTTGAGTCTTTTGGGTCACGTCTGACTCTTTTTAACCCCTTTTGGGTGTTTTCTTGGCAGAGATACCAGAGTGGTTTACCATTTCCTTCTTCAGCTCATTTTACAGATGAGGAAACTGAGGCAAACAGAGTTAAGTAACTTAGTATCTGAGAGTGGATGTGAACTCAGGAAGATAAGGCTTCATGACTCCAGGCCCAGCACTCTATGCATTGTGCCATCTAGCTGCCCAAAGTATTGTAGGGAATCTCAAACGAAATTATATAAAGTGAAGCAGAATATAAATATCAGCATTCAGCTATCACAAGTGCTTGTACTTCCACAATAACCCATGCATTCCTCTCTTCCTTTTAACTCTCAATAACAATAGATTGTATGCAGCCCCTTAATGTTTGTGAAGCATTTTGCATGGAATGTCTCATTTGATTTTCCTAACAACCCTGAGACAGGGGTGGCATTATTATATCCAGTTTACATATGAGGAAACTGAGGTTGACTGAGTTTAAGTACACAAAGTCTTATAGCTAGTGTCTGTGGCAAGATTCAAGCTTGGGTCTTCCTAACTCTGAGCCTAGAACTCTATACTATATACCACCGAAGCATTTCTCAACTAAATTGCTACAAGAGATACTTTCAAAGTCTTCCTGCCTCAAATTGCCTCAAATCCATTCTAGAGACCACTGACTGAGCAGGCTTAATGCAATGATGTAGGATTAAGAGAGAGGGAGAGAGACAGAGAGAGAGAGAGAGAGAGAGAGAGAGAGAGAGAGAGAGAGGGAGAGAGGGAGAGAGAGAGGG